>JAZHEH010001979.1:15610000-16200000 GCA_036589455.1 Ateles fusciceps
TTTTTCCCGGGGAAGGGGTTGAACCCCTAAAGATGGAAAGAAAGTTAAGCTGGGCGTTACCTATCTTAAAACTGTTTACACACAGGTGCCTCACAACATTTTTTGTTCAGGCAGCTGCCATCTGTGGAGCAGGTAGTTAGAGGTGCAGAGTGCCCAGGCTAGAGGGATGGGACAGGGACAGTTCAGGGAGGGAGCTGAGCCCCATTCCAGCTGGGGCGGCAGTGGGGGAGAGTCATGGGAGGGCCTGTAGGGTGTGTTGTGAGCTGAAGCTTATCATTAAGTAACAAGTACTAGCTGGGCATGGTGGGCATGACCACGTCTGTGGTCCCAACTACTCAGGACACTGAGACTCTGTCTCTTAAAAAATAATAATAAAATAAGTAACAATCACCTATGTAACTGTGATGAGGCAGGGTTTGAACATTGCCGCTGGGAGGCTGGCAGATGGTGGGGAAGCAGGTTGGAGGGCTGCTGGTTTGGAGCAGAGGATACAGCTTGCATTGGGTCAAGCTAGATATCTCACAGCGGATGTGAAGAGCTGGCACCACTGTGAGCAGTGGGTGTCTGGTGGCCAGTCCCAGAGGCTATGAAGAGGGGGCTCAGACATCTGTCCAGTAGGGCTTCCCTGGAGGTTCCATGACACAGGCAGATGATGGTGGCCTGGGCAGCCAGGTGGTGGCTGGGATGAAGTGGGTCGGCACGTCCCAGAGGCAGCCCTTTCTCCTTTGGCTGTGTTCGCGGCATGATCATGGTGGCCACTTTCACTCCAGGTAGACCAGGGCCCCGCTGAGGTCCCGATGGGCTGAGCTGGTGACTGATGAGTTGATCCTCAGGGGGTGGGGCTGGTAGGAAGTGATGTCACTGTCCCACCAGTGGCCAGTTAAGGGACTGGATTAGGATCAGCCCCCTCTTGTCCTTCACCGTCCCGTGCTTGGCCAGGAGAAGAGGAACAGGTCTTTCTGAGGACCTGTCTGTAGACCCTTGAGTGGGAAGGGACTTCCCAGGTTCTCTGTTGAGGCCACCGTGTTGCATCTCCTGTCACTGCATCGTGCTAGCATGTTTTTCTCCATGGCTCTCATCATTACCTGCGGAAATACTGTACATTTGTCTGTATGTCATCTAGCTCCCCTCACACTGGAACACAATGCTTATGGGCAGAGACTTTCCTAGCCTTGGCTCCAGAGCCTAAAACAGTGCTCGGAGATACCCAGCATTACCTTTCTAAATGGACAAGTAGAGAGGTGGAGAGACCGCAAGGCTTTGCCAGCAGACCTGAGGGAGTCTTGTCTGCATGCACTGCAGGGTGACCTGAGGGGGAACTCCTTGGATTTCTGTGCCCTCTTTATCTGTAAGGTGGCCACCTGATCCCTTCCAGCGTAGGCAGGAAGTAGCCTAACAAAGAACATCATTCAGGCTTGGGTATTGGTCCCAGGATCCTGGGGGCCTTAGGATTTGTGGCGCTTGGGGACATCTTGTGATTGTTCCATTTCTGTTGTCTAGTTCATCCATGGCTGGTTGATCATGTCTTCCATGATGCTGCTGTTCCTCTTCACCTATATCTACCTTGGGTAAGTGTCAGACGAGCAGCAGGGTCCTTCGGAGCCCCTCTCCCTGCAGCACCAGTGGACGTGGGCAAGAGGACTGGCGCAGGGAAAGGTGACCGTTGAGCTCCCGTGCTCCCCAGTGCCAGCCGTTCCAGGAACGCAGGCCTCCAGGGCCCTCTCTTGGCACAGGGGAGTGGGAGTGAGGCTGCATGGTGGACCACACATTTCTATCTTGTTCCTGATTTAAAATGGAGCCTTCATAGAGAAAATTTACATTCTTTTTTTTTTAATTTTTAAAAAAAAAATATGGAACGCTTCACGAATTTGCGTGTCATCCTTGCGCAGGGGCCATGCTTATCTTCTCTGTATCGTTCCAATTTTAGTATATGTGCTGCCAAAGCGAGCACGAAAATTTACATTCTAATGTTTAGGCTAGACCTGGGTACTTCAGGTTTATGGGGGAAAAGTGTCTGTTCTATTGCCCCTTGATTTGGGATATCAGCCTGACCAGGGGCCAGAAGAGACTGGAGGGACAAGAGAAAACACTTTCCCAAGGACCTTTCCATGTGCACAGGGTCTTCCAGGTCATGCCCATGCACATTTCTGTGACCCGTTCCAAGCATCCCCGCCTTGTTCTAGAAAATGTCACAAATGGTAATTTGTAAGGACAGTGACGGTTGGGGAAGGAAATGTTAGTAAAGAGGGCCAGGTTGGGACTGGATGGTGGTACACTGCTAGGCTGTGACATCTCCACTGAGTCCCGCCCACAGGCTCCACCTTGGTCTTGCAGGGAAGTGCTTAAGACCTACAACGTGGCCATGGACTACCCCACCCTCTTGCTGACTGTCTGGAACTTTGGGGCGGTGGGCATGGTGTGCATCCACTGGAAGGGCCCCCTGGTGCTGCAGCAGGCCTACCTCATCATGATCAGCGCGCTCATGGCCTTGGTGTTCATCAAGTACCTCCCGGAGTGGTCCGCGTGGGTCATCCTGGGCGCCATCTCTGTGTATGGTAGGCGGGCAGCAAGCCTGACAGGGGCAGTGGGGGTGATGTCCAGGCCCAAGTCATCCTCAGCACTGCACAGGGAGGGCAGGTGCTGATGGGCTTGCGTCCCTTCCTGCAGAGGCCTGGGTGGTCTCCCTCCTGAGGGAATCACCTTTGTAAAACATAGGGAGGTCCACTATTTCTGGAACACTCCTGGTAGTCACTGAGCTCGTCATTTTCTTTCTTTTTTTTTTTCTTTAAGATGGAGTCTCACACTGTCGCCCAGGCTGAAGTGCAGTGGCGTGATCTCAGCTGAATGCATCCTCTGCCTCGGGTTCAAATGATTCTCCTGCCTCAGCCTCCCGAGTAGCTGGGACTATAGGCATGCGCCACCGCGCCCGGCTAATTTTTCTATTTTTAGTAGAGATGGGGTTTCACCATGTTGGCCAGGCTGGTCTCAAAACTCCTGACCTCGTGATATGTCCGCCTTGGCCTCCCAAAGTGCTGGGATGACAGGCGTGAGCCACTGTGCCCGGCCCTCATTTTCCATTATTACTGACGCGCTGATTGAGCCTGTGCATCACTAAGCCCTGGGCATGCTGTAGGTGCTGTGTTCCTCAAGACAGTTGTAAATCCTTTGGGCGCAGTGACTATACTCAACCCCAAATGTTAGCTGCTATTTGATATTAGCATGATTGTCATTGCTGGTATTGTTACTTCCATTTTAAGGTTGAGGAATTTGAGGCTCGGAGAGGTGGGACTCCTCAGCCTGGCCACCGTGTCTTGGGTGCGCAGCTCCTGCGTGCTTGCAGTTGGCTGTGAGGTCCCGCTCTGGCTCTACCAGTGCCTGCTCTAAGTTGTGACTGGAGAGAGAGAGTTTGGGATGGCAGCCCAGCAGCAAGGCATGCTCTGAGAGCTCCACCCAGGGCTGCTGTCCTACAGGGCTGGCTGTTCTTCGGGGGTGGCTGCTTGGGGATAACTTGACAAGGATGTCTCTGTTTTCCTAGATCTTGTGGCTGTGCTGTGTCCCAAAGGGCCTCTGAGAATGCTGGTGAGAAACTGCCCAGGAGAGAAACGAGCCCATATTCCCTGCCCTGATATACTCATGTGAGTGGGCCCCCTGTGCCTCTGCCTGACTCAAGGTCAGCAGGCAGCCTATGGGGGGGGGGACAAGGGACTGCTTCCTGGCCGTGGCTTTCAGAGTTGACTATGTAACACCCTTTCCCTGAGCAAAGAGGAGTTGGCCTTGGTGAATCCAGAAGGGTCTCCACTTTCGGAAACCAGGGAAGGCAGTATCTTGCTATTATACAGTAAGAAGCTTAGCGAGTTAGGACAGGAAGCGGGCATCTGCTGGGATGCGGCACAGCCCCTGGCTTCATCCCATCCGTCCTCCAGTGGCATGCTGTGGTGCAGGTCGCGTTCCTGTGAGCCCACAGCCACCCTTCAACTCTCCAGGCTCTTGAGAAGGGACTTTGGAGTAGGAATCTTCAGGGCAGGGGGTCGGGGAGCAAGGAGCTCCTGGGCCTTCTTGACAGCAGCGTGCTTGATTGGCATTAATCCTAACTGAAGGGAAGGCACACGGGATGGCCCCTGGCCTTGGGGTCAGTGTGTAGAGATTTGGATTTACACATGCACTTAGCAGAGACACATCAAGTCCCCACTTTGTGGCAGGCACTGTGCTAGGCATTGGGGGTCCCAGCATGAAAGAAGACCGCAGTATCGCAGGCCTCATGGAGCTCACGGGCCTGTGGTCATGATGCCCTTGGTCCGTTGATGGCGGGGCTTAAGTAGAGAGCTTGAATTTCTGGGGCTCTGGTGTCTGCCGGGTGGCCTGGGAGACAGTTTATGGAACAGCTACAGAGTGCTAGATATCTCCATGCAGTTGAGGAATCCAGCCTGTAGAGGAGAATCACCCGCAGCGTGGCCCCCACGGGAAAGTACATTCCAGGCACATTCCGAGGATGAGCGGAGACTATGTATGGAAAGGCAGTACCAGGACAGTCGTGAATGTCCCAAGGCTCTGGGGGATTCACCCATCGACAGTGAGGTCCTGGCTCTGATAGACTTGGTTCTTCTCACACTGTAGGAGGGGACACAAACAGTGACAGACAAATGCAGGAGTCAAGAGGGAGTGACTCTGGGACCCCTCCCACAACGGCCTCCTAACAGTGGAGCATGAGCAGATAGCTGCAGGATGGCGGGATGGAGGGTCCTGTGCAGGCTTTCTGGGGCGCAGAGTGGCCACCTCCCCCAGGCCCTGCAGGCAGCCACTGTTAGCAGGCCTGAGGCATGAACCTTTTCTCCTACCCCAGCCGCCATGGTGTGGACAGTGGGCATGGCGAAGCTGGACCCCTCCTCTCAGGGCGCCCTCCAGCTCCCCTACGACCCGGAGATGGGTGAGTATTCGGGGGACTGACAGCCTCTCGTCACTGGGGGGCAGCTCCCTACCTGCACCCAGCTCTGCCCAGCCTGGCCTCTCTGGGAGGCATGAGTTGAGGAGGGGGCAGAGGGAGGGGTCCTTTGAAAACCAGCCCTCCCGAACACACACGGCTTGGAGATTAGCCACTGTTGGACCCTAGGTCCTCTGCCGGCCTCTGTTGTTTTGTTCTGGGCATGGCTGGGTGGGGAAGCCCTGACGTCAGGTGCTGGTGCTCTGGGGGGACCCCTTCCTGGGGCCTTGTTTCCAGGGCACGCTCTCTGACCAGCTCTTGTCTCTCTCTCTTGTCATCCCCTCCTCATGGTGATCATGTCATCTTTTTTCCTGGACACCCAGAAGAAGACTCCTATGACAGTTTTGGCGAGCCTTCATATCCTGAAGTCTTTGAGCCTCCCCTGACTGGATACCCAGGGGAGGAGCTGGAGGAAGAGGAGGAAAGTGAGGTGCCCGTGTTGACACGACCTGCTTCAGCCCAGGGTGGGAGTGGAGGCGGAGGGTGGAGGAGGGCATTGGGGGGGCCCTTTTCCCATCAGAGGCATCTCTGTGAAAGTAGGAGATGCCTGCAGCACTGGGGTCTTCCCATGTAGTTGTCTGGCATGTACTGAGTATGGACCATGTGTCTGCACTGTGCTGGGTAAGGCCCAGGCCCTGGTGGGACCTGCAGGCTAAGAAGTCATGGGCACTAATCACACAGACTCCAGAAGCCAAGGACTGTGAAGGGGGCCATGGAGGGCAAGAGAATATGCCACGAGGCTTCTTGACCTGGTTGGCAGGGGTCAGAGAAAGTCACCTGAGGAGGTAACTGCTGAGCTGAGCTCTGAAGGTTGAGTCACAGCAGTCACTAGAGGAGAGGAGCATGGGGTGGGGAGCACTTCTGGACAGGCAGACTCGGGAGTCAGAGGAAACCGGGGCGGGTTACAGAGAGCAGACGTGGGAGAGCCTTGCAGACAGGCCAGGAGACATGCTGAGATAGGAGTTCATCTTAGCGTCAGTACACGATGCCCACCCAGTACCCAATGCCAGCCCACCGCAGTGTGCCAGGCAGCACCCTGGAGCAGGGGAGACACTGCAGTGTAGTAACAGCCCCTGGCTTGAGAGGTGCCTTATGGGAGCAGCCCGGTGGCAGTGACTCCAGTGACGCGGGAGGGGGCAAGCTGGAGAACGATCACTCTGTGGTAGGTCTGGAAGGAGGAGCAGGGTGCAAATCCTGAAGGCAAGCCTGGGGAAGGTGTTTATTCCAAGGCCAGCTGGTGTGCTGCAGACCAGGAGTTAGCACAGACCCCACGGGACCCACAGGACTGGCCTCCCTCTAGACAGCAGCCACAGGCTCCAGGGTTCTAGAAGCCACTTGTATTCTGACTGGCTGCAAATTTATGTCTCCCGTGACCCCCTCTGGGTCAATAACTTGCTGGAATGTCTCACTCAGGAAAGCACTGCACTTAAAATCGCAGGTTGTTGTTGTTGTTGTTGTTTTGTTTTGGAGACGGGTCTTGCTTTGTCGCCCAGGCTGCAGTGCAGTGCTGTGATCGTGGCTCACTGCGACCTTGACTTGCTGGGATCAAGTGATCCTCCCACCTCGACCTCCTGAGTAGCTGGGATTAGAGGCACATGCTACCATACCTAATTCATTTTTATATTTTTAGTAGAGACAAGGTTTTGACTTGTCACCCAGGCTGGTCTTGAACTCTTGGGCTCAAGAGTTCCACCTGCCTTGGCCTCCCAAAGTACTGGGACTATAGGTCTGAGCCACAGCACCTGGCGAAAATTAGTTTTATTATAATAGATGCAACTCAATACCAAATGAAGAGACACAGCAAGTGAGAGGGCCCCACACGTGTTTCCTGTGTCCTCTCCTGGGGAACAGGGCATGTCACCCCTGCTATTGTCCAGGGGAGAGAGAAGGCAACACTGTGGCTGGGAAGGGGGACGGCTATCAGGACTAGGCCAAGGGTGGTGTGGAGGGGTCCACGGGAAAGGTGGTGTGGCTTACCAAGACTCAGGAGAGCATCTGTGTGGGAGACGGGGTAGGGGTTGCAGGATATCCGGAGGGACATGTCAGCAGGCACTGGAACCAGGAAAGAGCTCAGGGTTTGACACTGGGAGTTGGAGCCAATAGCACATATATATTGTCAAAATCAGGCCCCAGAATAGTAGCCAGGGACGGTGCAGGGTCAGGGTCAGTGACATTTACAGAGGAAGGGAAGGTGTGGTGGAGAACCCTGAGGAGTAGCCAGAGGCGGATGGGTACTATGGGTGGCATGAGGACTGCAGGTGTCCCCTGGGGGCCAGAGAGCATTGGTCAGGACATGGGACTTGGTGCTTCTAGGTTCCCAAGGTGACCAGGAGGTGCCAGGAGGTGAGTGCAGGGTTCTTTTCAGAGTCCTAATGGAAGAAGGAGGAGTGATGAGGGAGGGGGAACCAGCACACAACAGCAGGAGCAAGGGCCCAGTACAGGAAGAGCCATCTGTCTAGGATGGGCAAGACTGGAACATTTTCGTTAGGCTCTGAGAAGGAGCCAGCTAAAGGGGAGGAGTTGAGATCAGACAGGAAGCGATACTGATGGATGAGACTTGTTAGGGGAAGGATGGACAGTGGGGCCAGGGCAGAGGCAGGGGACTGCCAGGAGCAGGAGGGGGACACCTTTGGGGCTGGAAGGGTAGGGGAGGTGGGCCTCCATGGTTTGTGTTTATTGCATAACCATTTTTATTATCTACAGTGAGCAAAGTTATCCTACAAACCAGTGTCAGGGACCATTGTACTAAAGAAAACAAACTTGAGGGCATTTTGGAAGCTCTAATTTCCTGATCAGTCATGAGTAGGCTAATTCCCAGTTATGTTTACCTATTGTAAGGGGGAAGGGTCTTCAGAGGACCTCTGTCTTGGTGTTATATGTGCTTTTGTATGTACTGAAATTAAATTCCCTAAAAATCTGTAATTCAGACCTCATACTAAATTGTACAGCAGTGCCCAGCCCCAAGCCATGCATTCCTATTTGTTCTTTCCTTTACTCACTAAGTGCCCAGCACCAGTTTTACCTGAGTTTCAGAACTGCCCGATTTTCTCTGCCCAGGTTGTAAGTCACCCAGTCCACAGGCGTCCCCTCCTTTCCCACTGGCCGCGGATTTGGGGAGGCAGCTGTCCTTGTCCCCAGCCCACGTGGCTGCTTCTGAGAGGCCGGGTGGGCTGGGCTGGACAGAGTGTCTGTGAGCGCCTCCTCAGCACGGGTCCACTGTCTCTCCTCCTACAGGGGGCGTGAAGCTTGGCCTTGGGGACTTCATCTTCTACAGCGTGCTGGTGGGCAAGGCGGCAGCCACGGGCAGCGGGGGACTGGAACACCACGCTGGCCTGCTTCGTGGCCATCCTCATTGTGAGTGGCTGGGGACACGGCTGACTGCCCCCTAGTGGCGGGACCCCCCGGGGTCCCCATTGTGGGGGGGTGGGAATTTTTCTTTCTTCTTTTCCCTCTGAGGGACAAGAGCAGGGAGGAGCTGGAAGGGTCGGCTTGAGACTCAGGCTCACAGGAGGTGTGCTCGCCCCTAGGTGGGCTCCATCTGCAGGTCACAGTGCCGGGGAGGGTGAGGAGGGTGCTGGCCCTGGCGTGGTCGAGCACACAGCCTCCAGGCTGAGGACCCAGCTGACAGCTTTGTGCAGTGTTGATACCCTTGAGGTGGTTGTGATGACATCAGGTTTATAGAAAAGTGCTTAAGGGCCTTGCCCGTGGGCATAAAGCTAGTGAGGACCGTGTTTTCCCCCTTCTCCATGCCACCGAGACACCACAGGGTGCCCCATTACTGTGAACCACAGCAGTGAAATGTGGAGTTCCCTGTAGTCAGTTAATGTGGCCAGATACACATGATGTGGAGATGTCCTGCCGTGACTTCATCTCAGAGATTTCCCTGTCACGTTAGAGGAGGTGGAGTGTCTGAGCTGTGCTCTTGGCATTCTGCCCCTTAGTGAAAACCCTGGGCATGGCATGGTGAAGGGTGATGCTCCAGTGTCCAGATTTTGTATCTGCCCACAAGTGTATCAGGGATGGGATGATGGACCCAACCTCCTCCACCACCAGTCTGCCTGACCTGAGCCCTGCTGCCCCCAAGGGTAGAGCAGGCACCCTGGTTCCCTGTCCTTACCTGGCCCACTGCCTGCGTCAGCCAGGTCAGGGGAGGATGGGCATCCCCACGCCTGCTTCCCAGGGGCAGGTTGCATGGCATCTCTGAGTCCCTTGGTGCCAGCTGCTGAGAACCTCACTGGCATTTCAGTTGAACTTACCTAGCTGTCATATAAATACATGTTCTCTGAGGGCATCTTGCCATCCCATGTGACAACTCCAGCCAGACAGGGGGAGGCAGTACGGCCTGGGGGCACAGCACCGCTCCAGAAGTCAGGAGGCCTGCCTTCTGGTTCACTCACTCACAGGTGGGAGTTCTGATGGGGGATGAGAACTTCTGCCCTCAATACCTCAAGAGCTGTTGCAGGACCAGGGAAGATAATGGGGTGGGGTGTCTAGCACCGTTGTCCGACTGGTCCGTGAACAATCTCCTGCACCAGGGACTAGACCATAACTCCCAGCTCCCGTCCACACCAGGATCACCACCCTCACTCTCTCCTCCATGTCCCGCAGGGCTTGTGTCTGACCCTCCTGCTGCTTGCTGTGTTCAAGAAGGCGCTGCCCGCGCTCCCCATCTCCATCACGTTCGGGCTCATCTTTTACTTCTCCACGGACAACCTGGTACGGCCGTTCATGGACACCCTGGCCTCCCATGAGCTGTACATCTGAGGGACGCGGTACGCCACAGGCCGCAAGCTCCAGGGAATTTTCACTGGATGCAGTTGTATAGTTTTACACTCTAGTGCCATATATTTTTAAGACTTTTCTTTCCTTAAAAAAATAAAAAAAAGTATGTGTTTACTTGGTGAGGACGAAGCAGAACCAGCTCTTTGGTACCAGCTGTTTCATCACCAGACTTTGGTTCCCCCTCTGGTGAGCGCCTCACTTCACGGACGGGAAGCACAGCAGGTTTATCAAGATGAACTGAGAAGGTCAGGGTCAGGGCGGGGAGAAGAGCATCTGGCACGCCCCAGAGGGCCGAGATGCGTGAAGATGTGCCTCTGTTCAGGACCAGGACTGCGTGCTTGGGAGTGGCCCCTGGCACCTGGGTGCTCTGGCTGGAGAAGAGAAGCCAGTTCCCTATGAGGAGTGTTCTCAGTGCTTTGTCCATGCTGTCCTTGTTATTTTATTGCCTTTAGAAACTGAGTCCTGTTCTTGTTAACGGCAGTCACGCTGCTGGGAAGTGGCTTAATAGTAATATCAATAAATAGATGAGTCCTGTTGGAATATTGGAGCTTGGTCCGTTGTAAATGTTGACCCCTCTCCCTGCATCTCGGGCACCCCTGGGAATAACCTGTGCTGAGAAGAGGGAGGCAGTTTGCCCCATTTGAAGGAGAGAGGCTTTTAATGATCTCGCCTGTCTGCACACATTTCTTTAACTAGAAAGTTTCCTAAGCAGAGGCGTTAGGAGAGCCGGGAGGCCTGCCGTCTGCCAACCCTGGGCTGTAAGGCTGCAGGTGCCGAGCAGGGCCCTGGACTCAGTTGTGCACAACAGCACAAACACTGCTAGGTGGTTGCCAAAATGTCCAGTGGTTCTTTCTACAAGTGTTCACCCTCTGCAGAGTCCTGTGAGGGCCCAGGCTCAGAAACGCACTCTCCTTTCCTTCTCTGGCTGTGGCCCTGGGCACTGGTGGGAGAGTGGACAGGCTGGCTTTGCCTTCTCCATACGTCAATCATGAGTTGTAAAGAGAATCTCAGAAGTGCCTCTTCCTGTGCACAGTGACTCACACCTGTAATCCCAATACTTTGAAAGGTTGAGGTGGAAGGATCACCTGAGCCCAGGAGTTGGAGACCAGCCTGGGCAACGTAGTGAGACTTAGTCTGTAGAAAACAATTTTAAAAATTAGCCAAGAATGGTGGCATGCGCCTGTAGTCCCAGCTACTCTGGAGCCTGAGGTTGGAGGATCACCTGAACCTGGGAGGCTGAGGCTGCAGTGAGCCGAGATCAGGCAGGTGTTAGGTATAACAGACAGCTGAGAAGATGCAAGTGTCCCCTGGAGTTCAAACTGGTAGCCCTGTCTCCCTGTTCCAGGAACAATGTGGGTACCATGACAATGCATCTTTATTAGAGGAATGAGAATTGATGTTTGACAGGAGCTTGCTTTCCCCTCAGGCTATTTGAGAAAGGGCAGAGGAAAACACGGTGCACTAAGAAGGGAGGACGGAGAAGGCTGAACACTGGCAGGTGGAATCCCACTGATTAGTACTGCAGGTCAAAGACCCTGGAGTGGGGGACATTACAGTCATGGAAGCCACAGCAGGAAGCAGATAAAACAGACAGCGATGGTCCCTGACAGAGACAGCTCCCAAGAGGTTAAGGGGAAAGAAAAATGAAAAGCCCAATCAATTTGGCAATTATGGCAATGTTTATCTTCAGAAGAGCAGTTTTTAGGGTGGGGTTTCCAAGGATGGGATTGGATGTATGTTTTGAGTAATTAAGCTTGATGAGCTCTTTCAAAGGCCTGGCCAGGGGTTGCTGGGTGGAGACCACCTTACAGGTAAAGGCAGAAGTAGGGGGCCCTTAAGTAGACAGCAAGAGAGGATGAAATGAAGGGGCTCAGTGATTGTTAGGGTGAAGTGTGAAGACTGAGAAAACAAGGACATGTGAGAAGACAAGGGAAGAGCATTGGAGAGAACAAAGACACTGAGGAGATGCCACCTGGAGGTCCCCAGAGAGCTGGGAGACGAGGGAGCCCAGAACAAAAGTGCAAAGAAGAAAAATGAGAAGATTTTTTTAAAGCATTCAAACATGCCGAACAAGAGCAGAGTACTGGTGTTTAAACACCTGTATCTCCCTCATGTCACCAGCCAACTAATATCTTTCCATCTTTGTTGCAGATCTGTCTTTAGAAATAAAACCCACATTCTGAAGTCCCGTTCGTATGCGGCCCCAGTCCTGTTGCCTCTGCCCCCGGTCCTGAAGTCCATTTCTGTCCTTCCCATCTATGGTGGGGTTTGTTTTGTATGTTGGTATGTTTTCTTTACAGAAATTGTATCATACTGTACATATTTGATACTTTTTAAAAATATTGCATTCTGGAGGCATGTATAAATGTAGCTCCAGTTCAGTTATTTATTTATTTTGTTTATTTTTTGAGACTGGAGTCTCGCTCTGTTGCCCAGACTGG
Organism: Ateles fusciceps; assembly: GCA_036589455.1. Classification (NCBI taxonomy): domain Eukaryota; kingdom Metazoa; phylum Chordata; class Mammalia; order Primates; family Atelidae; genus Ateles; species Ateles fusciceps. Next base: position 15,622,202 of record JAZHEH010001979.1, read on the forward strand.
AGTGCAATGGTGTGATTTCAGCTCACTGCAACCTCCGCCTCCCGGGTTAAAGCGATTCTCCTGCCTCAGCCTCCTGAATAGCTGAGATTACAGGTGCCCACCACCATGCCTGGCTAATTTTTGTATTTTTAGTAGAGACAGGGTTTCACTGTGTTGGCCAGGCTGGTCTCAAACTCCTGATCTCAGGTGATCCACCTGCCTTGGCCTCCCAAAATGCTGGGATTACAGAAGTGAGCCACCGTGCCCAGCCCAGTTCAGTTAACTGTTGTATGGTGTTCCATTGTATAAGTTCTACTGTTTATATGCTATTGATGGACATGTAGGGGTTTTGCAGTGTTTTTGTATTATAGCTGTGCTGCAGTGAGCATCCTATCACATTGTGTGGATTTGAGGAAGTATTGAAATTTCCCTAATTGACTGGACATTCCCATTTACCCTCTAAGCATGTGTCTGTTTATCCTCCTATCAGCAATCTGAGAGTTCCCCAAAGACTGGATAATCAATCAGACTTTTCATCTTGTCTGATTGGATGGGTGTCATTTCCTTTAGGTTTTATAAGTATCTTTTTCATATGTGTATTGGCTGTGCAAGGTTCCTTCTGTTACTTGTTCCTATCCTCTGCCCATTTTTCACTTGGATTTTTTTTGTCTTTTTTTGTGGATATTTAGGCCTCATATATATATATATATATATATATGTTGTCCCAGCACTGTTTACTGAACAGTCTCTCCTTTCTCACTGGTCTGTAGAACCCTTCTGACATATACCAAGTTTCCATAAGTGGGTGGATGGGTTCCTGAGCTATCTACTATTAATAGAACTTGCTCTCTCCCAGGCCAGTGCTTCACCAGGTGATTGAAGCAGAGAAACTTAGGTGGTGAAAAGAGAAGATGGGACCTCTTCTGAGAGTTTCTGTTCCTGAGATTCTAGAGGCAGAGGGTATGTAAATCTGAAGTTACACCATATCTCTTAAAATAGTATAAAGCTACAGAAGCATAATAGTGTGGAATAGTGGGAGTCAACATACATGTACACTGGGTGAAAAGGTAGTCCTGGAATGAAGCCCAGCGTAGCTGTAGTTTAACCCAAGTGCTGGCTTTTCTCTCCTGCTGCAGCACTTCTTCCCCATACTGCAGTTGGAAGGGAGGAAGCAGGGAAGCTTGTCCACGCCCCTCAAGCTGTGCGTTCTTCTTGGTCCCTTCTCTGCCTCCATCACATACTCGTTGGCTTCTCGCTGCAGCTGGCATGACTATGGTGCCTTGAGCAGCATCTCTTCTGTAAGGACGTCGAGGTAGGGCACACCCACTTCCCTCATGGCCTACGGGCTCTGGAGTAAATCTGCCAGCATTTAGATCCTGGCTCTGCCAGCTACTTACCGTGTGACCTGGGGGAAAAGTCTTACACTCTGTGAGAATAAGGGTTCGGTCACTGCCTGGAACACAAATGGTGGTTTAAACAAGATGGGTTGAGTCCTCTCACAGACACAGGCAGCTTGGGGCGGGTGCGATAGCGCTTGGTATGAGGGGCCAGACACCTCTCTTTTGTTTTGAGGTCAGTAAGTGACTTTCACCATATCCCCTAGGCTGGCTGCCAGGCTCTAGCCATCAAGTCACACTCCATCAGCATGAAAGGAGGTTAGAAAAGAATGCACTTCCTCTTATAAAAAACATGTCTCAAAGTTGCACACAGCACTTCTGCCTATATTCAACTGGCCATTAGTCCCATGGCCATACCTGTCTGAGGCTGAGAGACTGGGAAATGTCTTTATTTCCAGCGATCACATAGCTACCTAAACAGGATAAGGGATGCATAGTTATGGTGTGTCTTTTGGTTCATCAACATAGATGATGAAGTTACTGAAACAATGAGAACCACAAGCTGATGTCTTCAAAGACGGTAGAAGTGGGCCCTGGGAGGCAGCTAGATGACAGCCGTGGGGATTAAGGTAGACCTCCATCCTGCAGTTAAAATGGAGGGAGGGTGGTGGAGCTGTACCAACACTCAGAGGTCAGTGTTTAGGAGACCCTGTGGCCCCCACCGCTGCCACCGTGAGCTCTATACAGGATGCCTGCCAGTGGCTTAGAGTGGCCAAGGATGAGGTGCAGATGCGTGTGCACCCCCTGCCCCCGCTGTGGACATTTTTCATGCCTGACAGCACAGTCTATGTGGATTGCGAGCTGATCAAACTATCCACAGTAGAAGCATGCCTGCGGTTTGTGATTCAGTGATGTGTTCTATGCTTATGTGAGTTGAATGGGGAGGCAGGGTCCTGGGGTCACCCACTGAGAAGAGGGGCCCTGTAATCACCACCTTTCTTTCAGCTACTTGGGAAAGGTGATGTGATGGACAGTGGATTTCTGGACACCTTTGAACGGCGGTAGAGAGGAAGGGTCTGGTCTGAGTGAATGGCCAGAGGCTGTGGAGAAGCTTTGAGGACACTGGCCAGGAGCTCCCTGGAGGCAGGCGGAAGATACTTGTCAGCACATGTGACCAGTTGCCAGTTGAATTTAAGCAGAAGTGCTGTGTTGCTGTGTGCAACATTGGACACCTTAGGAAGGATCTCGAGGCAGTGGTTGTTTACTCTGGAGAGTAACAGTGACAGTAGCAAAGCTTTATGCTGTGCCAACCTTGTGCTAGGCTCGTACTAAATGAGTTCACCCTCAATTCTGGTAGCAATGGGAGGTAACTACTATTCCAATTTCCATTTTATAGATGAGGAAACCAAGGCAAAGAGATCACTGACTTGCCCAAGATCAATCAGGGAGTAGTTGGTATACTAACCCATGGCATGTGGTTTGTGGAATGGGTGCTCTTGACTAGTAGAAATAGGCCCTCCCTGCAGTGTGTAATTGATAGCAAGCATGGGCTGTCATCTTCCTGTTCAGGACACTCAAAATACCCAATATAGGCTAGGCACGGTGGCTCACACCTGTAATCCCAGCACTTTGGGAGGCCAAGGCAGGCAGATCACCTGAGGTCAGGAGTTTGAGGCCAGCCTAGCCAACATGATGAAACCCCATCTCCACTAACAATACGAAAATTAACTGGGCTTGGTGGTGGGTGCCTGTAAACCCAGCTACTCAGGAGGCTAAGACAGAAGAATCACTTGAACCCGGGAGGCAGAGGTTGCAGTGAGACAAGATCATGCTGTTGCACTGTAGCCTATGCGACAACAGTGAAACTCTGTCTCAAAAAAAAAAAGTATAATCTTATAATCCCAGCACTGTGGGTGGCTGAGTCATGAGAATCACTTGAGCCCAGGAGTTGAAGACCAGTCTGGGCAACATGGCAAGACCCCATCTCTACAAAAAATAAAAAATAGTCTGATTTTAGCCATTTGTGTGTGTGCGGTGGTGTCTCTTGGTGGTTTTGATTTGCATTTCCCTAATGCTGACACGATGCTGGGTACCTGTTCATGTGCTTATTGGTCAGATAGCCTTCTTTTGTTACATTTCATTAAGTTTTAAACTTTAAAGTCAAAGATTTCCCCGTGAGAATGACTTTTTAAATGACCAAAAAGGGGGATAAGGACGTTAATTTTTGAAGAGAAGGCCTCTGAGAAAAATACAATTGTACCCAGCTACTACTTTGCAAATGACCCATGCATTTTAATTTTCCTCTAAGGAAGGCCAAGGAAGAGTCTTATCACCTCAAGGCAGGAGACATAGGCATTTGAGTTATTTAATAAGAGTGGCAGGTTTAAAAACTCAAACCCGGAAGACTCCCTAGAGTTCTCCCAAGAGGTAGGGAAGGAGCCCCATCCATGGAGAGAGGAGGAGGATATGACTGACAGCAGCGGTTCCCAATCTCTAGGGACCAGGGACTGGTGTCATAGTAGACAATTTTTCCACAGTCAGGGGTTGAGGGATGATTTTGGGATGAAACTTCCACCTCAGATCATCAGGCATTAGATTCTCATGTGGAGCGTGCCACTGAGATCCCTGGCAAGCGCAGTTCACGATAGGGTTCGAGCTCCTATGAGAATCTAATGCCACTGACCTGACAGGAGGTGGAGCTCAGGTGGTAATGCTCATTCCCACCACTTACCACCTGCTGTGCAGCCTGCTTCCTAATAGGCTACAGACTGGTACTGTCTATGGTCTGGGGGTTGGGGACCCCTGATTTAGAGGAAGTAAGGGCGTGGCTTACCCTGGGCCCTGGGGTGTTCTGGGAATGGGGAGGATGGAGAGGAGAGGAGGCAGGGAAGATCTTCTCCCCTTGCTCCCCATTTGGGACTTGGGGGAGAAGGTCAGGTCTCAGGCTCAACAGTACCTGACTCTACACCACCTTCCAAAGGGAACTCAGTGGGGTTGGATGGTAGGCACGGGTTATCTTCTCTGAGCCTCAGCACAAGACAGAAGGATCCCACAATTCTTGAGTGGGCAAGTGGTAGGTCCCCAAGCAGAAAGCCAGCAGTCCCTCTCTGAGGCCTGCAGTGGAGTGGGGTGGGGTGTCTGCTGAGCCAAGGATCTGTCAGTGGGGAGCCTGGGAGGCTGGGCTGGCTTGCAAGCACCTGTTACAACCAAACCAAAAGATCAGGCTCCGAGTTCTGCCAGCAGAGATGGACGGCCAGGAGACCCCAGTTGGCCACCCAGAGCTGTCCTCCTGTGCCTACCTCACCCTCCAGTACTCCAGAGCATACTTGGAGGGGAACAGAAACCTGAGAGGCTGAACATACCCATGGGGAAACAAATGTGGTAAAATATTTGGGGAATCAGGAAGAATTCTTTGTACTATTCCTCAACCTTTCTCTAGGTTTGAAATTATGAAAATAATTTTAAAAAAATTATAATAACGTTCTCATATTAAAACACTGTTTCTTTCTTTCATTTTTTAAATTTTTCTTTTTTACTCTAGCATGATTTGCCCTAACAATAGGTTGTCTTGATTTTTAAATACTTTCTTCTTTAAGGCTTTCATGACACCCACTCTCTACTGGTTCTGAAAATGTTGGATTTCATCTCAGCCCTTGCTCCTGGAAACAGCTAAGGTTGAGAAAACCCCCCATGCTTTGTGTTCTAGCAGACAGCTTCCTGCAAAGAGTCGTCTTCCCTAACTAGGCCTCTTAGATGTCTCTCTTGTTTAATTATGACAAGAGCACACACACACATACAGACCCTCCAAATTCCCATTCTTGGTCTTTTAAATGATCATCTGAGCTGCTTTTCCCCACTGATTAATTGGAACAAAATGCTCATTCACCAAACTTCCGTCTTTCCCCAGGTCCCTAAACTTTCCTGAGCCAGCAGACAGCCCCTCTGGAAAAGAGGTCGGCTCCACAGGCAGACATCTCATCTATCTGATCTTGCCACCCCTCCATTCCACTTCCCACATCTGTTCTTTCTGGTTGTGTTTACTCCCCTCTTAAGAAAACAAAACCTAAAAACTTGTTTGCCTAGATCTTGAGACTCTGGAAGATCTTAACAGTCAGAGGTCCCCCCTTTTGCAGTGGTCCCATTTTCTTCCCCTTCCCATCCTTGCAATAATCCTTTTGAATAAAGTCTCTCCTTACTAAATCCAGTTTCTAAAATTAGAGACAGTGTCTTGCTCTGTCACCCAGGCTGGAGTGCAGTGGCATAATCATAGCTCATTGCAACCTCAAATTCCTGGGCTCAAGCAATTGTCCCGCTTCAACTGGGGCTACATGGATGCATCAGCATGCCTAGCTAATTTTTTTTTTATTTTTGTTGAGACGGGGTCTTGCCATGTTGCCCAGGCTGGTCTGGAACTCCTGGCCTCAAGTGATCATCCAGCCTCAGCCTCCCAAAGCGCTGGGATTTAGGCATGAACCACTGCACTCAGCTCCAATTTTATTTTGTTTGATAATTTCCTCCTACTTTTCTTCCCTCCTCTTGCTCATTCCTTGGCCATTTTCCAGCTGCTTCTCTGCTTTTACCCCAGATGCAGGAGATTTTCAGGCTTCAGTTCTGATTCCTCTTCGCATCTTGCTGCTCCTCTCTCCCCCACCGTGATCCTATCCATTCACATGGCTTTCACATACAGGTTGCCTTCCCTAGTATCTCGCCCTCCTAACAGAGCCTGCTGTGCTCAGGGTGTCCTCATGCGCGTTTAGCATCGCTCACCTCCCAGGGTCTTGGGTACTTAGGAGTGACCATGTGACTCAGCTCTGCCAAAGTCTAGTGCTTGGGTCTTCTGGAGAGATATTGTTTTCCTGGCTTCAAAAGGGGGAGGGGTGCCTCAGTCATGATCTGCCTTTTTTCCTTGCACGGGACACAGATGTGATGCTTTGAGATGTCATAGGCCCTTAGTGACCATCAGGATGAAAGCCATAGGCAAAGCATGTATGATAGAGAAGGAAACCACAAAGAGGCTGGGGACTTGATGACTTCTTAAGTAGCTCCCTCAGCCGCCCCTGGACTTTTTTTGTTTGTTTGTTTTGAAATGGAGTCTCACTCTGTCACCCAGGTGGGAGTGCAGTGGCACCATCTCGGTTCACTGCAATCTCTGCCTCCCCAGTTCAAGCGATTATCCTACCTCAGCCTCCCGAGTAGCTGGCACTACAGGCGTGTGCCATCACGCCCTGCTGATTTTTGTATTTTTACAGAGACGGGGTTTCATCATGTTGGCCAGGCTGGTCTTGAACTCCTGACCTCGGGTGATCTGCTGGCCTCGGCCTCCCAAAGTGCTGGGATTACAGGAGTGAGCCACTATGCCTGGCCCACACTGTTCTGATTACTATAGCTTTGTAATATGTTGTGAAAGGATGTGTGAGGCCTCCAACTTTAATCTTTTTCGTGATTGTTTTGGCTCTTGGGGGATCCCTTGAAATTCCATATGAATCTTAGGACAGTTTTTTTCTCTCAAAAAAACGTCAGGAGGAGGACCCTGAGCCAGAGTTAGTTCTTAGCTTAAACTCTGCAGCAGTGGTTCTCAAAACATGGTCCCGGGGGCCCATGGGGTCAAAACTATTTTGTAATAAAACTACAACATTACCTTCCCATTCTCCTTCTATTACAAGTGTACACTGGAGTTGTCCGGAAGCTGCATGATACGTGTTATCACAAGGGATTGAATACGGAAGCAGGTATGAGAATCCAGCTGTCTTCTATTAAGATATTCTATATATTCTAACAAAGAGAATTGCAAAAATGTACACAAATGCCAGTCTTCATGAAAGGTTTTTGGTTTGCAAAAATATAGCTATTTTCAAAAACGTATTTATGTTAAAATGAAATGTTTATTTTTTTAAAAGTTGACACATAAATGTAAAAAAAAAAACATTTCTTAGTTGTAATTTCTCAACAGGATAGAATTAACCCACATAACATAAGGTCTTTGCAGTCCTCAGTAAGTTTTACAAGTGTAAAAGGGGCCTGAGACCAAAACGTTTGAGGTCCACTGTTCCTCCAGAAGGCTACGGCTTTTTTCTGGTGGCTTTACACTTCTGCTGTCCTTCAGTTACGTCCCTTCCTGTCTCCAGGGACTCCTCCATCTGCCTTGAATTTCTCCTGTTAGTTCCACTCCAGTGTGGCCACATGAGGGCAGCCGATTCCGCCCTGAGGCCTGCGGGGGCCTCAAGCCCAGGTGTTCACCAGGTCGGCCTCCAGCATCCAGTTCCCACCACCGAGTCCCTGGCTGGCGGTCCTGGAGGAGCAAAGACGACAAACCAGGTTCTTGCTCTGTGGGAGGCTCAGGCCCCCTGTGCTCTCCCTCCCAGGTGCCAGCGGAGAGGCCCCAGCCAGGGCCTGAGCACATCACAGGGTTGACATGTTTGGTGAATGAACATTATTACCTCCGTGTTGTGCAGAGCTGAGCACAGAATTTCATCTTCCAGATCCTGAGCTTTATTTTAACCTGGAAGGGTTAGTCCTTCTTGCCATTGCCTGCAGGGAAAGAGCACCCTAGAATATTTAATGTTCAGGAGCATGCAGTAAAGTGGGAAAGGGAGAAGAGGTACGTTTTATCTAGTCTTGGATTAAGATGGAAGTAAAAGGCATATGTGAAGTTTTCCCCAAAACTAGGGCTTTTTTTTTTTTAATCAGAACAGTCATGGACATCTCTAGCAATGGAAAGCAAAGTCCTACAGTCATTTAACATAGACATAATCTCTATATCCTGTTAGCCAGCGGCCTCTACGACTTCTCCCAACAATCTTAAAGCAACCTGGCATGAAGGAGCTGGCTCAGTGCTGGTCACTAGAAAGGGCATGAGCTCTGAAGTCACAACACAAGGGTTCAAGTCCAACCCTCCCCGGCTCCTGGTCTGTGCTCTTTCCCCTTTACTATAAGGCCAACTTCACTTTGGTTTTTACCCCCCCAAATATTCATCATTGTATTGAGTCAATGCAATGATACGTAAAAAATCAGCAGTCTCTGATAAAGTGTGGCCTACTGGCTAAGAAGTGCAGGGCTTTGAAAGGATGGGCGAGGTGACATTCCTGGTTCCATCATGTATTAGCTGTGTAACCTCGGACAAGTTGCTTACCCTCTCTGAGTCTCAATTTTTTCAACTGTAGAAAGCAGATAATAATATTACAGGGTTGTTGAGAGAATATGACATTAGGTTTCTAAAGTGCTTAATTCAATACCTGGCTCATAGTAAGTGCTCAGTAAACACCAGTTATAAACATCACTGCATTTGAAATTTACAACTTTTTCAAAGTTAAAGTAAGAAAGAATTTCAGAAGTCCTGTAATTCAGTGTTTTCCAAAGTGTGTTCAACACACTCACTTCCCTCAAGATGTTCTGTGAAAAAGGGTTTTGTGGCCCAATATGATGGCTTGTATATTAAGGTCTCAGAGAAGCCATAGAATAAAGAAACCTGTTGAACTTTGATTATTCCGATCTTTATCAAATGAATTTGACTGTAGAACTCTCTTCACACATCACATTTTTTTTTCTTTTTTGAGATTGAGGTTTGCTCTTGCTGCCCAATGGCATGATCTTGGCTCATCACAACCTCTGCCTCCCGGGTTCAAGCGATTCTCCTGCCTCAGCCTCCTGAGTAGCTGGGATTACAGGCATGCCCCACCACATCCAGCTAATTTTGTATTTTTAGTAGAGGCAGGGTTTCTCCGTATTGGTTAGGCTGTTCTCAAACTCCTGATCTCAGGTGATCTGCCCGCCTCGGCCTCCCAAAGTGCTGGGGTTACAGGCGTGAGCCACTGCGCTTGGCCCACACATTACTTTTTAACTTCCAGGTTGCTGGTAGACAGAGCTCAATCACCATTAACCATCACTGAGAATCATAACAGATGCTAGATAACATTTATGGAGGCTTTGCTCTATGCCAGGCACTGTGATATGCACAGGCATGTATTATCTCACTCTATTCATAGTACTGAGAAGTAGCAATACCGTGTTTTACAGATGAAAACATAGGCTTAGAAGAGCTAAGTAACTTGCCCAAGATTACATACCAAGAAATCGTCAGCATGCAAACTCAGGTTGGCCTGGCTCTGGAATTCAGCCTTGCCACCACCCTATGCAGTTTCCACAGCCTACTGCATCACCCCTGACTTTTGGACAGTCCTTCCTTGTATTGAGTTGAAATCCAATTCTAGTTCCAGTCGCTTTCTCCAGGGTGCACATAAATATATGGTGAAACATATTTAGTTTCAATTCTAAATATCCTTTATTTGTCATTGTTTCTGGAGTTGTGTTTATTCTGTTCCTTTTTTCTCTCTCTCTCTTTTTTTTTTTTTGAGATGGAGTTTCACTCTTGTTGCCCAGGCTGGAGTATAATGGTACGATTTCAGCTGACCGCAATCTCCGCCTCCTGGGTTCAAGTGATTCTCCTGCTTCAGCCTCCTGAGTAGCTGGGATTACAGGCATGCACCAGCACACCTGGATAATTTTTGTATTTTTAGTAGAGATGGCCTTTCACCATGTTTTTCCGTGTTGGTCAGGCTGGTCTTGAGCTCCCGACCTCAGGTGATCCTCCCGCCTCAGCCTCCCAAAGTGCTGGGATTACAGGTGTGAGCCACCACACCTGGCCTCCTTTTTCTCTTGACTTGCTCAAGTACTTCAGCATTTCATTTGGACTAAACAACTCAAAACTGAACACAATTCTGTCTGCTCTCTTATAGTATGATATTTGCATTTTTAGGAAGTCACACATTATCAAAACATAAAAGAACTATTTTTATTTTTTTGAGACTGAGTCTTGCTCTGTCACCCAGGCTGGAGTGCAATGGCACAATTTCAGCTTACCACAACCTCTGCCTCCCAGTTTCAAGCGATTCTCATGTCTCAGCCTCCTGAGTAGCTGGGATTACAGGTGCCTGCCACCACACCAGGCTAATTTTTGCTTTTTTAGTAGAGACACGGTTTCACCCTGTTGGTCAGGCTGGTCTCAAACTCCTGACCTCGTGATCAGCCCACCTCGGCTTCCCAAAGTGCTGGGATTACAGGCATGAGCCACTGCATCTGGCAGAACTAAATTTTTTTGTGTCTATAGCAGCACATTGTTAACAGTTTCTCACCAGTAGCACTACTTTTATTACTTTTATGACTAATTGTCTCCCTTGTTTAGTAAACAAAGCACAAAGCCACTAAAACCAAGTAGCTGGGCTATTCACAGCAGCTTTCCCCCACCATACACTGTGATTGCTCCTAACTACAATCTGTTTGTAACCAACAGCATTTCCTAGTGAGGCAAATAGTGCTTTCCATTTAAACAATTTCATTATAGCCAATTCTAGTTCTGAAAATACCACTGCAAGAAAAACACTTGAATTCTCAGTGTGGTTTGACCAACATAGCTTGGAACTATTACTTTCCTTGTTCTGAACATTATACTTCACTAGTTCAGCCCAGGATCTCATTCATTTTGGGTAGCTGTATTACCCTATATATACATATGGAGCTTGTCTCCAACCCAAATTAATTTTCTCCTGCAATTCTGCTATACATCAGCAGTTATATTTTGGAGCCCACATGACAGGATACTATACTTAACATCTGTTCAAGTTCATCTGTTTAAGTCTGGCTTGTTGTCCCAGCCTGTGCAGATCACCTAGGAGTGGCGATCATTCTCCCTCAGCCTGTGTCCTCTGTGAAACTGATAAAGCTGCCCCAGAGCAGCACTTTCCAACAGGAGGTTCTATGAAGATGGACATGTACCAGATCTGTGCCGTCCAATGTGGTAGCCACTAGCCACACGTAGTTTCTGAGCACTTGAAATGAGGCTTGTGCAACTGAGAACTGAATTTTAAATTGTCTTTAATTTTAATTACTTTAAATAGTCCCATATAGTTAATAGATATCACACTGGACAGTGTCACAGCTCTAGATGTTCACCCGAAATGCAGGTAAAAATATTAAGTAGAACAGGGACCTGCTTCTGTCACTGGAGTCCAAACTCTGGCCTGGGGATGGTCATTCAAGGATATCAACCACCTGTATTTATAATAACTCGGTGTACAATTTTGTCCACCAGCACATATAAGTATCAGTGAAGGATTTTGTCAAGTGCCTTGTAAAAAGCAAGATGGTCTAGATGTACGTGGCACTGCCCTGCTCTACCAGCCTCATGATTTGTTTTCCTAGAAAACAGGGTTTTGTTTTTTTTCTATTTGTAGAAATAATACATGCCTACTGTGGCAAAATGCAGGAAAGTACCTAGAGGAAATTAACAATGACCAAAATTCTGCCATCTTGAGATAACTATTGTTAACATTTCAGCATTTTTTTTCAGCTTTTTTCTCTGTTGGTATTTGTCACATCACTGAAATCATACCTTCTCTGTTACTTACATTCTGTTTTTTTTTTAATTTTCAAAAATCCTTAAAAAAATTTTAATTGACAAAAATGTATTTCTTTATCATGTACAGCGTGTTGTTTTCAAGTATGTATACACTGTGGAATGGCTAAATCAAGTTAATAAGCACACACATTACTTCACATATGTTCTTACCACATTTGTGGTAAGAACACTTAAAACCTACTCAGCAATTTTCAAGAATACAATAAATTGTTATTAACTATAGTTATATAAAACAAAAATAAAATTCTAAGGCCCTGCAACCATTTGAAAGGACCCCTTCTCCCAGCTAGGGCATTCCAAAGTTAGCCTAAAAAACTGGTTCAGGCCATGATGGGAAGAGAGGGTTGGACATGCCTCATTATACTCTCCTCCCTTTGGGATTTCAGGAAAAGCCGGCCAGCATTTAACATCAATACAGACCTTAAGTCTGCTAAGAAACATTTACAATCTCTTCTCTCCAAAGCCTGCTACCTGAAGGCTTCACCTGCATAATCAAACTTTGGTCTCCACAACCCCTTATCATAATCTAGACATTCCTTTCTATTCATAATAACCAACTGCCAATCAAAAATTTAAATTCTACCTATAACCTGGAAGTCCCCCTACTTCAAGTTGTCCCACCTTTCTGGACCAAACCAATGTATATCTTATATGTTTTGATGTCTCATGTCTCTCTAAAATGTATAAAACTAGGCTGTGCCCCCAACCACCCTGGCCACATGTTCTGAGGGTCTCGTGAAGGCTGTGTCATGGGTCATTGGTCACTCATATTTGGCTCAGGATAAATCTCTTCAAATATTTTACGGAATTTGACTCTTTTCATCAACAACGCCATGTTGTACAATAGATCTCTTGAACTTATCCCTCTTATCTAACTGAAATTTTGTATCCTTTGACTAAACCTCTCCAACCCCTGCCTCCCAGTCCCTGGCAACCACCATTGTACTCTCTGCTTCTATGAGTTCAACTTTTTTTTTTTTTTTTTTTTGAGATGGAGTCTCACTCTTGTTGCCCAGGCTGGAGTGCAATGGCGTGATCTTGGCTCACTGCAGCCTCCGCCTCCCAAGTTCAAGTGATTCTCCTGCCTCAGCCTCCCATACGAGTTCAACTTTTTCAGATTCCACATGTAAGAAAGATCATGCAGTATCTGTCTTTCTGTGCCTGGCTTATTTCACTTAATATAATGCCTCCAGGTTCATCCATGTTCTTGCAAATGACAGGATTTCCTTCTTTTCTAAGACTGAATAGTATTCCACTGTGTATATATACCACAATTTCTTTATCCATTCATGCACTGATGAACACTTAAGTTGATTCCATTGTTTTGGCCATTGTGAATAATGCTGTAATGAACGTGGGAGTGCAGATACCTCTTTAACATACGATTTTGTTTTCTTTGTATATGTATATATTACAGTAGTGGGATTGCTGGATTATATGGTAGTGCTGTTTATAATTTTTTGCTTTTTACATTTTCTTTATTATTTTTAAATTTTTAAGAGTATTTTACAAATATTTCTCACATTATTAAATACTCTTTGAAAACAATCTTGAAGGCTGTATGATAACTCATTGTATCAGTGGTTAATAATCTCCATAGCCGTTCCCCTGTTGCTCTACTTTCAGCTCGCATCTAAGTTTTTGCTATTACAAATAAAACTGCTGAACATCTTCTTGTGCAAAATTTAATAATACTTCCTGAAGGTGTATTATTAAATCTAAGAATGTGAACGCTGTTAAGGCTAACTCTTCTGAAAGAGGAAATAAGATTATCCTGGACCACATGCTGGTTCTTTGTGGCCAATTCTTTCCCGTCTGAATATTCAAGGCCACCCATTTCATCCTCTCTTTCGGCCACTCATCCCATATTAATGTCAGGTTCACCTTTATATACTTTTTACATTCTAATTTCTTAGCCCTTTTGAAAATTGGGAAGACATTGCCTGCCTCATCAGTCTTCCAGAAATATTTCTGTGGATGAAGATTCCTTAAAAATGAAGTCTCTGATCTGTGAGCTCCCTCAGTACCCTTGAATATGATATATACAGGTCAGAAGACCTGAGCTGTTCTGGGGCAGCAAGGTGCTTTCTTACGACCTCCTTCTGTACTTGGAGCTTCAAGTTTTCTTTCCAATAGTGCTCTTCAACTTTCCACCCTGACCATAATTTTCTTTAATAGGGGAAACCAAAGGAGTATGTGGCAGAGAGTGTCAGTCGCTGGGCAAAATTCATGCTGTCCTCTACTTCCCAGGGAGTCTGGGGGACATCTCCCAGACTCCCCTGCAGCCAGGTGTGGCTATGACATTGAGGTCCAGCCAGCAAAGCATGGGCAGAAGTAATGTGTGCCTCTGCCGGCCTGGCCATTAAGATCCCTGCATGAAGTGGAGATGACACCCAGGGAGACCTTGGAAGTCACATGATGAAGAGGCCAGAGCTTTTGTCAGGCAGTGTGGAGGAGGAGCACCCTGATGACCCACTCACCCTCGACAGTTGTATTTGACTGTGGACCTGTTTTCTCTTGGCCACTCTGGGCTCATTTGCAGTTATAACCTCATTGCTTCTACTTGAGCTGTCCTTCCTTTATCTCAGATCATGAGATTAAGCATGCCTAATTTTTCTCCAAATACCTTGGGAGTCTCCTTCTGAACTCTTGGCACAGAGTCAAGCTGTCCCAGGCTCCTGGATGACAGGGAGCTTTCTCTCACTCTCATCTTACAGTTCCCCCTAGCAGTGCAGAATTAGATCCAAAATGGTGCTTCTCTTCATCATTTTCTCTGCTTTCTGAGAAATGGAATTTTCATTTTGGTAAGAATTTGACAGAAATGGTATTTGAAATTTTAATAGAATTGAGAAAAAACATTCATAGCCACAGTTGTCTGGTATGTAATGAAGGTAGATCTTTCTGAATGGAACATCCTTCTCTGCTCCTTGGTGGGTTTAAATGGCCGAGTTCGGTAGAAGGAATGGTAGAGAAATAACTGACTCTACAGAATAAAGGGGGAAGGATTTGGAGCTCTGGAAGCAATACCAAAGGGAAGGAGTAAGGAGGAGAGATGGGAGAATGAGGAGAGCAGGCTGGACCACTCCATAAGGGGAACCAGCCTAAAATCCTCATGGGACCGGATGGCTCAAGAGCTTTTGAGAACAGTGGTGTCTAGTATTTCATTCGAAGTTGTTGCGTAGATCTCCACTCCCTTGAGGGGTTGGTACTGGGCTGGACAGGCGTTGGGGTTCACTTAGGGTGGCTGGCAAAATATTAGGGAAAGTTAGAAGATTGTAGTCTCAAACCTTTTGGAAAGCCAAAAGTTCTGATGGAACAGGTTGAAGGCAGCCAGCGTTAGACTTTTAAGTCACAGGATAAAAGAACAATAAAGTTTCCCCAGCGAAGTCTGTTTACCCCACATTCCTTTGTCTCTACTCTATTGTGTTTGCTGATGTAAACTTTGTGCCGATGGTCCTCCCAGGTAGATGTCAAAGGGGAATTGCCCGTTAATAGTGTTTACTCTGGGCCCTGGAATCAAAAGCTTTTATCATTCGTAAAACCACTTTTTTAACCATGTTAATTATCCGCAAGCATGTTGACTTAAAAACCTCTGTTATGAAATTTATACTGAATAAATGTGAGGATGGAGAGGGAGTCTTAGTCAATTGGCTGCCATCGCCCTCTGTAAGCAGCCAACGACCATCCTTTACCCACCTGAATCACTGAATCAGGTGTGAGAGTGCATTTATTCATCCGCTGTTGTTGAGTCAGGGTCTGCGGGACAGACCTCCACAGGTGGTGGTCAACGTCTCAGATGGTGACCCCGATGTGAACAAGGTCACAGGTGGTGCCCCGTGTGGGGGGACCCCACGTGAGGTGACCCAATGTGACACTTGCCACAGCTGGCGCCAGAACAGTGACCCACAGACATGATCAAGGTCTCAGACAGGGACAGCGCACAGATACTGAGACAGTCCACAAGCTGAATTCTCCAGATGCAGGGGCTGAGAACCAACAGTGACTATAAGTGTGAGCCTCTGCCCGCCTTCTGCCCTGGCCTGCCTCCTGAGAACTTGCCAAACTTTTGAGAAGGAATTTAGACTTCCAAAGGATGGAGAATAGAAGTTTGAACCAATCTTATCTAGGGAGGCTCCCACTGACATCCAAATTATGTAATAAACATGGCCACTGGTAAAATACTGCTACTATTACTACCAGAAAAATAAGAAATTAAGTAGTTAGGTCAGGCATTTGGCCCCTTCAAACACTGAGGCCGGAGAGATTATACAGTGGGCCTCGGGGACGCTCTGCTCTCGTTCTCAGGTTCTCTGGCTCCTATTCCTTGTGTCCTCAGTCCTTGCCTGTGAAGAGAGTGCAGTGAGCAGGGTAGCTCCTCACCCTCTTCCTCGGGTACCAGGTGCTCCTGGGCCTTCAAGGGCTCAGCTTTTCCTTGAGCAGCTCCCACAGGGGCTATTGGTTTTATCAATGACTCATTCTGTCAAAGAACTGAGCTCAGGGGTACATATTGGGGGAGTGAGGTTCCTACTACCTTGGAGACAGTTTTTTCCTAATAAGGGGAAGCATGTGAGAAATAAGTTCATTAATAAGTTCATCATTGGTCATAAAAATATTTTATCTGTTGGCAGAAGGCCTAAATCTTTGTTTCCATGAAAGATTTACTCCTCAAACCAGAAGGATAAACTAAAGGTGGTGAGACATTGGGGCAATCTGGGCAGCCATGGAGAAAGAGTCTGTTTATCTGACCCACCGTTCTCCTCTTGTCCAGATAAGGATGTGTGTTTGTGTGTTGACTGGTGAGGACAGGAGGAGGTTTCCTGAGTGCAGAGTGCCAAAGCGCAAAGCCTGAGATAAAAAGTCATAAATAGACCTAGAGCCTGACCCAGAGCCAGGCCCAGTGTCCTTGGGCTGGTAAGACTTGTAGGCCAGGTCCCAGCTGGGGAGGGGGGACTGGGGCTGAGCAGCTGCTGTGGAAATTTCCACGGGCTGTCCACTAGCTCTTGGTAAGCTCTTGCACTCGGCATGGCATGGGCAGGACATGGGTTATGAAAGAGGCACAAGACTTAGTCCAAGCTTATAAGGAGCTAGGGCCCTAGAGAAAAGACTCTTGCCAAAGAAGCAAGTAAACAAACAGGTTGGAAAATCTTGAAACAAAGTTGTAAATAAGGTCAAGGCATGGAACCAGTCAAGAAAAGTCAGTATCACCTTCCAATTATTAGAACCTTGTTTCACCTTCTCAGGAAAATGTTGAAAATATGAACTTCGCATTAACGTAAAAGCGGATTTCATTATTTTAAATACTAATAAAGAGGTCACAAACAATGTATTAGTTTTTTGAAGAAAAAAATTTTTTTACAGGAGTTTTAAAATATATTTTATTTTGAGTGGTTATTTCATGTTTTCTTAAAACAATTATTGTACTGAACTAAAAATAAACTAGGTAGTTTGTTCACATAACAAATATACACTCAAAGACATGCTTACAGATTTTCCACTTGTCCATTTTTCTGTTCTCAGCATTACTTCAAATGCCTCATTCCGTCATCATGTTGAATTGTTCAGCATCTTTTATATCATTTCCAGGGGCATCTCTGGGAGTAGTCATGCCTATCTTCCCTCAGCACACTGATAACTCCAATATACCCACAATTCACACCTTTTCTCTTCTCTGAGGTGTGCCACTTTTTGGCACAACAGAAAAAACACACTACTAGGATTTGAAAAACTAAATTCTGGGCCGGGTTAGGTCATATATTCTCCCCAGGCGCTTGTTTCTCCACTGCAAAAAATAATTCATATTTGCTTGGTCCTTTGTAGTCCTCTACTATTTCACTGATCTTCATGATAACCCTGAAATTTAAGTAAGGTAGCATTATGCTCATTTTATAGAAGAAATTCAATCTCAAAGAGGATATAGTCTCCCAAAGATCCCCCAAGTAGTAATATATTAGGCAGAGCTAAACTCACACACTCTCACTCAAGATCCTAGTACCAGTACATGCCATGCTGGTAAGTTTGCTGAAATGGATGGAGCAGCAATGTCTCAGGTCCCTTCCAATGATCCGGTTCTCTGCTTCTACTTGCTATTTTTTCTCTCCTCTCTCAACTAGTGTTAACATCCAAAACTATATATAATCACCAAATTTCATTTACCATGGTTTTTTGATTTAATCTTAAAATTTTTCTATTTCCATGTTAAATCTAGAGAAATGTTACTTTTTCGGAAGTTTCTACTGCTGCCTGCCTCTCTGAAGGCCAGTGGGACTTACCTATTTGTTTGCCAAAGCAGAAATTCCCAACATTTTGTAAACACCACTCCAGAGTTTTATAACTCTAAAGACACTTATTCCATACTTAAAACCAATTCAAAATAAAATAAATCCTCAATACTTTTTATTCCCTGGAGTAGTAATTTTAATTAGATTCTATTGATTTATTAGTTTCTCCTGTGTGCCTTTATTTTGAGAAACACTGTTAGTCTACATTGCTATCAAGTCTCTTTCCCTAACAAGAAAATGTCAGTCTTAACAGTCAGGAAAGCTTTTACTTTCACTATCACATATGAAAAATGAACTAAACATCGAACTTGGAAAGTAAAACTTAAATGAGGGATTCAGGACATTTCTCAAGGGATCATATGACCAATTTAAAAGTAAGTTTGATGTGCCTAAAATAACAAATTAACTCTTTTACTTAAAGGTGCAGATGTGCTGATTAGTCATGCTGTCATGTACACATGAAATATGCCTAAACCAAATTAAAAGAAAACAAAATACATTCCATGGCAATCTTGAAAAGTCAGGGAGTTCAATAAATAGTAATAGTATGCTCTCACAATGAGAGCATTAAACACTTGGTAAATTAACATAATTTAATAAAAATGAGAAAATATACAGGATAAGGGGTGAGGAGTACACATAAGACATTTTTGTGACTTTCTTCATTTTGATTGTATTGCTTTCTTGTCTTCAGGAGGGGAAGATTTTGACTTCAAAAGTAAAATATTTAAGAAGGGAATTCACATCTTTCTCTTCTAGATGGTATTCTTGTGCTATTTTCTCAGCAGTCCATGTTTCTGGATAAAGCTTATGATTATGGAGAAGTGTCAATCTTTCTACAATGGAAATTTTACCTTTGGGAATGCTCTTAATATTTATCATATCAAAGTGATGGCCTTTCAGCAATCTGAACTCCTTTGGCTCTTGACATGTTTCAGCAGCTTTTACCTGCACGAAGACACAGGATCTTTGGAATCAACATACACACCTTTTGTAAATGACAGTAGCTTGTCACCTTTACGGGCAATCTCTCAATTTCTGGATAGACGCTAATCTGCTCTCACAGGAGGCTGTTGGTAGAGGGGTGCCTGCAGCAGGAGAGGGCTTCATCTTGCTGATTTCCCATTCTGCTCGGTTCTCTAGGTTGAAATTCCTGATCCCACAAGTCACCACAGCCCCCAACTCCTTGTAACATGATGCTGTCAGGTTCATGCCGCATGTCAGAAAAAACTTTTTATTTTTATTTATTTATTTATTTTTATTTTTATTTTTATTTTTTTTTATATTTTTTATTGCATTTTAGGTTTTGGGGTACATGTGAAGAACATGCAATATTGTTGCATAGGTACACACATGGCAGTGTGATTTGCTGCCTTCCTCCCCATCACCTATATCTGGCATTTCTCCCCATACTATCTCTCCCCAACTCCCCACCCCCCGCTATCCCTCCCCTTTCCCCCCCCCGACATACCCCAGTGTGTGATGCTCCCCCTCCCTGTGTCCATGTGTTCGCATTGTTCAACACCCGCCTATGAGTGAGAACATGCGGTGTTTGATTTTCTGTTCTTGCATCAGTTTGCTGAGAATGATGGTTTCCAGGTTCATCCATGTTCCTACAAAGGACACGAACTCATCGTTTTTGATGGCTGCATAATATTCCACGGTGTATATGTGCCACATTTTCCCTGTCCAGTCTATCATTGATGGGCATTTGGGTTGGTTCCATGTCTTTGCTATTGTAAACTGTGCTGCAGTGAACATTCGTGTGCATGTATCCTTATAGTAGAACGATTTATAATCCTTTGGATATATACCCAGTAATGGGATTGCTGGGTCAAATGGAATTTCTATTTCTAGGTCCTTGAGGAATCACCACACTCTCTTCCACAATGGTTGAACTAATTTACACTCCCACCAACAGTGTAAAAGTGTTCCTATTTCTCCACAACCTCTCCAGCATCTGTTGTCTCCAGATTTTTTAATGATCGCCATTCTAACTGGCATGAGATGGTATCTCAATATAGTTTTGATCTGCATTTCTCTATTGACCAGTGATGATGAGCATTTTTTCATATGTTTGTTGGCTTCATGTATGTCTTCTTTTGTAAAGTGTCTGTTCATATCCTTCGCCCACTTTTGAATGGGCTTGTTTGTTTTCTTCTTATAAATCTGTTTTAGTTCTTTGTAGATTCTGGTTATCAGCCCTTTGTCAGATGGGTAGGTTGCAAAAATTTTTTCCTATTCTGTTGGTTGCCGATTCACTCTAATGACTGTTTCTTTTGCTGTGCAGAAGCTGTGGAGTTTGATTAGGTCCCATTTGTCTATTTTGGCTTTTGTTGCCAATGCTTTTGGTGTTTTGGTCATGAAGTCCTTGCCTATGCCTATGTCCTCAATGGTTTTGCCTAGATTTTCGTCTAAGGTTTTTATGGTGTTAGGTCTTATGTTTAAGTCTTTAATCCATCTGGAGTTAATTTTAGTGTAAGGTGTCAGGAAAGGGTCCAGTTTCTGCTTTCTGCACATGGCTAGCCAGTTTTCCCAGCACCATTTATTAAACAGGGACTCCTTTCCACATTGCTTGTTTTTGTCAGGTTTGTCAAAGATCAGGTGGTAGTAGATGTGTTGTGTTGCCTCAGAGGCCTCTGTTCTGTTCCATTGGTCTATATCTCTGTTTTGGTACCAGTACCATGCTGTTTTGATTACTGTAGCTTTGTAGTATAGTTTGAAGTCTGGTAGTGTGATGCCTCCAGCTGTGTTCTTTTTGCTTAGAATTGACTTGGCTATGCAGGCTCTCTTTTGGTTCCACATGAAGTTTAAGGTGGTTTTTTCCAGTTCTGTGAAGAAGGTCACTGGTAGCTTGATAGGGATAGCATTGAATCTGTAAATTACTTTGGGCAGTATGGCCATTTTCACAATATTGATTCTTCCTAGCCATGAACATGG
This sequence comes from Ateles fusciceps, assembly GCA_036589455.1. Taxonomy (NCBI): domain Eukaryota; kingdom Metazoa; phylum Chordata; class Mammalia; order Primates; family Atelidae; genus Ateles; species Ateles fusciceps. The sequence goes on from JAZHEH010001979.1 coordinate 15,643,147, forward strand.
AATGTTTCTCCATCTGTTTGTGTCCTCTCTTATTTCATTGAGCAGTGGTTTGTAGTTCTTCTTGAAGAGGTCCTTTACGTTCCTTGTTAGTTGTATTCCTAGGTATTTTATTCTCTTTGTAGCAATTGTGAATGGCAGTTGGTTCTTGATTTGGCTGTCTTTAAGTCTGTTATTGGTGTATAGGAATGCTTGTGATTTTTGCACATTGATTTTGTATCCTGAGACTTTGCTGAAGTTGCTTATCAGTTTCAGGAGATTTTGAGCTGAGACGATGGGGTCTTCTAGATATACAATCATGTCGTCTGCAAATAGAGACAATTTGACTTCCTCCTTTCCTATTTGAATACCCTTTATTTCTTTTTCTTGCCTGATTGCTCTGGCTAGAACTTCCAGTACTATATTGAATAGGAGTGGTGAGAGAGGACATCCTTGTCTAGTGCCAGATTTCAAAGGGAATGCTTCTAGTTTTTACCCATTCAGTATGATATTGGCTGTTGGTTTGTTGTAAATAGCTTTTATCGTTTTGAGATATGTTCCATCAATACCTAGTTTATTGAGGGTTTTTAGCATAAAGGGCTGTTGAATTTTGTCAAAGGTCTTCTCTGCATCTATTGAGATAATCATGTGGTTTTTGTCTTTGGTTCTGTTTATGTGGTGAATTATGTTTATGGATTTGCATATGTTGAACCAGACTTGCATCCCCGGGATGAATCCTACTTGATCATGGTGGATAAGCTTTTTGATGTGCTGTTGCAATCGGTTTGTCAGTATTTTATTGAAGATTTTTGCATCTGTGTTCATCATGGATATTGGCCTGAAGTTTTCTTTTCTTGCTGAGTCTCTGCCAGGTTTTGGTATCAGGATGATGTTGGTCTCATAAAATGATTTGGGAAGGATTCCCTCTTTTGGATTGTTTGGAATAGTTTCAGAAGGAATAGTAACAGCTCCTCTTTGTATGTCTGGTAGAATTTGGCTATGAACCCGTCTGGACCTGGGCTTTTTTTGGGTGGTAGGCTCTTAATTGCTGCCTCAACTTCAGACCTTGTTATTGGTCTATTCAGGGTTTCGACTTCTTCCTGGTTTAGGCTTGGGAGGATGCAAGTGTCCAGGAATTTATCCATTTCTTCCAGGTTTACTAGTTTATGTGTATAGAGTTGTTTGTAATAATCTCTGATGATGGTTTGAATTTCTGTGGAATCTGTGGTGATATCCCCTTTATCAGTTTTTTATTGCATCTATTTGATTATTTTCTCTTTTCTTTTTTATTAATCTGGCTAGTGGTCTATTTTGTTGACCTTTTCGAAAAACCAGCTCCTGGATTTATTGATTTTTTGAAGGGTTTTTTGTGTCTCTATCTCCTTCAGTTCTGCTCTGATCTTAGTTATTTCTTGTCTTCTGCTAGGTTTTGAGTTTTTTTGATCTTGCTCCTCTAGCTCTTTCAATTTTGATGATAGGGTGTCAATTTTAGATCTCTCCTTGCTTCTCATGTGGGCATTTATTGCTATATATTTTCCTCTAGAGACTGCTTTAAATGTGTCCCAGAGATTCTGGTATGTTGTGTCTTCGTTCTTGTTGGTTTCGAAGAACATCTTTATTTCTGCCTTCATTTCATTGTTTATCCAGTCAACATTCAAGAGCCAGTTGTTCAGTTTCCATGAAGCTGTGCGGTTCTGAGTTAGTTTGTGAATTCTAAGTTCTAACTTGATTGCACGGTGGTCTGAGAGACTGTTTGTTGTAATTTCCGTTCTTTTGCATTTGCTGAGGAGTGATTAACTTCCAATTATGTGGTCAATTTTAGAGTAGGTGCGATGTGGTGCTGAGAAGAATGTATATTCTGTGGATTTGGGGTGGAGAGTTCTGTAAATGTCTATTAGGTTTGCTTGGTCCAGGTCTGAGTTCAAGTCCTGGATATCCTTGTTAATTTTCTGTCTCGTTGATCTGTCTAATATTGACAATGGGGTGTTCAAGTCTCCCACTATTATTGTGTGGGAGTCTAAGTCTCTTTGTAAGTCATTAAGAACTTGCCTTATGTATCTGGGTGCTCCTGTATTGGGTGCGTATATATTTAGGATCGTTAGCTCTTCTTGTTGCATTGATCCTTTTACCATTATGAAATGTCCCTCTTTGTCTCTTTTGATCTTTGTTGGTTTAAAGTCTATTTTATCAGAGATGAGAATTGCAACTCCTGCTTTTTTTTGTTCTCCATTTGCTTGGTAAATCTTCCTCCATCCCTTTATTTTGAGCCTTTGTGTATCTTTGCATGTGAGATGGGTTTCCTGGATACAGCACACCAATGGGTTTTGGCTTTTTATCCAATTTGCCAGTCTGTATCTTTTGATTGGGGCATTTAGCCCATTTACATTTAGGGTTAATATTGTTATGTGTGAATTTGATCCTGCCATTTTGATGCTAGCTGGCTGTTTTGCCCATTAGTTGATGCAGTTTCTTCATTGTGTTGATGGTCTTTACTGTTTGGTATGTTTTTGGAGTGGCTGGTACTGGTTGTTCCTTTCTATGTTTAGTGCCTCTTTCAGGAGCTCTTGTAAAGCAGGCCTGGTGGTGATGAAGTCTCCGAGTACTTGCTTGTTAGTAAAAAATTTTATTTTTCCTTCACTTATGAAGCTTAGTTTGGCTGGATATGAAATTCTGGGTTGAAAGTTCTTTTCTTTAAGGATGTTGAATATTGGCCCCCTCTCTTCTGGCTTGTAGGGATTCTGCTGAGAGATCTGCTGTGAGTCTGATGGGCTTCCCTTTGTGGGTAACCCGACCTTTCTCTCTGGCTGCCCTTAGCATTTTCTCCTTCATTTCAACCCTGGTGAATCTGATGATATGTGCCTTGAGGTTGCTCTTCTTGAGGAATATCTTTGTGGTGTTCTCTGTATTTCCCGGACTTGAATATTGGCCTGCCTTGCTAGGTTGGGGGAAGTTCTCCTGTATAAGATCCTGAAGAGTATTTTCCAGCTTGGATTCATCTCTCCGTCACATTCAGGTACACCTATCAAACGTAGATTAGGTCTTTCACATAGTCCCATATTTCTTGGAGACTTTGTTCATTCCTTTTTACCCTTTTTTCTCTACTCTTGCCTTCTTGTTTTATTTCATTGAGTTGATCTTCAACCTCTGATATCCTTTCTTCTGCTTGGTCGATTCGGCTGTTGAAACTTGTGTATGCTTTGCGAAGTTCTCGTGTTGTGTTTTTCAGCTCCATCAATTCACTTGTATTCCTCTCTAAGTTGGTTATTCTCGTTAGCATTTCATCAAATCTTTTTTCAATGTTCTTAGTTTCTTTGCATTGGGTTAGAACATGTTCTTTTAGCTCACAGAAGTTTCTTATTACCCACCTTCTGAAGCCTGATTCTGTCATTTCATCACACTCATTGTCCATCCAGCCTTGTTCCTTTGAAAAAACTTTTTATAATTAATCACCACTTGCCAGAGTTTGAGATACTCTTAAGAATTCAGGTTAAACTTATGAATTGTTTTTAATACAGAACAATGACAAATTGTCCAAAGACATTAGTTCCATGTATTGGTGATTGTTACCAAAAGCCTTACAGTGTGAAATTTTGTAAAATCAATGTTGCAACTATCCCAGGAATTGGAGATTTGTGTTTTTCTCCTCTCTAGTAAGATTCAGCTCGTGTGTGTGTGTGTGTGTGTACAAGTGTGTGCACACGTGTGCATGTGCAATGCATGAACCCACAATGCTCACCATAATGCTACACTCCCAATGCCGTGTACTCTCTCCTGGTTAAGATGCCTTTGCTTGTAAGTAAAGAAGCCATGAAGAGGATATATTAGTTCACATGGCTGAAATGTTAAATGTTAGGGCAGCCTTCTAATAAGTTTTAATCGGGGCTCCAGCTCCATTTCTTTCTAATTCTCTCTGCCCTGCCCTTTGTGGCCAGATTCCTTTTCAGGCTGGCTCGTTCATGGTGGCAAGATGTCTGTGAAGAGCAACTCAGCCAACAACAACTTTTCTAAGGAGAGAGGAGCTATTGTTTCCTGCAGTCATTGCATAGAAGTCCTGAGTTTCCTTCTAATTGGACCATCCCAGGACCAGTCATTGAGGATGTGCCATGTGCTGGTTGGCTCAGGCTCAAAAACCTATCACTTTATCAAGTGAGTTGGGGATTGACTTATACCAGGGGACATGATATGCTTTGGCTGTGTCCCCCCCCCCCCCCAAATCTCATCTTGAGTTGTAGCTCCTATACTTCCCCACGTGTCATGGGAGGGAGCTGGTGGGAGGTAATTGAATCATGGGGTGGGGGTGGGGCTTTCCCATGCTGTTCTTGTGATAGTGAATAATTCTTGTGAGATCTGATGGTTTTATAAAGGGCAGTTTCCATGCACAAGCTCCCTTGCCTGCCACCATGTAAGATGTGACTTTGCTTCTCATTAACCTTCTGCCACGATTGTGAGGCCTCCCAAGCCATGTGGAGCTGTGAATCAGCTAAACCTCTTTCCTTTATAAATTACCCAATCTCGGGTATGTCTTTAGTAGCAGCATGAGAGCAGACTAATATAGTAAACTGGTACCAATAGTGGGGTGCTGCTGTAAAGATACCCAAAAATGTGGAAGTGACTTTGGAACTGGGTAACAGGCAGATGTTGAAACAGTTTGAAGGGCTTGAAACTTCCTAGAGACTTGTTGAATAGCTTTGACCAAAATGCTGATAGTGATATGGACAATGACATCGAGGCTGAGGTGGTCATAGCACTGTCAGCCTCATCCAGGCTGAGATGGAGACAAGGACCTTGTTGGGAACTGGAGTAAAGGTCACTCTTGCTATGCAAAGAGGCTGGTGGCATTTTGTCCTTGCCCTAGAGAGCTGTGGAACTTTGAACTTGAGAGAGATGATTTGGGGTATATCTGGCAGAAGAAATTTCTTAAGTGGCAAAGTATTCAGGAGAAAGCAGAGCATAAAGTTTGGAAAATTTGCAGCCTGGTGATGCCATAGAAAAGAAAAACCCATTTTCTGGGGGAGAGATTCAAGCCAGCTGCAGAAATTTGTGTAAGTAACAAGGAGCCCAATGTTAATCACCAAGACAAAGGGGAAAATGTCTCCAGGGCATGTCAGAGGTCTTCACGGCAGCCCCTCCCATCACAGGCTCAGAGGCCTAGGAGGCCTTCTGCCATGATTGTGAGGCCTTCACAGCCATGTGGAACTGGGAGTCCATTAAACCTCTTTCCTTTATAAATTACCCAGTCTCGGTTAGCAACATGAGAACAGACTGATATAGGGCACCACCCCTGGAGCTGGGTGAGACCAGTGCCACTCAAACTGATGGTGGCTACACAATGGGGGAGGAGAAGGGGTGATAGACATTCCAGTGTCTACCACAACTTGGTAACAATTTGAACATTTTTTTTTTTGCTTTGAAGGGTACTTTCTAGGTATAAGGCACTGTAAGAGATATAACGATACACAGCTGACAATATTAGGTATAAAAAGACAAGCTGACAAATAACTACAATACACTATTAGGTGTAATGTAAAAAAGACATGTAAATGCAAAAACAAAGTACAGGGCAAATGTAAAGGAGAGAGACAGATTGTTTCTGATGAGGTGATCAGAGAGGTGTCGCATAGCAAGTAACGCTGGAATTAGGTCTTAAAGAGTGAGTGGGATTTTAATGGTTACAGGTGAGAAGAGGGGCACCGGAGGTGGGGGAGCTTTAAGAGTAAAGACCCAGAGGCAGAAAGCCAAGGGAGAGTTGGAGAAAGGGCCCAGGTAAGTTGGAGCACAAGTTCTAGAAGTTGCTGCTAAGGCAAGAAATGTTTCCCCAATACAAAGAAATCTCAGAGTTCAGATAATACCTGAGGAACTAGGATAATAAAGTCAGGGTACAAGGTGGTGATGTCTTTATTTTCTCCCATAAAGAAACCTGGCTCAAGCCTCCATTCACCTGATTAGTAGAAAATTCAGTATCTCCTCCATGGGGCTCCCCCCACTCCTTAATTGTGTTCAACCAAATGCTTTACATAGTCCTGACTTTCACATGCAGGCAGAGGACACTGGTCTCTAGTCAGTCCAGTAGCCAACACTCCTTCCCAGGTCTCTGTGGCTCCTCAGGGAGGACAGCCCCACTCATGTCACTTTGAACTTGGTCATGAGTGTTCCTTCCCAGGGTCCAGGGCCATGATCTCAGAGCTCTTCTCTTCAGTTAAATTCACAGCTTCCCCACCTGCCAAGTCACTCACTGTCCCAAGGACTTTGGATAAGAGGTAGCTTGGGATATCCATGTGGATGCAGAATTCCTTTATTTATTTATTTATTATTATTATTTTTATTATTTTGAGACAGAGTCTCACTCTGAGGGAGCACAGTGGTACAATCCCAGCTCACTGTAACCTCTGCCTCCCGGGTTTAAGTGATTCTCCTGCCTCAGCCCCCTGAGTAACTGGGACTACAGGCGCCTGCCACCATGCCTGACTGATTTTTGTATTTTTAGTAGAGATGGGGTTTCACCATGTTGGCCAGGCTGGTCTCGAACTCCTGACCTCAGGTGATCCTCACTCCCAAAGTGCTGGGATTACAGGCATAAGTCACCATACCCAGCCCTGGATGCAGAATTCCTGTCCTCTGTTCTCCTCTGAGATCCAACCGCACCAGAAGGCAGGGAGATTTTTCTTGTTGACTGTTCCTCAACTCCCACCATGGGCTTCCCCCTTGTGTACCCTTCCCTTGCCACACTCCCCTGGGGTTCGTGGGGGTGGAGGCACCTGTCTGAAATACCTTACCATGACCAGGGACACTGACATCTCTCTCACTGGTGTGAGGAAAGAAAATAAAACCCAAAGTTCAGGCACCACTGGGACATTCTGTTCTACTCGGATTTTTAGGTCCTCACCTCTTAGTTTCTTCCAGGATTGCTTATTTCATCCAAGGGAGCTAGGCCCTCCTGTGCTCTTTTATTAAAAGTTAATCACCGTGCCCGGCTAATTTTTGTATTTTTAGTAGAGACAGGGTGGGGTGGTGGAGGCAGGAGAATCACTTGAACCCCGGGCGGCAGAGGTTTGCAGTGAGCTGAGATCATGCCAGTGCACTCCAGCCTAGGCAACAGAGCAAGACTCTGTCTCAAAAAATAATAATAATAAAATAAAAAGTTCATATTGGCCAAGTGCAGTGGCTTACGCCTATAATCCCAGCACTCTGGGAGGCGGAGGCAGGCGGATCGTGAGGTCAAGAGTTTGAGACCAGCCTGACCAACATGGAAAAACTCCATCTCTACTAAAAATACAAAGTTAGCCAGGCATATTGGTGCATGCCTGTAATCCCAGCTACTCAGGAGGCTGAGGCAGAAGAATTGCTTGAACCCGGGAGTTGAAGGTTGCAGTGAGCTGAGATTGCACCATTGCACTCCAGCCTGGGCAACAAGAGTGAAACTCCATCTCAAAAATAAAAAAACAAAAAAGCCACAAAAATTCATATTAACATTTAACCTTCTTGTTCATTGGCAAAATCTGGTCCTTGGTTGGTCCTCACCTTGAAATTTTTTTACTTGCAGCCACTTAGACCTTGCCTTGATGGCATTTCCTGCCCACAGCAGGCTCTGAACTAAGCCTCGATACCTGTTTTGGACACGTGGTGACTCTTTTTTCTGAATTCCCCCTTCACAATTGCATTCTCTTCACCCTGCTTCTGTATAGTCACAAGGAAGTGGGCAACAATTTGTCAGAATTAGGCTTGGCTCATGGTTTGCAGCTTCTCGCCTGTGCTGCTTCTCTAGTTTATAAACTTGGGGCCCAAATATGGAAGTTACTCCAAAACTTCTGTGAATTAAAAACAAGTATCCAGTGACTGTCTGAGGGAGAACAAAGTCAAATACATATTCAGCAACTAGGATGGCTTTCCCCCCACACTAGAACATTTAAGAACGGGAGAATGAACTAATATATATATATATATATATATATATATATATATATATAAAATATATATATTTTTGAGACTCAATGTCACTCACTGTGTCACCCAGGCTGGAGTGCTGTGGTGCGATCTTAGCTCACTGCAACCTCCACCTCTTGGACTCAAGTGATTCTCCTGCCTCAGCCTCCCGAGTAGCTGGGACTACAGGCATGCACCACCACACCTGGCTGATTTTTTTTGTATTTTTAGTAGAGATGGGGTTTCGCCATGTTGGCCAGACTGGTCTCAAACCCCTGACCTCACGTGATCTGCCCACCTCAGCCTCTCAAAGTGTTGGATTATAGGCGTGAGCCACGGCGCCGGGCCTATATGCTTTTTCTCAGTTCAATGGTTATTTCCTAATTTATGTTGTCTAACCAGTTATTTTCCCTTAATGGAATCAACCTAGAATAGTTGCCTGTGGAGAGGGAGCTGGCGGGCAGTGATTGGAAAGAGACATGAAGGAATTTTTGGAGGGATAAAATTGTTCTATATTTTTAATTTTTTTTTTTTTTTTTTGAGACAGAGTCTTGCTCTTGTTGCCCAGGCTGGAGTACAATGGCGTGATCTTGGCTCACTACAACCTCTGCCTCTAGGGTTCAAAAGATTCTCCTGCCTGAGCCTCTTGAGTAGCTGGGATTACAGGTATGCGCCACCACACCCCGCCAATTTTTGTATTTTTAGTAGAGATGGGGTTTCTCCATGTTGGTCAGGTTGGTCTCGAATTCTCTACCTCAGGTGATCTGCCTGCCTTGGCCACCCAAAGTGCTGGGATTAGAGGCGTGAGCCACTGAGCCTGGCCAAATTGTTCTATATTTTGATGGTGTTATAGGATATTTTCATTTGCAAAAATTTATGAACTGTAGACTTTAGATCTGTGCATTTTACCATATATAAATTATATCTCAGTTTAAGTGTACAAAAATTAAACCAATGATTATGATATACTTGGTTAATGTCCATATGCTACAGTGTGTTGAAAAGAAAAATAAAGCCCGATTGAGAAGGCAGACATGTACTGCAAGCATCAGCTATGAAAACAGAAAAGCCACAGACATTGTTAATGGACTGAGCTGGGATTTTTCCAGTTGTGGGGAGCTGAGCCTCTTCTGTAATGTGCTTAATCACTTCTAATTGTACAGTCAGCTAATTACAGTAATTAGTCTTGCCTTAGTTCAACAGAGTTAAACTAAGTCATTCTCTTAGCAGGACTGGGTTGGATTTTCCTGCATCTAGCGACTTCCTCAGACTGTGGCCTGCAATGGTGCATTCCTGGGGCTCCAGAAATGATCTGTTTGTGCTGGGTTTTCACCATTGAGTGTTTGAGGGGTGAGGGATGTGACTAATCATGGAGCAAGTGAGTCATGCGTGTCAGGTCTCAGCACAGCAAGAGCACTTCGGGCTCTGCACTGGCATCACTCTCAGCATTCTGATCCAGCCTCGCTTAGGTCCAAGTCAATCACATTTTGAAAACAGACAGGATTAGTCACTGCAGCACTGTTTGTAATAGCAAAATAATAGAAACAGTTTGCAGGACAGGAGACTGATTAAATAAAGTATGGTTCATCCATATAACATAATACCGAGAAAAAGAATGAGGATGCTCTCCATGTACTGATCTGCAAAGAGCTGCAAGTTATACTGTTACATGAAAAAAGCAGAACCTGCTCAGTGAGGCCATTTGTATAAAATATGAGTCTAGGTTTGTATTTTCTTGTTTATGTATAAAGAAACTAAAAAGAGATAAGAAACTTAGTAACAGAGGAGATGTTTATGTGGGAGGGCAAGGGAATTGTGGGCAGGAGGTTTGGGAAGTGGGTGGAAAAGGGATGGAATTAGGAAAGACTTTTCACTGCAAAATCTTTTTGAAATAGATTTTTAAATATTCAAGTGAATTATTATTACCCAATGAAAGATTGAAATCAATTAATTAAAATGGACAAGAGTTTTTAAAAATAGAAAAAAGTTGTAGAGGAAGGAGGAGTCCAGTGATCATATAATCTAACATTTCCCAAATATTGGTTTGTAAAGATACAATGGGAAATTTGTGTATTTAAAGCAATAGTGGGCTGGGCCTGGTGGCTCATGCCTATACTTTGGGAGGCAGATGCAGGCAGATCATTTGAACCCAGGAGTTCAAGACCTCCCAGGGCAACATAGTGAGACTCTGTCTTGACAAAAGAAAAAAAAATTAAAAATTAAATAATGGGCATGGTAGTGCTTGTGTGTAGTCCCAGCTATTCGTTAGGCTGCGATGGGAGGATTGCTCGAGCCCAGGACGTTCAGGCTGCAGTGAGCCATGATTGTGTCACTGCACTCCAGCCTGGGTGACAGTGAGACCCCGTCTCAAAAAATAAAATAAAACAAAGCAATAGTGGAATCTACTTTGACTCCTACTTTTTTATGTTTATGCATAATTTTTTTTTTGAGAAGGAGTTTCACTTTTGTTGGCCAAGTTGGAGTGCAATGGCACAATCTTGGCTCACTGCATTCTCCAACTCTGACATTCAAGTGATTCTCCTTCCTCAGCCTCCCAAGTAGCTGAAGTAGCTGAGATTACAGGTATGCACCACTAGACATGTCTACTTTTATATTTTTAGTAGAGACGGAGTTTCACCATTTTGGTCAGGCTGGTCTAAAATTCCTGACCTCGGGTCATCCACCTGCCTCGGCATCCCAAAGTGCTGGGATTACAGGCATGAGCCACAGTGCCTGGCCCATAAAAGAATTTTTAAACAGTTGTTTTCCCATTATGACAAAACTCTCTGAGAGCCCCTGGGGTGTGGAGTGGACACACCAGACAGCCGTGGAGAGCAGGTGTCCAGGCTGTGACTCGGTTGCTTAGGCATCTTTCTGCTTGAAAACATTTCTTCTTGTGCTTGTACAATTATATATATATATATTTTTTGAGACAGAGTCTCTCACTCTGTTGCCTAGGCTAGAGTGCAGTGGTACGATCTTAGCTCACTACAATCTTTGCCTCCTGGGTTCAAGTGATTCTCCTGCCTCAGCCTTCAGAGTAGCTGGGATTACAGCTTGCACCACCATACCCGGCTCATTTTTTGTTTGTATTTTTAGTAGAGACAGGGTTTCGCCATGTTGGCCAGGCTGGTCTTGAACTCCTGACTTCAGGTGATCCACCCACCTTGGCCTCCAAAAGTGCTGGAATTACAGGTGTGAGCCACTGTGCCTGGCCTGTTTTTATTCTTAACCATGTTTAATTAATACTCCAAATGGTCCAGGAATCAAAAAGAATCTTGCCGTTGAACACAGCTAGGTAATGTAGAACATGAAAATTATTATTCTACAAATATGCCTCGGGACTTTTTCTCTAGATCTGAAAACTGGGATTAATCAACTTCTCATATAGAATATTCAGCGGTTCCACTTTATAATCTAGTGTTAATGTGAAACTATTGCAACCAGTATATGAAATGATTTTCTAAGTATTATAAATAAAGACTATATTTGATGTGTCATTTATAAATAAAAGATGAAATTATTAAAGTAAACGAGTGGATTTTGGGTGTGCAAAATGTGAGAATTTCATATATGTATTATCTATGGGGCAGTAACATCACGATGAATTTACAAATTAGGAAAGTCACTAAACAACAACAACTATAACAAGGAGCAATAACTACAAACCCTGGGGAGGGAGGAGAATCTGATTGCCAGAGAGGCTACATTACATTATTTAAAATGTCCAGTTTTCAACAAAAAGTATGAGACATGCAAAGATATGAGAAAGTATGGCCCATGCATAGCAGAAAAATGCAGTCAGTAGGAACATAGATAATGTCTCAGCCATTGGACTTATTAGACAAAGACTTTAAATCAGCTACTTTAAACATATTCAAAGAAATAAATGAAACCAGGCCTAAAGAAAAAAATAAAAGTATGAGAATGATGTCTTACAAAATAGGGAATATCAATAAAAACATAGAAATTATTTTCAAGATCATCAAACAGATGTTCTGGGGTTAAACATTCAATAACTAAAATGAAACGTCTAGCGGGGCTCAACAGCACATTTGAGCAGGCTGGAGAAAGAATAAGCAAAATTGTAAATGAGTCAAGTGAGATTATCCAGTTTGAGGAAAAGAAAAAAAAAAGAATGAAGGAAAAAAATGAACAGAGCCTCAGAAATCTGTGATTTCCAGCAACCATACAAACATACTTATAATGGGAGTCCCAGGAGGAGAAAGAGAGTGTTTATATTACATAATACTGTACTCACAGATACATTTTTAAAAAATGTCTTAACTAAGATGGCAGTATATGATCAATAATACTTTCAGGCACACCAGACAATCAGTGAGATACCCCATGAATGAAATCTATGTTTCAAATGTTTTCCTGATAATTTTGAATTTTATTCAAAATTTGAAAGGCTGTCTTCTTATCAGCTACAGTTAGATCTATCCTTGCCCTTGCCTTGTAGTGAGGTTGACAAAGAAGAATAGTAATGACTATTATTCACTGTTTTCTTCTTGTTCACCCTGCCCACATTATTAGTGTTATCTTCAGGCTGGGCCTTTTTTGCAGATACCTTTTTTTTTTAAAAAAACCTTTTTATTATGGAGAATTGAAAACACATATAGACAATAATATAACGAACCCTAGCAGACTCATCGTTCTTCCACTATTATCAACTTGTTACCAACGAAGCTGGTCCCCCCCCCCCCAAAATGGAGTCTTTCCCCTCTTTGGTGTCCCAAAGCCAATTTGCAAAAACAAAAGAGTGTCAAGCAGTGCAGGCTTTATTGGATGGCCACAGAATTGAGAAGCAGGAGCTTGGTTCATGAATTAACTTCTCAGCTTGTGAAAGTCAGGGGAGTCATAAATATAGGGCTGCTTTAATGAAGGGACTGGGCACTAAAAGCTAGGGGAGGGCTGGGCGAAGTGGCTAATGCCTGTAAGCCCAGCACTTTGGGAGGCCGAGGCGGGTGGATCATGAGGTCAGGAGATCAAGACCATCTTGGCCAACATGGTGAAACCCCGTCTCTACTAAAAATACAAAAATTAGCAGGGCATGGTGGCAACTGCCTGTAATCCCAGCTACTCAGGAGGCTGAGGTAGGAGAATCGCTTGAACCAGGGAGTCAGAGCTTGTAGTGAGCTGAGATTGTGCCACTGTACTCCAGCCAGGTGACAGAGTGAGACTCCATCTAAAGAAAAAAAAGCTAGGGGATAAATATTCATGTCTTTTTTGGGAATGGGTAGAAAACTTCTCAATAGAGTGCTGCCTTCCTTTTTTTTTTTTTTTTTTGTCCTTTTATGGTTTCTTCTGGTCATTGTGATGATGATTATCAGCTGTCATGGTACTGATGGGAGTGTCATTTAGCATGAAAATTAGATTATAATGAAGTTAGAATTTCTTCAGAAGTCAAGTGAGCTGCCATCTTGGGTCTCACCAGTGTTTGGTCATGAGGGGCACCTTCTGACCACAGGCATCCTGTCCTAAAGGTAAGCCAGGGTAGAAATTCACCTGTGTCACATAGGCATGTAATATAAAGAAATCCATGGCCTGTTCACTTCCCTAGTCCTGTAATATTTTGAAGATAATCTCATATATAATATTATTTCATTGGATAATGTGTATCTCTAAAACATAAGGACTCTTAAAAAACCTAACTGCAATCCCATTATCACAACTGAAAAATAATTTGCAAGGAAAATCTTTGCACTAAAAGCCAGGTCAGGAAAGAAAGAAATGTGTCTTTAGCATAATAAAGCTGAGGTCATTATTTCATAGGGAGTAAGGTCAAAGTTGTATTAATTTGAGGAAGGTCCTGTCTTTACATAGACTAGCGGGAGGTCATTTCTCTAGTAAACCAGAATGGCAGTCCTTGAAGAAAAACTAATGTTTGTGGTGGTGGGTTAAGCCTGTCTTCAAGGTACTTTTAGAGAAAAGCTGGAGGGGAAACCCTATCTCCACTCAACAAATACAAAAATTAGCCAGATGTGGTGGTGGGTGCCTATAACTGCTGGTGGAGCGGGAGTGAGCTAGCATGGAAGCAGCCAGTTCCCGCCCCATGTTTGTGAAACTATCAGAAGCAGGAGTTGATGACAATCACATTCTCATCCAGCTGAAATCTGATGGTGTAGTTTGTAAGACACAGGAAGGAATGAACCAGGAACTCTGTTATTCCATGGGCTGTCGTATGGGTTACTAGGCTGGGAAGGCTTGGAGGAAGCAGGCAGTGTAAGGGAACAGTTTCGAGGAGGAAGCAACGGCCACCCTTGAAAGGCCTTGAGGCTTGCTCTGTTTCTCCTGAGTGGGAAAAGGGAGCCAGCTGACCTAATCAAGGCAAGTTATAAACTGTTTTGGGGCAGTTACTTGAAACTTGAGTCAGTAACTCCTTAATTCTCCTTTAAAATGGACTTTGTATTTAGTGTGGTGAAGATGGGGGAGGGCATGTCAATGTCTGTGCAGAGAGGAGCACCCACCAGCTGACCAGTGCCCAGCCACAGCCGCCACGAGGCACAGTCTCCATTCTCCTTGGAAGAAAGCCCTTCCCTACCCCTAGGAAGAATGGAACCTGACATAGAGCTGTGTTCACTCACATCACACACTTGGAATTCTGTTCTTGGGGACTCAGGCAGACCTCTGGGAAGCCAAGCCCCAAGTGGTCAATGGGGAACTGTGAAGTTAGGTTCACTTCTGGATTTCATAATAATAAAGCAGCCCTAATTTTAGGCATCAACCTAGAACAGCTAACTTTAAATTGTTCCAAGTGATAATATAAAACAAACGACTTTCGATAAAGTTAAATGTCAATACTGTGAACCAAAAATTATCTGTATCAGTTTAGAAATTTATGTTGCGAAGGTGAAGGACTCGCGCCCAGGAGACAGGTCTGTGCCTTTCTCCAAAGATGATTTTGAGGGTTTCATTATTTAAAGGGGAAAAGCAGTATGGAGGGGGAAGGATGGAAGGTGTGCTCACATTACTGAATCCACATGTTGTGATAAAAGGAGCAGGTAGGGAAACAGCCAATTACGTATTTGTTCAGCGCTCAGTAAATCGGCACTTTACACAAGATAAGGTGAACATAAATTAGAGATACTTTAATCTGTAGCTACCTGCTTAGGAACATTGCTTGCATGACTCAGCTTTCAGCTTAATTTTTTTGCTTTTGGCACAGTGAATTTTCGTTTCACAATACCAAAAAAAAAAAAAAAAAAAAGTTGGCGGGTGAGGGGGGGAGGCTCAGAATAAGCAACAATCCTTTGTCTTGAATATTGCATTTTATGAAAAACTAAATTTTTCTCACTTTTCCACAACAACGACTAACATAGCTGCACACCAGTGTTTAGGGGTCACTTGAGTGGAAATTGTCGGGCCGACCTTGGCTCATACGTTCCTTTTCTCGTTAGTGGGGGAGTGACGGGGGCAAATCTGCGTGCTGGTGGTGGCGGTGCCTCCCAGGGCTGCTCTGCGGGGCCGCCGACGGCTGGACCCTAGCTCCGTCCCGTGTTGGCTGCGCGCCCCCGAAAACCCCGGCGGTCAGCGACTGCGGGCACCTGCAGGCCGACGAGACCGGCAGGCGGACAGCGACTCAGGTGAGGGCCCTGTCTTTCTATCCTCGGGGCGCAGGTGGCAGAGGCTTCCTGTTTTGAGGATGGCGCCACACAAAACCAGCATCATTAGCCCGAAGGGCCCGGACGCCGGAGGCGGAAGTGCAATCCGCCTTGCTCGCCGCGCTTCCCCACCTCAGAGTGCTTTTTGTGGACACTGGGAAAGGGGCTCTTGCTACATAGAGTGGAGCAAAGAGCAGCCCTCGCCCGGTCCTTAAAGCAGCGGCACCCTCCACGCCCCGCAGACGCGTCTGCTCGGTCCACAGCCTGCCCTTCCAGGCCCGCACGGAGGCCCAGCAAGCACCAGTATGGAGGCAACAGGCACATACGCATGGTCTTTTCGGCCACGCACACCAATTCACAGTATAAAAGGCGCCCGTTCTTTGGGCGCATGCGCGCAGGCCACCAACTCCAAAACCAGACATCCAACTCCAAAGCCAGGCTTCCTGCCAGGATTTGCTAACTAGCGGGGAAAGGTAGCTGGGAGGTAGGGAAGAGGAGAAAGGGAGGGGACCTGTCGGCTAAGACAGCCTCCCACTGGCACCTCTTGCTCCGCCCTCAGTCGCGATTGGCTGCAGACCGGGAGCACGGGCCGAGCACGCTCCCACGTGCCGAGCGGCGTTCGGCAGGCGGACCGCGGCGCAGCCAATGGGAGCACCCCCGTGGGGGCGGGGCTTGGGCGCTGGGCCTCCCCTGGAGCCAGCCAGTTGGTAAATAGATCCGGAGCGCGCGGTGGGCGTCAGCGCAGCTGCAATCGCGCAAAGGCGGCTGGAAGGTGACTGCGGGTCCCAGCTTCCTGCAGCCGGGTAAGGCTGCCATCCGCCGGCCCGCCGCGTGCCGGTGCGCCGTCTGGCTCCGGCCAGAGCTGGGCTCAACACCCACCTGAGTCCTTCTTGCATTCTCTTCATGTGACAGCACGGCTTCCCCTGGCGAGTTTCGAGGGCCGCGAGCTTCAGGTCGGGACGCAGTGGGCGCGCCTCAGGTGCAGGGTGGGTCCTCTGCAGCCGTCTCCCGTCCCTGTGTCCACCTCAGCCCCTCGGTCCTGCTTCGGGGGAGGAAACGAGGGCTGCTTGCAGAGCCTTGGGTCCCTGGAACACGCCCGCCGCCTGCCCGACCGCCTTCCAGCTGCTAATCACCCTCTGCCTGTGCCCTTTGGTTGCCAATACAGCTTTCCTGCCTCGCTTTCTAACAATGTTGTTCTTAACTCCCAGACCCCCTTGCACTGTGGGTCGTGCGGCTCTAACTGCCCCTGGCTGCAGGTTTGAGTCAGAACTTTGACTTCCTTGACTGGAGCCAGCTGTTGGGCTTCACAGGTGGGAATTTTGGGTGGACTTGGGACAGGGGGTCCTTTTTGATCCTTTTTTCCTTTTGCTTTTCTTTGGCCTTTCCTCTTCTCCAAACACTGGGGGTCTTGTGAGTGGTTTGGGCTTACTCCCCTAAACTCCAGCCTTTCCAAGGCTCATTCCTACCCATTGCGCAGAGGTAACAGCCCCTCTGCCAAACCGCGCCTTGGGCGATGGGGAATGCTGCAGGGGCAGGTTTGGGTGTTGGGACTCCCCCACTTGGGTGCAAGATGTCAGCTTCCTGAAGGGTGAGAGGCTTGTGTACAGTCTTCCAGCCTGAGTCGGGCCTGCAGCCTGTTGAAAAACTTGTGCACGTTCACTTGGGCCTTAGATGTATCTACGTGACATGACTGGGTAGCTCGTCATGCCAGGCCTACCCGATTGCCAAAGGATTTGAACAGGCATTGATGCCAGCCTGCCAGTTGTCACGCTGTGGATGGGTGGGTCTTCCTGGCAGGAGGGCTCTTCGGAGACTCTTCTTTCGGAGGAAAGCCTTTCTTCTGAGGAGAGACAAAGGGGAGCTACAGGAGCAGCGTTTTTAAGACTCAGGTGCTGGGCTCGGTGGCTCACGCCTGTAATCCCTGCACTTTGGGAGGCCGAGGCGGGTGGATCACCTTAGGAGTTGGAGACC
The DNA here is from genome assembly GCA_036589455.1 of Ateles fusciceps. Classification (NCBI taxonomy): domain Eukaryota; kingdom Metazoa; phylum Chordata; class Mammalia; order Primates; family Atelidae; genus Ateles; species Ateles fusciceps. The sequence continues at coordinate 15,660,621 of JAZHEH010001979.1, forward strand.
AGCCTGGCCAAAATGGCAAAACCCCATCTCTACTAAAAAAATACAAAAGTTAGCCAGATGTGGTGGTGGGCGCCTATAATCCCAGCTACTCCGGAGGCTGAGATGGGAGAATCGCTTGAACCTGAGAGGCGGAGGTTGCAGTGAGCCAAGATGGCGCCAGTGCACTCCCCCCGGGGCAACAGAGCAAGATTTAATGTTAAAAAAAAAACCCAAACGAACAAAAACTCAGGCGACGACTTTGAGTGTTTTGCTCAGTCTTGCAAATAGTGCGGACTATGCAGAATCGTCATGATTTGGGGCCTAATGTTGGGCGATTCAAAGGAAAAGTAAACCGGGCAGTCTGGGCGCCTCCCTCAGAGCCAGTGTGTTGTCTAAGACAAAGTTTTTCAGCCGGTGGACTAATAACGTTTTGGACCCATAATTCTGTCGTGAGGGGGCCCGACCTATGCACTGTAGGATGTGCAGCAGTATCCCTGGCTTCTGCGTTTAGAGTGGCACCACTTCCCGCCCCTTCTAGCCGTTGTGACCATCAAAAATGTTTCCAGATGTGGCCACATGTCCCCTGGAGGGCAAAATCTCACTTGGTTGAGAACCACTGAGGTAAGACTCTAAAAAGAGTTTTCCTATGCTGCCAGTGGCCCCTCTGGGACCTGCCCGTGAGTAGGTGAGAGGTTTAGGCAAAGGGTCGTGTTGTGCCTCCTGCCCTAACCCAGTGGTAGAAGCCATGTAGATTGGGCTACCGGTGCACCTAGGAGGGCAAAACCTGCCAGCAGAAAGTTAGGAGGTAGACACCCATGGGCATGTAGTGTGCTTGCTAGATGTGTGGCAATGACTGGCTGTGTTGGGGGTCTTGGGGAATTGGAAGATTGGTAGCTTTTTGGGGACACTGCAAGACTAGGGGATTTGCACATGAATAACTACGGGCCAGTTTTAAAAGAGCAAACATGTTCAAGCTGAGCGCTGGCACAAAGGCTAACTCAGCTATCCGCAAGTGGTTCTGCAAGGAGATGCTTTATTCATCCTCACTTTTTGCTCAGACATCTGTGTGTCTTGTGATGTGCGAAGGGGCCAGGCCCACGTCTGCAAGGAGTGAGTGGGTGCATTTAAAACAAATGCACGTGTGTTTTTACATATACCGTCTGAGGGTGCAGCTTGGACATGGGTATAATTTATGGAGTTCTTTTGTTGTTGTTTGACGCATCAGTGTCAAAGTCAGTGAGCCTTTTCTTTCCTCCTTTGGTCAGCCTGCTCACCAAAGAGACATTTTTATGTATGTGTAGAGGAAGGTGCTTTACTTCTAAGTCTTAATTTTGCCTTTATTGTAATACAGAATTTATGCCCCAGTTTCTAAGTCCCAAACTGATAGGCATGCAGAAAAGCTGAGAAACGGATTTCTTGCACAGGGCAAGGAAAACCATCCAAGTCTATTCAATGAATTTCTCTTTCTTGCTCTTAATTGATCCTGTGGGGATGTATTGGGATTTTCCTGTATCACTCCTTGGTCAGTAGGGGATCTTTTGGGTGCCCTTGGTTGCCTGTAGAAAAGGATCAGGAAGGAAGGTCACTTCTCCTTTCTCAAGGAGAAGGTTAAAGAAGTCTATTATTGGGAAGCTCAAAACTTGGCAGGATAATTTTCCAGTAAGAACCATGGACACTGAGTCATTATCTTTGTCCGTTGAAACAAGAGCTGTGTGCAGAATTAGACAGGAATATTTAGATAGAGAGTTGTCTTGATTTGACAGTGGCATGTGGAGATACTTCTGTCATTCCTATTAAGCAACAGCCAGTAACTCGGGAGAGCCAGTGGAAAGGAGAGCTGGTAGGAGTGAGGGAGTTCCAAGGGTCTTGCTTTTTCTGGAGTTGCACGTGTGGAGGGGTGGGAGCCCACGGAGGTGGTTTGTGAGAAGTAAGGATGGCCCGAGTCCCCAAGGGGAGGTAGAACTGAAGGCTTGGATTCAAGGGAATATATGTAAGTGGAATTTCTGGACTGATTAACTGGCTAGATATATGTCTGGGATTTCTAATCTGAGGAAGAAGCTGGATGATGGAGGAAGAGCTGGTTTGGGAGAAGGTGGTCATCTTAATTTTAGACATGATGGGAGCCTATGGGACTTTTTCCATCCTGCTGTATTAAGGCATAATTTGCATACAGTAAATTCATCCTTCTAGGTGCGCAGTTCTGCACAGTTTGACACATGCACAGAGTCACATAACCCCACAACAATCAAAGTAGAGAACAATTTCATCACCCTCTGAAATTTCCCCGTGTCCTTTTCCAGTTGCCTGCGGGTCTTTGAAGCAGTGATGTGGTTTGTGTGTGTAACTTGGTTTGTTCTAGAAATGAGTTCTGTGGTTGAGAAGTCCTGCCTGGCCTGAGGGCGGGGAGGCATCAGTGCAGAGCCAGTGCAGATGACAGGGAGGCAGGAGCATGGAGGCACAGCCTGGGAACTCCCAGACCTCGGAGTAGGTGGAGGAAGAGGAGCTGAGGGAGGAAGCTGAGGAGGTGAGACCAGGGAGAAGGGAGGAGGAAGAGGGAGGGCTTCCGGGAAGAGTGTGGGGCCAGCAGGAAACACTGTGGGGCGGGGGGCAATTGAGGAGACCCACTGGCTTGCGCCCTCAGGTGTCACAGAGGGGCAGCTCGGATGTGGAGGCAGACAGTGTGTGCCAAGGGAGCAGGGAAGAGGGCAAATGCACTCTGTCCTTGGGAGATGGTGGCCTTGTCTAGATGCTGGAGGAGAAGCAGAGTCTATGGGAGTTTTCTTTAAAGGTTTGGTACAGGAGACTAGAGAGTAGGCTGGAGGGGGAGGGCAATAAAAGGAGATCGAAGGCAAAAAAAAACAAAACAAAAAAAAAAACTAGGTCAGAGGCAAGATCCTGTTGGAGGAAGGAGGAGGATGATCAGTGTGGAAGAGATGAGACAGAGGCAGAGGAAGGGTCTGAGAGGCACGGCTAAGAATGTGTGGGCACGCCCATCTGCTTGCCCCCAGTTCCGGAGTAACTAAGGTCTGCTAGAGAGGGAGCCTTTAATGTGAGAGGGCCGGGGGCGGGGGCTTGAAGAGCCTTAGATACCTCGGCGTCCTTGGAGGAGGTGGTTGTCCCATGTGTGTGAGAGTGTGTGTGAGTGTGTGAGTGTGTGTGTGACTGTGTGTGTGTGAGAATTTGTGAGTGTGAGTGTATGAGTGTGTGTGAGAGTGAGAATGTGTGTGTGTGTGTGAGAATTTGTGAGTGTGTGAGTGTATGTGTGTGTGTGAGAGTGAGAGTGTGTGTGTGTAAGAGGGACAGGAAGGTGCTTCCGTGTCTTGTGGGAAGGCCCAGTTCTTTACCTCTCTCTACCTCCACACTGTCCACTGGAGTTTTCCATTTCCCAGAGGTGTGTTCCCTGAGAGAGGCTGTAGGGCCCCTCTCTGCCTTTGTGAAGACAGCAGGGTTGGTCTGCCTCTCACCCCTCGCTATTCATAGAATCTCTAGAAGGATCAGTATCCGCGTTGTTTTGAGCATTACTCTGTAGACCTCGTTACAGCCCAGCTTGCAGAGCTGCCCTGTGTGTGCTCTCCTTGCTGAGCTTCTGCGCTCCAGGATGCATGGCCCTTTCCTAGCCTCTGGGAACTAGGCCTTCTCCAGGCCAGCCGCCTCACTTACACACGAGGACATGAGAAAACGCAGGCCCCACGAGGAGAAGCCGTGTGCCTGCGGTCATCCACGGTTGGTGGCCTTGCTGTTGGCCCTCCCCCGTCAGCCCTCATCACAATATATGTGGTGTCCTCTGGGAACTAGAGGACCCGGTGGCAAGTCCCTGCTGTCCGCGGGGCTGGCTGAGAGGTCCTGAGGACAGTCCACATGAAAAACAACATTAAGGTTCAAGCTCAGAGCCTGGGCCCCAGCCCAGTGTTTGTTCTCTGCTTGGCACAGTTTTTGTTGGGCACTGATACAGGCTCAGAGGAGGGGGAAAGAAAGAATCGATGCCTGGTAAGCTGCGGGTGGTTACTGTTTGACAGGTGCTTAAGTAAACATCTCTAATCTTCCTGGGATTGAAAAAATGCCGGCGGCTCTTGTTCCCTAGGGTGTTTATTCAGCCATCGTTGGGTCAAGGGTTGAATCGTGTGCCGCTGCCAGGCCTGCTGCAGCTCCTGTAACGCCGGCGTGGTGCTCACGCCCGGTTCATGGGCCAGGGCTGATTGGCTTGCTAAGGAACAGCTGCCTGCTGGCTCCAGCCCCCTCCTCTCCCCCACCCCCATCTTAGACAAGGACTGGGACTGGGGTGAAGCAGAGGAAGCAGGAGAGGTGACTGCATCCGCTGCTCCCTCCCTGGGTCTGTGTGCCCGCCATGAGCGGGATTTTGAAGCTGGCTTGAAAACTCATCTGGCTTTGCTCCTGTGAAAATCGCTTTTTGAACAGGGGGGTGCTGCTGCCATTTCTGTGGCTGTGGCGGCTCAGGTTCCCCTGGTGCTCAGCCTCAGTGGCCTCTTCAGTCCTGGGCTCTAGATGAGGGAACTTAGGAAGCCACAGAGCCTGGGTGCCTGGGCCCTGCCTCACTGACTCATAATAGTAATTCATGGTGTATATGAGGACAGTGCCAGACCCCTTGGGGGGATACAGAACTGGGAAGAGAGGGCCCCTTCCTCCTGAGCTTACCGGGCAATAAGGGAAATGGGACAGGCACACACAGTCATACGGGGCATGGCGAGGTGACCTTAGGTCATTAAGAGAAGAGGGAGTTTAGAGAACAGGAGATGACTTGCCTGTGGGGGGGGTTTAACAGTCCAGCAGCGTGGCTAAGATTCCAGCAGGGAAGTGATATTCCACAGGGAGGAGGGAGCAGCATGTGGAAGCTGGAAAACGTGTGCGTGTTGGCAGGGCTGGTGGGGGCGGCCATTCTGATGAAGCACTAGGGCACGGAGGCAGCTGGAGGCAGCTGGCAAGCGGTATCGCCGCAGAGGTGTCTGGGGCCCCAACGGTGAAGGGCCTGGCCGGCCAGGCCAGGGAGCGTGGAGATCAGTGAGGAGGCAGCTGCCTCTCCTGGGCCTGTGGTCACCTCGCTCCCTGCCGAGCCTCTTCTTATTTCTGGTTGTGTGTGTAGTTGTTGTCTATTCAGGGTTGCCCTTGTCTGGGTTAACTTGGTGATTTTAAAAGCCATCGAGGTTTTGCATACACATATACTGCCTGAGGGTTGCATGTGACCTCAGGGCAGAACATGTGTATTTAACCTCCATACCAGTGATGTGTGTGTGTCCACACCTGGGCTGTGTGTGGCATTTGGAGGTGATGCTAATAAAGGTTGGTGATGGTGTTCAGTATGGCAAGACTGAGGGCCTTGTGCCCGATGGCTCCGTCTAGCTCTTGCACACCCAGAGGCGGTCTTCAATGTGGGGCGTCTGCCTCTGTCCTGGCAGCTGAGGAACTCTGCAGAGCAGGGAGTTTGGCCAGATGGCCTTTGAGAGCCCAGCTGGCTCCAGGATTTTTATGACTCGATTTTCTGCAACCAGGAAGACACACTTCAGGATGTAAACCTTGTTTATGTCTCATGTTGAGTGACTATTGATTTAACAAAAAAGGAGTTATTGATTTGGGCAGGGTTCTTATCTGCTGTTTCTCAGCTTCCTAGGCAGCAAGAAGAAAGGACTGGAGCCTGAGTCAGACAGGTGTGGAAGGATCTAGCATCCCACAGCTTTGGCCCATAGGAGACTGCTCAGCCTTGATGAGCTTTAATTATCCCATCAGTAAGTGGGGATGATAATACAGACCAGGTGGCCCTGCAGTCAGGAGGGGCTCTGTGGGGCATGGAGTGGAGGCAGCGTGTCCCTCTCTGCCTCTGTGTCTTCCCCCTGACCACCCCCTGACCCCACACCCATGCCAGTGCTTGCCTCGCAAGGGGGTTCTTGTAAAGGAGGCTGAGAAAGTGGAGGGATGAAGGAATGATTAGATGGTGGATGAATTTATATCAGCCCAAGCCATGGACCGACGACGTGGAGAGGGAATGTGGGTGTCAGCAGTTAGGCTGTGAGCCTCCTGAAACGGCAGGAGGAGGGAGGAGAGCTGTATAGGAAGTTGGCATCGGACACCCCCAGCCCCCAAGGCCTGCCCCTTCATGAGCAGCACTTAGGGGCCACCCTGCCCTGGATAATACAGGAACAGGTGGTCTGGCTTCACCTGGGGGGGCCTCTGGGTGTTGGGGCAGTGTCTGGCGAGGTGAGCCCATCTCTTTTTTTTCTTTCTCTTTCTTAGGTTACTGTCTCCTTTTTATTCAAGAGATTCTTTTTTTTTTTCTTTTAAAGAAAAGAAAAAGAGAGTAAGAGAGAGGAAAAAAAGAGAATGAAAGAAAGGGAAAAAGAAGAAGAAAAAGAGGGAGAGAGAACGGGAATCTTGCTCTATTGCCCAGGCTAGAATGCAGTCTAAAAATGGGTATTGAAAAGCTCTTTTATACTAATAATTGTGTTATACAATGGAGACAGGAAGGAATAAGGGAGGAAAATAACAAACAGCCAACCAATATTTCTTTTAAACCTATGAAATGCTATGCAATTGCTGGGGAGTGATTTACTCCCAACCATGTAGTCACCTTTAGAATAGATGTGATGTGTTACTGAAGAAAAAATGTATGTTTTGTGGATTTGGAGTAGAGAGTTCTGTAAATGTTTATTAAGTTTACTTGTTCGAGGTCTAAGTTCAAGTCCCAGGTGTCCTTGTTATCCTTCTGTCTCATTGATCTGTCCAATATTGACAATGTAGTGTTAAAGTCTCCCCACTATTATTGTGTGGGAGTCCAAGTCTCTTTGTAAGTCACCAAGAAGTTGCCCTGTGTATCTGGGTGCTCCTGTATTGGGTACACATAGACTTAGGATCGTTAGCTCTTCCCGTTACATTGATCCCTCTACCATTATACAATGTCCTTCTTATCTCTTGGTTTCTGTTACTTTAAAGTCCATTTTATCAGACATGAAAATTGCAACTCCTGCTTTTTTTTTTATTTTTTTTATTTTTTGCTCTCCATTTGGTTGGCAAATCTTCTTCCATCCCTTTGTTTTGAGTCTCTATATATCCTTGCATGTGAGATGGGTCTGGATGCAGCTTACCGATGGGTTTTTTGGAAGGGCTGATACTGGTTGTTCCTTTCTGTATATAGTGCTTCTTTTAGAAGCTCTTGTAAAGCAGGCCTGGTGGTAATGAAATCTCTGAGTACTTGCTTGTTTGTAAAAAAATTTATTTTTCCTTCACTTATGAAACTTAGTTTGGCTGGATATGAAATTCTGGGTTGAAAGTTCTTTTCTTTAAGGATGTCGAATATTGGCCCCCACTCTCTTCTGGCTTGTAGGGTTTCTGCTGAGAGATCTGCTGTGAGTCTGATAGGCTTCCCCTTGTGGGTAACCTGACCTTTCTCCCTGGCTGCCATTAGTATTTTCTCCTTCATTTCAACCCTAGTGAATCTAATGATTATGTGCCTTGGGGTTGCTCTTTTTGAGGAATATCTTTGTGGTGTTCTCTGTATTACCTGAAGTTGAGTATTGTCCTGCCTTCCTAGGTTGGGAAAGTTTTCCTGGATAATGTCCTAAAGAATATTTTCCAGCTTGGATTCATTCTCTTCATCACATTCAGGTACACCTATCAAACATAGATTAGGTCTTTTCACATAGTCCCATATTTCTTGGAGACTTTGCTCATTCCTTTTTACCCTTTTTTCTCTAATCTTGTCTTCTCGTTTTATTTCGTTAAGTTGGTCTTCGGCCTCTGAAATCCTTTCTTCTGCTTGATCAATTCGACTGTTAAAACTTGTGCATACTTTGCGAAGTTCTCGTATTGTGTTTTTCAGCTCATTAGTTCACTTATATTCCTCTTTAAATTGTCTATTCTCATTAGCATTTCGTCAAACCTTTTTTCAAGGTTTTCAGTTTCTTTGCATTGGGTTAGAACATGTTCTTTTAGCTCACAGAAGTTTCTTATTATCCACCTTCTGAAGCCTGATTCTATCCGTTCCTCACATTCATTCTCCATCAGGCCTTGTTCGCTTGGTGATGAGAAACTGCAATCCTCTGTAGGAGGAAAGGCATTCTGATTTTGGGTGTTTTCAGCCTTTTTGTGCTGGTTTCTTCCCATCTTTGTGGATTTATCCACCTGTCGTCTGTGTAATTGCTGACTTTCAGATTAGGTCTCTGAGTGGACGTCCAGCTTGTTGGTGATAAAGTTTTTTCTGTTTCTTAGTTTTCCTTTGGTGGACGCCCCTCCCCCACAGAGCTGGACCTTCCCGGGTTCAGCTGTACTTGCTGTGAAACTCTCAATCCTCAGCAGTTCCAACTGCTCTTTTTTTTTTTGTGGGTGAACTTCCCCTGCAGCAACCCACTAGGCCGGCTGAAAGCAGCGTTAAGATTCGTGGCGCTTTTCTGCCCGGGAATCTCCTGGTCTGGTTCCCCCACTTCAGTCCGCTTTTCAATCAGCTGAATGGGAGACTCTGCCTTCCCGGAGCTCCAACGCCAACCAAAGGGCACTCAGTCCCGTATACTCCGGACTGAGAACCGCCGCGCCGGGGCACCTTCCAAAATGGCCACGCCCGCCAAAAGAGTCACGCTGGCAACCCGTGGGGCTCCTCCGCCGGGAATCTCCTGGTCCGTGGGCAATAAAAATTCGTCTGAAAATGTGGCGTCCACTCACTCTCTGCGCTTTCAGTGGGAGCTATAATCCTGAGCTGCTGCTAATCGGCCGTCTTGGATCTCTCTCCGAGCCCATCTGTTAGAGTCAGGAGCAGAGCTGTAATGGGGGGTCCTTGCCCCAACACCAGCCTTATTGGACTATTCTCATTCAACTTTGGTGACCTTCCAAACGTCCTGGGACAGCTGTGGTTTTTACTCTTGCCCTAGAATATGAGTCGACAGATAGTAAATATTTTGGGCTTTATGGGTCTTAGGTCTTTCTCACAACTACTGAACTCTGCTGTTGTAGCCAAAAAAGAAGAAAAAGAAAGCATCTAGGGACAGTACACAGGTAAACGAATGAGCCATAGATAATCTATAAGTGGGTAAGCAGGCTGTGTTCCAATAAAATTTTATTGACAATAACACGGGCAGTAGGACTGGATTTGGCTTGAGGACCATGGTTTGCTAACCCCTGCCCTGGAAGGACACTAGTTATGTGTCTTAATTTTGGTGCAAAAAATGTGGTCACTGCATTTACTACCCAGTTCTAAACTAGGATCCTGTTTTTTTTGGAGGATCAGGGGTAAGCACCCATTCAGTATTTCCATCTTTTAACCTGGGGGCCAACATTAGGGAAGGTAGGCAGACCTGCTGCTTGTACCGAGTGATTTTTTTCCCCCACCGTCCTGAGACGGACAGTTGAGCCTCTCTCTCCAAAGTGGAAGTGCCACGTTCCACCCGCCCGTTGGCCTGTTAGGAGCGGTTGTCTTCTGATGAAGGACAGTGGGTAAACAAATAGAGGTGATGTGTATGCCATTTCAGTCTGCTGCCTAACCCTCGCCCATTCTGCTCTGGACAAGTACTTAAGGGATAGGAACACATTTGTGTGCTTGCTTACTTTTTAAAATTTTAACAAAAGATACTTATTTTTATTTTACTTATTTTTTGAGACAGTGTCTTCTTGCTCTGTTACCCAGACTGGAGTGCAGTTGTGTGATCATAGCTCACTGCAGCCTTGAACCCCTGGGCTCAAGCGATCCTCCCACCTCAGCCTTCCAAGTCACTGGGACTACAGGTGCACCACTACTCCTGGCAAATTTTTTTGTTTGTAGAGATGGGGATGTCCCTCTGTTGCCCAGGTTGGTCTTAGACTCCTGGCTTCGAGCATCTTCCCACCTTGGCCTTCCAGAGTGCTGGGATTGCAGGCGTGTGCCACTTCACTCAACCTGATTTTTTTTTAATAACATTTATTTTCTATTGTAAAGGTAGTTCATGTTCTTTGTAGAATATTTTAGAAAATATAGATACAGGTGGAAAGACTGTAGAAAGATTTGTCTTCCCACCACTCTGTGAAAAGCAGTCCTGAAATATCCTCACCTGCTACCAGTTTTCAAAGACACCTCCCTCCCTTCCTTCTCTCCTTTCCTGCTCCAAAAGGAAAGATGATAATTTTGTGACCTGCCTTTTTTTCCCCCCTGGGAGTATATAATACACTTTATTCGTCAGTACATATCTTTCACAGTGTTATTTTATTTTATTTTTTGAGATGGAATCTGGCTCTGTTTCCCAGGCTGGAGTGCAATGGTGTGATCTTGGCTCACTGCAACCTCTGCCTCCTGGGTTCAAGCAATCCTCCCGCCTCAGCCTCCTGAGTAGCTGGGATTACAGGCGCATGTCACCATGGTTGGCTAATTTTTGTACTTTTAGTAAAGACGGGTTTCACCATGTTGGTTAGGCTGGTCTTGAACTCCTGACCTCAAGTGATCCACCTGCGTCAGCCTCCCAGAATGCTGGGATTAGAGACGTGAGCCACTGCACCGGCCCACAGTGTCATTTTCAATGGCTGTGTGGCATGCCCTCCTAACCAGTCTTAGGCAAGGTTGTGATGTTTACATTCTTGTAGCGGAATGTTCACAACCATTTTTAAGGAAATGTAGTTTGACAGGTTTTGCCAGGCAGGGCCTGAGGAGAAGGGGAGAGGGGGACTCCCTGGGAGATGTGCTCTTCGAAGCCAGTGCTGTGAGCTCAGCCCTGGGGCAGACTCTTGAGTACAGGCTCCTGGGCTCCCGCTGTGAAGGCCTCACTCAGCCGGCCTGTGCTGGCGCTCATGGACAGGGGAAGGATGGAGGCTTTTTCTCTGTCTTTCTCTTCTCCTGGGTTCCTCACGTATTCAGTTGTCTTTGAAAACGGGTAGCAGGTGAGGCTATTTCAGCACCTGCTGACAGAGCCCCTGAAGCTGGACCTTGAGAGACAGAATCCGGGAGTTGCCTGAGCTATCTGAGTGATGCTCCCTGGTGTGTGATCCTCAGGATCAAGGTGAAGGTTGCATCTAGAGACACTCACGGAGTTTGGTTCGGAAGTTCTAAGTCTTTGCCGCGACACACACATTCTTGTGAGTCCTTGGAGGAAACAGCCAGTTCTTTTTCTAAGAGTAAAAAAGAAAAATTTCAAGTGTAAAGTAATGTTTCAGTACCCACACAGACTAGAAATCAAGAATGTTCATGCCCAAAGTAAAAAGACAGTTCTTGGCTGGGAGGGGGAGCAGAAGTGCCAGCCCTCAGGGCGTCCTGAATATCATTGAACAGTCTTTGCCAAAGCGTCCTTGAAGTGACATTCTTGAGGGCCTTTGGAGGTGTGCTCTGTGGGTCACGGTCTTCAAGCTCACTCACTTTTGATTTCCTTTTTCTGTTTCTTGAAGACTAATGGACAAAGAAGGGCCAGGTGAAAGACTTCTGCCTATGGGCAAAGCCAGATTCTTGGGAAGGGGGTTGCAGGTGGAGACTCGTAGGAAAGGGTCTCCCTGGAGACATCCTTTCTGGCCTCAGGCCTGAGCTACCTCTGCTCCCCTTCTCTGTCTTCCTCCAGAGCGGGGGTTGTGAAAGTAAGTTCCTGGGACCCACAGTGTCAGCACCTCCTGGGAACTTGTTAGAGATGCAGATTCCCGGGCCTCACCCCAGGCCTGCAGAGATGGAACCGTGGGGGTGTGGCCCGGCCCTCCGGACTAGTCTTGGGGTGATTGAGATGTGCACAGCCACTTGAGGATCAGTGCCTCAGACCAGCCTCCCGAGAGGTCTCAAGGTCTCAATCCGTATGTGGAGTAAAAGGTGCCAGCAGGTGTGAGCCGGCCAGAGACGAGCAGACTTTCTCAAACTTTGGAGGGACCAGCAGAGTTCATTTCCTTTGACAAATGTTGATGACCTGCCTGCTCAGTCCAGAGCATGGTGTTGGGTGCTAGAGGGAGAGGGAAGACAGATGTGGTCCTGTGGTGCTTGTCCTGTGGTGGACATCTGATCTGGGAGAGAGGCAGATTCAGGATGTGGTCACTGCTGCACTGGAGGGGGGTGGGCACAAGGTGCTGGGAGGCCTGTTGCGGAAGCCTTCCTGGAACAGGTGATGCTGGTGCTGAGAGCCAAGAGGAGAGGAGACATGGCTCCTGTGCACAGGCCTGTGGCAGGAAGCCCCTCTGCTTCCAGGAATGCGTGGGCCTGGCTGGAACCTAAAGGCAGTGGAGGGGAAGGCCGCAGCCACGGTGAGCAGCTTCTGCATGACCCAACAGGAATATCAGATGCTCCAGAGTAGGGGAGGAAGCTTGGAAAGAAGTCAGGGTGGCCCATTCCTCAGGATAGGGGCCCTGGGAGGGTGAGGTGGGGGGGGGTAAGGTCAATTTGACTGGCGGAGCTGGACGTACCTGTAGGTGGTTGAGGTGCTAGACTTGCAGTGGACAGCTGTCCTGTGCAAGGTTTCTTAGTGTGGACTCTCCCTGCCTCCCACTCTCCCTGCCACCCACTCTCCCTGCCTCCCACCCTCCCTGACACCCACCCTCCCTGACACACACCCTCCCTGACACCCACCCTCCCAGCCTCCCACCCTCCCTGCCTCCCACCCTCCCTGACACCCACCCTCCCTGCCTCCCACCCTCCCTGACACCCACCCTCCCTGCCTCCCACCCTCCCTGACTCTCTGACTCCACCCTCCCTGACACCCACCCTCCCTGCCTCCCACCCTCCCCGATACCCACCCTCCCCGACACCCACCTTCCCCACCTCCCACCCTCCCCCGACACCCCACCCTCCCCCGACACCCACCTCCCCCAACCCCCACCCTCCCCGACACCCACCCTCCCTGCCTCCCACTCTCCCTGACACCCACTCTCCCTGACTCCCTGACACACACTCTCCCTGACACGCACTCTCCCTGACACGCACTCTCCCTGCCTCCCACTCTCCCTGCCTCCCACCCTCCCCCGACACCCACCCTCCCCGACTCCCACCCTCCCCGCCTCCCACCCTCCCTGACACCCACTCTCCCTGACTCCCTGACACGCACTCTCCCTGACACGCACTCTCCCTGCCTCCCACTCTCCCTGCCTCCCACCCTCCCCGACTCCCACTCTCCCCGGTTCCCACTCTCCCTGGTTCCCACTCTGCTTGGGACAACGGTTTTCTGTGCCACTTGCTTCTGGCTTATACCAGTCATGATTAGGCTTCGGTGGCAGATGTGACTGCAGGAGACCAGAGGACGATGGGCCCTTGGCTTTTAGAGAGAACAGGCACCATGCTTTGCTGGGGAAGAAGCTGGTCTGCAATACCATGCTCTGCATTTATGGAGAGATCGAACAGCGGCTTGGTAAATGGTGACATTGTCCCTGGCCTGCTTTCATAGAGGAGAAGAGTGACAGATGGTAAGTTCTGTGTATGAATGGGGCACTTGGAGTGTTTATGGGATCCTCCTCTCAGAGTAAAATTCCTTCCTCCTGGTGGGTCCTGAGTGGAAAGTGTGTGATGCTTTCATCTGCTGGCTGGCTGGCAGGATTGCCTGTTGAATTCATTTAAAAAGAACACAACTCATTTTCCTGTTGCTACATCTGTATCTGACTGGGTAGACAGCCCTTGGGGGTGTGTTTCAGTTTTGGAGACAAGATTTGGAGGTTCCATGACCCAGATAATTTCCAGCTCGTGTGCAGGTCACGATGTCCGAATCAGAGTGTCGTCTTCAGCATGAGTGAGATGGTGTCCCTGGAAGGTCAGAGAGTGAAAGTTTGGCCCTCCCGTGGCCGGGAACGCAGCCTTGTGCATCTTTCTCAACCCCTGTCCCTGGGTTTGGGGAGCTGCATTTATCGCAGTTCCCCTTCTCTCTAGACACCATCTTTACTTACTTCATTCGTGATCTCCACTCCGTCGTGCTCAGCTATTCACTGAACCAGCATCAACTCCATTAATAGTCCTACTAATAAAGCCCCTCAGATGTTAATACTTGACTCTCATGTTTCAGGATACTCCCCAGTAGCCATCATGCCACCCAAATAAATAAAAAAGACTGTCAATCTCACAAAAGCCCCTTAGAGCAGGTTAGCACCTTAGCACCAGAAAAGGGGCCTGATGAGGCACCCAGAGCCCTTCCCGGCAGAGCTGCTGAGGAGGGGTGGAGAGGCCGAGCCGCACGCTGGGTGGCGGCAGGTGGTGAAGGTGGGCCTGGGGCCCGTGTCTTGGCTGTGGGTCCGGCTCTTCCACTGGGCCTGTGATCCTGCTGTATCGGCATCCGTTGGCCTCCAGCCGTCTCCCTGGTGTCTGTGCCCATTGTAGAGGTACAGGCACATCACATGCTGCTGTGAGCCCCGGGCCAGGGCAGGCTCACCCGGGGCCTGCAGGGACTAGCCCGGAGCACTGGGAGAGGTTAGTGAACCTGTGTTGACGGAACCTCCAGATGACTTTGTTGGTTTCATGTTGGACGGTCCCAAATGTGAGCACCTGTCTCCCACCCCACTCCTTTATCATTTGTGGTCACTCTTTTGGCTGTCCCCCCTCCTCAGAGGAGAGCAGGCAGGTGCATGGAGGCCTTCAGGAGGCCGCTCTACCAAGGAGGCGCAGAGCCCAAACACCCCATCTCAGTTGCTCACAGGCGAGATCTCAGAAGCTTGTTCATGGAGCAGCAGGAAGAAGTAGGGTGGGTGGATTCCTAGCGAGGGCCGGATACTCGCACATGAAGTCATGGTGCAGACAGGAGTCTTCACTTGTGTATTACATGTGTTTGAGGGGCTTTTATTTCTTTAAAATCATGTTGAAAATACGTCCTGGTATAGCTGTGTGCATGGTTCTTGGTGCACCCCTGGCGGGGATTTGCAGTGAAATTGTCGGATTGTTGAATTATGAGGCATGTTGGGATTGTGGTGCATTAGAAGTAGGGTTTTAAGATGTAATTTTTGAAAACAGAAGGTGAGAAAAGTTCTGGACAGATGTTCCCTTCTGGTAGTTATTCCCTCTCTCTCCTTTCTACTTCTATGAGAGCGGAGACTCCCTTGCAGGAAAATACCTGGTGTTAAGCTGGGCATGGTGGTGCGGGCCTGTAATCCCAGCTACTTGAGAGCCTGAGGTGGGAGGATCACTTGAGCCCTGGAATTTGAGGTTATACGGTGCCATGATTTTGCCTGTGAACAGCCAGGGCGCTCCAGCCTGGGCAACATAGTGAGACCCCTCTCAAAAAAAAAAAAAGTACCTCGTGTTGATGATGAGGTATGAAGGGTTCACTTTGCATGGTAAGGGGAGGTGTGGGTGTGGCCCCTGCACAGTAGCTCAGTGATATTTGTCAAAGATGGGTGGGTACAGGGTGTGGTTTTGAAATGAGTCCACATGTTAATCTACTCACAAATGATAGACTGTGTTTATTACCAACATCTGTTTATTAGCAGACTGTGTTTATTGATTTGAGAAGAACAGGTTTTGCCTCCCAATATGCAGGGCCATATATCTGTGGTGTTATTTCCCATCATTGGGCCCTTCCTTCTAGCAGAGTGGGAGCTCACCATCTCTGCTTCCTGGCTCTGGCGCCCACTGTCTAGGGTGGGGCTTGGCACCAGCTGGGAGTTCACTGAATATTTGGATGCAAGTCTTTAGGCAGGAAGAAAGGCATAACTAAGTACTGTTCAGTGTGTACTTTTTAAGATGGCTAATTTATTTGCCACTTTGAAAATAGGACATGTGAACTAAGAAAGCTACCTACAGTGCTCCTTGATGCTTCCTTTTCAATTCTGTATCACGTGGTGGTGCTTGATGGTACTTGGTGGTGGTGGTGGTGGTGGTGGTGGTACTTGGTGGTGTTGGTGCTTGGTGGTAGTGGTGGTACTTGGTGGTGTTGGTGCTTGGTGGTGGTTGTGGTGCTTGGTGGTGGTGGTGGTACTTGGTGGTGCTTGGTGGTGGTACTTGGTGGTGTTGGTACTTGGAGGTGTTGGTGCTTAGTGATGGTGCTTGGTGACACTTGGTGGTGGTGGTGGTGGTACTTGGTAGTATTGGTGCTTGGTAGTATTGGTGCTTGGTGCTGGTGGTGGTACTTGGTGGTGGTAGTACTTGGTGGTATTGGTCTTGGTGGTGGTGCTTGGTAGTGGTGCTTAGTGATGGGTGGTGGTGCTTGGTGGTGGTGCTTAGTGATGGGTGGTGGTGCTTGGTGGTGGTGCTTGGTGGTGGTGCTTAGTGATGGTTGGTGGTGGTGGTGGTACTTGGTGGTGTTGGTACTTGGTGGTGGTGGTGGTGTTTGGTGGTGGTGGTAGTAGTAATTGTGGTGGTGGTGGTGGCAGCAGTGGCGATGATGATGCTTGGTGGTGGTGGTAATGCTTGGTGGTGTTGGTGGTAGTTGTTCATTTTTTTTGAATGGTGGTTAGGATCTTCCAAATTGCTTGCACTGTGGGTCTGGACTGCAGTTTGAAAACACAGGTTTGGTGAATAGTTGAAGCTGAGGGTAGGCTGACCCTGAGGGGGCCAGGTAGGGGCTCTGGTTTTCTGTTGGTCTGTGGGTATCTTGTCACAGGCCTCACTGGGCAGAGCAACAGCAGCTGAGCAGGGACAGGCAGCCTCAGCCCCTGAGGGTTTGGGTCAGAGCACCACTGCCATGAGTGGCCCCTGGACCTTGCAGGGAATTTCTTTGGGAGTTGGATGCTCCTGTCGCAACAGGCAGTTTTGGTCCAGAGGGAAGAACCCTGGACTCACAGTCTGTGCGCTTGACTCAAGTCCTGGTTCTGCTGCCAATCATGCCACCTGTCTGCCTCAAGTTTTCCATAGGGTGGTTGTGAGGCCCAGGTGAAGAAATGTGTGGGAGGCAGTGAGGGCACTACACCACCAACTCAGCGGCCTTTATTCTGCTCCGTTCCCCTGGAGTGTCCGGAATCACGTGGAGTCTCCCTTGATCGCTGGGCCCCCCCTTTTGTTTTTTTTTAAGCAGCAGGGGAGATCAGTGGAAAAACCAGCCTTCTGGACCTTCTGCCCAGAGTTTGGTGTGGAGTTGGTAGTGTGGGTCCGGAGCCTCTCCTGACTTGGCCTCCTCTCTTCCAGCCCTGAAGGATGGCTGCCATACTGGGAGACACCATCATGGTGGCCAAAGGCCTTGCCAAGCTGACCCAGGCAGCTGTGGGAAACCCACCTGCAGCACTTGGGCATTGGAGGGGGAGCTGATCATGGCAGCCCGGGCCCTGCAGTCCACTGCTATGGAGCAGATTGGCATGTTCTTGGGGGAAAGTGCAGGTAAGGGGGCCCTGCAGTGGGAGGGGTGCTGGCGGGGAAAAGGGTGGGACCTGGAGCTCTCGGGGAGACCAAGGGCCATGACCATGGCAACTGGTCTGTGGTGGCCAGAGCCTGAGGGCCCAACAGCTAATGTGTCCCACAGTCCTTCCAGGGTGGGGCAGGGCCCCTGTGTGAGGCAGTGGCTACTATAACAGAATTCCATAGACTGGTGGCTTAAACAACACACATTTATTTCTCACAGTTCTAGAGGCTGGGAAGTTCAAGATTAAGGTGCCAGGAGATTGA
Organism: Ateles fusciceps; assembly: GCA_036589455.1. Classification (NCBI taxonomy): domain Eukaryota; kingdom Metazoa; phylum Chordata; class Mammalia; order Primates; family Atelidae; genus Ateles; species Ateles fusciceps. Next base: position 15,678,034 of record JAZHEH010001979.1, read on the forward strand.
GTGTCTGGTGAGGGCCCATCTTCTAATCTGTAGATGGCCATCTTCTCACTGTGTCCTTGTGGAGCGGGAGGAGGCCAGGGCTGCGCTCCAGGGCCTCTGTTATGAGGGCACCAATCCCATCGTCATGACTTGATTACTTCCCAAAGGTCCCACCTCCCAACACCATCACACTAGGGGCTGAATTTCAACACGTGCAGTTTGGAGACACACACATGCAGGTTTTCCCTGGGCCCGTGTGTCCGTCAGCCTGGCTTGGCCTTCGAAGGCACTTCCCACTGAGCCTGCTGAGGCTCTGCCAAAGCCCTGCCTCGTTTTTCTCCTTTAGTTTGCTGAGGGTCTCTGGGTTCCTGACTGGGGGCTCTCTTTCTTGGGTGGCAGCTGGCACAGTCCTGCCAAGAGCAGCTTCATCTCTAGCTTCTCTCTCATCCCTGTGCCATTTGGGGGAGGAGATGACCTTTTGTGCCGAGGTCTAAGAAGCCTCGACGTCTTACCTCCAACCGATGGTTTTCAGTGAAATCAGTGCTGGAGAGGTGACTGTAAACAGGGCTGGCTACAGCAGAGCACTGCCCACCATGATGTCACCTTGCACGGTCGCCACAACTTCCCTGACAGTCCAGGAGACGGGGTGGGGGGTGTTTGTGTGCCTGTGGTGTGCACTCACCGGTGTGTGTGCTTGGGCATGTGTGTGGGAGGTTGTGTTGCAGCCTCTGTCCTTCCATGTCTGTTCTCTGGTTGGCTGACTTGTGAACAAAGGTCCCGCTCTCCTGCTGGCTGTGCGGCTGTCGCAGCCCCCAGGCGTCTCAATATCAGGTTTAGGACCTGCAGGCCCTTCCCTGCCACACTGGGAGGATCCTGTGGTGATACAGTGGCTCTCTCACTGAGCATGCCTGCCTTTAATATTCAGGAGTCCTCAGACCTGTGCTCTCCTCCAAGCCTCACCACTGTCCTGGGACGGGGGCCAGCCTGGACCATCACCCCCATTTCTCAGATGAGGAAACTGAGAAGAAGCAATTTGCTTCAGGACCTGTGACAATGAGTGACAGGACCAGATTCCTTGTCCCCTCCCAGCCTGGACTCTGTGCTCTTGCCCTCCCCTTGTCTGGTTCGGTGGAGTGCTGGGCCTTGGACTCCCTCTTGGGTGTTTTGCCTGTGGGACACTCAGAAAGTGAGTCTCCAGCTCACTTGGGTCCGCCCAGAAGTGAGACAGTATGGGCAGGCCCTAGCTGTAATGGGGAGTAGGACCTCCTGCTCAGGCACTCTCCAACCCTCTGCTCCCGCAGTGTGTCTGGAAGGGGCAGGGCTTCCCCATCAGCCACTTGGAGGTAGGGTGAGTGATGAGCCACACCACCCAGGAGGCACCGGAGCCAGGTGGCTGCCCACAGCGTGCTGCCATTCACTCCCTAAGTGCTTCGCTTTTTGGTGCCTCCCTTCTTGCTGAGGGGAGGAAGGTCACGGACTCCAGGAACCTGTCTCCCTCCAGCCCCTTGAGGTTGCTCTCTCATTCATTCAACAGACACTTACTGAGCCCAGGTCCCCTCGGGGCCCTGGGGAACCCCCACTACCCTTGGGCTTCCGAAGCAACACTGACAGGTGTTAATAGCACAGGGCCGGGGGCCATGATGGGAGAGATAGGCGGAAGGGCAGAAAGAGGACCCTGCCTGGGCTCCATCACTGGCAAGGTTTCCCCGGCCATCTGGGAGGGGCTCTGTGAATCTTCTGTGGTTTTTGTTGTTTTTTTTGAGATGGAGTCTTGCTCCATCATCCAGGCTAGAGTGCAGCAGTGCAATCTCGGCTCACTGCAACCTCTGCCTCCCAGGTTCAAGTGATTCTCTTGCCTCGGTCTCTCCAGTAGCTGGAATTACAGGTGCCTGCCACCACACCTGGCTAATTTTTGCATTTTTAGTAGAGATGGGATTTTCGCCTTGTTGGCCAGGCTTGTCTTGAACTCCTGACCTCAGGTGATCTGCCTGCCTCGGCCTCCCAAAGTGCTGGGATGACAAGTGTGAGCCACTGCGTCCGGCCTAAATACAACTTCTTTTACTCTCAGAAAAGTGCCACAGCCAGCAGGACCAGCCTGGGTGTTGGATCCCAGCTCTGTCATTTGCTGCCTGGTGACCTTCACCAGTACATCAGCCGTCTTTGCCTCAGTTTTCTGTTTTTGAAGTGAGCGTAACAGCCTCTCTCTCCTCCTTCGAATCCTATGACGTCTTAGACAGCAGAGTGAGGACTTGGGTCTCCTACTGTCTGCACAGCCTGCAGGCAGCACGCAGCTGCTGGTGCATTTCATTGGCTTCAGCTGATGCTGGGAGTCCGGGCCACTGGTCTCCCTCCAGAAGCTGGTGCTGTTCTAATTAGGCTCCTGGGTGCTGTTTCCTGGCTCTGTCTGTGGCCTCCGGTAACTGTGACTGTGAGGAGCCCTATTTTCAGATGAGGAAGTAGCAGAGGAGGGTCAGGAGCTCACTCAAGGTCACTACTGGTTCAGAAGCAGGACATGGGCTGAAGCTCAGGCCTTGGTGACCATCACAAAGAAAACGTAGTGTATCGTCTCCCCTCCCCCTCCATTTCCCTGTACCCTGAGCTCTTAGGGGTGGCTAGGCCTGGTCCTGGTTGTGACCACCTCTCCAGTAAGACTCTCTTACATGCACACCTCCGGCCGGCAGGTGGCATCTGTGTCTGCAGAGAACTGTGGGCTTAGGTGGGCCCATGGGTGTGTTTCCCCTCACCCCTGGCCGGCCTTAGGCTGTGTGTTCACCTCTCAGAGCTTTCCTGGGCTTTTGCCCTGACTTACCCTCTCCAAAGCCCTGGAGGCCTCCCTGGCCCTGTTTTATAGGTGAGGAACTCGCTGTGGGTGTGGTGTGCACCTGGCCTGGCCCTGGCTGGGCACATAGGTGCTCCGTGTCCCACCTAGGATCACACAGCAGAGCCCCAACAGAAGCAGGGCTGGAGCCCAGGGCTCGGCTCCCAGGCTGGGAAGGGTGCCGGGCCGCGGGTGCAGCACTGTGTCACCTCTGGAGGGGGGAGGGGGCGGGATGCAGGTGGTGTGCTGTCCCAGGTAGCAGGGGACAGGCAGCGGGGAGCTCCTGGCTCACTTTTGCTCTCCTCATGCCAGCCTTTGCTCCCTGCAGGGTCAGGATAAACGTGAAGAATCTTTTGCTGAGAACTTCGACAGCCCAGAAGGGGAGTTCCTCTTCTCAGTCCCGCAGGCAGCCGGAGCCTCCACAGACTTCTCTGCAGCCTCCACTCCCGGCCACTCGGCTCCGCCCCTGGATCATGCCCACAGCAAGGGCCCAGCTCCTGCCTACGTGGCCAGTGGACCCTTTAGGGAAGCTGGGTTCCCCGGCCAGGCCGCCTACCCTCTGGGCAGGGTAAACGGGAGGCTCTTTGCAAACCCCAAAGACCATTCTCCGCCATGGGCTTTCAGCGAAGGTCTTCCACCAGGACCGGTCCCCTGTGGGGGGCCTCACAGCTGAGGACATCGAGAAGGCCCGGCAGGCCAAGGCTCGCCCCGAGAACAAGCAGCACAAACAGATGGTGCGTCTAGGAGGCCTCCGGAGGCCTAGGCGGCTCCCACCCACAGCAGCGCTGGCCTTGGGCCCTGCTCTAGGGACCTTCCCTGGGTGCTGTGGTCTGGGGTTTTAGGAGCACGGAGGCCGCCTCTTGGTGGAGTGTGCCTTCAGGTGGAACTGCTGCCTGTGGGGTGGAGAGGTGTGGGGGCGGCAGGGGCCTCTGAAGGTTGGTCTTGTCCCCTTGGCTGATTCCACAGGTCTCTTTTGTCTCCCTCCAGCTCAGCGAGCATGCTCGGGAGCGGAAGGTGCCCGTGACGAGGATTGGGCGGCTGGCCAACTTCGGAGGTAAGGCGACCGCCTCACCTGTCCTGCCCTGCCAGGCCCTGCCAAGTGGAGTTGGAGCCACACCGAGGCCTGCATGGAGGCGGGGACCTAGCAATATCCCAGGGAGGGCAGTGTGGGAGCAGGTGGCGGTGGCTGCCCTGTGTGAGCTGTTGCGGGGCTAGAGTTTTCCATGGGAGGATGATCCAGTTGCTGGATTCGAGCTCTGCGTGGCTCTCCCCTGGGGGTGGGTCCGTGGTTGATGCTGGGCCAGGAGCTGAGCTCGGACTGCTCGTCAGGCCTTGCTTGGGGCGGTGTCTGCCACATCACCTTTCCACCCCTGCCTCAGTCGCACCACCAGTTGGCTGCTTTGGAGGCCCCTCAGGAAGGAGGCTGGGCAGTGAGGACAAGCTCTTCCCTGGGGCTGCTCAGCAACTCAGCAGGGCTTTCTTTCCCTTGGGACCAGACATTTAGGGAGCCCATTTACTGGGTCCCTACAGGCCTGCGGCTCATGAGTGGATTGACGAGATGCCGTGGTCTCCAGCTGCTGCCGGTTAAAGCCGTTTTGTGTACTTTAGCGTTGGGAGTTCTATGTGTGCTTTTCTTTTGGGGGTTGACTAGTCATTGTGCCCAGTGCACGTGCAGTCTTTTTATATGAGTTGAAGGGTGATTTTCTGTGAGGGTTTATAGCAGTTGGGTCTGCTCTGATGATATCGTGTTATGTCTGCTGCTAATTCGCTGGCGGAGATGTTCCTGTGAAAGTGCATGTCCTTTGCCATGGTACACTCTAAGTTAGTTACTGGGATTGCCTTTCTTTAAAGCTCAGCTGTCCTCAGTAGGTTCTCCAGGTGATATAATTAATGCAAGCCACAGTTTTGGCAGCTCGATTCTGACCCTGACCTTGGGTGAGTGGTTAGTTGCAGGGCTGTAGGCCGCAGAGGTCTGAGTGGTCCATGGTGGTGCTGGTGCTGGGTTGGTCATGGAGACGCACTCTTGTGGGTCTGCCTGTCGCTTGGGCTGCTTTCTGTTTCTCCTCCCATACAGCATCCATCATACATGCTGTCCTCCGTTGCTGCCTCTTTCTTCTGGAAACCCCATCCTACTTGTTCAAGACTGGTTCTGCGTAGAGGCTCACTTACTGTGGTCCCCGAGAGCCTGGTATTCTGGAAGCTGGGTGATGTGTGGGTTCTGACCGTGAATGATGGCTGGCCCCCTTTCCAAGGCGCCTAGCAGACTTGGTTAACTGGATAGAATTTTCTCAACTGTAAGGTTTTCTTTCATAATCATTACCTTAACATTTGGCATCCACGGCTACTTAGCCATGGATGAAGTGCCATCTATGTGATAATAATTAGTCATCTGTGTGATAATAACAAGTAGACACTTCATAATTAGTATGAAGTGTCATCTATGTGATAGCACAAGAGTATTGCTTATTTCCTTTTCCTGGAATAGCATTTCAAGCAGTTCCTCATAGAATATCATATGTTCTTGGGTTCTGCTGTCAGAATGAGTTTGAGAATCACTGTCCTGGTGGCCTCTAATGGTCCTTATCCCCCTGGAAGATATGGCATGTTACCTGCTTTGCACCTTGGCTTGTCATTGGATAGCATGTATTATTTCTTATTAAAATATTGAATGGAGGCTGTCTTCTCTCCCATGATTTTGAGGGCAGGAACTACCCTGTTTTCACATTGGTAGCTTTTCTCCATCCTCTCCCTCTTCCCTTCACTCTAGACTCTTGGTGAGCCTGTCCCTGGAAGGCTGAGTTTGACGTATTTCAGGATCGGTGCAGTCCTCGCGTGGGAGTCTTTGTGGGGTGGGGAGAAGTGGTGGAGGTAATGCAGGCTGTTTGGGAAAAGTGGTCAGAATGAAATTCTTGATGGTGAATTAGAATCTGGTGGGGCACTGTGAAGTCCTGGCGAAGCAGGCAGAAGTCAGACCCTTTTGGGTGATGGATTAAGGAGGACGGAGACTGATGTGAAGGGGTTATATATAGGAAGATGTGTAGGCAAAAAAAAAGTGGAGGGCTCTTCTCAGAGGGTGGGGGATTATGGGCAGCCAGAGGAGCCTGGGTTAGTGGCGTTGAAGCCCTGGTCTTGGGTGCTTTGTAGCATCAGAAGCCTGTCGAGCCTTTGCTGATACCTGCCTGATAGATGGAGCCTTCTGTGGGTGTCTGTGTGCTGGAGAATTGCCCACAGCTATGATTCAGACACGCTCATGTTGTTGCCCAAGCAATTGGCAGGTGATGTTTCAGGCTTGGAGGTGGCAGGATGGGAGCAAACAGAAGCCAGGTCAGGAAAGAATGTGCCGTTCTGGCCCTTGTGGGGGAATTCTGGGCCTTCTGCCTCACCTAGAGGCTTTCAAACTATAGGTTATAACCCTTTGGTAAGTGTGAAGTCAATTTAATCGGTCAGAATCAGCATATAAAAAACAAGTTAACTGTAATTTCAGCACTTTGAGAGCCCAAGGTGGGAGGATCACCTGAGTTTAGGAGTTCGAGACCAGCCTGGCCAACATGGTGAAACCCCGTTCCTACTAAAAAATACAAAAATTAGCCAGGTGTGGTGGCGTGTGCCTGTAATCCCAGCTACTCAGGAGGCTGAGGCATGAGAATTGCTTGAATCCGGGAGGCGGAGGTTGCAGTGAGCTGAGATCATGTCACTGCACTCCAGCAGGGGTGACAGAGTGAGACTCTGTCTCCAACAAAACCAAACGAACAAAAACAAGTTAAACAGAACGGAATAGACCAGAATGAATATCATACATCCTTCGAAAGAACTATATACATGGGAAGATATTTTAGTTTCAGAGACATAAACATACTATTTCAGTATGTTCTTCACTGCAGTGTGAAATGTATGGCTTCCCAGTGGGTCATTGTCCAAACAGTTTGCAGTAGTACTGCTCTACTTCGTTCTCCTAGAAAATGCTTCCAGCCTTTCTTCCCTTCATGGAGGAAAGGTGGTGTATTTCTTTTTTTTTTTTTGAGATGGAGTTTTGCTCTTGTTGCCCAGGCTGGAGTGCAATGGCGCAGTCTCGGCTCACCACAACCTCTGGTTTGTAATTCTGTCTCAGCCTCCCAAGTAGCTGGGATGACAGGCATGCGCCACCATGCCTGGCTCATTTTTATATTTTTAGTAGAGACGAGGTTTCTCCATGTTGGTCAGGCTGGTCTCGAACTCCCTACCTTAGGTGATCCGTCTGCCTTGGCCTCCCAAAGTCCTGGGATTATAGGTGTGTGCAACCACGCCCGGCTGGAAAGGTGTTTTTAAGGTGCAGACTGACAGACTGTAGTAAGTTTTTACACTGTGGTTATGAAGTAAAGGGATTGCTCTAGGTCTCAGGGAGGTAGGGCTGCTGCAGGGACCCATCATAGCAAGGTTAGCAGTAGGTATTCAGCTGTACAGAAGTGGAAGTTAAGGGCTTTCCAATTCCAGGGGCTCATTTTGATGCTAAAATGGGGGCCTACAGTCCTGGCCTCAAGTGATCCACCTGCCTCAGCCTTCTGAAGTGCTGGGATTACAGGCATGAGCTGCTGTACCTGGCCCTCATGTGTCTCTTAACAACAAGGATTCAGTCTGAGAAATGTGTTATTAGGCAGTTTGATCATGTGTGAACATCATAGAGTGTGCTTACACATGTGGGACATTCTGACTATGATGCTATGGGCAGGATAACCTGGGGATATTAGATTTTATTAAAGAATGGTGTGAAAGGAAGGGTCAAATATTAGATATGGGGTCAGAACTGAACTTTGGGTCATCATAATAGCTGGCCTTTAATTACAGCTCTGTTTCCAGTGTGACCTTGGGCCCTACCTTGGTTTTCTCTTTTGTAAAATAAGGGTCTTGCCATTGATGCTAAATGGGAATATTTTGGTGAGTGTTTCATGTTTACCTGAAAATAACTCATGTTGAGTGCAATGATATGTCTATCTAGTCTGATTTATTATTCATATTGATCAGATTTTTAAGTGAGATTTTTTTTTGGTTTGCTTATTCAGTAACTATCCAGAGAGGCATTAAAAAGTCTGATATGATTGTGAATTTACCTACTTTTAGTCTGTTGACTTGTGCTTTGTATGGGTTGAAGCTATATTATTTGTTGCCTACAGATTTAGGATTATTTATGTATTCATGTATTTATTTATTTTTGAGATAGAGTTTCGCTCTGTCGCCCAGGCTGGAGTGCAGTGGCGTGATCTCGGCTCATTGTAACCTCAGGTAATTCTCATGCCTCAGCCTCCCAAATAGCTGGAATTGCAGACGTGTGTCACCATGCCCAACCAGCTAATTTTTGTGGTTTTAGTAGAGACAAGGTTTTGCCATGTTGCCGGGCTGGTCTCAAACTCTTGGCCTCCAGTGATCCACATGCCTCAGCCTTCCAAAGTGCTGGGATTGCAGGCATGAGTTACCATACCTGGCCCTCATGTTTCTCTTGACAACAAGGATTCAGTCTGAGAAATATATCATTAGGCAATTTCATCATTGTGTGAACATCATGGAGTGTGCTTACACAAACCTCGATGGTACAGCCTACTACATACCTATGCTGTATGGCATAGCCTGTTGCTCCTAGGCTGCAAACCTGTGCAGCATCTTACTGTGCAGAATACAGTGGTAAGTATTTGTGTTTCTAAACGTAGAAGATGTGTAGTAAAAGTAGGATACAATCTTACAAGATCACTGTCGTGTTTGCAGTCTGTTGACTGAAATGTTATGTGATGCATGACTGTGTGTGTTTACTCTTTGTTAGCTCTTATATTTTACATTCCTTTACTGTTCTTTTGGTGATTACTCTTGAGATTACAGCATGCATCTTGACTTATTACAATATAATATAAGTGATTGATTATTTTTACTACTTCCCCAATAATGCTAATACTTTAGGACACTTTTTAGATATTGTTAAGATATATTAAACACCACAAGATATTATTTCTTTGTATAGCCCATATGAATTTAGATTTACCCACATATTTGCCCTTTTTGTGTTTCTTTCTTTCTGCATTTCCATAATTTTATTTGGTATAATTTTCTTTTTCTCTGAGGGACCTCTTCTCTCTTACAGTAAAGTCTGTTAATCATAAATTGTTTTATTTATTTATTTATTTTTGAGATGGAGTTTCGCTGTTGTCACCCAGGCTGGGGTGCAATGGCATGATCTTGGCTCACTGCAACCTTCACCTCCCAAGTTCAAGCGATTCTCCTGCCTCAAGCCTCCTGAGTAGCTGGGATTACAGGTGCACACCATCACACCCAGCTAATTTTTGTATTTTTAGTAGAGACGGGGTTTCACCATATTGGCCAGGCTGATCTGAAACTACTGACCTCAGGTGATCCACCTGCCTTGGCCTCCCAAAGTGCTGGGATTATAGGCATGAGCCACCACATCTGGCCTAGTTTTTATTTTTGTGAAAATGTCATTGTACTTTGTTGTAAAAGGTATTTTTGCTGGGTAGAGTATTCCATGTTGAAAATATGTTTCCTTTGATCACTTTAATAATATTCCTCTATTGTTTATTACTTTGATTATTTTTTTAAAAATGTGGCTATCAGTTTTATTGCTGCTTCTTTGAAAGTTATGGTTTATTTCTTTTCTCTGGCTGCTTTTAAGATTTCCTTTTTGTTTTCATTCTCCAGCAGTTTGACTCTGTCGTGCTTGAGTGTAGTTTGCTTTGTATTTACTCTTCTTGGGATTTACAGAGCATCTTGAATCTGTGGCTTGGTATCTGTCATAAGTTTTGGAAAATTTTCATCATTTCTTCAAATATTGTTTCTGTACTGTTCTCTTTCTCCTCTTTTCTGGGACTCCAATTACACATATATTAGATCTTTTTCCTCTATCCCCTGTGTCTCCTGTGCTCTTTCTGTATTCTCTATCCCTTTTTCCATTCATGCTTTAGTCTTGCAGGTTCAGAGAAGATGACTTATCTCCTCTGTAACTATACAGTGAGAACCGGACACTCACAGAAATGAGACTTTGATGGGTAGGGTAGGCACTGCAGAAGACTTGCCACAGGGAGTTGAGCGCTGCTTTGTGTACAGCACTGTGCTGGTTCTGAGGCTTTCACACAGGGGCTTACAAGCGACAGCATTAAGGCAGAATGGAAGAGAGGAAGACAGGAAACAAAAAGTAAGAAATCGGAAGCAATTTCTGTGCTTCCTGTTTGATTCTGTGTAGGAAGGATTTTGAAATTTGACCTGAGAAAACAAGGAGATACTTGTATGAGAAGTCAGTCAGTGGGCTAGGAATGCAGAGTAGAGGGAATGGACCCATGGGTATCCTAGTATTTTTAAATGGTAAAAGGTTAAGGGTCTCTTATTCTCAGAAAAATACTTTGCTTTTAAATATAGTTTATGAGACTCCATTGGGTTTTCTAAGAGGTAAGGTAACTCTCTAATGTTAGAAAACAGGCATTGCTTCGGTTGAAAGGCAAAGCGGATGGCTCTGGCTGCTTAATTTCCCAAAGATCCCAATACACTTGGGATACTGTTAATATACCAGCAGCAAAGCTCTCTCCTGGACCATTGTGCCCCATCCCCCTAAACTTCTGTGTCCCTCATCTCAGTGGTAAAATATAAAATGAACATTGGGTGAACAGGCTTAGGGTGGTTATTTTTAAAATTTTGCATGTAAGGACATTTAAAACAAAACACCACCACCAACTATACTATCACTATCTTTTCAAAGGACATTTTAACAGTGCAAAAGTATAAAGGACGCGCTTCAAGATAGAGGAAAATAAATGGAATGACTTAGTTTTGTGAAAGACTCATGATGTCACTTGGTTTCTGGACACCGTTTGAGACCTGGCTATGGCTTGCCATGGCCTCGAGAGCCATCCCACAGCAGCGATGCTGTTGAACCCTTTGGCTGGGACCTCAGGACCCCCTGGGGCAGCACACAAAGCCAAAGGGTTCAGCCTGCTGGCATGATGCCCCTTTGTTGACAGGGCCGCATGCAAGGCCAGCGACGAGTGGCGTGCAGTGACACCAGCCTGATTTGCTGAGGGCACATGCCGTGCTTCCTGCAGCGCCGGCGCTCTTCTGCGCTTTGCAGCAAGGTAGCTGCGTTCTGGATCCGAGACTTTGCGCCCCTCGGCAGGGGTGTGGGGGCGTAGTTCTGCCTTCTCAGGAGCATTCTCCAAAAGGGGCTTCCTGTGTATTTCAGGAGCTCTGTGTTGGGGATGAGGGCGGTTCTTACTCTCTCCTGTTATAGATGAGGAAGCTGAGCCAAGAAGTAGGCTGGTCACCCAGGGCCATATGCTTATTTGTGACATCCCTGGGACTAGAGCCCAGACCTCAGTGGTGCATGCAGAAGTCTGAGCCTGGCCAGGCTCTGTAATTAGGCCCCAGAGGGGTGTGTTAGGGCTTCCCTTCCCCCACCAGTCCAGTTCTGGGAACCGAGGGCCAGATCCTGAGAAGCTGTGAGAACAGCCACAGGGGAACTCCTCTCCCCTTCTGGTGCCCCTTCTTCCTGTGCAGTGCCCTGTCCTCTCTTGGGGGTGGGGGCGGCTGGAGGATGCCAGGTGATGATAGAGAAAGACTAAATCACTGGGGAGTCAGGAAGACCTTGAAGCAAAGGGAAGCTGTGCTGCTGCATTTTCTGCACGGACTTGCCTGTCAGATGAGGGTTGTTGGATGCCTTAATAAAACCTGGGCTTAGCACCTGGTGTGTAGTTTGCTGCTATTTATCTTTAGCTGTATCTTCACCCCTTGCTGGTGGAGAAACTCCCCGGAGCCCTGCTCTGTAAACACGCCTGAGCTTCTGGCAGGAAAAGCCAATGCCGTGAGAAATATTGACTTACTCATCCCTGCCCTTAAGCGCTTTTCACCCAGCCTGCTAGGAAGGGCCCTGTTTGTTGGAAGGTGTTTGATGTTTTGCTTTTTTTAACCTCCTGGTGTCTACCTGGGCAGAAGCCGAGTGACTGCTCAAGGGAGGGCCCTGTTTGGCTCTGATGACCTCCAAGAGGGACTTTTGGGAGGATGGGGCCACGTCGGGGCTGGGCTTCAGAAGTCACATGAGACTGGCCCGAAGCCTGTGCTCCTGCCTGGGGGGAGCAGCTGCTCCTCCCTCCCCCTGTCATTCCTTCACTGCATAACTTCTTTCTGTGAGAAACACTCAGAAACTTTCCTGGAACGGGGCCAGGAGGGAAGCCAGGCTGCTGACAGAGGCTTTAGAGCCTGGAGCTTGCGCTGGGCCAGTTTTCCTCCAGGACTCCCTTTCTGGCCACGTAGGCCAAGCCGGGGGGGCCTCTTAGAACGTGAATCCAAGCAGGGAGAGGTGTGAGGTGTCCCAAGGGCTGTGGGGGTGCTAAGTGGGGTCCCATGAGGACCCGGAGAATCTTGGCTGAGGCACTCGTCTTCTGGAGTTGCCTCTGGTGCTGGCTGGTTCTGGCTGAGGGCAGAGCCTGGCCTGGGGTCCTGAGCATTGTAATGAGCCCAGGGCGGGAGGGCATCAGTTTATTCTGGGTTCACTGGCGCAGAAGCCCGTGAGGCCAAGGTCAGGGGTGCCAGCCAGCTGGGCTGGTTTCAGCCATCTGGGGAGCCTGCTGATGGATCCTGCCTGTCTGTCAGTGGGCAGTGCCTCAACCTGGCACTGGCTGGTCCTGAGGGACGTGTGGGGCCTGGGGCCTCCTCTGTGGAATGTTCTTTTGGTCATTTGTTTAGTAACAGGTCCTTGCCAGTGGAGAGCTGTGAGCCCAAAAGTGGCCAGAGAACAGTTTGAGGGGTGTCCTGACCGAGGGTGGTGGGGGCACACCTGTGCCTGCAGCAGGAGGGGGCTCAGCGTGGCCCACCCTGCAGCTGTGGCATCTCTGGTAACCTGTGGAGCCACCTGCCTCTCTTGTGGGCTTGTCTCTGGACTTGCTCCAAGCAGAGAAGAATCTAGACGCAGAGACATTGGTGAAGGTCACTGCAGCGCGCAGGCTAACATTGCCTGCCATCGTTTATTTTGCTAAGTCAGATCGTGTGCTCGAGTGCTGGCAGGGCAGAGGTGGGAGGTGTCAGGGAGTTCACGTTTAAGCGGGGACTGTGACTCCCAGCTCTGAGCCCAGTGCTTTCCACAGTGAGAGAAACAGCTGATGTCCCGGCCAGTCACAGACTCTGGTGCCCCTGTCCCAGCACAGCAGACATCTGTACCATGTGTGTGTCGTTACCCCTGAGGGCCAGTAGGCTTGGCTTGTCCTGCTCCACGCTGCCCGGTACAGAGCCGCCAGCCACATGGGGCCTTGGACGTGCAGCTGGTCCACAGTGGGATGGGCTGAGTATAACGCACACGTGGCATTTGGAGGCTTCATGCACAGGCACAAGTGTAAAATCTCGCTAATATTTATTTTGATTACTTGTTGAAATGATACATTTTGGATATATTAAGTAATTATGCTATTAGAATTCATTTTGCATATTTCTTCTTGCCTTTTTCAATGTGGCTACTAGAAAAGTTACAATGACATGTGTGGCTTGCCTTCTATTTCTTTTGGTCTGCATCGGTTCAGCCTTTTTGAATAGAGTCATGAGAACAACAGCAGCTGCTCATGTGGCCTTTGTGTGTGCCCGGCCCCGTGAGTGCTGCACTCATGCTTGTGTTCAGCCCTCACAGCAGCCTGTGAGGCAGGGGGTTGCCCAGACAGCTGGAGGCCTGGAGGGTGCAGTGTTACCCAGGGGTGGGTGAAATGTATTGCAAAAACATTTTTTTAAAAAATATCTTTTTATTTTTAAAATTTACTTTTCATTAAATTTTCAGCAAGTTCTGTATTTTTCATAAAAGTCACGCACAATCACTGTAGAGAATTTGGAAACATGGAAGCAGATGCCAGTTTCCTTGCCCCTTAAAGAGAGTGCCCTGGTGTGAGCCCCCTCCCCCGCCGACAGCCCCTGGCTGCAATATTGCCTGGGTGCTGAGCTGTGGGGGTTTGGGGCTGCTGGGCTGTGATATTGCCATGTTGCCAGGCTGCTGGGCTGTGGGGCTGTGATGTTGCCCGGGTGCGGGCTGCGGGGGATGTGGGGCTTCAGGGCTCTCAGAAAGCAGGTCATCCTGCGGCCACTGTGGTCTCAGTCCTGCTGGCCGTGGTCACAGTGCTCAGCCAGGTGCTCTTCACCCTCTGTCCACTTCCTCATGCCTGCCCTGGAAAGCCAGCTAGAGCTGGGTATAAAGGAAGAGAATACTGGCCCTGGGTGAGGCGTGGGCATTAGTGGACCTGCTGGGCTCCTGGGCAGGGGTCAGGAGATGGGGGTGGCTTTCTTGAATAGCTGGGATCATTCAGTGATTGATTTTTGGACAAATGAGGTGTTGGTGGGCTTTGATTTGGAAGACTGTGAAGGAGGAGAAGGGGAAGGCCTGGCACCCTGCGGTCATCAGATATCAGTGCCTGCCAGCCCCACAGAAAGGGCGGGATGGGCGAGAGGGCCTTCTACTCCCCATCGAGGGCTCGGCCTGAGCACCGCCAGTCCCCCTGGGCTTGGGTTAGGGAGATAATATGTTCTCACTCTCACCACCAAGTGGTTTGTTTGCCTGTGGTAGCACCTTTCCTGTTCCAGTGAATTAGGGAAGTTTAGGTGAGTGGAGGCTCTGCAGACAGACCTGAGGGGGTGGTTGGTTCTTGGGGTGCCCTGTGTGGTCAGGATGGCCTTGGCTGTGGGCCATCCCCCATCTGTCTTCCCATTTTTGCTGGGTCCTTCCCAAGCGCTTCCTAGTTGATGTTACTTTCGGGTGTCCGCATGCCCGAGTCTGTGGATTCTCAAAGGTGATGCTGTGGGTGGGGACGCATGAATCTGGAAACACCTCTCTACAGCCAGATGTTCTCTTCAGACAATGGGTGTGCATCTCCCACCTTGTTCCCCACTTTTCAAAATGCTGATGTGGCATTGTGGCCGAGGGCCCCTGGTGCAAGTGGTGTCTGTGTGGTGCTGCCCCAGGCCCTGTGGGTGGGTGGGTAGGCGGGTGGCCCAGCCCTGTGTGAGCACTGAGTGCCCACCGTCTCCTTGCAGGTCTGGCCGTGGGTCTGGGTTTCGGGGCACTGGCAGAGGTCGCCAAGAAGAGCCTGCGCTCTGAGGACCCCTCAGGTGAGCTGAGCCCTTCAGTGGGAGGGGACTGGGTGGACCCTGGGAGGGTTGAGTCTGTCTGCCCCCAGCCACACCTGTGCTCTGGGAGTGTCAGTCAGTTGGGCCACCTTCATATGGTGCTCCATGTGAGTGGCACCCGTGGGGTGGTGAGGCTGTTCATAGAGATGGATTGACTTGCTTTAGAGGGGGGTGAGGCTGGAGGCCCCTCCTCCTCCCAGCCCCAAGTGGCCACCCAGATCCTTCCTTTTGACTGCCTGCATACGCACACACCTGCACACTTCCTCCGCATGCCTCACACCCCTCACACCCCCTCTGCACACACACCCGACACACCCACCTGCACATGCACTGCACACCTGAACATCTTACACACCCTCTGCACACCCCTCACCCTCCTCCACACACCTGCACACCCCCTCACACCCCCTTTGCACACATGCACACCCTTACCCATCCTCACACACTGCACACTTTACACATTCATCTGCACACCCTCCACACACTCATACACCTCTTACACACACTCTGCAACCTGCACACCCTGGTTGTACACCCCCTCGCACACCCACTTTTTGCTGCTGCCCTACTCTCTGGGAGCCCCCGTGGCCCGCTGGTCTGGCCGGGTGGGGCATGGAGGCTGCAGCCTCTGCAGAGGCACCTCCTCACCCCTGAGGTGAAGGTCACAGCCAAGGTCAGGCAGGCGGTCAGGTCAGGACACTCATCCCACTGAGGCTGGTGGCCTGCTGTGGCCAGGCCCTCTGTGGAGAGGTTCTGTAGACGGGCCACACTGAGGCTTTGGGTGTTCATGCCACTATGATGAGGAGTGGGGGGACACTGAGCTCCCGCTGCCTCTGCCTGTGAGCACCAGGCCGGGGGTGTCCTCAGGCCTCCCCAGGCGTGGGCGAGGGCCAGGTAGGTGCCAGGTCAACCCAGCAGGGGCTTTCCTGTTAGCGGGCCTGGGGTATGGAGAGCAGTGCCTAGGGAGCTGTCTGCTTGGTGGATTTCCCTAAATGGATTTGGAGTTCTGGGCTGAGTCCCCTGGCCCCGGCCCATTCAGGGAATGTCAGCTCATTGTGGTATCTCACCCTTCTACCCCCATCCATGGGGACCCCCAGTGACAGGCCACATTGCAGCCCTCACAGCCCCGCCTCCCAGTCTGTGCCAGCCTCCCTTGGGCAGCCCCCTCCACTCACCAACACTCCCTCCTGGGGTGAGGGCACCAGTCCATCTCACAGGCCCCAACTGAGTCCTGGGGGACACTGGCGGCATGCATGTCCTTGGAAGGGGCTAAGGACAGAGGGCTTAGCAAGGGTATTTTTAGCGTTGGTGCTGAAACCCTCTGGGAAATAAAGCCTGTGTTTCTCTGGAAGGAGAAGTCAGCCTTCCCCTACTGTCTCGTACTGTTTCCTTCAACGTTGGCTGCTCTCCAGACTACCTCGTCCAAGCAGGGGAAAAGGCCAGGCTGGCTCCACACCTATAGTTGGTGTCCTTTGTCAGGGACAGTGGTGGCCCCAGGCTGGGGGGGTTAAGGGGCATGGGTGTCATTAGCTCTAAGAGTGGGGCCTGAGGCTTAGGCTGCAGTGGGATGGCCCTGGGCAGCCCCAAACTGTGCTCCAGCTTCCTGCCCAGGCCCTGGCACCCTCTGGCCTGGAGGAGACCAGCCAACTCAGCTGAGCTCTGCCCTCAAAGGGCCTTTCCTGAGCTGGGGGCCACACCACCGTAGTCCGAGCCATGCTGGCTCGATCCTCATAGCCAGCCCTGCCCAGGCGGGGGACATGCCTCCAGCTTGTGGGATTGGCCAGCTTTGCTGATGGGCTATCTGGGAAAGCCCAGATTGGGCCAGGCACCGTCCCCATCTCTCAGGAGTGTTCCTGCCACCCCAGGACTGCTCTGTGTGTCATGAAGAGAGACTCTCCCTCCTCTGGCCTGGGGCAGTGGCCTCTGCCCACGGCTTCCCTCTCTGCTTGCCCCTCCCCAGGGACTGAGGCCCAGGCCCCCAGCCCACAAGTGCCCCAGGACTAGGGGCCAGGGGGACATTGACTGCCTTTCCTTCTGCACTGGACTGGCTCTGCCCATGGGTCATAGCTCCGCCTCCTAGGGCAGCTCAGCCTCTTCCCACGGGGCTAACATCTCCCACCTTCCTACAGCCCTTCCTGCTGTCTGGAACCCCAGAGTGAGCCTGGCCCCTTTCCATGCAGCTGCCTGCACGTGTGGGCAGATGTGGTTCTTCTCTGAGGCTCCTGTTCCATTCTTAGGGTGGCCCACCCCACTGTGGTTCCTCAGGGGCCAGGCTGCACTCAGCTCCGGGGCAGGGGGCAGTGGCACAGTCACCTCTCTCTTCCCCTGCTGGGGTCCCGGCTCTGTGCCACCTGAGCACTGTGCCAGGCCTGAAGTGATTTGAGCTGAGGCAAGTGCCGGGTGCTATGGGAGCCAGAGAGGAGGAGAGCTGCACTGGGACCTCCTGGGGCTTCAGATCTAACTAGATTCACTGGACAGACGGCAGGAGAAGCTGCAAATGCCACAAGGGCTAGAGGCCTGACCAGAGGAGCTCAGGGAAGGCAGAAGGACCCAGACCCCCAGATTCCTGCTCAGGCCTCTCTGCGCCTCTGGACAGGGGCACCCCCATGTTTAGGCAGTGCTGAGCTGGGGGACCCAGCCACCCTGGGCCACACGGCTGCTGGCAGCTGACTTAGCCGGCCTTCTGCTGCTCCTGAGTCATGGCCCTCAGCCTTCCCCCCTGGAAAAAGGCCAGCTGCACCCTTGAGTTCACTGCATGCTCATCACTGGCCAGCTGGCTGGAGGGGGGAGAGATAGGCACCAGGGGGCTGTGCTGCCCTTGACCTGGGTGCCCCTCCCTTGAGGACGGGCTCTGGCTGTAGCCACTTGGCCCCACATGACAAATGCATGCCGACCCCATGGGTGCAGAGGACCTTTGTGCAGTGCCCTGGGTAGGGGCACACAGGGCAAAGGCTTGGCCCCTCCTCACCTAGGGTCCCCTGGGGCCCCTCCCTCCCTCTTGGTCCTGCCCCCACCTCCAGCTGATTGTGCCTTTTCCCATGCACCTTCCAGCCACAGGCAGCACCACAGCCTTGTCACTGCCTGCCAGGTCCCCATGTGGAGGGGGAGAGGCCTTCTCTGTGTGTATGTGTATTATGTATGTGTGCACGCCTGTGTGTATTGGGAGGCGCTGGCGTAGGGCCTGGGGGATGCGGCTCACACAGGCTTGAGGAGGTGGACCTGGAACAGTAGTTAAAGTTGTGTTGCTGCTTTTATGGAGGCCCAGGAGAGAAGACATTATCTGAGGTTTTGCCATCCCACTCCCAGAGCCCCTCCCCCCCGACTAGCATGGTGACCCCCTCCTGCCCGCCCGCAGGGAAGAAGGCTGTGCTGGATTCCAGTCCCTTCCTGTCTGAGGCCAACGCTAACGCATCGTACGCACGCTCTGCAAGGTGCGCGGCGCAGCGCTCAAGCTGGGCCAGATGCTGAGCATCCAGGGTGAGTGGGTGCAGGGGCCGGTGCCCCGGGGCTGTGTGGACTGCTGCCGGGGTCAACTTCCAGGACCGGGAGCAGTAGCCCCACCAAAGCTCAGTGGGCAAGATGTGCGTGGGCTGGGGAGGAATCTTGGTGCGTAATAGGCGTGGTCTCTAGGCAGGTGGCTCTGGCTCCAAAAAACACATGGGAGAAGAGCAGAGAGAAAAACTGCTCTCCGGAGGCGGTCAGACCACAGGGCCATTTCAGCATTTTACTATGTTTCATTTTCCAAATTTCTTTTGTAATTATGAAGAACTCTGCATCCTGCATGTAGAAAGTCCACCTTCTCAGGTGGCTGGGCTGAGGCTGGGGCTCTGGGGATGCCGAGTGGCCCAGGGTGCCTGTGAGGGCTGCTGTCTCTCTGGCCTGACTGTGCTTCTGGTGGGGGAGGGCGTGGTGGCCAGAGCACCCCAGGAGTGTCCCTGTCCAGGTCCTGCTGGCCCGGTGTCCCTCCTGGCCGCGCGTTTTCATCCCCAGGTTCACCCTGTGACACTCTCCTGCCTTCCAGACGACGCCTTCATCAACCCCCACCTGGCCAAGATCTTCGAGCGGGTGCGGCAGAGTGCGGACTTCATGCCACTGAAACAGATGATGGTGAGGAGCTGGGGGCTCTGCCTGCCCTCTGGGTCCTCAGTCCCAGTGGGTAGAGGGGACAGACTTGGGGCTTCTCTGGGTGGCCCAGGTAGGGCTGTGCTCAGAGATTCTCCCTGGCCCTGCCCTCCAGAAAACTCTCAACCACGACCTGGGCCCCAACTGGCGGGACAAGCTGGAGTACTTCGAGGAGCGGCCCTTCGCCGCCGCGTCCATTGGGCAGGTGCACCTGGCCCGCATGAAGGGCGGTCGAGAGGTGGCCATGAAGATCCAGGTAGGTGGCCTGGTACACGGTGATTGTCGGGGGCAGAGCCGGGGCCTGGCTCATGGGGCCTCTGCACCCCATGCCCCGAAGGGCACCCTGTCCCCCGGCAGGGCTGTGTGTAGTGTCCTCTGGCCCCGGTGCCTGGTTGGCATCAGAAGTTTGGGAAGTATTTGCTAAATGAGTGACTTTGGGGGCACGGAGGGGCCCCCAGCAAGCTTGGTTTGGGATGGGCAGGGACAGAGGACAAGTGATTGCCTTTTGTGGTCAGAGCTGGTGGGAGGGTGGCCCCGAGCTGTTCCTGGGGGTAGAGTGAGGCAGGAGTAGAAGGTGGTTGAGGCTGTGATGGGACCCAGGGGTCAGGGCAGCATGGCTGGGTCTTAGCTCTGGTTCTTCAGGGTGTGAGCTGGGGACAGGACACAGCTGGGAAGCCAGCAGTAGGTGGGGAGTGCCCCAGGCGGGGGCCCACTCGTCTCCCTGGGCTAACTCCCCTGCACTGCCCCCATCCCACAGTACCCTGGCGTGGCCCAGAGCATCAACAGCGATGTCAACAACCTCATGGCTGTGCTGAACATGAGCAACATGCTTCCAGAAGGTCTGAGGCTGGGCGGCTGGGTCAGGGGCAGGAGTGGGTGGCAGGAATCTGCACTGGGCTCTGGGGACCAGGGTGGGGCCTCCCTGCAGAGCCCCCTTCCCCACTGATGCCCTCCTCCTCTGCCCAGGCCTGTTCCCCCGAGCACCTGATCGATGTGCTGAGGCGAGAGCTGGCCCTGGAGTGTGACTACCAGCGGGAGGCCGCCTGTGCCCGCAAGTTCAGGTGTGGCCCCTGGCTGGGTCCCTTGCATGTTTCCACCAGGGAGGCAGAAGGGACGTTCGGCAGCTGTTGAAGGCCCCTCCTGCTCTGAGGGGCAGAGGGCTGGGTGGAACCCAGGGCTGAGGCCACACCCTGCCCGGAATGAAAAAGGGCCCTCTGCCTGGTGGGGTGTGTATGTGTGTTGGGGAGGTGTGCGGGGAGGTGTGGAGGGGCTGTGGCCAGGGCGTGACCTCCCGCCTCACCCAGGGAGCTGCTGAAGGGCCACCCCTTCTTCTACGTGCCTGAGATTGTGGACGAGCTCTGCAGCCCACACGTGCTGACCACAGAGCTGGTGTCTGGCTTCCCCCTTGGACCAGGCCGAAGGGCTCAGCCAGGAGATTCGGAATGAGGTGCGTCTGTGCCAGCAGACAGGTGGGGCCGGGGTGGCCCTGCTGTGTGGCTATTTGGTGACCTAATGGTGTGAGCCATGGCCTTGGAGCCCTGAGGTGCTCCCTAGGGGTGAGGGGTGGTGAAGTAGCATCAGTGGGACTTAGGGAGACACAGGGCAGCTGCTGCCGTCCCTGGGGTGGGGTGGGCAAAACAGGAGACAGAGGCTTCTCTGGCCCCAGACTCCCCAGGGCACCAGGCAGTGTGATGCTGCCTGATGCAGGCCCCTTGTCTGTCCCCAGATCTGTTACAACATCCTGGTTCTGTGCTTGAGGGAGTTGTTCGAGTTCCACTTCATGCAGACAGACCCCAACTGGTCCAACTTCTTCTATGACCCCCAGCAGCATAAGGTGAGCCCCAGGGTGGGGGCACCTGCAGCCAGGTCTGAGAGCTTCTCTGAAAGGGGAGCATGAGGCCCTGGCCTGCCCCCTCATCCTGGGAATCAGCAGAGCGCTCAGGGTTTGGGCCTGGGGTCTTCACTGCCCTCTGTTGTACCCCTCCCCGGCCCCACAGCCCCACCATGGAGCGCCAGGGCCAACCTTCTCCTGGTGTCTCTGTCCCCAGGTGGCTCTTTTGGACTTTGGGGCAACACGGGAATATGACAGGTCCTTCACCGACCTCTACATTCAGGTAAGGTCAGGAGAGGGGCCTGGCCTTGGTCCATGTTTTTCCGAGGCTGGGACAGGATGCTGGGGGACTTGGGGCAGGGGGAATGACTGGGGTCCTGACCTCATTCCTCATCTGTGCTGCCTGTTCCTCAGGTCTGGCGACAGCAGCTGCCCTGGGCCCTGTGCAGGGAGAGGGTGGGGTGGGTCCGGGTGTGGCACTTGGCTCCCTGGGATGACGGAGCTTTTCTTTCTGTGCCGCCCATGGGTCCCCCTCCTGTGCCTCTCCCCAGATCATCAGGGCTGCTGCCGACAGGGACAGGGAGACTGTGCGGGCAAAATCCATAGAGATGAAGTTCCTCACCGGCTACGAGGTCAAGGTAAGCAGGGCTGTGGGGGCTCCCCCGGGCCTGCTATCCAGGGCCTCCTTGTGAACGGTCTGAAAGCTGGGGCTCGCCCCGGCCCATGCCGCTGTGCTCTGTGCGTGAGATTTTCTGAGAGCCGGTGAGTTGGGGACTCAGGACTTGTCGTGACGCTCTTGTTTCTGCCTCTCACTCGCCCACTTAGGGCTTGGAGTCGGGGCTGGATTGAGCCTGCCTGCAGAGCAAGTGGGAAGGGAAACCCCAGCCCTCCCCCTCATAGGGCCTCCCTGGGGAGAGTCGGACGAAACCTTAGAAGCCCTTTAAATAAAGAGGAATAGTCTGTGCCACCTGAAGCTACCCACAAAGCAGCCTTTTCTGCTCACTGCTTGACAGTGGGAAAGGTGTTAAGGAAATCCAGGTCAAGCCTTGGGTTTGCCATCTGGTAGGAGTGCCATTTGAGGCACATCAGTATCTCTGAGCCTCCCTTATCTCAGCTATAAAACCGAGCTCACTATACATCCCTCAAAGCCTTCAGGGGGCAGCAGCTCCCTGCTGCCTCTTCCTATGGCTATGCGCACGGTGACTCGATTCCTGGCCGCCCGTGTAACCCGTCCATGGCGGTAGCTCCTCTCCCCTGCTCTGCTGGGTTCATTAGGCTGCTAGTTCCCGTGGGCAGACACGTGGCCACTGGCTGTGTCTTGGGTGGACTCTGGCAGGCTCAGATATGCATGGTGGGGAGGCCATGCCAGCTCAGGCCCACGGACTCTGTTCTTTTTGGCCAGAACAGTGTTTTTTTTAAAACTCTGAATGAGGGCCATGAGGCGGGGCTCATCCTCTGCATTGTACCACAGGCCACACCACTCCCTTTTGTATTGCATCAGCCCAGTTCACACGTTACCTTGGGGTTCCCGGCCCCTGTGGGTTTGAGTTTATGCCTGTTACCATGATGTAATCCAGTTTACAGCAGAGCTTTGAGTAAAGAACGCAGCGCTCCGGCACCATGGGAGGAACCCAGGCTGGTGGAGGGCTCTGGTGTCTCACTGCCGTTTACCCTTCCTCTCCTGCCCCAGGTCATGGAAGATGCCCACTTGGATGCCATCCTCATCCTGGGGGAGGCCTTTGCCTCTGAGGAGCCCTTTGATTTCGGCACCCAGAGCACCACCGAGAAGATCCACAACCTGATTCCCATCATGTTGAGGCACCGTCTTGTCCCCCCACCTGAGGAGACCTACTCCCTGCACAGGAAGATGGGGGGCTCCTTCCTCATCTGCTCCAAGCTAAAGGCCCGCTTCCCCTGCAAGGCCATGTTTGAGGAGGCCTATAGCAACTACTGCAGGAGGCAGGCCCAGCAGTAGGGCTGGGGCCCAGGCCCAGGCCAGCTCCGAGGGTACTCTGTCCTTCAGACAGGCCAAAAACCAGTAGGGAGGTAGTGGTGATGCTCTGTTTAACTACTTTGCCCAGTTAGAAGGGGTGGCTGGTTCTCCTGGGAGGCAGGGGCCACCTGGGGCCCTGGAGCCAGTGCGTTCCAGTTTCCGTCACTAAATGGTTGTAGGGTGAGAAGTACAGGAGTGAAGATGAAGCCCCAGTGCTGGGTCAGTCTGCCTTGGGTGTCCTCTGAAATAAGTAGATGAAGATGAAAGGGCAACTTTGTTTTCTTCTTTTTCCTGATGTGAATGTTAAGCAGAAGGGAGAGTCCTTACTCCCTTCCAACCTCTGCTTCAGTTCAAAACCCAGAAACCTGAACACAGATACGATTGTGGGATTTTATCATCTGTGTAGTAGGGTGTGTGTGTATATGTGTTTCTAGAGTGAGATTTGTGTTTTGCGCCCTTTTCCTCTCTGGCCGGCGGGCTGGAGCTGGGAGAGGTGCTGATCTAACAGCGCCAACAAGTGCTCCTTAAGCCTTCGAGGCTCAGGCCTGTGGGGCTGGCTCTTACCTTTTTGACAGCTGAATGTTTCTAAAGAACTGCTGCCCCAGAGGGAGGATGGGAGCAGCAGAACAGGGAATGCCAGACACACACTGGCTGCTGCTGGAAGGTGGAGAGGGGCTTCCTTCCTCTGTCTGAGGAGAGATGATGCAGGTGTCACCAGTTCCAGCCGAAGCCTCCTCACAGGCTCTGTGAATTTTTGTACAAATCTTGTAATTATTGAATCAAGTTGTTTTAGTGTAATAAAAACGCTTGTGAGAAATGCTTTGGTGCTGGTTCCCACTTCTGTATTCTGGAGGATGACGATGAGCCGTACCTTCTAGCTCGTGGTAGTGTTTCTTTTCTGACCTCATGGTCAGAGCAGGCTCAGTGTCACACCCTATTTGCAAGGTTTGGGCCTGGTTCAGCGTGAGGCCCTTGGCCCTGAACCTGGAAGGCTCAGCCTGTTCACTGTAAGAGGGGGAGGTGGCAGGGGTGAGAACAGGAGGAGGCTGTGGTGTCACTGCTCCAGCCCCCTGGCAGGCCGTAGCACATTGCTGAAGCAGCTGTACCCAGTGATGGTGGCAACTGTGGGAGGACAGTGACACCTGCCAGCAGGGCTGGTGCCTGGTCTGCATCACAGCAAGACCCTCTCTAGACATCAGCTGAAGTTGAGGACCACTTCCTGATAAGTGGCTTTTCCTGGGGCCAGCTTCATTCCTATGTAACCAGACAGGCTGGACATTCAGCTGGGGCCCTTCCTACAGACCTGTGAGCACTTGAAAGTGCATTTGCAGACCGCAGAGGTCCAAAGGAGGCTTATAGAGGCACAAGCTTTCAGAGTTCTTAAAGAAAACATGCTTTCTGAAGTTTGAGACTGCTGAGTAACAGACCCAGTAGGCTCTGGGACAGGATGGAGAGGCCTGGGGGGTGTCCGTGAGGCCGCCTGGCTAGCACCGGCACCCAGCACCACTGTCAGATCCCGGCTAGAACTCTTGCAGCCCTCTTACGGGTATTTGCTGCTTTTTAAAAAAAATAAATTAGGTGCATATATTTTTTCATTTTTTTATGCAGTGAAGATTTTGAGATAAACACGAGATAACATACCGTATGAATTCATTTTTCTGAAAAAATGAAAATGACTTCATTAAAATAAAAGGGACTTAAAATGACCTATTAAAAAGATTGAAAAATATTTAGGTCACTAAATATTTTTCAGTTTTTAGTTTAAATGATTTAACACTGTTACAGACTTTGGGTAAGTACTATGAATTATGAATCTGGAAACCATCATTCTCAGCAAACTGACACAAGAACAGAAAACCAAACACCGCATGTTCTCACTCACAGGTGGGTGTTGAACAATGAGAACACGTGGACTCAGAGGAGCATCACACACTGGGAGCAGTTGGGCGGGGGGGGGGGTGCTAGGGGAGGGACAGTGCAGGGGAGTGGGGGGGAGGGATAACATGGGGAGAAATGCCAGATATAGTCAAAGGGGGAACAGAGGCAGCAAACCACCTGGTTATATATGCACCTATGCAACAGCGCTGCATGACCTGCACATGTACCCCAGAACCTGAAGTAAAAATTCACAGTACTTACTCAGAAAGGGTATTTGCTGCTTTTAGTGAACTCTGCAGCACTCAGATCTGGAGCCACCACCCTGCAGAGTAAATAGCAGGGGCAGAACCCAGGCCAGCCCCAGCCAGGGCTCTCATAGCCTCTTCCTCTCAAACAAGCCAAACAAGTCAAGCAGCAGCATGGGTGGGTGGGGGAGGGGAGGGGGAAAGGAACAGAGCCAGCATTTGCTTTCCCAGGAACCACAGGGACCATAACTGCTGGGAGAGGAATTTTCTAAGGGAAACTGGAATGTGGTTTGTGTGCCCCAAGTCTGAGAGCAGCCGAGAACTAGAGGACTCCCTGTGAAGACAGTGGGGATCACTGGATTGCAAATGAGTCTAATCCCCAGTAAAGCCGGCTCTGAAACTGGACACACATTATTTTGACTTTTCCTGTATTGTGATGAACTTACCCATTCACACTGAGGACGTGGGGCACGAGAACATGGCAAATTATGACTTGGTTTTCCAGGGGCCCGTGTCTTTGTATCCCTAACATCTAGTGAAGGGCTGGACACAGTGCAACAAAAATAGTATTTGTTACTGTAGGCTTTGGTGGTTACTCAAGGACAAAGCACCGAGCCACAGGCTAGAAGTTAAGATTCTGAGTGCTTTTCTATATAAACTTGTGACACTCCAAGTGGCCCTTTTTATAGAGGGAAAAAAAGGCCCAGAGGTTAAGTGGCAGAAGCAGGATTTGGAACAAGAGTCTGGTCTTACAGTCTGCACTAAGGGGGATCAAACCAAGGCTGGCAAACTACGATGGCCCAAGGGCCAAATCTGGCCCACTGGATTCTGTAAGTTAAGTTTTGCTGGAGCACAGCCACGCTCCTTAATGTGTGTAGTAGGCTAATACTGTTTCTGCACTGAAATGCCACAGCCGGGGAGCTGCAAGGAACTAGATATACAGCCCACAAAGCCACAAGGATTTCTTAAATGGTCCTTGACACAAAAGGGTTGCCAAGCCCTGTTCTAAAGCACTGCACAGCTGACGTTATAGCAAACCAACATAACAGTAACAGCCACAAATGTCAACTCCATGGGCAATGGGAACTGGCAATGTTCTCCAAATAACTATTTACCTGCCACCAGTTTAGGAGTTCCTTTAATGCCACCCTTGGACTTTACCTGTATGTTCTTAGATGCACAATTCTAACTCCAGAAAAGCAGTAACAGTCCAGTTTAAGTGACACAAGTCAAACTGCTCCCACATTCACACTGTCAGGAGCACTCGGGAAACCTCATGCAGGCAGAGCTTGGTCTTACGGACAGAAGTAACAGCAACAGGGAAGCTATGGCCCGGAGAGGGGGAGCTGAAAGCTTCGGGAGAATTTAACATCACTCTTACCTGTGCTAAGGAAGAAATTAAGAAAATCCTAGATTAAACCACAGGGGCAAACTAACCCCATGTCCTTTTACAGCGTAAGGAAGCAGCCTGGATGAGGAGGGAAGCCAGCAGAAAGCAAGAGAAGTGAGAGGCGGAGAGGCAGCACCTTTCTCTATTCCTCAGACTTTCCAGTGGCTGTTAAAAAGACAAAATACTCGATGCTAACAGTTCTCTGTTTTATTGCAATACATCAAAGTCTGGTTAATATTAAGTGATATCAACACAAAATATTGGTGAGGAGTCTTTGTGACATTTTTTACTATCCCACCTTAAATATTTCTGTGCAAAAGAACCCACATCATTGTTTGGTAGCAGAGGATCTTTATAAAGTTCCCTAAGACACTGAGGGCAAAAACCAAACAAAAACATAATGAGTGACAGGCTAAAGCAATATCTCTTTCCCCCTCCATACACACATATTTGTCAGCATTATATTCTAACCAAAAAATGATCACACCAGGCCATGCAAAACTGTACAATATTACAAGAAAAACCCTAAAAAATATATAAAATGATATACACTATCAAATAAAAAGGCAAGTCATCTTGTTTTCATGAGATTTCAAGGTTGACTGGAGTCAGCTTCCCCCAGACCTGTACTGGTGTCCTGTGTAGGGAGGGGGTGCCCAGCCTGCTGCCAGTGCTGGGTGGGAGCTTGCACTTTGCAGAGGGAGGCCTCCTTATCTAGCAGGAGTGCACAGAGAACTCCGGACTCAGGTAACAAAGTCACAACAAGGAAAGAGGTTTTAAAATGGGCTCAATGAAATGCAGCTCATCTAGTTCAGGGCTTGGCCAGAGAGAGTGGGGGAGTGGAGTGCCCAGTTCATCCCTTTGTGCTCAGCGGATGTGCGCTACAGCACAGTCTGACTGGCAGGAGCGCCTGGCTGCTCTGAGTGCCCCTGTCTAGAGTGGATGGGGAGTGTTAGGCTTGGCAAAGCCCACCTGCTGGGAGACTGCAGTGCTTGTGATCCTGGCCAAAGGTGGCAGACGGCCCTGCTGCGTCTGTGCTTTCGACGTCTGCTCACCCCTGCTCTGGCTCTTCCTTAACGATACCTGAGATGCCACATACATGTAACCAGTTTTTCTCAGAAACAGACGTGGCCGCTAAGTAACAAAATGACATAATTCTATAACCTATGGAAAGAGAGAGGCTGAGAGCCAGCAGGAATGACAGATTGTAGCTGTAAACAAGACAGGAATTTCAGATTCTCCCCTGAAGCTTGGGTACAAAGATTGGTTGGAAAACCAAGTAGCTGGGTCCTTTTTAGTTGTATGTCATAGCCTTAAAGCTGCCCTCCCTGGGAAATAACATGAATCACTAAGTGTGTTGGGGGTGTGTATAAATACATATATAATAACAAAAAATGTAAGATCTACTTTAGTAATCATTTGACAAGGAGCAAGCTTTTGTTTTTGGCAAAAAGAAATATATATATGTACGTAATTTTAAACATCCAAAGCACAAAACATGATTAGTTAGAATTCAAGGATAGATAACTTGGCTGGACATAGATAGCACCAAATACTAACGCAGACAGACTACCCCAGAAATGCCTCTGAATGTATTTTATCCATTGAGAAACAAGTTCCTGCTGCCATATAAATTTTTAAATGTCTGGCATGAAAACAAAAGATGACTTCAGATAGTAATAAAATAGCTTTTCTGTGAGCTTTCTTACTGACTCCTCTGAATGGTCATTATGGTTTTTTTCCCTGGAACCCACTTTTGTCTTTTCAAATCATTCTCAGAAGCTTCTGGAGGTAACAGGCTTCCTATTTAAGGGTGGGGATAAACCCAGTAGGATGACCATTATTGTGGGGAAAAACCTCCCCAAAACTATTACCCTTGGCAGTGTTTCTCCCCTAAAGCCTTGCTTTCGAGCCCGCACATGTTTGGAAATGCTCTATTATAACAGAAGAGATTACCTGCCATTGCAGTGGAAAAATCAAAGAGCGCTGTGGGGCAGTCCATGGGGTGAACATGGACAAGTCACCCAGTTAGCCTGGCAACCAAGACAAGCCTCGGTAGCGCTCTCTCATTTGTCCTGCTGGGAGGCTGAAGAGTATGACCCGTCGCAGTGGAGCCTAGACTTTCGGTAGGGTTCTATTTTGATCCTAAGAGCATCCTTTGGAAAATAAGCACCTACAGGCAACAAAAATTCACAATTACTTGCCAAAGCTATGAAGTAATGGCTTATGTTGGGTCCTGTTAATCTTGGCTTGGGATGACCTCCTCCCTGCCTGAGAAGAAAAGGAGAGAGCAAAAGGCAAGGGGAAAGGAAAGAGGAGGATGGGGAGGTTGGGGAGAGTGGGAAGAGAGAGGAGGGGAGAGTGGGAAAGAGGAGGGGGAGAGTGGAGAGGAGGGGGTGTGAGCTGGTCACGAGCACCCAGCAGGGGGTGAGCTGGATGACTCTCTTCTCTCATGTGGAGTGACGAGGGCAAGGATCTACCAAGACATATGATAGTGACCCAACTAGAGGGCCGACCCTTGGTATTCAGGTGACAAAAGTATTTTTATACTTCTTTCCAAAAAGCAGAAAGATTTTGGAGATTAGAACTGTGCAGTGAGTTACACCTATCCAAAATAAAATATAATCAAATCTCAGCCGGCACCAAACCCAGAATGTTTAAATGTCAAAGCTTTTATATGAAAATTCCTGATTATAGGCGCTTGCAATGGAATGCCCAGCAGGATCTTCTTCCCCTGCTGCATCTCAGAACCTTCTCCACACAGCAGCATCACCTGGAAACAGCCTCAGCTCCCTGCACATGCTGCAGGCCAGCACGGGCTGCTGCCAGTAACACAGAGGCGGAGTCACAGCAGCAGTGAAATGATGGCCTTAACACTGCAACCCAAGTTGGCAACTGCAGGAAAACTCTCTTCATTTTCACTGAATTTTAAAGAGAGATTCCTGTCTCTATTTCTCAGAGAAACTGAAGCGAAAAGTAAAAGAGGCAAAATCTCTTTCCCTCCATGAGATATTTTTATTTTTCTCTTTCTCTACTTGTGTGCTTAACTGGTGAAATGACTCTGGAGAAATAGATTCTGCTGGTTCTGCATCGCATTTCCTTATGGTAACTACAACAGGAGGAATCCAGTTGGAAATGCCACTAACAGCACAATCCAACACCTAAGAGAGGAACCCAGCCTGAGCGCCACACTGGGCTCACCTTGGCCTGTGCACTGCGGCTGTCCCATCCATTTTCCACTGGCTAAGGGGAATATTTGGTTAAGGCTGTTCAAGCCCTTGCTTTTGAGGTTTTACATTATTTGGTAATAAAAGCCTTTCTTTCTTCCCCAGGCTTATCTGAAGAAGCTCACACCCACCCTCAACAAAATGGACTCCTCCTTGGGAAGCGTCTCCAGCCCTGGGATGGACACTTTACTGTGACTTAGGGAGGGACAGGATTAGCCCAGGAATAAAAGCACTTTGAGAAACTGTTTTCTGGATCTTCAAAAGCTACAACACTCCTTGTACCCTTTCAGATGGAAGGGATCAGGTGTAGAATCGTATATTTCTACACTTATCTGAGGAAGACAAAGTACAATAAAAAGTGAGAAGTGTTCAAATTCTACCACTAGGAAAAGAGACGTCTTGGGTAGAGAGGAGTTAGCCTTTTGCTGCTGCTGCTGAAGTGGCTGTGAATGTTTGGTGCCCAGCCCACACTCCAAACCAGCAAAACCAGGGTCTGCAAATGTCTTCTAAAGCTCCCCCAGGTGACTGGAGCCTACAACCAGTTTGAGGACAAGGCAATAAAGGGAACTCTCCTCTCCCTCTAAAAATGTGAGCTTCAGGCCTTTCTACCCTTTACATTACTTAGCTGGGAAACAGACAAGAAACAACACATTTCTTTAAATTAAATCATCTCTCTTATATATGCATCCATCTTTTGTTGAATACAAGAGGCTTCTTTTGACTATATACATTCAGTATTTAACTTCTACATTTAAGTATTCATTTAAACTCTGTATTGTAGTAAAATATGCATTGTTTTAACTCATAAGGATTTCCTGGCAACAGTCAGGTTGACTCTCACCGTGGTTGCTAGTACAAGAGCTTGGTGAGCCACTCCAGGGATGGATTCTCCCCTTTGGATGCAGAGAATCGGACTACAATGAGACTCTACTGTGAAAACAAAATCTGTCTAATCTTATTCTTATCACTTACATTTGTGTAATCCGTCTATTTAAGCTACCTTTGGGGGGGAGGGGGTAAAATATCATTGAAAGCAACTCTAAGTGCATGGAATGAAATCAATGTTAATCTAAGCTGCTACGGAAAGTCTATCTTTGCTGTTGCTGTTAGGCTGGGGGCGTGGGTCTGAGAGTCAGGTTGTCAGAACTTCTGAATCCCTGTCCTGCTACTGCTGCCAGCCCCTGGTGGCTTTCAGGCCGAGGTGGAGGGAAGAGATGAAAGTGAGAGGAGACAAGTGGCAGGGAGTGGAGAGCGAGAGGTCCCAGTGCTGAGGCAACTCACGGGTCCCAGCTCCCGCGGTCAGTGCTCTCCAGAGAGAGGCTCTTGGTCTTTCGGGGGTGAAACTGGGCTTGGGGGGCTGCTCAGGTTGGAACTGTTGGAAGCTGTGGAATGCCTTGGAGAGTCAGAGTCCTGTAAGGCCCAAAGTAACACATCAGTGAGATGCAGGGGGAGAAGGGGAGACAGGTAGAGGGGCTCAATTACCACTGCCCCCTCCAGCCACCCTGACCAAATAACCCCATGGGGCTTCCTCACTGTCAGTATAAAGCCCCTTCTATGAGCTGAGGAAGAGGCACAGAACATACATGCTCAGTTCTTTCTGTAGGCCTTTAAAGATGATGGTATTTTCACACAAAAGCCAGAAGTCTGAACAACTCTGGGAAAATGGCAGTTTGCAACCCAAGTGACTGGCCTTGCTGCCCACTGTCCAAGAGTGAACGCTGGCCCCTGGCCCCTGGCCCCTGCTGCAGTTGAGGCCAATCCCAAGGTGGTGGGATTGCTTGGGAAGACGCACTAGTCTTTCTGATATGTGATGTCTCCGGACCCCTGCCCACTCACCTCTCCATCAAAGTCCCTCGCTGGGGCATCACTTCCTTGGTCCATGCCTCCGGAGGACAAAGAGCCCTCTGATGGGGAGGGCATGGGCTGTCGCTTGGCACTGTAGCTTCCTCCAGAGAATTCCCTCTTTAACGCGCTGCCATTCTGTGCGGATGACCCTACAGTACATCATGTGGGCAAAATTTTACATATGTGCAGACGATAATCCTCTAGAAAGCACACAGACTGCTGAGCAGGTGGGTCATCCTTTGCAGGCCCCAGACCCCTCCTCCCCTGATGCACAGTAAGTCCAACTGTGGTACCTTTGCCCTGAGCTCAACCCGAATCCAGCAGTCTCACTCCTTCTTCCTGTCCACCCCAGCCACAGGGACTCCGGTGAGCGAGGAGCACTCTCTAGGCTGTGCCATCTGTCCAGATGCCCCAGTTGCTAACAATTCCCTGGGATCCCTCCAGTCTCCACCTGCCTGGTATTGCCTTGCAAGTCTTTCCCAGCTACTGGTGGCTCCCAGGCATCTTTCACACATCTTTTTCATGGCATTTATAAAGTCATGTTATCATGTGCCTGCCATTCTCCTAATACATGGGGTGTCTTTGCCTCTCCAGGGCCTAGCACAGGACACGGCACATGGCAGGCTCAAAACAGACATGCTAAATGAGAAAGCTGGGTTGAAGCATCCCCCAGAGAGAGGCCATGCCACCCAATGCAGAAATACCGCTTATCTTCTGGAAACTTTTCATAAAACCACAAAGAAAACATAAAAGTCCTTCTACTTCACAGGGCAAAGAGCCTGAGATATAAAATAAAAATGAGGTTTTCTTCAAAGCCACTCTCTGTTGTGTTCTCAGAGTTGGGGTACCTAACAGTGGACCAGTAGCATTCACAGGAAGAAAAGGGAAGACCCCAAACACCATGGGGAACCTCCGGGCTACTGTCAGTACCTATTTAAAGCTCTCAGTATTCCCTACTATTACTTGGCTTTTGCTTAAACGCGCCTTAATCGTGCCGAGTTTCAGTATTAGGATTATTGGTCCAAAAGACAGTGTTGAGGTTTTAGCACAACTCTAAGATACAGACTGTGCTTGTTGCAACTTCTTGCTTAACATGTCTCAATTGTTTTTTACATTAAGAATTCAGTGAAAATGTCAAAAAGTAATGGTTTAAAGCAGCACATTTATCTAATGACCACTGAAATACAGAAGTGTTCTTTCATACATAAACTGAACAAGAGCCTGCTTGGGCAGACTCTGGCCTCGGTAATCCCCCTTCCACCTCCTCTCGTCAGTGTCTTTGCGAAGCCCCTAGGCTGCAGTCCAGGCTCCTTGGCATTTCCTCGACACTGTCACTGACTGCAGATGTGCAACATTGGTGGTATACTGTTCAGCATATGATGGAGCTTTACAAACACCAATGCCTGGTCCTATCCCGGAACAATCACAGGAGAGTTTCTGACTTAATTTTAAAAGCTCTCCTGTAATTTTTGCACATTGATTTTGTATCCTGAGACTTTGCTGAAGTTGCTTGTCAGCTTAAGAAGATTTTGGGCTGATACATTGGGGTTTTCTAAATGTACAATCATGTCATCTGCAAACAGAGACAATTTGACTTCCTCTCTTCCTATTTAAATTCTTTTTATTTCTTTTTCTTGCCTGATTGCCCTGACCAGAACTTCCAATACCATGTTGAACAGGAGTGGTGAGAGACGGCATCCTTGTTTAGTGCCGGCTTTCAAAGGGAATGCATTCAACTTTTGCCCATTCAGTATAATATTGGCTGTGGGTTTGTCATAAATAGCTCTTATTATTTTGAGATATGTTCCATTAATACTTAGTTTATTGAGAGTTTTTAGCATGAAGTGGTGTTGAATTTTACCAAAGGCCTTTTCTGCATCTATTGAGATCATCATGTGGTTTTTGTCACTGGTTCTGTTTATGTGATGGATTACGTTTATTGATTTGCACAAGCTGAACCAGCCTTGCATCCTAGGGATGAAGCTGACTTGATCATGGTGGATAAGCTTTTTGATGTGCTGCTGAATTTGGTTTGCCAGTATTTTATTGAGGATTTTCACATCGATGCTCATCAGGGATAATGGCCTGAAATTTTCCTTTTTTGTTGTGTCTCTGCCAGGTTTTGGTTTCAGGATTATGCTGGCCTCATAAATGAGTTAGGGAAGATTCCCTCCTTTTTTTATTGTTTGGAATAGTTTCAGAAGGAATGGTACCAGCTCCTCTTTGTACATCTGGTAGAAATTTGGCTGTGAATCCATCTGGTCCTGGGCTTTTTTTGGTTGGTAGGCTATTAATTACTGCCTCAATTTCAGAAATTGTTATTGGTCTATTTAGGGATTCAACTTCTTCTTGGTTTAGTCTTGGGAGGGTGTATGTATCCAGGAATTTATCCATTTCTTTTAGATTTTCTAGTTTATTTGTGTAGAGGTGTTTATAGTATTCTCTGATGGTAGTTTGTATTTCTGTGGGATCAGTGGTGATCTCCCCTTTATCATTTTTTATTGTGTCTATTTGATTCTTCTCTCTTTTCTTCTTTATTAGCCTGGCTAGCGGTCTATTTATTCTGTTAATCTTTTAAAAAAACCAGCTCCTGGACTTGTTGATTTGAAGGATTTTTGGTGTCTCTTATCTCCTTCAGTTCTGCTCTGATCTTAGTTATTTCTTGTCTTCTGTTAGCTTGTGAATTTGTTTGCTCTTGCTTCTCTAGTTCTTTTAATTGTGATATTAGGGTGTCAATTTCAGATGTTTCCTGCTTTTTCCTGTGGGAATTTATTGCTATAAGGTGTCAATTTCAGATGTTTCCTGCTTTCTCCTGTGGGAATTTATTGCTATAAATTTCCCTCTAAGCACTGCTTTAGCTGTGTCCCAGAGATTCTGGTATGTTTTGTATTTGTTCTTATTGTTTTCAAAGAATTTATTTATTTCTGCCTTAATTTCATTATTTACCCAGTGGTCATTCAGGAGCAGGCTGTTCAGTTTCCATGTCATTGTGTGGTTTTGAGTGAGTTTCTTAATCCTGAGTTCTAATACGATTGCACTGTGGTCTGAGAGACTGTTACAACTTCTGTTATTCTGCATTTGCTGAGGAGGGTTTTACTTCCAATTATGTGGTCAATTTTCAAATAAGAGTGATGTGGTGCTGAGAAGATGTATATTCTGTTGATTTGGGGTGGAGAGTTCTGTATATGTCTATCGATATTGATTCCTATTGAATCAATGTGCAAAAATCACAAGCATTCCTATATACCAATAATAGACAAACAGCCAAATCATGAGTGAACTCCCATTCACAATTGCTACAAAGAGAATAAAATACCTAGGAATATCACTTACAAGGGATGTGAAGGACCTCTTCAAGGAGAAAAACAAACCACTGCTCAAGGAAATAAGAGAGGACACAAACAGATGGAAAAATAGTCCATGCTCATGGATAGGAAGAACCAGTATTGTGAAAATGGCCATACTGCCCAAAGTAATTTATAGATTCAATGCTATCCCCCAGCAATTGACTTTCTTCACAGAATTAGAAAAAAACTACCTTAAATTTCATATGGAACTAAAAAAGTGCTTGTATAGCCAAGACAATCCTAAGCAAAAAGAACAAAGCTGGAGGCATCATGCTACCTGATTTGAAACTAAACTACAAGGCTATAGTAACCAAAATAGTATGGAACACAATACCAATGGAACACAACAGAAGCCTCAGAAATAACGCCACATATCTACAACCTGATCTTTGACAAACCTGACAAAAACAAGCAATAGGGAAAGGATTCTCTATTTAATAAATGGTGCTGGGAAAACTGGCTAGCCATATGCAGAAATTTCTTTACATCTTGTACAAAACTGGACCCCTTCCTTACATCTTGTACAAGCATTAACTCAAGATGGATTAAAGACTTAAATGTAAGGCCTAAAGCCATAAAAACAATAGAAGAAAACCTAGGCAGTAACATTCAAGACACAACCATGGGCAAAGACTTCATGACTAAAACATCAAAAGCAATGGCCACAAAAGCCAAAATTGACAAATGGGATCTGATTAAACTAAAGAGCTTCTGCACAGCAAAAGAAACTATCATCAGAGTGAACAGGGAACCTACAGAATGGGAGAAAATTTTTGTAATCTATCCATCCAACAAAGGGCTAATATCCAGAATCTACAAGGAACTTAAATTTACAAGAAAAAAACAACCCCATCAAAAAGTGGGCGAAGGATACGAACAGACATTTCTCAAAAGAAGACAT
The DNA here is from genome assembly GCA_036589455.1 of Ateles fusciceps. NCBI lineage: Eukaryota > Metazoa > Chordata > Mammalia > Primates > Atelidae > Ateles > Ateles fusciceps. The sequence goes on from JAZHEH010001979.1 coordinate 15,713,727, forward strand.
TTATATGACCCACAAACATATGAAAAAAAAGCTAATTATCACTGGTCATTAGAGAAATGCAAATCAAAACCACAATGAGATACTATCTCATGCCAGTTAGAATGGCAATCATTAAAAAGTCAGATAACAACAGATGCTGGAGAGGATGTGGAGAAAAAGGAACGTTTGTACACTGTTGATGGGAGTGTACATTAGTTCAACACTGTGGAAGACAGCGTGGCGATTCTTCAAGGATCTAGACCAGAAATACCATTTGACCCAGTAATCTCATTACTGGATATATACCCCAAGGATTATAAATCATTTTACTATAAAGACACCTGCACACGTACATTTATTGCAGCACTGTTCACAATAGCAAAGACTTGGAACCAACCAAATGCCCATCAATATAGACTGGATAAAGAAAATGTGGCACATATACACCATGGAATACTATGCAGTCTTAAAAAAGGATGAGTTCATGTCCTTTGCAGGGACACGGATGAAGCTGGAAACCATCAATCTCAGCAAACTAACATAGGAACAGAAAACCAAGCACTGCATGTTCTCACTCATAAGTGGGAGTTGAACAATGAGAACACATGGACACAGGGAGGGGAACATCAAACACTGGGGCCTGTCAGGGGGTGGGGGGTCAGGAGAGAGATAGCATTAGGAGAAATATCTAATGTTGATGATGGGTTGATGGGTGCAGCAAACCACCATGGCACATGTATACCTATGTAACAAACCTGCACATTCTGCACATGTATCCCAGAATTTAAAGTATAATAATTTTAAAAAGGTTTAAAAAAGGCTCTCCTGATGATTCCAGAAGGTCCCTTGGGCTGAGAATCACTGACAACCTCATTCCCCAGGAGATGTGCTTCCCCCAGCACTCCATCCCCACCACTGGGTTTTTCCATATGCACTGATCTTCATTTGTTGACATGTTTCTTGGGAAATGTATCCTATTTTTTTTTTGATGTGGAGCTTCTGCCTCCTTAGATTACAACCTAATTGAAGGCCATAAAATGTTTTTTGAGTTTTCTTCCAATTCCATGCCTAGCTTAGTACTCAGTTCAACAAAAAACAAGTAACAAAAAAAGTCACTTTAAAATTTGTTACTCTGCACAGAAAGCCAAACTGCCAGAGACTTCCAATGCTCTGCTTACTAATGGTGTGACCTCAAGCAAGTTATTTTACCTTTCTGAGTTTCCATTTTCTTTACCTTTAAATAAAAAAATAAATTCCACCTTAGAGGACTTTGTGAGAACAACTCAACACTCAATGCATGGAGAGTAACATGCAAGACAGGAGGTTTGTGGGGGCCTGCACCGTGCTTCTGGTCTTTTCACTATCTCCCTTATTACTGTTTGTCACGGATCTTGCTGGGACTGTAACACAATATAAGTTAGATCCCTTTCTAAAACATAAAAACATTCTGGCCTCAAGCGTTTCAGGTAAGGAATTCTGGACCATTACTTAATTCCTAAAGTTGTAACACCTTTGCACCTGACTTCTTGATAACTTATAGTCAGTAACAGCTTACATCAATTATCAAATCTAGCTACCACTAATACAAAGATAATAAAAGTGGTTGTCATTTTCCCGATTGGCAAGATTTTTTCATTGTGGTCAGGGTACAGATGACTTTTGGAGATAATGACAAGAAAGTTGCAAACTGTAAATTTCAACACCTGCTTGTTAACTGAAAGCTCCTTGAAAGCATGCTCTATGTCTGTAGCCCGCCTCCAAGATGATCATCCCTTCTAGTTTTCACTCATATGTAGTCCCCTCCCACACAGTACCAGGGCTGGTCTGTGTGATCAACAGCATACTGCAAAGTGATGATACAGCACTCCTGAAATTAGGTAGAAGACTGCTGCTTCTGTCTCTGATCACTTGCCCTGGAGGAAGCCAGCAGCCAGGCCATAAGGATACTCAGATACTGTGTATGGAGAGGCCCACAATGGCAAAAAAAGGGGAAGCCGCCAACCAACAGTCAGCGAGAAACTCAGACCTGTCCGCAACCACGTGGGTGATCCTGGAAGCAGATTCTTTAGTCACAGCTGAGTCTTGAGGTGACTGTAGCCCCAGCAGACAGCTCAATTGCAAGCTCATGAGAAACCCTGAACCATCCAGTCTATGATGTTCCTAGATTCCTAACCCAAGGCACTGTGTGAGACGATAAATGTTCGGTATTTTAAGCTATGGGATAATAAATGTTTGCTATTTTAAAGATTCTAATTTGTGGGATAATTTCTTACGCAGCAAGAGATAACTAATAGAGCATCATTCATCTTTACAGTGCCAGAATCTAAAAAAAAAAAAATACTTGGGCACAAATTGGGTGCCAAAATCAGTATTTGCTGGATAAACAGCAAATGAATGCAGCAAACTCAATCTGCATCAGAAGACTTGAACTCAAATATCTGACATTCAAGAATACAAGGCAACAAGTTTTCTGACTGAATGACTTTTAAATGTGAAATTGCATTTAGTGCAGTTACTTTCCCTTAAAGTTCATTTGCATGGAGGTGAAAAAGGTTTCACTGAAGTTGCACCTGGTATACTTTGGGACTGCACTTATGTTGGCACACTTGAGTGACACTCTCTGATCTCGAAGCAAATGCCACGCTCCCGGGAAAGCACACACTTGAGAGAGTCACAGAAAAGCAACCCTTCGGCCAAGAACAGTTTTCCCCAAGTGAGAAGCTACAGTGATCACTTGACAATCTATAACCTCACTGCTTATAATCCAGGAAATACCTAAGACTGTGGTTAATTCGATGGGAGTAAAATTTATTTTTTAAAATTAGCCAGATGTCCCATCTGTAAATTCCTCTCATTTTGAGGTAAGCAGCTTTTAGCATTTTTGTACAATTTTATTCAGGTGGACAGTATCTTTCTACACACCTTTCCTCTCTTCCTCCCCCACCAGAAAGTTGCTCTGCAACAGTAGCTGAACCTAAGTGCACCACAGAGCACAGTTTTTTCTCTCCCTGGTCCCTTAGCTCAAGGTTCTAGTTTTAAAGTGTAGAAAAAAGATGCTGCAGTTCCAAGTACAGTTAAAAAAAAAAAAAGAAAAGAAAAAGAAAGAAAAAGAGAGAGAGGCTAATAAGGACTGCAGGGCGCCTGACAGCAGGTATTAGGTCATAGATGATTTTTACCCCCAGCACCTCAGCAGAACAGTCGGAACCTCAAAATGTGTACTGCATTAATGTTATCTTTATTGTAGTAAAGGGTATAATCTTGAATCCATTCCTGGCTTTCTTTCAGTGAATGAAACATACGCATCTTTTGCTACCTCGGGACCTTTGGACATGCCTGGAATGTCCTGCCCGAGCCCCTTCTTAATGGGTGGTAAATGGGAGTAAATGGAATCATATTAAAGCTCTAGCAGGAAGTCTGGGAGTCATCTTTTTCTCCCTACCTTTCCACAACTATTCATCGAGTCTTACTGCTTTTAACTCTGAAAATATATCTGGAGAATCTATCTTCTTCTCTCCTTCTGCCCCTGCTACATCCCAAGCCCTCATCAGTCTCCACTGGGACCGCTCTAGGAAGTCTCCTATCTGGATGCTGGCTTCCACTCTTCCTGCCTCCAGTCCATTCTTGGCAGCCTACAGGATTGTTTTTAAGAATGTAAACTGAATGAAGATTCTTCCCTACTTAAAAGTCTTCCCTTTACTTTTAAATAAAGTAAAAAATGTCTTATTTTGGTCTTCAAGTCCCTGTAGGTCTGACCCTTACCTGCCACTCTGCTCTATTTTTTGTTATTTCCTCACCACTACCATGTAGCCATACTAGCCTTCTTTCAGTTAACCAAACATTACTCAAACATGACTCCACATCTAGGGAGCAGCCGTGATTTTCCTAATTATTCTGCCCAAGTAGGGATTCATCCCCAGCAGCTACCCCTTGTTATTCTCTATTAGTGTATGCTGCTTACTTCCTTCAGAGCATTTATCCTCACAATTTGTAATCATATTTGTCTCCCAGATGGCCTGTACGCTCTAGAAAAACTCTGAGACTATTTTCTTAACAACTGCATTTGTGCTTATTAGGCATTACCCAGCAGGGTCTGAGACACCGCAGTCACTCAAGAATGTACTGGGCACGCATAAATGAAGGACATGTCACCCAAGGGATGGGAGGCGAGGGAGCGTGGGGCGGGCAAGTGGTCGCCTTGCCACGAAGGTACCTTCCTGCAGCCCCGGCACTTACTTGCTGACAGGCCACTGCTAGCACTCATGGAGCGGCCTGGCTCAGGGCGGGATTTGGTGATAGATGGAATACTGACTGAGCCACTGAATACTGTCCGATTTTCCTGAGGCCGAGGGTTCTACAAGCAAAAGCGAGAGAGACATCCTTTAGCCAGAAAGAAACTGATTTTCTGCGGAGATGTCTATTTTTCACTAAATTACCAAGAAATAAAATCATCTTCACCAGAATGATAGAGTAAGGAACGGCAGATTATATAGTCTTTCCCACCCACAAAAGCAATAAAACCCTAACATGAAGTAAATCTCATCCTAATCAGGGATAAGTACTTATACTTACTGAAACACTTATCAGTAAACAGCATTTTTTTGGTTGTAAAAACAGTAAGTAAAAGTTACATGGTTAGATGTGACAGTAAGTGTAGAATTACATGGACATTTGCAGATAACTGAAAGCTTTTACTATGTATGACTTTTTTTTTTTTGCTTAACAGCTGAATAAGTCCATTTGGAGAAAATTCTACTAAAATTATATTCTTCTCAAGAAAATGTTTTATTGATGTTATACCAAATGTGCCATTTATATGTTCACACCCCCAGTCACCAGGCATCTTTGCTGACTCACACCAATAGTAGTACTAGGATTAGAAATAAGATACTGCAGACCCCCGCTTGGGCCTCCTCTCTCTCTCCGGCTCCATCTTCTCCGCCGCCGGGGCCGGGGTCTCCTGTGGGGTGCCCAGCCGGTACCCCAGGTCTCCCTTCAGTGCCGGGGTGAACCCCCCGGGGGAGCCGGGAGCCGGGGGGCAGACGGGCGGGGGGTTGGGGCGGAGGGAGCAGCGGCCCCAGCGAGTTTGGGGGGGGGGGAGTAACCAGGCAGGGGTTGGGACAGAGCAGGGAGGGGGCCTCAAGGCCCCCCCCCCCAGCTATGGACGAGAGGCTACTGGGGCCACCCCCTCCAGGCGGGGGCCGGGGGGGCCTGGGATTGGTGGGTGGGGAGCCTGGGGGCCCTGGCGAGCCTCCCGGTGGCGGAGACCCCGGTGGGGGTAGCGGGGGGGGGGGGGGTCCCGGGAGGCCGAGGGAAGCAAGACATCGGGGACATTCTGCAGCAGATAATGACCATCACCGACCAGAGCCTGGACAAGGCCCAGGCCAAGAAACACGCCCTAAACTGCCACCAAATGAAGCCTGCTCTCTTTAGCGTCCTGTGTGAAATCAAGGAGAAAACCGGCCTCAGCATTCGAAGCTCCCAGGAGGAGGAGCCGGTGGACCCACAGCTGATGCGCTTTGACAACATGCTTCTGGCAGAGGGTGTGACTGGGCCCGAGAAAGGGGGTGGCTCAGCAGCAGCAGCTGCAGCCGCTGCAGCCTCTGGGGGTGGCGTGTCCCCTAACAACTCCATCGAACACTCGGACTATCGCAGCAAACTTGCCCAGATCCGTCACATATACCACTCGGAGCTGGAGAAGTATGAGCAGGCATGTAATGAGTTCACGACCCATGTCATGAACCTGCTGAGGGAGCAGAGCCGCACCAGGCCCGTGGCCCCTAAAGAGATGGAACGCATGGTGAGCATCATCCATCGAAGTTCAGCGCCATCCAGATGCAGCTCAAGCAGAGCACCTGCGAGGCTGTCATGATCCTGCGTTCCGTTTCCTGGATGCCAGACGAAAGCGCCGTAACTTCAGCAAACAGGCCACTGAGGTCCTAAATGAGTATTTCTACTCACACCTGAGTAACCCATATCCCAGTGAGGAGGCCAAGGAGGAGCTTGCCAAGAAGTGTGGCATCACTGTCTCTCAGGTCTCCAACTGGTTTGGCAACAAGAGGATTCGATATAAGAAAAACATAGGAAAGTTCCAAGAGGAAGCAAACATCTATGCTGTCAAGACCACCGTGTCAGTTACTCAGGGGGGCCACAGCCGCACCAGCTCCCCCGACACCCCCCTTCCTCTGCAGGCTCTGGCGGCTCTTTCAATCTCTCAGGATCTGGAGACATGTTTCTGGGGATGCCTGGGCTCAATGGAGATTCCTATTCTGCTTCCCAGGTGGAATCACTCCGACAGTCGATGGGGCCAGGGGGATATGGAGGATAACCTCGGAGGAGGCCAGATGTACAGCCCTCGGGAAATTAGGGCAAATGGCAGCTGGCAGGAAGCTGTGACCCCCTCTTCAGTGACATCTGCAACAGAGGGACCAGGGAGTGTTCACTCTGACACCTCCAACTGATCTTGCCCCTCAGGGTCACAGGGGTGGGGGCTCTCACAAGGCGACTCTTGAAGAGGACGCAGGCATCCAGAGGACAAACCCCAAATACAGAACAAGCACAAGACAGAGGAGGGGCCAATGGGGTCATCCCCTCCCTAACTAGACTCTGTGCTGGGGGTGCTAATTACATGGCAGGAAGAATGGGACCCCTAAGGGGAGTGTGGGGTCTGTCTTCCCCTTTTTCCATCTTTTACCTCTCCCCTTCTTTATTACACAGAAACACACACCCAGAAACCTATTTCTCAGACCCCCTTTTCTCCTCTTCGCTCTCTCTCTCCCTCCCCCCACACCTTAGCCACACACATACTCCCACTTGCAACTATTCTGTTTCTCTCTGGGCTCCCCCCACTTTCCCTTCCCCCACCCCCACTTATATGCTCTGGAATTCGTGGAGACGCCAGCCCTGCCCAACCAGAGATGCCAAAAATGGGGACATGACTTCTGGACAGAGGACATGGGCCACGCCCCCGTGTATCCCCACCCCCACCCCTCCACAACGGCTTACTTACCTCATACGCAGCTCATCTTAAACCAATACAATCGCTCGGTGGACGAGAGTGTCTGACTCAGATATCTACCTCGGAGGGAGTTTCTGCTACTTTAGGGAATTACTGACTGGGCTTTGGGGTTGAACTTTTTTTTTAAAAGAAAGAAAAACCCTGGGATCCATCTGTTTTTTCTGTTGTTGTTGATGGTGGTGGTGGTTCTTAATTTTTAATTTAGTTTGGGGAAGTAGTTTTTTTTTGTTTATAAATATGTTGACTTCTTGTCTTTTTTTATATCTTGCTTTCCCATATTAGGGGTGATAGCCAAAGGGGTCCTGGTAAGAGAAAAGGGGACAAACAGAACTGGTCAAGAGGCCCCCTGGCTCCAGGCCTGTCCATCAGGAAGTAAATTTTACAGGGCACCAAGCTTTGCCCCCCTAAAATCACTTAGGTGTTTTTTGCTCACACAGGCAGGTTTCTGCCACATTTGGTGTGGAGGCAGTGGAGGACGCGCCTGCTGGCCTCCCATCCCCCCTTCTTCCCTCAACCTTTGGGCAGGGCTGGACTCAATAATTTTGAGGAAATCGAAGATGCCATCTTCCCCCTGTGAGTGACATGTCTTTTAATTTAAAAGAAAAACACTATTTGAAGATTGGAGGGGGAAGAATGGGAAGGGAGTTATTGCCAAATATGTTAAATATGGGTTGGGGTGTTTGTGTATGTATCTTCCTCAGTTTCCCCAGAAATGAGGTATCTTTTTGTCACACCAAAATCAAGGGGTAGGGACAGGGAAGAGGTTGCAGAAAGCCAGGTGTGGGGGGGGAAAGTAAAATCAACACTGTCTCATCCTCAGCCCTGAACCCTACCATCTGATCCCCCTCAGACATTCTCAGGATTTTACAAGACTGTCAAGAGTGGGGGAACTCCTCCCATTAAAGATCGGGGCAGGACTGGGGACAGGTTGGAAGTGTGATGGGTGGGGGGGGTGGGAGGCATGGGCCGGGGGCAGTTCTCCTCACTTGTAAACTTGGGTAGTTTCACAGAAAAAAACAAAATGCAGTTTTAAATAAAGAAATTTCTTTAAAAAAAAAAAAAAGAAATAAGATACTGCAATACTCACAACCCAGGTGAAGTTAGTTAATTTGGGAATATTAGTTTGAAAACTAATTTCTGATATAAATGGTCTGGATTTGATTTCTTAAAGTTTATAAACAGATTTATATACATTTATTTGGAAGATTTATCTACTCTTTATTGATTTTTCCATTTAATTACTGAATGATTTTAGTGTCTGAGGCAGGAAAATGGGCCACAGAATGTTCTGCAAATCACACATCCCTAAAGGACAGACACAGAGGTGGTGTGTACGGTGAGCTGTCTGGTTACGGCTGAACAGGAAGTATGCAGCCTCCCTAAAGTCTCCAACCTTTTTCAGAGCTGGAGGATGAGATGTTGGGGCCGACAAAGGTCCAGAGGAGGGAAAAATATTTTAATATTCTTTATAAATCCTAGAGTAGGCAAGCTACACAAACCATGTTATTCACATGTCTTTTAATACTCACAATGCTCTTCTCCATTTGTTGACATAATCCCAGCCTTACGTAAGCATCTTCTGATGCAAATGGTCTGGATTTGATTTCTTATAATTTATAAACAGATTTATATATATTTACTTGGAAGATTCATCCACTCCTTATTGATTTTTCTTTCATAGCTACAAAAATGATGGTAATTTTACTAGGCTATTGTCAGTCAGTCTCTCCTTCATTGCCTGCTCCTGAGGGTGTGCCATAAAGGCAGCATGACAGCTATGAGCACAAGCTATGGAGAGGGACTTGGCCCACTACTTACATCTGCGCTATGCAGCTGACTGACAGCAGGGCTCAGGCTCGCTAAACTCTGAGCCCCAGTTCCTTAAGCTGTATTACGGAGATAATAACTGCCTCCTGGGGCTTGTCTCAGGATGAAGCTAATTACACTAGCAAAAAGAAAGCATGTAGCCCAGTCCCACTATGTGCCTTTCCCCCTGTTCTAGTAACAGCCTCATATAGCCATCTGTAATATCACTTTCAAACTTCCTTTTAGTCACATCGCAACAGCAATTCTGGCCGGGCATGGTGGCTCATGCCTGTAATCCCAGCACTTTGGGAGGCCGAGGTGGGCGGATCACGAGGTCAGGAGTTTGAGACCAGCTTGGTCAATATGGTGAAACCCCCCTCTCTACTAAACATACAAAAAATGTGTGGTGGCATGAGTCTGTAGTCCCAGCTACTCAGGAGGCTGAGGCAGGAGAATTGCTTGAACCCGGGACACAGAGGCTGCAGTGAGCTGAGATCACACCACTACACTCTGGCCTGTGCAACAGAGTGTGACTCCATCTCAACAACAACAACAACAACAGCAATTCTGCTTGGTGGTGCGGGGGGACCACAAATTTTACGTGTGTTAAACAAGATTTTAACTCTATAATGAAAATGCAATGAAAGAAAATCACACATTAAAAGCAGTAAAAAATTCATTTTGTAGACTTTTCCAAAGGATCAATTTGTTAAGTAAAGCCAAATAGTTGAACTCCAAGTTAAAGTATAACATGCAACTTTCCTTTGAAAAGAGATGCTCTCTTCATATAATGCTATAGGCTACCATTACCATAGGGTAATCCTTTATCTTTTCTACACTATCAGAAAATCACATAGGTAGTCACAGCCACTAATACATAACAAAACATGACTAGAAGATACATTTATTAACCTGGTGCTCTCTAGGTGCTAACTAGCTCATTAAAACTGTTAGCTTTCTTTTTATTATAAAAGTAATACTCATGAACTGTAGAATACATAATAAGGAAATCATAAGAGACCAAAAAAGTCACCTGTGAATTCACCAGATACTATGAACAATTTGATGTGTTTCCTGCCTATCTTTTCTTCCAACACAATTTCTTTAAAAGAGTTGATACCGTATCATGCTGTTTTCAAATGCAAAAGAACACCAAGCTAACTATTTTTAAAAAATGTTACAACTGTTTGCCTCATTTCACTATTTCAAAAATACAATCTTTTCTCATCATTTTGGGCTCAGGAAAAATTACTCTTTCTTCTAATAGCTTCACATAGAGAATACATTAGAGAAATGTATCCACATACCTGCCATACATTGATAAACTGTTTGTGGTATGACTTAGGTTTATTCATGACTTATGTTTAATGTTAATAGAAATCTATCTTACCTAAATGGTTTTACAAGTTTCAGCAAGAGAAAAGGCCTAAATGCTTAAATTACATTTTACATATTTTACTAAATGTACTCATACTTGCCCTTTAAACACAGAAACCCAGGGGAACACTGTTGGTAGGCACACCTCATCCACACTCACCACTTTAGGGTCCTCAGCTTTTGGGCTGACAGTTTAGTTTGTCCTGGTTATTTAGTAAGCACATGGTTCCCTAGCCTCAGTTCTTTAGTAATCTTATAATTTTGCATACTGACTGCTATTACAACACTAAACTCTCCAGCACCTAATATAGTTAGGTACTGAAAGATATTTGCTGAATAAATAAATGGAAAGTGAATAGATTATATCTGCAATCCCAATTTTTTGAATATTGAGATTAATTCAGTTGGCAATGTAATTTCAAAATATGATCCTTTCTGTAAAACACAGTCTTTTAGTTAATATTGAAGTTACAGACCTGTGTGTGTTTTAAAGATACAGGGTAACATTTTATGCAAATACTTAAAAGATGACTGTCTTCTTTGCTATAACATTGTATAGGTTAAATAATTTAACATAGAATACAATGAAATGAGCACAAATACTTAAGGCTTCTGAGGTTAAAAGAAACAAGCAATAAATAAATGTACTAATGTGGCTAAAAAATATTTTTCAGTTATAATAAAAGTCTAGAACTGGAACCTGAGGTTATGGCAAAACAACAAAAAAGGGCCAAACTAGCACTCAGGAAAACATGCATTAATACCACTTGAAAAACTCCAAAGCATACATTTTGAAGAATCACGAAAGTTGGCAACTAGTTGGTCCTAAATTTAACTGCTGCCATCTATATGCCATCTACATGAATTTGGTTTATCTACTAAATTTGCAAAGTCCATGTAATTCTTAGCACATTATTTAAAGCAAATGCTTTTGTTTTTCTCTAAAAAACTAAAAAAATTAAAAGGGAAATAGTCAATGCTAGCAATTCAACAGTCACATATACAGGAGCGACCCTGTAAGACACAAGCAACGTGTGAACAATACAGCAAAGAAAAGCTCAAAGGAGACGGGAATATCAGTTTCAAGTTGTACATTTTGTTGTTGTTTTTCTGTAAAACTTAAGATATGTTGATGCTGTCCTTTCCTATAAAACAAACCTACCCTAGAATAAATAGCAAAAATTAAGGCTATCAAATATACCTGTAACTTAGTAACACCATAGGCTGAAGTAATAAAGGAATGACCAAAAAAAAAAAAAAAAAAAAAAAAAAGGTTTTGTTAAAAATAAAGTTTATCATTCAGTCAGCTAGAATTAAATAAACTTCACTATAAAGTGACAAGAAACCTAAGCCTCTGGTCCTTTCAAGGTACAAATATGCCTAAGATTAGGGTAAGACTTTCATTTGATGGTACAGTATTTCTAGTTATAGATGACTAACTAAAGCAACATTTCCAGTCTTTTATATGAAAGTTATTATTTTTTTGAGACAGAGTCTTGCCTATTGCCTAAGCTGGAGTGCAGTAGTGCAATCACGGCTCTCTGTAACTTCAACCTCCCAGGTGCAAGTGATCTCCTTGCCTCAGCCTCCCAAGTAGCTGGGACCACAGGCATGTGCCACCACATCCAGCTAATTTTTTAAAAATTTATTTGTAGAAATGGGGTCTCAGTATGGTTTCCCAGGCTTGTCTCAAACTCCTAGGCTCAAGTGATCCTCTTGCCTCAGCCTCCCAAAGTGCTGGGATTACATGTGTGAGCCACTATACCCAGTGAAAAGTTCCTGATTAACATATACAAAATTCCTCTGGAATCCACTCGCTGCAGTCTAAGAAAACCTAGGCTTACTTTTATCATGGTTACTTTGATTTTTGTCAGATAAGATATTTAAGTGATATAATAATTTAAATGTCAACATGTAAAACATTATAATTTAGAATAATTTTACAATATAAACAACAAAAAATAAACTTCCCATCCTATAGCTAATTTTCTAATTGGAAAATTACTACATATATAAATACAAAAATTGATCTACTATCGTTCTAAGTTAGGGGACATTGTGAGAAGTGGTTTGCATGATACAATTAAAACATTTTATTACCTGCAAAACTAACTTTAGAAAATGTTCCCTTGAAGTTACTGTTAAGGGACATATGAATATTCAGCTTTAATGGCCACCAGCTCTCCACTCTACTGCAAAGCCACTGGTAGTAAAGATGCAAGCTGAATGGAAGGGGTCAGCAGCAGCTGCCACAGTCCTTCAGAACGCAGCGTGCTTTTTAAACTTTCCTCTCTAGTTTTCTTACCTTGGATCCTGGTTGGAATTACATGCATTTCAGTAACTCAAAGATTAGTAAAATCTAACTTATTTTTGGAATTTTTGTTACTCATTCATTTTTTTACTTTGGAGATTTTTAAGCTTTTTAAAAAGGGGTTTATTGTACATAGGTCTGTGGATGGGCTCTACCACAGACTTTAACCTCACTAAATATAAAACAGTTCACTGATTTGAACTGGTTATAGGGTAAGAAGCTAAGAAATTCAGAAATTCTGGGAGCCCTTTTCCTATTTGTTTTAATAGAATAGAGAACTATTTCTTATGATGGGAAAATCTTTTACTAAACATAGACAAATCTTTAATACTGTTTCAAAAATAAAAATTGAAATATTCCCTATTCCTCTATCTTCTTCCTCAAAAGAAGAAACAAAATAGAAATGGGAAAGAAAGAAGAAGAAGATAAACAGAGGAAGAGTAGCAGTTTGGCAAAAGAGAAATAGGCCAAAGGAAAAGGTTCACAGGATGGCACCATCTCAGCGGTGTTATTTGTTAAGGCAAGCAAAAGGAAATCCATACATGGTTAGTAAAAGTTAACACCTGACTCAGCTGTTCATACCCTCAGAGTCATAAAGCTTGGTGTACCAGGGACAGAGCGCAGAGACGGGGAATATTCAGGGTTTATGGAATCAGGAGAGAGAAATTTTTCAGCAGAATTAACAGTCATGTGATAGATGTGTTCAAAGTTGATCGGAGAGGAGATTAGACCGGAGTGATGATGAGGGGATGGATAAGGGGAACCTGGCTATCAAAAAAAAAAAAAAAAAAGAAAAAGAAAAAAGGCAATAAGGTGATGAAAATGGATTCACATTTCACACGACATGCACATAGAACAAATGAAACAGTATCTTATATCAGAGCTGAATCCTTAATGAAATACTTTTAGGCCTCAGAAAGTTAAATTTTGTAATACTTTGCCAGTTACTTAAATAGCTGATTTGCAAAAGATCATTCTCTTTATAAAATTATCACTTTATTAACATAGTTAAGTAAGGACTAATTGGACTTTCAGAGATACAAGACTTTCAGAGTTTAATTCAGTATTTTCTTATGCAACACAATCAAAATATGGCAAAAATCTACAAAAAACATTAAGGATAGAAAAAGCAAGAAACAAGCAAGAAAATGAACAAGTGGACCTACAACAGCTTCTAAATACATGTGGTTATTTAGAAACCTAAAACCATGTAAAACCATTCCCTGATACTGTGTTTGGTTTTACTGATTTTATTTTCTTATAACAGTTAACCACGGAATACACTAATTATTGGTTTACCTTTGAGCAGCCCAAGTTTCTCTCCATTTATACACCCAAAAATAACATGTTTGTTTTTTAATAAGGTAAAAATCTTCCCTTCAGTGTTCAGGTATATTTTTAAAAAATGAAATAATATCAAAGATAGAAAAAAGCTTTTGAATCCAAGGACTAATTTTAGAGATAAAATAATTACTCTGAATATTCAGGAACTATCACTCAGTAGCCAGTCACCTTCTCTAATGGGAATTTTCAAGGTTCCATTCTTGAAGAACAGTTGTTTCCTGAAAACATGATCCCTTCATTAGAGGCAAAGGGTGAATAATGTGTTGGAAAGAATGCTAACTGAATCCAGCATGGCATTCATGTTCCCATAAGTTGAGATGAAGCTGCTTTGTAAAAACATCTCATAATTTACCTAGGCTTAAAAGAAACGCTCCTATGTAAAATCTTGTTTTTATTCTAGGTATGAATAAAATCAGTACTTTCTGAGGTTGTACCGACGAACATGAAACTTTAAGAAGCAAAATTACCTCTTAAAGCTCCAGGATGTCATTGAGTTAGAAAATATACTTTTATTAACAATTTTAGTAATGGATAAAAAGCTAGGAGAAATGTAATATGCTAAAAATAAATCTTCTAGAGGTAAAGGATTATTCTTGCATTCAAATTAGAGATAAATTTGTTGTTTATTACAAATAGCAACCACGTATTAAAAACAATAAAATATTTTAAAAATTAAAGAAACATGCCATCTTATATTAATTGCTTATATTGACTTGGCTCACTTAGATACAAATAAAGTTTTGCATCTGATATAGGAAATAATAAAATGACTCCCTTAGCCTCACTGCCCCTTCCATATTCAAAAAGCAAACAATCCTGTTTAAAGATCATCTGGTACAAAAGAAACAGAATTAAATTTCTAAAGACATAAAATAAACTTTCTAAGCTTATAAGTATTTCAAAGGAAAGCAATACTGATTTGAATAAATTAAAACATAAAAATGTCTGAGACATATCCTCTTTGACTAGATGACAACATGTGGCTTTAGTATTTAAGAACTCATATATGTTAACATTAGATAAATTTAACCCATCTTTATTTTATGAGACAGTTCATAATAATTCTAATTCAATGGAAAGAACATATTAACATCTGAAAATATGTCAAAATATCACAAGCTTTTCAACAGAGACACAGGTAACAGGCATACATATTATTATTTTCAGACACGCATATTATTGTATTTACTAGTGTCTACTCTGAGATAAAGATGGTTATGGGCACATAGTAGGTGCTCAATAAATGTTTGTTAGATAATTAAATGAACGCCTATAAAAAGCCCCAGGTTATATGTCCTTTGGTAGTAAAACAGAAAAAGTCATGCGAAAATAAAATCTGGTTGTGAGGAACAGGAATTCAGACACATAAAATCTTTGATGCAAACTACATGTACAGATGAAGAAACAGGTTTCAAAAATTTACACCAACTTCTTGTCCTGGAAATACAAAAGCACTTACATGATAAGAAAACATTAAAGGAAAGAAAGGCACATTAAAAACTAGATTGCAATGAGAAAGCAAAAAGTCACTTGTGTTAATGCCAAAAAGAACCATTATCATGTGTTAACAATATCTTCCCTTGTTTTGCTTATCATAAAGACTAGACCTTATTTTGAACATAAGATACAGATTTTTTCTTTTCCTTTTTTCTCTTTCTCTCTTTTTTAACTTTAAGTGGTAGAGGGAAGAGGGAGAGAAAAAGCAGAGTAAGGAGGGATCACTGATATAAAAGTTCTTACAGTGTTTGAAATCTGACATTTTGGCATCAAGGTGCACAGTCTTATTGGATATGAAGGTCTGAAAGAACTCTGGAACGTTAACAAACTGATTTTTTACCTGATAGCAGAAGGATACCAAGCAGAGGAACATTTTGTTAAATACTGTAATATGTGGGCTACAACAGAATGTCTACAAAAATTTTCTATAATACTTCTAGCTACATTGTTGGCGTATACAAGATAAAAACATTCTGCTTAAAATGAAACACAAGTGTAAGAAATTTTAATTTTAAAAGAATATTAAAACTTTGTAACTACTGAAATAATTTTATATTTGCTGATGTTTTGCTTTGCAACTTATGTATCTGAAATCTGTATCCTGTTATCCCTACATAATGCTAACTACATATTATGTATTGAAAAAAACTAACTCAATTTAAAAAGTTTAATTAAAATAGTACACAGCATTTGACTTATCAAATATAAGTCATAAATATATTCACATTTCAACTGTTTATCACAGTTTAAAAAATTCTTTAAGGTATTTTGTGCCTGACATTCCACCTTCCATAAGGAAAAACAACGGGCTTTGGACTCTATAGTTACGTTATGTTTACTTCTGAGGCTAAAGGAAAACCAGACTTAGGACTTTAAGCGAATGTTCCTAATGGAAAAAGAATGGAGAGAAATCTGAGATCTCGCTCCCAGGAAAAAGTTGAAAAAAAAAAAAGTAGCTTTTAAATATGACAGAAAAGTACAACAGTTTTAATATTTAGTGTGCTTGACCTGAATTTAAAAAAATTACTATATCAAGATTAGCTGTAATCTAGTTTTTGCACTTTATTTTATATTTACTCAGCACAGCTAACTAATCCTATTCCAAAAATATAAGTGATTAATGAGGTTGATTTGAACTACATTAAGCATATTACTATGAATATATAACAATAATATCTTGATATTATTGGTAATGGTAATAAGAATGTCACATTCATTCATAAGCAAGCAGAGCCAACTGATGAACTGAGATATTTACACTGAAGAACTCAAGATTTGAATGTAGATTTTCTTTTTTCTCCCATGAAATAAATGCAAATTTCCCTTTAAAAGGTATTTTTTTTTTTATTTAAAAGAACTTGACTATACAGTGAAATAAATTATCAATTAGTGATAGATATTTATATCTTCTATCACTGTAGTGTTGATAATGTGGTTAACTAAGATTTCCTTAGAGAGCAATTGGGTCAAGATTCACAAATCACCTCCCAAATTGCCAGGAAATATAAATTATACTTAAAATTCTGTGCAAAATGTAGCAACTATCACTACCAATCAAAAGTATCATTTTAAAGTTTTAATAGTATGCTGAGAGAACTATGGTACTGAAATGTATAGAGCATGGCCAATTCCACTAATATTCTTAATTTAAACATGACAAGTCTGAGAGCCGAATCTTCATATTGTTAAAACACAATAGTTCTCCAATGCTGTACTTATTTCCTTTTTTTGAGATAGGGTCTTGCTCTGTTGCCCAATGCAAAGGCAATCATAGCTCCCTGTAGTCTCAAACTCCTGGGCTCAAGTAATCCTTCCATCTCAGGCTCCTGAGAAACTAGGACTACAGGCACGCATCACCATGCCCAGCTAATGTTTTGATAGAAATGGATCTTGGCTGGGTGCGGTGGCTCACACCTGTAATCCCAGAACTTTGGGAGGCGGAGGCAGAGACGGGTAGATCATGAGGTCAGGGGTTCGAGACCAGCCTGACCAACATGGTGACACCCTGTCTTTACTAAAAATACAAGAATTAGTTGGGTGTAGTGGTGGGCACCTGTAGTCCCAGCTACTCAGGAGGCTGTGGCAGGAGAACCTCTCGAACCTGGGAGGCGGATGTTGCAGTGAGCCGAGATCATGTTGTTGCACTCTAGCCTGGGTGACAAAGCGAGAGTCCATCTCAAAAAAAAAAAAAAAAAGAAATGGGATCTTGCTATGTTGCCTGGGCTGGTCTTGAACTCCTGGCCTCAAGCAATCCTCATTCCTTGGCCTCCCAAAGTGCTGGGATTACAGATATGAGCCACCACACCTAGCCTATGTTATATTTTTCTCATGTACAACTGACCGTGTGACATGTCTGTAACTGGGCAAAGGAAAAAGATTTAGTTTTACAATTATCAGAGTGATGTGAGCACTAGTGACCAAGCTAATGTGGTTCTCTTGGGGCTGGGGGTGGGGGAAGAGTAGGCCAAATACCTGTACTGATTTGCTAAAACGTAGTGAAATTTTAGTGAGTTGGTAACCACGTTCTAATCCAAATTTGGTAGTTTCTTCCACCAACAATAGTAAATCTAGGCATGGGAGAAATTCTCCAACATGGAGCTAAATAAGAACTTGATTTGTTTGCCTTTTGACAGACGTCTAAATTTCGTGTTTTGTTCATCAGGTATGTCATCATACATCTTAGACATATTGTGGTATACTGAGAGAAACATTTCCTCATTACATTCACATATCCTTTGAAGTCTATGTATATATTTAAGCCTATATATTTACATTCCCCTTCTACTAGCCCTTTTTTACATTCACTCTTAATTACTCTTACCATGGGAAGGTCTTTCAGGATCTGTATTCCATCTCCAGGACCCATGTGTGCTATGTGGTTAAAATTAGTTGGATTAGAAATTAATTTATTTCTCATTTCTGGATCTCGTAGCATTTCCCTGTAACACAAAGCATCTGCTTAGACACTTTTCCCAAATTTATGTCATTCATAAAAAAATTAAGCATACTTAATTTTCTTAATAAAAACTGTTAAATCACATTAATAAGAATAAAGTTAGAGTAACAGAATATACTCAATAAAAAATTTACTTCCTAAGAATGTTTTGTTTTAAATTTTAAATAAAGGATCTTATGATTTTAGGTGGAAAAGTAGAGAGTTCTTTTAAATACTTAAGACATCAAAGAAGCGCTACTCTATTTTACATATAATTGTGAACATTTTATGTGTGTCTTAAAAATGATTAATAACACTTCAGAAATGATTTTATATGTAACTGTAAATACTACACTCCTACTTCTGTTTGCTCATGAAGAGAGCAGTCTGAACTTCTTAGACATATAGTAAACTTGTATGTACAGCTATGTTCTGTGCTTATATTGTAGAATAGGTACACAATACAAAAATATGACTATTCCATATACATACAGAAGTGAATAAAAATATGGTCCTTAATCTGGCACATACTCACAACTTTGAGAATATTAATTAAAATGACACTGAGAAGTTACATTCATTATTGGTTTTTGACACCACAGATGAATAAGATTTTCAGATACCCACTTTTCCTTCCAAATCAAATATAGTATCATCACCAAGTAGCCCTTCAGATGGTACAAGCATGCATGGATGATAGTACAGGTTAAGCATCTACCTCCTCTGCTGCATCCTTTCCTCTTCTGGAACTCTGAAGGAATAACGCCGCTTATTGTTAATATTTCTAACCATTTGTTTCCGACTATTATCTGATGTTTCAGGAACTACCAGTTCATCCCCTTCTGTTAAAAAAAAAAATACAAACAATAATGATGTTCTTTAAACTGCTAAAATGCTTTTTATCTATTAGTCTCCAAGACAGTACAAACATTTATTACTAGTACAAGTATATGCAATTCTGGTTTTTAAATGCTGTGTTGATAATCACAGTAAGATTTAACAGAACCTATGTAAACAGATAATATGCTGAAAGTAAACATAACTTACAAAACATACTTTCGCTTGTACTTGATTATAAACATAGTGTGACACAATTTTACTTGAAGAAAACTGTAGTTGTCTTGGTGTCCTCTCACTCTGCTCAGCCACGCCACCCCGGTATCTCAATACTACATTTTCTCTCCCTCTAGGTATTGATTTCAATGGCTTAGGGTGTTGTTAAAGAGCTACTATTGTTACCCTAAACAGTAATCAGGCATAAACGGTAAGCTATTTGTGTAAATAACAATTACAACTATCTTTATATAATAAAACAATTTCCTTTGCAAGTTTCAATCTATGAGATACGGAGTGAAAGGAGCTGTGCTCCCACTACCCTTCCTTTACAAAAGGTAAGAATCTGTCGCTATTTCTCCTCTCCTGATCTTGGGGGTAGATGATGTTTAAGCATATACACCTAGCAACCCAGTGACACTCTTATCCAATGTCAGTTTTAATATCTAGAAGTAAACAAAACTGTCTGCCAGAGACTCCCAAATATGCTGGGCCATATGAAAATAAGAATAAAACAGATAACTATATCCACATAACACAACAAAGGGTATCACTGTCTAAATATGATAAGGAAGAAGAGAAAGGTTTAGAAGTTTTCAACACCCAAAAAGATGAAGTGAGAAAGAAGAGGTGGGAAGAAGCCAAACAAGCCTATAAGAAAACAAACGTGAAAATTAGCAGAAAAGCAACATGATTCTTGTGGCATAATAATATGGCTTAGGCCGACTCCTTTCCTAACAATAAATATCTTAAAAATAGAATCTTAATTTTTATTATTTATTTATTTGAGGCAGGGTCTTGCTCTGTTGCCCAGGCTAGAGTGTAGGGACACCATCATAGCTCACTGTAGCCTCCACCTCCTAGGCTCAAGTGATCCTCCTGTCTCAGCCTCCCAAAGAGCTGGGATTACAAGCACATGTGCCACCATGCCCAGCCTAAGAACAGAATTTTTTAAGTGGATGAGAATGTGGGACACAAATTTGGAATCTGAGAATTCTGAGGGTAAAGCAGGTCTTGGAGACTTATGGTGGCAATGGGAGATTTTGGACAGGCAGAGGGCTGTAGTAACATTCTGACCTCTTAAAAGAAAAGACCTCTTGAAATTGGATTTCCTTCCTTTCTCAAAGAAAAAGACAACTACATTAAAATTTTGTCAGGTCCCTCTTCAAGATCTACGTCTATTCTTATCCTAGAGCAGAAAGATGAAAAAGCATGGGAAAAGACAACTCAGAATAGGTTTTGTCTTACAGACACATGGTGGGTATGAACACATTTAAGACCAGTATAGTCACACACAGTGAGAACACGGTGGAGCCAATCTTATACAAGTATGTAGAGTTCCTCTAAGAAACAGAATACAGGCATACCTTGGAGAAAGTGCAGTTTCACTTTGAGACCATGTAATAACACAAATATCACAATAAAGTAAGTTACATAATTTTTTTGATTTTCTAATATATATACATTATGTTTACATGATACTGTAGTCTGTTAAGTGTGCAATAATACATGTCTAAAAAAAAACCGTACATACCATAATTTAAAAATGCTTTATTGCCAAAAAATGAAAAATGCTAACAATCTTCACCTTCACTGAGTCATGAGTCGTATTCTTTTTAATAGTTGGAGGGTCTTGCCTCGACGTGGATAGCCGTTGACTGGAGCAAGGTGGTGGCTGCTGAAGGTTGGAATGGCTTCGGCAATTTCTTGAAGTGAGACAATAAAGTTTGCCACACTGACTAACTCCTCCTTTCACAAAAGATTTCTACGTAGCATGATGATGCTGTCATGCTAACATTTTACCCAGTGTAGAACTTCTTTCAAAATTGGAGTTAATCCTCTCAAATCCTGCCTCTGACCTGTCATCTTAGTGTATTTACATACACTTATTCTAAATCTTTTCTTGTTTTTTTCAACAAGATGTTCTTAACATCTTCACCAGGAGTAGATTCTATTTCAAGAAACCATTTTTTTTTTTTTGCTAATCCATGAGATACAACTCCTCATCCATTCAAATGTATCATGAGATTTTAGCAATTCAGTCTCCACTTCTAATTCTAGCAGTTTTCTTGCTCTTTTCACCACATCTGTAGTTATTTCCTTCACTGATGTCTTGAACTTCTCAAAGTCACCCATCAGGGCTGAAATCCGCTTCTTCCAAACTCCTGTTAATGTTGGTATTTCTGACCTCCTCCCATGAATCACACATGTTCTTAATGGCATCTAGAATGGTGAATCCATTACAGAAGGTTTTCAATCTATTTTACCCAGATTTATCAGAGGAATCAATATCTATGGCAGCTATGCCCTGATGAAATGTGTTTCTTAAATGATCAGACTTGAAGGTCAAAATTACTCCTTTATCCATGGGCTACAGAATGGATGCTGTGTTAGCAGACATGAAAATAACATCATTAATCTTGTATACCTCCATCAGAGATTTTGGGTGATTTAGGTGCATTGTCAATAAGCACTAATATTTTGGAAGAAATCTTTCATTTTTGAGCAGTAAATCTCAACAGTGGGCTTAACATATTCAGTGATACCCTGTAAACAGATGTGTTGCCATCCAGACTTTGTTGTTCTGCTTATAAAATATAGGCAGAGTAGGGTTACTGTAATTCTTAAGAGCCTAGGATTTTTTTGAATGGTAAATGAGCACTGGCTTCAACTTAAAGCTATAACTATATAAATCTCAACAAGAGTCAGCCCGTTGTTTGAAGCCAGGCATTGACTTCTCTCTAGCTATGAAAGTCCTAGATGGTATCTTCTTCCTATAGAAGTCTGTTTTATCTAAACTGAATATGTATTGTTCGTGTAGCCACCTTCATCAATTATCTTAGCTATGTTTTCTGGATAAATTGCTGCAGCTTATACATCAGCATTTGCTGTTTGACCTTGCACTCTTACATTACAGAAATGGGTTCTTTCCTTAAATCATATGAGCCAAACTCTGCTAGCTTCAGACTTTTCTACTGCAGCACCCTGATTGCTCTCAGCTTTTATAGAATTGGAGAGAGAGCTTTGCTCTGGATTAGGCTTTGGCTTAAGGGAATGTTGTGGCTGACAGTCTACCCAGATCACTAAAACTTTCTCCGCAACACCAATGAGGTTGTTTCACTTTCTTATCATTCGTGTGTTCTCTGTAGCAGCACTTTTAATGTCTTTCAAGAACTTTTCCTTCGCACTCATGACTTGGCTAACTGGTGCAAAAGGCCTCGCCTGCAGCCTGTCTTGACTTTCAACATGCTTTCCTCATTAAGTTTAATCATTTCTAGCTTTTGATTTAAAGTAAGAGATGTGTGACTCTTCTTTTCAGTTGAACACTTAGAGTCTATTGTAAGGTTATTAATTGGCCTAATTTCACTTCTGTTTGTTCTCAGGGAGCAGGGAGGCCCAAAGAGAGGGAGGGAGACCAGGGGAACAGCTGCTTGATGGAAAAGTCAGAACACACACATTTATCAATTAAGTTTGGCATCTTATATGGGCATGGTGTGTGGCACCCCAAACAATTACAATAACCTCAAATTTGGATCACTGATCATAGATCACCATAACAGATAGAACAATAGTAAAAAAGTTTTAAATATTGCAATAATTACCAAAATGTGAAAGAGACATGAAGTAAACACATGCTGTTGGAAAAGTGGCACCGATGGACCTACTGGAGGCAGGGTTGCCATAAACCTGCGATTTGTAAAAAATGTGGTATCTGTGGAGCATGATAAAGTGGCGCAAAATAAAATGAGGTATGCCTGTATAAAACTAAGTACGGGTCTTGGAAGTAAAGAATCTAAAGCTTACATTTCATTAACTTCATGAGATATCCATCTCTGAATGAGAATCACTTCTAAAACCTGAATATCCTTTCTTAAGTCATAACGGAATATCCTCTTAGCATAGAATTCTGCTGTTTCACCAGCCTGTTCACCAAGGAACCTCTGGTTCCAAGAGAAAGTACCAAGGCACTGAACCAGAAATCAAGCAATTTTGTATACTCCAGTACTTATAACACAAAAACAAACCAACAAAATAAAACCAAACAAACAAAAATAATCACACACACAAAAAACTTCTGATGGATCTTTTTGATAGTAGAAAAGACAAATTTATTGGAGGAATATGGGGTAGGTGGGAGAAAAGCATTAAGATAATAATTTCACTACCCCAAAATAATGGGTCTAAAAGTTTTAATGTGTTTTCTTGAGGTCAATACTTTTACTTACATTTAAGTCTACTTAAATTATTCTAAATACTGGCTGGGCGTGATGGCTCAGGCCTATAATCCCAGTACTTTGGGAGGCTGAGGTGGGTGGATCATTTGAGGTCAGGAGTTCAAGACCAGCCTGGCTAACATGGTGAAACTCCATCTCCACTAAAAATAAAAAAAAAATTTGCCGGGTATGGTGTCGCACACCTATAATCCTAGCTACCTGGAAAGCTGAGGTGGGAGGATCACTTGCATCTGGGAGGCAGAGGTTGAGCCAAGATTGTGTCACTGCACTATAGCCTGGGGAACAGAGTGAGACTCCAGCACACACACAAAAAATTATTTTAAATACATAATGTACCGTAAGTACATCTTTGCTAACAGACCTGCCACAAGAGATCAGAAATTTACAAATATTTCTGTTCTACCGAAATTCACTGCTATGACATGAAAATGACTTTATTATATAGAAAAGGGCACTATAATAATATTTGTTAAAAGTGAGATTTTAACTATTTGGACACACTCTGGCAAACAACATTTAATTCTAGGTGGACAGTCTCTCTGCAATTTTATGTGTGGTATGTAATGACACGAGTGACAGTCTCACCTCAATATTTTGGTCACTGACCAAATATCCTCCCTCCTGTCTGTAACAGTCTGGGTCTCCATTCCCTCTCCTGATTCTGGGCACTGCCATGATTCTCCTCTCTTTCCTGCATCTTTCTATGCTGACATCACCACTTCCGAAGTGCTAGGCCCTGTACACTGGCAGGAGACATGTTCCTGAAGACATATTCTTAAACTCTAGGTGAGTGTTTATAATTTTAATATTACAAATTTTGCTTAGGTTCTACAATATTGAAAATACAGAAGATATAATCAGCTACACTTTCTCTACTTACCCAGCTACTACACAGAAAAATAACAAGATACGTCAATCAAATACAGAATGACCTAAACAGAATGACTTTTGGCTCACTAATTTATTTTAATATATTAAGACCATGATAGTGGCCAGTATCACAGACTTGGAGTAAGATATACCTGTGATGAAATCTGGACTTGGGCACTCATTATTCATGTGACCTTGGGCAGTCAGCTTAGAAATAATATTTCCAATGAAGCCATCCCTATGAATATATATATATTTTCTTACCTGCCATCTTATTTTTGAAATATATTAATCTAATGGTCTCCAATCCTAAAAGATTTAATGATCCTTCATTGTTTAAAGGTCGAACCTAAAATAAAAAAAACACAATTAGTATTTCAACAAAACCTTTAAAAATTAAATCATAAAACTTTTGTTGTGCTTATAAAGCACAACTTATTAAGATTTCTCATTTACCTACTTCAAAATATGGTCCTCTCAGAAAAATCAACTGAGAATCAGTTCCAGTCAATAATTCTGATTGGAAAGGTATAATACTAATTTGAACAAACAAACTTACGAAGATAACATTTTAAAGAAAGTCTACCCTAGGCGAATGAATAAATAAGGAGAAATACATTTAAACCTTAGACTTTTTAAAGCAATTAATGACCTAATAGTTATACTAAGAAGATATCAACAGAGCTGATTTATGAATTTTTACTATTAAAAACTGAATGCATACATATGATGGAGATGGAAGGGTAGATCACTGGGGAAAGGGACTGCCAATAAACAGTGATTGAGCAACTGCTTATATGGAACCAATAAAATCAAATCTCTACTTCACACCATACACAAAAACATCAATTCCAAATGGATTAAGAACATAAATGTAATGGGCTAAGCTTTACAACGTTTGGAGGTTGGGTATATACATTTCAAAAAGATTTTTTTAAAAAAGTAAAATGTTTGTAGGAGAACAGAATGTATCTTATGACTTTAAGGTAGGAAAAAGTTGCTTAAACAAGAGAAAAAAGACAAACATAAAGGATAGGAAAGATATATTTAACTACATTAAAATTAGTAACTTCTGTTTAGTCAAATACAAATGAATAAATAGGTCACAAAGAAGAAAAAGATTTAAATATCCATTGTTAGCCAGTAACCACAATGTATAAAGAATTCCAATAAATAAGAAAACTATGGCCAATCCAATAGCAAAATGAGCAAAAAACATGACCAGGCATCTCATGGAAGAGGAAATATGAATGATGAATAAACATACAAAAGACTTTCAACTACACAGTTAATTAGGGACATGCAAATTGAAATTTCAATGAGATACTACTTTGTAACCATTTACAAAACCTATGAATCGTGACAATGGAAAGTACTAGGATGTGAATCAGAATTCTGTTATGCTGTTGATGGGAGTATCGGTTGGTACAAATACTTTGGAAAATAATATGACACTATCTCATAAAGCTGAATAACTGAACTCCCTATGTCCTATCAATTCTACTTCTAGGTATATGACTTAAACTCCTAGAAACATATTCCAAAAAACATATGCAGGAGCATCACAACTGGAAAAGCTAGTAAATAATTCAATGTCTACCAATCACAGAATAAACAGTGATAAGTTCACCCAACAGAGTATTTTATAGTATTGAAAAGCTATAAACTATGGTATATGTAACATGAATGAATGAAACCTGGTGGATGAGTAAAGAAAGCAAGATAGAAAATGACTATACAATATAACATTTTTATAAAGTTAAAAACAAAGCAAAACTGAAAGATGTATTAAGAATACTTAAATATGCAAATATTCTGTATTTTAAGAAAAGCAAAGGAATGATAAGCACAACATGATGCAGTTTGCAGTTATATAAGTGATGTTCTGATTCTCAGGTTAGGAGGTAGGTTCATGAGTGATCAGTTTATTACTATGCTTCACAAAGGCCATCTATCTATTCTTTCACATATATTGCAAAAATTAACAGGACAAAAATAAAAAATAGGGCTGGGCGTAGTGGCTCATGCCTGTAATCCCAGCACTTTGGGAGGTCAAGGTGGGTGGATCACTTGAGTTCAGAAGTTTGAGGCTAACCTGTCCAACATGGTAAAACTCCATCTCTACCAAACACACAAAAATGAGCCCGGTGTGGTGGTGTACACCTGTAGTTCCAACTACTCGGGGGGCAGAGGTGGGAGAATCATTTGAACCCAGGAGGTGAAGTCTGCAGTGAACTGCAATTGTGCCACTGTGCTCCAGCCTGGATGACAAAGTGAGATCTCAAAAAAAAAAAAAATCACCTATTCTCTAAACCCTACCCCCCCCAACTAATCATACATGCTAAATATATATCACATCGATCTATATAAAACTACTGCTTTTCACTTTTGCAAACTAGCAGGTCTATACTTCTAAAAATTCTCTTTGTTATGGAAACACAGGATTATATATTAAGAAAAATATTATGTTTTATTAGGAAAATATGAAACCTTTGTTTTTCAATCATGAGACACTTAAAGAGTTTTGGTTCCAAGTTTAATCAATTTCTAGCCTGTGAAATCTGTCCTCACAGGATTAAACACTGGATAAATAACAGTTATAATTCATAATAATGATGTACTCCTTCAGAGCTCCTTAATCCAAAAGTGGAAGATAACACTGACATTTTATTTTAGGTTGTAGGATATATTCTAGTTGTTCATAATAATAACAATCATACTTAGCATAAACCAAATATAGTAAGATCAGTATGGTTTTAGATATGCATAAGGAAATTAACCAACTTGATTTTTTTTCTATTTTCTTACTCTTAGCTAAGCCCCAAACTGCCAGTTACAGATGCCAGAAAATGCTGAGTTAATTTAAAAAAAATTACTACGTAGTAATTTAGTGTTTTCACTTACACTCAGTTGGCTTAGCTCACATTTTAATGTTAAATTACCTTTTTCAGAGGAAGAGTCTGAATCCATTCCATGGAGTTCACATCAAAGATATCAACTGCATTTTCACTGTACACCGAAAGATATGGTGCGTTGTAACCTGGGAGAAGGAAAGGATGGGACAGCTTGCGGATGACTTGTAACTATTAAACCCCAAACACTTTGAAAGGTCTACACTAAATAACTGTAGAGTGGAATCTCCCCCAAATCCTATGTGGCTATCATTTAGTAGCCACATCAAAACATTTTTGAAGCAAACAGAACATATATTACAAATGAAGAACTGACATATAGTCATGGATCAGATCATATAGCCATTATAATATAGAAGGATTCTGTAAACACCAGGGGTATACTATTTCCTTGCCCAACATGAGTTCTATAAAGGAATTTCATTATATTTACAGTATTTGATTCCTAAAGTAGTTAAGTTACTGACATTGAATCAAATTTAGAAAGCAGAGAAATCTTCATGTAAATGTTCCAGTCCCAGTTAAGAATGTATAATAAACCACCGTAGCACAGTTACATGAATAGGGTAGATGCTTAATATATACTTATTGAAGAAGAGAAAACCAAACACCACATGTTCTCACTCCTAAGTGGGTGTTGAACAATGAGAACACACGGACACAGGGAGGGGAACATCACGCACTGGGGCCTGGGGGGGTGGGGGCCTAGGGGAGGAATAGCAGGGGGTGGGGGAGATTGGGGAAGGGTAACATTAGGAGAAATACCTAATGTAGATGACAGGGCAATGAATGCAGCAAACCACCATCATGGCTCATGTATAACTATGTTAACAAACCTGCACGATTTGCACATGTACCCTAGAATTTAAAGTATGAAAAACTGAAAAAAAATCCAAAAAAAGTCAACTTTTTATGAAAAAAACACATATAAATATATACATATAGAAATCACTCCTTCTCCTATCTTGTTTCAATTGAAGAGGTTTCACTCCTCCTGCCCCCAAGTAATCCTTGCACCTGTCTTCTGAATTTCGTCCTCTCTGGTCTTCTTGGGAGTCCTACTCTATTTCCCATATAGACAACTTTTCCAGGTAGTTCCCAAAGGGACTTTCCCTTCAACATTTTAACATGCTCAAGTATTTTTCATTAAAAACAAAACAGTTTGGATGAAATACTTCTCCTATGTGCGTCTACAGAACTCTGCACTTCTGCTATCATAACACTTACACTCCACTGCAACTACTTGCTTTATCACGAATCTTTTCCACTGTACCCCATGCTCTGTGGGGGTAAGACTCTATTTATTTTACTCATTGCTGTAACTCATACTCAATGGCACACACTCAATAATAACTGATTATTCAATAACCAAAGTATTCTCTAATTAAAAGTATTCAGTAAGGCTGGGTGTGGTGATTCAAGCCTGTAATCTCAGTGCTTTGGGAGGCCAAGTTGGGAGGACTGCTTGATGCCAAGAATTCGAGACCAGCCTGAATTCTTGAGACCATCTCTACAAAATAAAAATAAAAACATGGCCGGGCGCAGTGGCTCACGCCTGTAATCTCAGCACTTTGGGAGGCTGAGGCGGGAGGATCACGAGGTCAGGAGTTCAAAACAAGCCTGGCCAAGATGATGAAACCCTGTCTCTACTAAAAATACAAAAAAGTAGCCAGGCATGGTGGCATGCGCCTGTAATCCCAGCTACTTGGGAGGCTGAGGCAGAGAATTGCTTAAACCCGGGAGGTGGAGGTTGCAGTGAGCCAAGATGGTGCCACTGCACTCCAGCCTGGGCAACAGAGTAAGACTCCGTCTCAAAATAAATAAATAAATAAATAAATAAAAATAAAAACATAAGCTGGGCATGGTGGTGTGCACCTGTTGTCCCAGCTACTCGGGAGGCTGAAGCAGGAGGACTGCTTCAGCCCAGGAGTGCGAGACTGCAGTGGGCTATGATGATACCACTGTACTCTAACCTGGGTGAAAGAGCAACAGACTCCATCTCTCATACACAAAAAAAGTATTTAATAATTTATTATGTCTTAATATTTCTTGAAGGGGCAAAATAAGCAATTATAAGTATCTACCCATCTAGATAAAAATGGAAAACTGAAACACCTCTTGTAGATGCTACATCATATCTTAATATAGCTGATCAAATAATTCACTTAGTAACTACTTCTCCAGAATAAGTTCTGTGAGACAATGATGCTTACAAGCACCATATTTTGGAAAACCAAGAGATAACAGTTCAGGGTTATTTCAAAGTACGACATGGAGTAAAAAATCCATCTTAGTGAAATATTCCACAGAAAGACGTTTCATTTAAATTAAGCGCGTGTTAATGCTGGCCCTGTTTGCCTAGGCCTAACTGCACATGGGTTTTACATAAATAACATAATCAATACTGAGGAACAGCATTAAGAATGACTTTTTCAAAAACAGTTATTAATAATGACAACATTTGTGAGAGGAAGTGGAAGGGAAAGGAAGGAAAGATACATAAAGATAAGACAGTCATAAGAAAGAGAATCTTACAACAAGAGGAAGGATTTGCTGGCCACATCAATTCCTGTTGTCTAGATCTTCGGCCCTGGCAGTCAGTGTATATCCCAATGCTGTTAAAACACAGCAGATATTCTTTACTGGAGATCTCAACTGCGCAGATAGCATCCATTGGTTGATGTGCAATAAATGATAGTGTATGGTCATTTGAATGGAGCATACTGTATGGACTTCCTTCTCCATTCAAGGGGTATCTTAGAAATCCTGACTGGAATCCCACACAGAGTTGTTCACTGAAGATTGCCATCCACTGGACATTATATGGGACTTGAATTTCCTTAAATTTTCTGTGACGGGTCTTGCTCTGAAATAGTTCATAACAGAGGACCTGCCTTTTCATAGCCACACACAGGCATGTGAGAGCTCCATGGCGCACCTTTCCAGATGTTATGGTTTGACATCCTTTAGTTTCTGCCAGCTTGTAAAAATCAGTCTCTCGCCCATCCAAAGCTGACATAGGAAAAAGTCGTACATGACGATTTCGTCCTGAGATCACAGCAACAAGCTGATCATTTGGAATGAGTTCAATCTGATGAATCTTCTTATTGTCACCAACTCTAATAATTTCTAAATACAGAAAGAATAATAAATCAAATGAAAAATAGTTTTAATGATTAATCATATCCCAATTATACTCAAAAGGATATAAGTCAACTTACAGATGCACACAGAGAAGAATAAGACATCAGAAGTCAGAAGGAAAAAAAAAAGATAACCAAACCCATCATAAGATAATTTAACTCACCTATAGTACATATTGAGTCCTGCGATTTCTGGCAGCCAAGTCAAACCCCAAAGGATTCTTGTGTAAAAGTATGCCAAATTTTCAAGGAAAACTTTTTTACTGGCACTAAATTCTAGGGAATGTCACCATGGAATTCCCATTTTTAAAAACACAGAACTCATTTTTCAGAAAGTATTTATATGGGTAACAATGCATTGTCTTAAATGTATTGTTTTCCCATGATCTAGGTTGATATAAAGATAAAACTTAGAATATTGCATTTATGAATACCAAGTTATATTGGTCTCTCTTCATTTCACCCAGCATTTAGTTTTTCCCTACAAAAAAAAAACCTCCAAATAAATACATTTTAATAGTTGTTGTCTCTTTGGTACTAATAGAACAATGGGAAAATCAAGTTGTACTTTTTTTTCATGTTCCATCTTTAGAAATGCAACCTGGGCTGGGTGTAGTGGCTCATGCCTGTCATCCCAGCACTCTGGGAAGCCAAGCCGGGTGGTTCACGTGAGGTCGAAACCAGTCTGACCAACATGGAGAAACCCCACCTCTATTAAAAATACAAAATTAGCCGGGAATGGTGGCACATGCCTGTAATCCCAGCTACTCAGGAGGCTGAGGCAAGAGAATTGCTTGAACCTGGGAGGCGGAGGTTGTGGTGAGCCAAGATGGTGCTATTGCACTCCAGCCTGGGCAACAAGAGCAAAACTCCATCCCAAAAAGAAAAAAAAAAGAAATGCAATGTGAGTTCATACAGAACTGTTAAATAAAATGATACAAGAAGACAATGCACATTTGAAGTTTTAAACCTCAGGGGGATTACAGAAATTTAAAACTAATCTTTTAATTTATAAACATATCAACTTAGGTCTGGAAAATTTTAATCACAGGATAAATAAGAGCAAATCCTGCTCTTTGTAGAATTTAGAATCTAGTTTAAATTTTTTTAACACATGATTTAAAATTACTCCAAAAAAAAAAAAAAAAGAGTTTTCTCTTACCATCTTTGGTGACATGCACAACAAATAACCCTTCTTCATTTCCCAAGGCAATCCTTTCATGATCTATGTAAGACATGAATATGAAAGATTTTTATTAGGAAAAAAACACGTAATGCTAATAAACCAGATGATAAGAACATTTGGTGCAAAAAAATGGAAACAAGTAAATTACAATAACAGTTTACACTATTTCTTTTCAGATTATACTGGTAAATCTCTCATGTCTTCTAAAATAGAATAATTATTAAAAAGTAAACCATATGAATACCTACAAAAAGAAGTAAATGTTTAATAAATGATGAAACAAAATGAAAAACCTAGCTTGTTAGTACCCTAGGTCTAGTTCTACACTTCCTGTTTTGGGAGGGAAAAATTTTGAATGGTATTTTAACCCTACTCATTAAACTTTTCAGTATTTATGGAAAGTAACAGAAGAGTTGGATGCAAATATAAGAATACAGCAAAAATGTAAACCTACAGACACAGAAGCTGCCATTTGTTAAAGGCATTTCTTTTTTTTTTTTTTTTTTGAGATGGCATCTCCCTCTGTTGTCCAGGCTGGGGTGCGCGGGCACGATCTTGGCTCACTGCAACCTCCACCTCCCGGGTTCTAGTGATTCTCCTGCCTCAGCTTGCTGAGTAGCTGGGACTACATGTATGCACCACCACACCCAGCTAATTTTGTTGGCATTTTTAGTAGAGATGAGGTTTCACCATATTGGTTAGGCTGGTCTTGAACTCCTGACCTCATGATTCGCACGCCTTGGGCTCCCAAAGTGCTGGGATTACAAGCATGAGCCACCGCACCCGGCCACGGGGCATTTCTTTCATGCAAGGCACTCTGTTATGTATTCCATCTTATTTAAACTTCCCAATAACCTTAGCAGGTAATTACCATCTATATTTTATATATTAAACTCTAAGAAACTAACTTGCTCTAAATCACACAAGTAGAAAATAGATTGGTAGAACTAATGTTTAGCACTGTTGTTTTTTTCAGGGAAAAAAGGCACTTTGAAAGTGTGCTTATACTCCTGTTTATTGAAAAACAAAGATCTGATATAGGTCTCATTCATTCAATAAACATTTACTGAACATTTGTGATACAATGCATAGTATGTTGGACACTGGGCATTCCTAGATGAAAGCCAATCCCTGTTCTCAAGTTAGATTAGGAAACAATTATAATAATATAATAAATATTATAAATTCATACCTATGATTGCAGCTGCCTGGGTTGTTTTAATGAGGGGTAGAGTGCTGTCATAAGCCTCTTTGGGAACATAGACTGAGCGGTCTCTGAATTTGTTTTTCTTCAAAATCTTGTGCAATTCACTCAGCACTCCCACCCACTTACTCTTCTCATTCTCACTGTCTGCTAGCATCAGGATTGAACATTTGTTATTAGATGCTGAGAGCTGGGAAGCTGTGACCTAGAACAATTTAATCGATATTCATGATACGAGAAAACAGGCACCCTTTATGCTAGTTTCATGATTATGTTAGTTTGCTTAGCACTCACCAATAAAATGAGCATTCATTAAATGATAACTCTACTGGAGTTTAGCTTTTCCTAATCGGAATAACGAGTTTTAGCATTAGAATACATGACAAAGCAAAAGTGGCAGATACCATTTGAATTGTTTGTATTATTTTCATTTTCCTTCTATAAAAGTGCCAAACACTATCACTAAAGAGGCATTAAATATACTCATACATAACAACAACTGACATTTACTGAGTAAATACTGAGCACCAGGTAGATCTAAATACTTTACTAGCATTAACTCATTTAACTCTGTTAACATCGTCATGAGATAGGATGTAATGCCTTTATATCCTTATTTTATACATGAAAAAACTGTGATGCAAGGCAATTAAGTAATTTCTCCAACGACACACAACTAGAAGTCTGGGATCTTGTGCCCATGCTCTTAAGTGCTACACTATACTGACTTGCAACTTGTTTGAAGAGTCAGAAGCGCTCAGTGATACATTCTCTGTTACTTCACAACTCCCACTATCATTAAGATTTTATCATTTGAATTAGTATTTAAATGCAGGTTTATCATTATATAAACAATACTATCAAAGCAGTTTTAAAATTTACATATATGAATTCCTTTAAGAATTCGTTATTAAGTAGCAGTGACAATAAAACTGCACTATGAAAATCAGTTATAGATAAGGGGGCCTCTGTAGGCACCCTTGGTGGCAGGGAGGAAAATAAATAGTTGTCAGTCTGGGAACTGAGAGACTAAGTATACTTTTTGCCTGACCTTCCTTAGGTACAAGATTCATAGACAAATATAGGCAGATAGGCATAACAATTGGGCAGTAGTCTTTTTTTTTTCTTAACCTCTATTGTCTTAATTTACCAACTCAAGATTGCATTGTGGCAATAGCCTCCAAAGATGGCTACCAACAAGTCCTCCTAAAGAATTCTATTCTTCTCATCAAGAGGTAGAGTCTATTTCCCCTCCCCTTAAATCTGGGCTGACCTCAGGACTTGCTTTGACCAACAGAAGACAGTAGGGTTATTATACCTGTTTTGGACCTAGTCCTCAAAGGGCCTGGCAGCTGCTTTTGTTCTCTTAGAAGCCAGCCACTGGGGGCTTAGCCAGCCTACCTGATGACCAGAGACCACATGGAGAGAGTTCACAAAGAGGAGAATTGAGATCATCCAGCTAACAGTCAGCACCCAGATATAAGAGCAAGGTCATTAGATGTTCTGGCCCAAAATGAGCTGAATGCAGTCACATGAGTGACACTAGCTGACACCACAAGAATGGTACAGCTGGCCCAAAGAATAGTGAAAAATAATAAATCATTGTTGGTTTAAGCTACTAAGTTTTGGAATGGTTGTTACAAAGCATTAAGTAACAAACACATTAATTTTCAAAGAGAGACATTTTTATTTTTTTAAAAACTTGAGAAACCTCACACTTATCCAATTTTCCATGTGGTAGTATTTATTTGAAAACTGAATCAGAACTAAAAAATATTATCTACCAGCATATTTTATAAACCATATATTGATGCCTTCTCCAGGTCTTTCACTAATTACTTACTTACTTAGCACCAATTTTCTATACCTTCAAGTACTGGATGACATGGAATATGTAAAGGAATATAAAGACTGGTCCTACTTATAGTGAGTTTGTGATTTATATAGGGAGGTAAAATATACTCATTGAAAACACGTAATTCAGCAATCAAATTATAACATACACACTTACTCTAAATATACAGGGTATATCTTTTCGACTTGCATGGATAACATCAGAGGCCAAGACTGAACTCACAGAAAATTCTTCATCTCTGAATGAAAAGCAAAGCATTAGAAGTTAGTATATGTGGCTATGTGTGTGTGGTTTTGGTGTGTATCCAAATAACACATACGAAGCAATACCCAAAGTTTAACTGCACCAAATACCCAAATTTAATTTTTTAAAAAATTTAACTTTCCCCTATTGTAATTAATAGTGCCCCAAATAATTTATCAAGAATAACTTCCTAGTGGCATATTATACAAGAGCTAGAAATCATTTTTGGCTTTGCCACAGTCACAAAGCCAGTAAGTATACATGCAAACTGAGATTTGAACCCTGGTAGGTCTCTGGAGCCTCCAGTGCACCCTCTTGCCTCCCATAATAAATCTTAAGTGCCCTCAACCCAGCTCATCTTACATTTTATTGTTCCTTCAGCATCTAAAACATATTTCCTCCACAATAATTTCTTGTGATTCCCTTAATTTTGTTGTTGATACCATGACTCCCTTAGTCTTACAGGCTTGACACCTTAGTCTTACTTTTTATCCTTCTCCCTATCTATATTCAGTCCCTTAGTAGGTTCTATCAGATTTTTCTTGCCAGTATTTCTTGCATCTATCCCATCACAGTCCACATTTGTAGGAGAAGATAATGTGTTTGAGACGCTGGTGTGAAGTGCCAGTTTGAGTCATAGCTAGAAATTCTGGTTTTGAGCAATGCATGGATATATCTGAACTGGAGATACAAGTCTGGGAATCATCAACTCGGAGGTGATGGCTGAAGCTGTGAGTAAATATGATCACTCAAGGGCAGTGCCTGGAGTTAGGAGAAAAGGTTAAGGAAAAGGGGAAGAATCTAAAAAATTAGACCAGAAATGTTTGAGAGCTATACTTACTTAAATGTTTACTGATTATGTTTTCCAGGAGCTTTTCTGATTTTTATTTTCTTTCCTCACATTGAAATGATGCTCTAAGCCTTTAAGTGATGTGATGATAGAAACTTCACACAACAGGCTTCCATTACCCCAGCAAAGTTTACACAGGTCTTTTGGACTCAAACACCAATTTCTTTTTCCTTAGCTCCTAGCCCCACACACTCAACACACATATCATCCTGTCCTATAAATATACCTTACTTCCTATTTTCAATTCTGTTACTATAGTAATATTAGCAAATTAGAAAACATGAAATTAGATCATTTAAATAAACCATGCAACACAATTTTTAAAAATCAGAAACTTTAAAATTCCTATGTTGCAATGATACAAATAATTTTACCTTCAAAGTCTTACCTCATGTCAATCACTTGACTAATGACAACACTGGGCTGAGATGCTTTTCCTTCAGCAATATCGTACAGAAAGACTTTGAAGTCACACACTACAGCCAATGCTCTTTGCCATCCTTTCTTCACTCCAGCTGGCTTAGGAATCTTAGTTTTGTTTTAGACAGACAGACAAACAACCAACCAAAACAACGTAAATGAAAATATCCCTTAAATTACATATGTAATTGCAAGGTAAAGACCTACAGATAATGTACACATTTTACAAGTCTGCTATTCTGGTTGGTAAAGTAGCAGACAGGACACATATCATTAAGCTATGACAAATGTGAGAACACATTCTTCAAATACCAAATGACTTTTTATTCTGAGAACATTTTAATGGTACCACTTTAACTTTCACTAGTATTTCATTAAAATAACATTCATGGATTTCTTTCTAAATAGCATGAAAGTCAAACTTGGTAGTAAGATGAAATTCAGCTTTCATTGTAAATATTACCCAAGATAACAAGACTATGCTTTGATAATATCTCATAATTCATAACCATATCCCAACTCTCTTGCAAGACCAGGTGCTACAAACTCCTTTATGAAGATTTCATCACAAGATAGGAATAACATGGAAAAGCTTGAGATATTTTATAACTTATTTCCAAGTAAAACCTAGGTTTTTGTTTTCAAATCATTATTCTAGATGGAATAAAATTATTAGATGAATTTTATTCATTTAATTTTCCATCAAGAACTATGCTCTTAAAATAACTGGATTTGATTTTAATTCATTAATAATCTTAAAAGGTTAATCTAAACCCAACTTAATCATACTTACTCTGACATGACCTTCATATGCTGTTCCTATTCCTTTCTGAGGATCTATACCCAGGGGACCTTTTGTCTGTTCAGGAGGAACTGGACAAGTGGTTGGAGCTTTGTTTACACAAGTTATATGGCATGAGAATCCACACACTTTTGGAGGGAAAAAGAAGTGTTTGATAAAAATTCATTTTAACAAAAAGAAAATTCACTGACACTGCACACAAGATGCTATGTTAGATGAATGCTTATCTCCAATTTTATTTTAAATAACAGTTTTATCATTTGGGTAGCTGATTCGTTTGCTTATCAATGACAATTTTAATGAGAAATAGTAAATATTTAAAAATTATTTGTAATACTGTTGTTCTGTGTTGATATTAGTGATCAAATAGAAAAGCATCTAACCTTGTGACTAAAATGACAGATTTAGATTTCCTAAAAGAGTGGTTTCTCGAGTTCTTTTTAGCTCTTCATCCCACTACAACTTGGTATCTGCCTTGAAATTTCTCTTGCAAGGGTCATTAGTGGGCATTAAGCTACGTGACATCTTTGGTTTGGCAAACCCTACCAATCCTTGAAAATGGAGTTTTTCAATGACTAAAAGAGTACAAGTTAAGGGTAAATTTTAGGAGTTATTATTATATATATTTAAACTACTACTAAAATAACAATAGTTAACTTTATGGAGTGCTTTTTATTTTTCCATAACAATCTAAAAGAGGTATAGTTACCATCTCTACGTTAAATTATGACTTATTCAGGGTCACAACATGTATGTGGCAGTGTTAGAATTCACCCAGGCAGTCTGGCTCAGAGTCTGCATACCTAACTACTAACAATATTGTCATGATATGGTTATTTGATACTCACATGGTAAACCTGAGATTGGAAGAGAAGATAATAAATAAACTTACAAGTTTCACTGAGACTTGGTCAGGTGAGAATTAAAGGTTAAAATATTTAAAATAAACAAAGAAGTTTGTTGGGAGGGGTTACAGAGTAAGATAATTTATTTAGGCAATTTCTACTCAAAGGATGGATCCAGGAGACTCTTGGGGAAAGATTAAGAGAGGAACTAAATGGGTATCATTGTGGAAATACAAGCACATGGGGAAATGGACTGTAAACCACTGATGGATATTGTGAAACCAGCAGAGAGGCAAGATGACAAAAATGATCCAAATGTCTCAACTGACTTTATTTATTTATTAAAGAGAGGGTCTTGCTATGTTGCCCAGGTTGGCCTCAAAACGATTCTCTTGTCTCAGCCTCCTGAGTAGTTGAGACTACAGGCATGAGCCATCATACAGCTTCAATTCACTTTTAAGTGGAGTGTCCAGCAAGTTATGATTTGTTTTACTTACAAGCAAAGGGCAGTGGAAGCAACCAAATAAGTACCTATACTGGATCTAATTCCAACCAACCACAAGGAAAGGAACATGACAGTAATCTTTAGAAGCTGTAATCACATTATTATAACATTTACAAAAGCCTGGGAGACAAAGGTTAGGGACAGTCTCATGAGTTCCCATAGCTTCATAAAGTAGGCTTCAAAGGTTCTAAAGAAAAGATAGGCACAATTTCATAGCAAATGACTTTAGAAGAGAAGACAGTCTGAGAAGACCTCAAAAATTCCTACTATGAATTGCAAATAAATGTGATGCTTAAAGCCAGGTAGTTCGCTAGGATTCTTCCTAATAAACAAATACTGAAATGACATACCAGTACTGGCTAAGTTCCAAAATGAAGCAAAGCTTGAAAACTACACATTTTCTCCTTCTTTGGCTTCAGTCACACTTCCTAGTCAATGATACAGGCTATTCCTTCTCAGGTTACTTGGCTATCTATTACTGTTGCCTTCCCTTAACTATGTATGAGACTCATGTACTTGCTCACTTCTCAATCTACATGGGCTTCGTGGATGTCATTCATGTTTATAACTTAATACACTCATCACTCTTAAATCTCTGCTTTCTCAACCCTGAACATTTTATTTGGCTTTAAACACATGTATCTA
The DNA here is from genome assembly GCA_036589455.1 of Ateles fusciceps. Taxonomy (NCBI): domain Eukaryota; kingdom Metazoa; phylum Chordata; class Mammalia; order Primates; family Atelidae; genus Ateles; species Ateles fusciceps. The sequence continues at coordinate 15,752,759 of JAZHEH010001979.1, forward strand.
ATGAACTAGTTATATAATCTTGATCTTTCACTTTAGCTGTGAGAACTAATCAAACAGAATGCACTGCTTTAACATGTTATTAATTTCCCTCTTACTCAAAGTACTCAGATACAGGCTAACTGCAAGTAAATTATAAAGGAAACACATGCATCTGATGGGGATTGACTACATTTCCTTTAGGGTCCCTTCCCATCCTAACAGCAGAAGAGACAGGAAATAGCATTTGGATTAGAATTTGAGTTAGCAACTATTTTCTTAACTTTTTCATAAGATAAATCAATAGAGACTTTCAGATAGTTCATAGAAAATGCATACCATGAAAAAACTAGGCCAGGAGCAGTGGCTCATGCCTGTAATCCCAGCACTTTGGGAGGCTGAGGCAGGCAGATCATGAGGTCAGGAGTTAACAGCCTGGCCAATATGGTGAAACCCTGTTCTTACTAAAAATACAAAAACTAGCTGGGCATGGTGGCACACACCTGTAGTCCCAGCTACTTGGGAGGCTGAGGCAGAAGAACTGCTTGAACTCGGGAGGCCGAGGTTGCAGTGAGCTGAGATCATGCCACTGTACTCCAGCCTGGGTGACAGAGCACGACTCTGTCTTAAAAAAAAAAAAAAAGAGAAAGAAAGAAAAAACTATGCATGGATTTAAAATTTTCTTTTGCATCAAAATCAATGCATACTAACTTGTTATAATATGTCTGAAAAGGATGTAGTTGGAGGCACTAAGAAGAACAAGACATCGATCTGAAAAGAGCCCCTATAAGAGCAACATGAATTCTGCTAAATTTAAATAAGAACAAATAAAAAATTTACAATGAAGCTTGAGTAGAGGAATGGTGAAATCATTGGTGCTTCACAAAAAGTTTATGGGGACAATTCCTGATATGGTTTGGCTGTGTTTCCACCTAAATCTCATCTTGTGGATTGTAGCTCCCATCATTCCCACATCATGGGAGAGACACAGTGGGAGGTAACTGAATCATGAACCATGATTGTGAGGCCTCCCCAGTCATGTGGAACTGAGTCAATTAAACCTTTTTCCTTTACAAATTACCCAGTCTTGGGTATGTCTTTATTAGCAGAATGAGAACAGACAAATACAAATGCTTTAAAGAAATCAGGCCGGTCACTGTGGTTCATGCCTGTAATCCCAGCACTCTGGGAGGCCAAGGTGGGTAGATCACCTGAGGTCACGAGTTCGAGGCAAGCCTGCCCAACATGGTGAAACCCTGTCTCTACTAAACACACACATAAAGAATTTGCTGGGCATGGTGGTGGGTGCCTGTAATCCCAGCTACTAAGGAGGCTGAGGCAGGAGAATCACTTGAACCCGGGAGGTGGAGATTGCAGTCAGCTGAGATTGCACCATTGCATTTCAGCCTGAGACAAGAGGGAAACACCATCTCAGGGAGAAAAAAAAAAAAAGAAAACAAATCAGCAGTTTACAAATGGATAACTCAGTTTAAGAAGGGAAAGATGTCAACAATGAAACCTATAGTAGCAGACCATCCACATTAATTTGCAAGGAAAAAATCTTGTTCATGCCCTGTCTGAAGAGGACTGATGAGTAACATCACAAACAACGGCCAACACCACAGACATCTCAATTGGTTCAGCTTACACAATTCTAACTGAAAATGAATGTGAACAAACTTCCCACTTGTTGGGTGCCAAAACCACTGCATCCAGATCAGCTGCAGAACATTCAAGGGAAGTTTTAAACAAACAGGATCAAGATCCTGAAGCATTTCTTTGAAAAAGTGTAGCAGGAGATGCAACATGGCTTTACCAGTATGATCTTGAAGAGAAAGCAAATCAAAGCAATGGCTACCAAGAAAGAGGTGGAAATGGTCCAGTCACAGCAAAAGTGGACCAGTCAAGAGTAAAGGTCATGGCAATAGTTTTTTGGGATGCCTGAGGTATTTTGCTGTTGGCTTTCTGAAGAGCCAAAGAATGATAGCATCTCTTTATTATGAGAGTGTTTTGAGAAATATAGCCAAAGCTTTAGCAGAAAAACACCTGGGAAAAGCTTCACCAGAGTTCTTCTCCACCATGAAAATTCTCCTCCTGCTCATTCCTCTCATCAAACAGAATTGTGTGAGTGTTTCCATGGGAAATCATTAGGCATTCACCTTAGAGTCCTAATTTGGTTCCTTCTGACTTCTTTTTGTTTCTGAATTTCAAAAAGTCTTTAAGGGCACCCATCTTTCTTCAGTTAATAATGTAAAGCAGACTATATTAACATGGTTATATTCTCCCAGGAGTCTTTGTTCTTTAGGGATGGATTAAATGTGTGGTATAATTGCTTATAAAATCGTCTTGAACTTGATGGAGCTCATGTTAAAAAATAAAGTTTATATTCCTTATTTTTATCTTTAAATTCTACATTTCCACAAGCTTTGTGAAGTCCCCCTCATATAAGGTAGTGCTGTAGTGACAAATTTCACTTGATTTAAAAAAAGCATTCTTGTGCAACATTCAAAAAGAAATAATATATTCCATTATAATTTAAACCATTTTCACTTCAGAGGTCCTAGAAAAAATAAAACAATACCCAAACAAATAAATATACTTTATTTTCTGTTCACATAACCCCTGACCCTCTTTCCTTCATCACTCAGAATGTGCGCTCTATGAGGTAGGATCTGTACCTTTACCCTATCCACTATTATGTCTCCAGTACCTAGAAGTACAGTGGGCACTACATAAATATGTAATGAATAAATCATGGATGGTAGGGAAAAAAACCCTCTGCTATTAATATAGTAATAAAATATCTTTCAGGCATAGTGGCAGACATTTAATGTTTCTGAAAAGGTACCCATATTGCCTACTTTTCAATAATAAATTAAACAAGGTTAAACTTCAATGAATAGGTTTAAGGATAACTTGTATGTCTTCTGTTGTATAGGTTAATGTTTTTTGGCGGGGACTACAAATTTACTCAAGTAACAAAACGAAGACAAATGAAACATATTTAAATATATCTCCCCTAAAAAATATTTCTAGCGAACACTTGTCTAGTTTCTCTAACATTCAACAGACAACATAGATTATTTCCATTCCTGTTACGCAAAAAAGCAAATGATTAAGTAAAACAAACATTTATATACCTTTGAAAGAGAATCAAGTTATTTAATTACAATTTAGATAGTGAAGTCACATTTTCTTTCCTTTTTGTTCTTACCTTCACATGAACAGCCCTGTCTTATTAAACCCACCATCAAAGAGGTACACTGATGACACTTGGTAGGAGTAGTAAAAGATTTTACAAAAAACTGGTGAGTCTTGCGCTGCAAAACAAATTGATAAAAAAACACACATTGTTTAAAAAATTTCCATAATGTGAGTCCCTATGCCCCATATCACCTTCTAGAATGTTTTCTAAATAGGAATAGAATGAATTATTCCCATTTCTCATTACATCTTCTTATGGTTTATGGTCTTTAAACATTTTTATTAGGTAATTTGAGCGACTAAGCGAAAACAATTAAGAAGCGAAATGATAATTGCTCTTGAATATCATTTGAAAAGTATGTAAAATAAACTATAGCTTATTTGGGGGGGGACTCATAAATCTTAGCTTCAGAATTTTATTAAATTCTCCGAATTACTGTTCAGCAAATAGTTAAGTAAAATATTGCATATTTATACTTATATAAATATAGGATTTTAATATGCTTTATACCTTCTTAGGAAAAAAAGTTATTTAAAATTCTTGTTTCTACTAAAAATCATGTATTTCTCTTTCTGGAACCAAGGACAAATAATATGCTTCACAAATTAGTTTTCTCCTACGAAAACAGGCAATATAACACTTGAGCAGATAAAAATACACACATACTATTCCAGAGAGAGATGGCAGACTGAAATTTCTTATTGAATATACTGTAGTTAAAGGTCTCTAAGTCTTAACTGATTTACATGGTGGTAAGTCATATAGATTTTATTTCTTTGGAATATTCCTTTCTTTTCCAAATTAACTCTCTTAGCATGTTTTAACAATGATGTATAATAAATAACCTTTCATTCTGCTGTGTGAACTTAGGAGCAATTTACTAAATTCCTCTCTGTCTCACTTTCCTTATCTACAAAACAGGATAAATAGGAGTATCTACTTAATGGAGTGGTTAAACGAGTATTAATATAAACAAAGCCTTTCAAACAGTACCTGGTACATACTAAGTACTCAAAAAAGATTTACTTTTTTCAAAAATAATTTCAACTCTTATTTTAGATTCATGGGTGCATGTGCAGGTTGTTACCTGGGTATGTTGCATGATGCTGAGGTTTAGGGTATGACTGATTCCATCACCCAAGTACTAAGCATAGTACCCAATTTTTCAGCCCTGGCACTGCTCCCTGCTTCCCCCTTCTCTAGTAGTCCCCCAGAGTCTTTTGTTGCCATCTTTATGTCCATGAGTTATTTGAATTTTTTATGTCCATGAATGTTATCTGAATTTTGCTAATTATGTCTCTTTTATATGTGTGATTGATTTAAACTACTAAGAACTAACTCTACTCCATATTCTACTACATCATGAATACGGATTTAAAAAAGTTAAAGTAGCATTTATTTCAGTTGACACAACATATGAACAAAAAACTAAGGGGCATATTTGAAGCTATAAAATTCAAGTTAAAAATAAATCTTGTTCTTTTCAACTGGGATATATGATTTGCACACTACAAAAGACGTTTTTAAAAAATGAAATAAGTAGATTATCTTTTTATAAAAAAAACCCTGACTACCAGCATTAGTCAGAGAATGGGGTGAGATTCCCAAATTTAGAGTCGTCATGAGATCTGGTCCAACCTCAAACCATTCTGTTCTAGATGTTCCTGGTGATCTTTTGGTGAATTTCAAAGCAGCACTGGGAATTGACTCTAAGCAGAACACAGACTATCTTATTACTAACTCTGCAATTGCTCCTATAGCTTCTGAGTCCCAGTCAGGGTGCAGGCACTGTATCAGTACTTTATATAATTCATCTTATTTCGTGTAAACAACCACCTTGGAAAGACAGATATTTCCTTATATGAAGGAATTCATTAAAATCATAAAATTCTGCTCCTTCTCTTGTATACAACTTTTAAATTTTTAGCTCTTTGAAAAATTTTTCTAGTGCTAACTTTTTCAATTGTTCAAAATGCATTAATGCAAAAGATGTAAAGTTATTCTACTGGTTAGTTCTGGAGGCTTTTAATACAAAGAAGGAAAAATTAATCAACTGCTCTAAGTAGCTTCATTTTTTTTTTCTTCTAAAGGATAAGACATATCTGAAACAGTAGCAATGAAACAACTCTAGTGTAATTTATATTTATATATATAGATATATAAATAAAACACTTCCTCCCCAGGAAGAGATCTACTTAGGATGTCACAATTCTGAGTAGGACAACAGGGGAAAAAAATAACAACCCAATGTTTTGGATGAGAATTAATTTTAGGTAATAAATCACCTAACTGGTAGGTGATGGTTAATTATGGGAGAAGTTGTGAAATTTACACTAAAGATTAAGGAGTTTATGTTCCACTAATCTCCACTAAGGACAGTATAACATAACGTAATTAAAGATTGTTACTCCAGGCCGGGTGCGGTGGCTCACACCTATAATCCCAGCACTTTGGGAGGCCAAGGTGGGCAGATCATGAGGTCAAGAGATCAAGACCATCCTGGCCAACATGGTGAAACCCCATATCTACTAAAAACACAAAAATCAGCTGGGCACGGTGGCGCGCACCTGTAGTCCCAGCTACTAGGGAGGCTGAGGCAGGAGAACTGCTTGAACCTGGGAGGCGGAGGTTGAAGTGAGCCAAGATCGCGCCCCTGCACTCCAGCCTGGTGCCTGGCGACAAAGCAAGACTTTGTCTCAAAAAAAAAAAAAAAAAAAAAAGATCATTACTCTGATGGCATCAGTCTTTTGGTAATACACAATAGGATTCTGGTTTTGTTTCGGTGTGAAAAAGAGGAATGATAACAGAAAGATACATGAATAATCAATCTTAGGGTCTAGATTACTTGGCTTCTAATATCCCTGTTTCCTGCTTCCTGGTCAGTATTTGATAACTAATACTTCCCTTTGTGAAATAGCTGGAAGAGGAGAAAAAAATGCAAGAAAAAATCTAGTAAGAAAGGTGTTAAAGTATGGACCAAACTTAGAATTTTAGATTATGTGATCATTTGGAGTAGACAGAATTAACTATAACCTCAAATTTCAATGTGGTGATTAGAAAGAGTTCTTTTCTACTCTTGATTTTGTCTGTGCTGTAGATTTTAAGCTACACATTGGAGAAGGTAAAATGTTTTTAACAGAAGATGTGAGAGCCAAGTAGAACCAAGTACAACTCTTGGTGAAAGCTTAGAAATTTATTGTAAATAATTAAACTTCTGCCACTAATAAGCGACAAGCAAAAGAGTATCTCACACAATCCTTTCTTTCTTAGAATAGATTTTAAAATGTTTTAAATAAATTAAATTTTCTGGCTGGGCTTAGTGGCTCATGCCTGTAATCCCAGCACTTTGGGAGGCCCAGGTGGGCAGATCACGAGATCAAGAGATTGAGAGCATCCTGGCGGCCAACATGGTGAAACCTCGTCTCTACTAAAAATACAAAAATTAGCTGGGCATGGTGGTGCATGCTTGTAGTCCCAGCTATTCGGGAGGCTGAGGCAGGAGAATCACTTGAACCCAGGAGGCAGAGGTTGGAGTGAGCCAAGATTGTGCCACGGCACTCTGGCCTGGTGATGGAGCAAGACTCCATCTCAGGAAAAAAAAAAAAAAAAAAAAAATTTCTTTTTTAAAGTAATATTTTTTCTTTCCTTCTAAAATTTCTATTTTGAGATAATTATAGATTAACTTCTCTATCTTTTAAGAAACATGAAATAAACTTTATTTTTTGGGGGATAAATATTAGGTGCGACAAACTAATATTTAGTTGATAAAATAATATTATCAGTGTGGTAGAGGCCTCACTCTAGTTTTATTTTACCTTCTTTTGCCCATACATCCTTGATGATCCAATACCTTGGACATGTACATATCTTTAGATAATCTGAGTGTTTCTAATTTATATCAGTGTGATTCTGTCATATATCAGCTACATTATATGAATCTTCCCCCTATTTCTACCTCCAATACCTTGGACATGTATATATCTTTATAAATTAGATAGTCTGATTATGTGTTTTTAATTTATATAAACGTGTTTCTGTTATGTATCAGCTATATTTTAGGAATCTTTTCCCTATTTCCAACTCCCTACTGCCATAAAAAATTCAGTAATAAACATCTTCATCATGTTGCCTAATGAATCTGTATGAAGGTTTTTCTGAAGGAAAGAGATTTTTCTGATGAAATGAGATTGCTGACTCATACAGCATATGTATGATTCTACACTGCCTAGGTTCTCTCCAGAATGGCTGCACCCATTTATACTTCCAGTATCCACATGTGAGGCTGGCTGTTTCTCCACATCCTTGATGCCATCTTACTTACTGTTACCTTGATTTTGAGTAGAAAGTAATTTTAAAATTAAATTTTAAAAATTTCCCCCAACAATTAATGAAGTTGGACATTTCTTCACATGCTTGTTGATTAACAGGATTTCATCTTCTGGGAATTACTCATTCATATCATTTGCCAATCTTTCAACAGGATTTTCAGTCTTTTCATATGGAGTTGCAGAAGTTTCTTATATATTTTCGAAATAAACCTCTTATTAGTGGTGAATATTGCAGATATCTTCCACTAGTCTGTCATCATCTGTTAGCAATGCTTTCACTGTAAAAACATTTTTAATTTTGATGTAAAGTCCATGAATATTTTCACCTTATGCTTGTGACTTGAGATCTTATATTTATTCCCAGTCACAAAAAAATTTCTACATTTTCTCTTATGTGTTTTAAATTTTTTAAATCAAATACATACATACATATGGTTGAAAAAGTAAAATGGCATTACAATGCTTATGACAAAATCGAAAGTATCCCTTTGCCCCAACTCCTCCTTCCTAGAAGCAATTTCATTTAAATCTCCTTCTTTTTTTTTTTTTTTTAAAGCTATTTCCCTTCTTCTGTAATAGATATCTATATTGACAAGGGAGGGGGGAAGCCTATACTACATTTTTTGATTTGACACATTATCTGTTCACTTCCTGCTATGGTAGAGAATGATTTGGTCCCTTTACACTATCTACTCTCTTCTTTCATTTTTCCCAATATTGTTATAGTACAGTTTTAGATTAAAATTTATATGTAATGTCTAAGTCATTATGACTAGGGAATTATTATTCACTAATAAGAAGTACACTATGGTTATAATTTCTTACTTGTATAACCTTTCAATTTTTTAAAAATTAATAGTGCTCTCCAACCCCTGACTTTTACCTTTCCATATCTCTATCACTAAATCTTACAAACTCTTCTAAGAAACCGTAAAATCCCCTGGAATCTATTTACCGCATGGTCAAACACATCAGAAACCTTTCAGCCCCCCACCCCTTTCCATCGACCTGAAGACACCCCCACTAAAGTCCTCTGGTTTCCTACTCCAGTCTTTTTCTTAACCAGTCTGTATACAACCTTCTTCTATGGACCTCATGTCTCTCTCTTTCTTGGTCCCCTTCCTTCTACTGGTAGAACTAATTCAGTTTCCTTAGGAAGTAGCACATGGGTGATACATTTTTTTGAGATCTAGAATTTCTGAAAATGCAGTTTTTCTCCCCTGCAACTCAATGGGACATTCGACAGGGAATCAAAAATTCTAGCTTGAAATTTACCTTATAATTATTCATTTTGTTTTGGAAAAGTATGTCGTTTCAATTCCTGAACACTTGGATGTGATCTTTATCTCCTTAAAGGTTTAAAAAGTTTTCTCTATCTTTGTTATCTTGAAAACTTACACAGTGATGTGACTGAGGACAGGTATTTGTCATCCACTAGTGCTAGTAGGCATCGATGGGACTTTGCAATCTGGGAACATGTCTTTAAGTTACAGGAAAAAGTCTTTTATTTACTTGATAATTTCCTTCCTTTTCTTTTTTCTGTTTTCCTTTTCAAAATCTTCTATTTGTTGGATATCGATTTCTCATATTTTATTTTCTAATTTCTATCTGATTTTTTGTAATATTTTCCAAGAGAATTCTCAAATTTATCTTGTGACCCATTACTGAATTAAAAAAATATTTACCATATTTTCTTTAACTTGAGACTTCTTGTTCTCATATTCCTGTTTCTTTCTGCTCTTTGCACTGTCCCCTTTTCCTTCAACGAAAACAGGAAATATTTGTTTGTTTTGATTTTTTCTTTTTGATCTTTTTCTTTCTTTTGAGACAGGGTCTCACTGTGTCACTGAGGCTGGAGTTTAGTGGTGCAATCTCAAGCTCACTGCAGCCTTGACCGCCCAGGCTCAAGCAATCCTCCCTCCTCAGCCCTCAAGTAGCTGGCACTCCAGGTGCATACTACCATGCCTGGCTAATTTTTGTATTTTTCATAGAGACAGGGTTTTGCCATGTTGCCCAGATGGGTCTCGGACTCCTGGGCTCAAGTGATCCCCTGGCCTCGGCCTCCCAAAATGCTAGGATTACAGGTGTGAGTCATCATTTATGCCCGACTTTTTCTTTTGTTAGATAATTTTGAAATGTGTGCTGACTCCTGGGAATCTTAATATTTTTAAGTCAGTAGAGAAGCTAAAGAGATTTTGTGTTTTTTAATGTGTGCATGTATGAAAGCAAACATATGATGTGCTTGTTAAGGACCTAGCCATCTCATTAGGGAGCCCCAAATGACATTATCAATATGTCTTTTCTGGGCCATTTAGTGGACTCAAGAATCCACTGATATCCTCTAAGCAGAGAGGGGGGAGGAGGCTGTAGTCCCAAGTGTCAGTATTCTGGGAGCTAAGCAGAGGAAAGGCTTTGGGGTCTCACCATTCAGTACATGGACTTTTGCCAAATCTATTTATGGTTTCACATTTCTCTCTTTCACCAACTAGTGAGCCTGGTGCCCCTAAATTTGTGGTCTTTTTGGTTTAATTACTTTACAAAATTAACGTATTGCTGAGTTGGGGTAGTTGTCTGGTTTTCAGAGCTGATATAACACTTTATGTGGACTCTGAATCAATTTTCTAATTTACTCTAGACTCCCACTTCACTCTTGTCTCTCAAGGTACTTGGTGTCTTACCATTTTGGTTGTCTGAAGCTTGTTTTCTAGTATATTGCTCAGGAAGGGGTATGGGAACAATATTTCTTGAGCTCTTGAATGTTCTTAATAGTTTTCTGTAGCCTTTATTTTTGGAGGATGCTTTATTATCCTTAAAATATTAAATCCTTAAAAATCTTTGACTTGTATTTTCCTTGGGTATCTTAAACGTGTTATTCCATTATTGTTGTTGTTTTTGGCATACTGTTACTATGGAAAAATCTGATGACAATCTCATTCACTTTCTTTCCCCTTTAAGTGACATTCTTTTTGCCTTAATGCCCAATATTTTTCCTTTTATTTATAAACCATTAGTTTACTAGAATGTCTTCTTTTGGCTGGGTTGTCATATATCTTAACTTTGCTGCTTTTCATCTATCTTCCATCCTACTAACTTGCTCTTCTGTAATATACATTTTGCTGATTCTACTCTAAAAGTCATCTATTGAGTTATTTCAGCAGTTAATGTTTTCATGTCAAGTACTTCCAATTTATTTTTCTTCCTAACTACCTTTATTTATTTCTATCTTTTTTAGGAAAACTTGCGATACTGCATCTTCCTAACTACCTTATCCTGCCTCATGTTACCAACATTCTTCTTTTCTGATCTCTTTAAGGATATTTTTTATGTTTATTTTAAATTCATGTTCTATCTGGCCTTAAAATTTTGCTTTATTTGGACACAGGTTGTTTCAGTTTGTCTTTCTTTTATATCAGTTATATTTTTAGTATATTTTTTCAGGTCCATTGACTTCTCTCTCTCATTCTGTGGTTTATCCAAGGTTTATGTTCTGGAGAGGCAGATCATTCAGTTTTCCAATTTCTGGAATTTCTTTGTAGGAGCTTGAGACAAGCAACTAAATCTTCTCATTCTACCATATGTAATACTTCAGTCATATTTATGTCAATAAATATGAAAAAAAAAGTCCACCTGATTTTTTCTCTAAATGGTTTTCTTTTTCAGTGTTTACTGACTTCAATCTCATATTCTTTCACAAGTGGCCTCAACTTAATGCCTTACTGAGGCATATACTGCTTAGAGAAAGTGCTGCTTCTTATTATAACAGACTTCAAACACTGAATTTAAGAAGATGAAAAAGAACAAGTGCTGTATGCTCTCCCTACCTTTCCTACTGGTGATTATTTGCATTCATATAGATTTATTTTCTAAGTTTTTCTGCTTGTAATTTTGAAGGAATAATATTTTAAAAAATAACAGCAAAAGCAAAAAGCAGACAAAATTCTATTTTTTTTTGTGGGCAGGAGGAACACACTGTGCTTATAACTAGATTGAGTACCTTAGGTGGAAAGCCAGTTGAACCAGGACATCCTTTTTTCTTTAAGGTTGGTGTGTGAACTGGAAGTGGAGTAGAGTCTACAGTCTGGACCCAGGAGCAAAAAAAGGAAATAAATGTCATGAAACCCTCCATTAATTTCAAATATAACTAGAAAGAAACCAAAATAAATAAAACCAAACAAAACATCAATAAGGCAAAAAGTTGTACTAATTAATAATAAAGAAAACCTCAATAAAGCTAAAATTCTCATAATTGTTGATAATTTAAATCTCTGCCTGCACTATCTGCAAATGAAGTATTTGTTCAATTAGTAAGTTACTTCAGTCTGGAAATATAAAAATAAATCACTTGGATCAAATGATCCAAATAAAAAAAGCCATGGCATGTGGCCTACATAAATATGAAGATGTTAGTTTTTACTTTCATCTGAATTTGCCATATTACTTCTAAAAAGTATCTGAAAATGTCTTTAGCAAGATTTATAATAAAATATTTAGAAGATTCTTTTAACTACTCAACTTCCATATTCATATGTTACATATATAGAACACAGCTCTGGATGTGAATACATAGACAGAGACTGACACTGGGATTTTTGTGCAGAAATTAATTTCCGAAGAAGGGAATTATTTAATTTTATTGGAATTATTTAATATTATTGGAATTCTGACCGTAATATAAATTTAGTCACATACCATATCTTTCTTAGTTAGCCATGTAAAATATGGTCTTCTTTTATGGGGTATTATTGTAAGATATTGTTTTGAATGAAAGGAACCAATCATTACACTGGATGTTATTATGGGGAAAAAAGAGCCACTGCTTAATTAGCGAAGTAGTTAAAAAAAGACATGGAAAGTAACTTCCTTTTAGGATGCCAAGCAAAAAAATAAAAGGAAAAAGCTAGTCTTTGTATAAAGTACAGAATATTTTAAACATTACAAGAAAAATGGATGGTCCTATCTTTGCTGTTATTATACAACCTTGTCTTCGTTGTTACTATACAATAATCTGTCTCTTTGTTGTTACCATACAACCTCTGAAAACCAGAATATTTTATGTGCACTGTAGCTTTAAAACAAAATTCAGTTGACTTTCTCAGAAATTTGTTTGTGAGTTTAGCTCTAATTTAGATTTTATTTACTTTTAAATAGCTTGAAAAAGTTTTAAACCAAACTTACAATTTAACATTTGAAAAGATAAATATGAAAGATAAAAGAGAAGAACACTGAAAATCTATATAAAAGTTAATAAAAAACAATAGGAAACAAAGTTGTCAATCGAATATATATAGAAAGTCCAAAGGTTATTAGAATTAAAAGAAATTAAGCAAGGGTGCTGGATAGAAGATCTACAGAGTTTGTAAAGACAAGGCAATGCACGGTAAGAAAATGTATTTAAAAAGGATCCCATTCACGATAGCAACAAAAATTTTAAGGTACCTAGGAACAAATCTAACAAGCATTTTGAAACACACTGAAAATAATGAAACTTTATTGAAGGATGTAACAGAATACCTAATATGTATACCATGTTCATACATGGAATACTCAGTATCATGAAGATGTTAATTCTTCTCAAATAGATCTATAAATTAATGCAATTCCAATCAAAAGCCCCATGTAAAACTTGACAAGCTGACTTTGAAAGTAATATGAAAAACTAAAAGTTCAAGAAGAAAAAGAAGAAGGAGTGTGGGATGACTCGCCATACCAGGTATCAGAAATCATTTTAGAGTGAAAGTATTTGTATTTAAGACAATTTACTGTCAGTGCAGGAATAACCAAAAGAACAATGGAAAAGAATTGAGAATATCCAAACAGATCCATGCATATAAAGCAGAATAGCATTACAAATCAATGGGGGAAAATATAGCAGGGTCATTTGTTCATTTGGGAAAAAGACATTAGAAGCCCATTTCTCATTATACATAACGATATATTTCAGTTTGACTAAGGTCCTAAACAAGTAAAAGCAAAATTTAAAAACCCAAGAAAATATAGAAGAAAGTCTTTATAATCTCTACATAGAGAAGAACTGCTTTAAAAAGACAGAAAAGCAGAACTGGTAAAGGAAAAAGACTGATAAACCTGACTATTTTAAAATAAAAACTTTTGCAAGACAAAAAGACATCACAAATAAAATTTTAAAATAAGCCACAGACTGGGGGAAAATATTTGCAGTGCATATAGCTAGCAAAGAATTAGTATCCAGAATATACAATTAACACAAAAAGCTATAGGAAAAATGATTCAATAGAACAAAGGACATGAACAGGCAAATCCTCAATGGTCAATAAACATACAAAAAGATGCTGAATAACACTAGAAAATAAATGCAAGGTGAAACAAAAATGACACTTCATATCCATCGAACTGGCAAAAGTTGATGTGTGACAGTGAGGTGAGGATGTGAGGAAATGGGGAACTCACACACACTACTGGGGGAGTGAAAACTGGCCCAATCACTGTGAAAAGCAATTTGGCAAGATCCAGTTAAAGTTGAAAATGCATATAACATACAACTCAGTAACACCACTAAGTATATATGCCAAATAAACTCTGCACATATGCAAAAACAGATATGAGGATATTCACTTCAGCATTGATAACGAAAAATTGGGAACAACCTAAATAGTCAACTATAGGAGAATGGATAAATAGTTGTGGTATATGCCACAGTTATAATGAATGAACTAAATGAACACATATCTGTATGAATAAACCTGAAAAGCAGACTTTTGAAAGAAAAAAGTTATAAAAGGATACAGGCAATATTTATGTAAATTAAACATATAATAAGCACTACTATATATCATTTATGGATACAAATGAAATAAACATATAAAACCAAGAAACAGAAGATGCACATCAGCTTCAGAATATTTAGATATGTCTGGGAAAGAAGAATGGGGAATGGTATGTGGGAGGATGTTTCAACTGTTTCTGGAATATATTTTCTTTGAATAAAAATCTGAAAAACAAGCAAAATTTTCATATCTGTTTAAACTGTGGGTGATATTTACATGGGTGTTTATATTATTCTCTGAATGCTTGAAATATTTTATCATTAAAACAAAATGTATAATTTCAAAATATTAAAACAATTATAACTAAAAACACAAGAGGGTCTCATTAACTTAACTAGTTTGGAGGAGCCTACCACAGAGTTGGAAAAAACAACCTGACTACAACTCACACTTCACTTTAGACAGCTCTTCAGATTGAGCTATCTGCTTCTATTGGAATGCTAGACACAGCTGTGAAGATTTAAAAAATGGAAAGCAAAGGAGCTTTGTCTGAATTGTAATGCTGAGTGAAGAATCAGAGCTGCATCTTAAGGCAGGATGGCATGGACTGAGGTACAGCATTCTTTTGACTTGTGGAACAAAGCAACCTTTGTTGAGAAAATTGGCCTATTGGCTATTTAAAACCATTGACTGACGTGAAGTATAAACACAACACAGTTTTTTTTTTGCAATACTAAATGTCAGGATTTAGTTGACTGTCTGTTACCCATTTAGCAGTTAGAATGAACTATTCAGTTGCCAGAAGTGGCTATTTTATTTTTCAGCTCTACTTACAATGTAACAGGTTAGCTGTATCATTACTTATTACATTTATTAGAAGAATTAAAATATGAGCATGGCACCTGCACTGCCATTTGCCTAGAGTTTCTAATAATTCAAAAATTTACATAATTTATCCTCTGTTCCACAAAGTTCTCTAATTAAAATAAAGACTATCTTTCTAGTTAGTTTTGTCTATTTCAGGTTGACTATTTGAGGACAATGTGCTCTTTAATTTTTTACTTCTATCTACATTATCAGTTAAATGCAATGATCTCCAATATACTGTAACTTATTACATAATATATTTGGTTAAAGGAGAGAGACAGACTTGTTTCATTCAATTCCCTCTTTCCTGACACAAGTGAAAAGTTGGGGAGCAAGGCTGCTCCAGTGAGGCACCTTAACTGGCTCAGCTTCACTAGATGTGGAAGGAGATGTGGACCGTGACTGGATGTGAAACTTGACGCTCGGGTTCCATACATATGTGTTCTCAACGGGATCAGTCTAGGAAAATAAGCCAGGAAAAACAAAAACCCAAAAAATCACTTTTAAACAACGTGCAGCTCTTAGCAAATTTCTGTTAAGGCATGATTACAACAACATTTCTTGAGAAAGGAGGAAAACAAACTTTAGTCTGAATATTCACAAAGGGATACCTCCTTATACAAAAGCATAACCACTAGCTTTAATGTAAACAAGGACTGACACAATAGTTAACCAAAGGCTCCTCTCCAATCTTCGCTGTTGATCTCTTACTTTGAGCACTGGTCCTACCGCACATTCCATGCTTGTATTCCACATGAAGCTTTTGTATTTCACAAAATGAATCATACATGTGAAATAAATACAGAGTACTTAATAGAGATATATACTGCAGATTAGAGCTAGTTTTGTCCTTCATAAGAATGAAGTTTGGTCTCTTACTACTCATTAATTGAAAGTTAAAAAAAAAAAAACAAAAAAAAAAAAACTACCTTATTGGCTTTGTGCTGGACACTAAAGTAAATCGTCCTTTTATTTTGCAGCAGTAGAAAAACCAGCACTTACATTCAGTTGCACCCTTTTAAACCAAGTATTTATTTTCAGAAATTAAAAATGCTTTGGGTTAAAATTTAGCATAAAAGATCTTATGAAGCATGCTGACTAGTCGGTTTGGCAAGTTTCAGAATTACTAGGATTGAGTTTTTAAAATGAAAGGACAATGAAGGTAATTTGGAAAAGTGGTTCAGGAACTTATTTTGAATATGTTGTACAGTAAAACAATGCTTAGATCATAAGTCACAAATCATAAGAACAGTATCAGTTTAATAATTTAAACATGGACTTATATTTTTCCTTTGTTCTTACCATGGCTATATTTTAGAAGGAAGGCATGATGATAATGTACGCCTTAGAAATGCCACTACTGTGGCTCACACCTGTAATCCCAACACTTTGGGAGGCTGAGGCGGGTGGATCACGAGGTCAGGAGATCAAGAACATCATGGCCAACATGTGAGACCCCATCTCTACTAAAA
Organism: Ateles fusciceps; assembly: GCA_036589455.1. Taxonomy (NCBI): domain Eukaryota; kingdom Metazoa; phylum Chordata; class Mammalia; order Primates; family Atelidae; genus Ateles; species Ateles fusciceps. The sequence continues at coordinate 15,769,350 of JAZHEH010001979.1, forward strand.
ATACAAAAAAAATTAGCTGGGCGTGGTGGTGCATGCCTGTAGTCCCAGCTACTCAGGAGGCTGAGGCAGGAGAATTGTTTGAACCCAGGAGGCAGAGACTGCAGTGAGCTGAGATCATGCCACTGCACTACAGCCTGGGTGACAGTGCGAGACTCCATCTCAAAAAAAACAAACAAACAAACAAAAAAAAAAGAAATGCCCCTGCTGATTCAGGTGCAGTTATGAGACTGTTGGCAAAGTAGAACTATTAAAACAATGAATTAAAATATAATGTCCTTGTACTCAAAACTAAGTGAAAAGCAAAACTTCTTTAAAATTCTGGGTTGAATGGTAAATAATTGAGAATATAAATACTTGGAAAATAAGACTCCCCTAGAAATTAACTTCATAGCTTTGTTTTTAGCTCAACAGAACTCTGGGCACATGGCTTCAATCTCTAAGGGCACAAATTATTTTCTCAAGTTGAAGATATTTTCCTATTGATAATTAATGTAGGATACTGTTATCAATGTATATGTTGCATATCTTAAAAAGAGTCAATTTCTGTTCAATGTGGAGAATTAAAAAAATTTAGCAAGTGTATGGGAGGATAGGCTAGCAGGCCGGGAAACACTATCGTAGCACTCCACTGGTGCCCACCTACGGCCTTCCTGGGTGGTGGGCATGGAAAGGTATTCTGGTAACCACAAAGCCACCACCAGGCCTTAAACTTGCCACCACCAGGCCTTAAACTTTCAGCTATTGGGTTTGGGAGAAGTAGGGACAAGAAGGGTCTTAGTGAAGGCATTTAGGGGTCTTGGAGCAGCAGCAATTTACCAACTGCTAGGATACTCAATATTTTAAAAAGTGGTACCAATGGACTTAAGCTTACCAGCTGAGTATCAGCTCTGTACATGTGATGTGGCTGATTCCATGAAACTAGTATGCCTTGTGAAGTTGGAGAGCCAGGCCTGTATTCCATCTCTTGAGTCCAAATTCAGCATTATTTTTGTTCTACCAGAGGCATCTTCGTAGCAGAGTAATTTACTCAAAGTAACTTGATAATCAAGAAGGCTAAGTTATATTATCTCCTTTCATGACAGTAAATTTTGACCAGAAAAAGGAAAAGTAGGAGAAAATGGGACTCAGGAAACATTGTGACCAGTTTACAATTTTATTCAGGGACAGCCATGGAGAAAGTAATTAGTTTAAATTATAAATATGAACTTTGACCATGAGTTGAGAATAAGGCAGAAATGTCCTTCAGTTTCTAAAAATCTCCTCCTTCTAGTTTTCATAAGATTATATAGATTGCAAGGAGAGTTAGGAGTCCATGGGGAGGAGCTTCAGTTAAAATGGAATTGAGAAGCAAAGCAGAACTGATACATTTTATACCAGTAAGAACTTAAAACTGACTGAAATATCATCTCAGAAAGTTTTAAGGTATCCAAGTAGGGGCCTTTCCATGTGTAGAAAACCAGGCCATTTTAAGAAAATTTAAAAGTTTTCTGACCTGTTGCAAAAGGCTTCAGCCCCAAAGCTTGACTGAAAGATATTAAATGAGAAGTTCCTGTGTGAAAAGTAATGTTGTGTATATGTGAATAGCTGATATAACGGCTTTGTATCTCTGGGTCCAATTATTTCAAAAACTCTTTAAAAATGGGAAAGGCCAAGTGCATGCTGTTTCCAACTGTACTGGCTGAAATTTTACAGCAGGCCTGCTCTTTGAGCTGTTTAAACACATGCTGACAGAAGTTGAGCATAGTGTCTTATACTTTCTTGCACTAAAATTAGAAAACACTGCCGTAAGCCATTTTGTCAGTATATGGTCTAATGGAAGGTTATATCATGATATCAGCAAACCTAAAAAGCAAGGCTTTCCCTAGCCCCAGAGCTGGTTACTAAAATACTTACCAGCACGTCTGTTGATCCTATGAAATTGTGATATTATGATAGTGGGATATTGGAAAAAGGAAAAATACTCTATCAATTTAATTTGTGGCTACACAAATTACTAACTCACTCTTGAGGCTTTTAACACACACCTCTTGGCTCTTCTGAAGGATTACTGTCAAGTCTTTTTCTCCTAACTAGTTTTTCTCCATCAATAAAAATGAAAGAGAATACAGATATGGATAGATTTAAAAGTGATTTTCTCTGCTGAATGAGGTAAAAGGTGGTTATTCAAAAACAGAAAATATTTAGCTTAAATGAAATAGTTAATTGTAATAAAGTAGAATAGGCCAGGCGCTATGGCTCACGCCTGTAATCTCAACATTTTGGGAGGCTGAGGTGGATGGATCACTTGAGATTAGGAGTTTGAGACCAGCCTGGCCAATGTGGTGAAACCTGTCTTTACTAAAAATACAAAAATTAGCCGAGTGTGGTGGCACATGCCTGTTCCCAGCTACTTGGGAGGCTGAGGCAGGAGAACCACTTCAAGCCAGAAAGTAGAGGTTGCAGTGAGCCAAGATCACGCCACTGCACTTCAGCCTGGGCAACAAGAATGAAACTCCATCTCAATAATAATAATTTTTAAAAAGCAGAATAATTAAAGTTACCATACTAGCTTTTTAGAGTTATATACCCTTAAAGTAAAAATCAGAGTTTAAACAAAATCAAGTGATTTTTCTTTTAAAAAATATTAAAAATAAGTGAAAATACTGAAATATTTTGAGATGGTAGCAGGCATATTATAAAGTTGAACTACGCCATTTATAATGATACTCTGATCTTTAATTTAAAAAACCTATGAATATAATAATTAAAATTTAAAAATTGCCACTTTACTTTCAAAGTGTTTTTCCTTTAAAGACAAAAAACAAAGCTTAGCAAAGATAATAAACTCAAGGCAAAAACCATTTTAAATATAAAAAAAAAATGTCCAGGTCCTGTAAATGAATCTAACAGCTAATAACATTAATAGATATAAATATTTCATTTCTCAGTTACCACCAGAGTAAACAATATCTCAAAAGTGGTGTAACACTAAAAATAAGAAAAACACAAATAACTTATTTTCGTTATTAAAGTTTTAATTATCACCAACCAGACTAGAATTTTCAGGATGTTACTAATTTTAACTACAATTAAATGCCTACCAATGCATTTATAATTAATGGCTTATTCTATCCACTAAAAAGCAATTAATTCTATAAACTTTCAGAATATTCAATGACTACATGCTGGCATTTAAAGATAGCCTGTGATTCATTTTAGTAATGAACTGGCAATGAATCTGATATAGTATAGCAGCAAAGCAACTGATTAATACCATTAGTTATTTTAATACAAAGTATTTTAAAACCTTAAAAACAAACATAATCGTTATTAATATATTTTAGCCATGGAAGTTAAAATATTCTTTTTGTCATTCTTTCTGTGCTAAAATATTATAGCATTAAGTATAATGCAACAAAAGCTAATAAACATATATCAATAGCAGTGATGTTATAAATTCAATAAAGAGATATATTTAAGTAGATGCAATTTGTTTTTTTTTTTTTGGCTAATTTTCTTTTCCTAAGTAAACATACTTTAAGGTGTTACTCTGACGAACGGTCATTAGAAATATCTACTGTACTTCATTATCATTTTTACTTAATCCTCTGTTAACAAAAAAGGCAGAAAAGCTGAATATTAGTGATATTGTCCATACTGCAAAATACTGTAATCCAGAATGTTCATAAAGCTCCCTGAAGCTATTAGGATTTTTCTACTAAAATATCCTCAAATGTATTTTTACAGTAGTACATTAAAAAAGGTTCTTCATCCCCTGACCAGAATCACAGAACTGGTTTTTAGATGACCCACTTATCAAGAATTACTCAAATTAGGAACAGTAGGGTTTTCTTATAAATAATAAAAATAACTAAATTACTCATCTTAAATTTGTATTAACATGCCTTTTCTACTGCCTAAATAATTATAGATTTGAACAAGTAACAACTCTCTCATAAGAAACCTTGCTTCAAAGTAAAAAACACCAAGATTTGATATGGATTGGATATGGTCAACCTACTGAAAACCAGCTTGCATCTGACAAGTTGTATGTACTGGTAAACATAAAACTGTAAGTTAAAAAGTCCAAGTTTCTCTTCTTTTCTTTTTTTCATTTTCTTTGAGACAAGATCTTTCTCTGTTGCCCTGGATGTAGGGCAGTGGCACAATCATGGGTCACTACAACCTTGAACTCCGAGCCCAAACAATCCTCCTACCTCAGCCTCCTAGAGTAGCTGTGACCACAGGTATGTGCCACCATGCCTGGCTAATTTTTTAAAAAAATTTTGTAGAGACAGGTCTCCCTATGTTGCCCAGGCTGGTCTTGAACTCCTGGGCTCAAGCGATTCTCCCACCTCGGCCTCCCAAATGCTGGGATTATAGGTGTGAGCCACTAAGCCTGGCCAAAATCCAGTTTCTATCAATTTTCTTTACCGTTTAGCTACAAGTATTTTGAAAACAAAGTGGAAGGTAATTTAGGTAATTTAATATTTTGTATTTACAACATGAATAAAACTCAAATCTTTAGTGATATATTTCTGTTAATTGAGCTTATGATACAAAAACAGTATTAAAGTACTATATCATTTGGAAAACAGTAAATACATTTTACTGCTCTAGAACAAATCCTAACAAATGACTAAAGGTTATGACTAGTAAGTGTAATCTTACTAGTTATATATAATGCACCTTGTTTCTCTTTAAGAAAATTTATTCTCAAGTTATTTTCAATATCTGATTTGAATATCTAGCCTGGAGAATTTACACATATTCTAAGAAAACGTAAGAGAAAGGTAAGCCATATGTGGGCTATAAAAATCTCTGCTCCAAACTCTAAAGGAACAATCTGAAATAAGACATTCAGCTACTAAAGAAAGCACTGTGGAAATCTCCCTCATCATTTGTATTTGGACATTAATAATATCATCGATAAAAACTTTTTCTTCTACTATACTTAATACTACTTATAAAGAACATAAATATTCAAACTGTAAATGAGGTTTAATAGCATACTAGATACGAGAATGCAAGAAACATTTACTACCTCATTCATATGACATTTCATGGTTATTTAATTTTAAATTTATTAAAATACTGCATATTTTCTTTTTTAAACATGGTATAAAACATAAAATCTTATGCTACTGTTAGACTAGAGGCCATTGTTCAGAACAACAACTACATTATACATGTCCTACTGAAATACGCTGATGTCCCATGGAACACTAATGTTCTACACTATGCCACTGAGATGTTTCTATTTAACAGCTGAGTACATTCTTTTAAATTTAAATTCTTTATAATTCTTCAAGCATCTTCACAGGCACTATCACTTTTCAGTGGCTGACTTTTTTTTGTTAGATACTTAACCAAAGAAAAACTGAAGGAGGCCAGGAAAGCAGATAACCGAGCATATTATACCTACATTTTAAAAAATCATATGTAATTATAAGTCAATAGATTATGCTTAATTATAGTTTACTCATATCCCATAGAATGAAAACATAGAATTACGGAGAGACATTCTAACAGCTATTTCCCTCAAAATTTTTTTCTTAAGAGTCACAAAAATGTTCTAGGTGGCCAAGGCCCCAGAAGTCTGCAAAGCAAATGAGATATAATTAATCCATAATAAAATTAATTAGAGAAACAAATCCTAAATTATAACCTTATTTTAAAAAAAACAAGTAGTTAAAAATTTAGTCAATTCACAGGCTGATTATTTGACCTTAATATAATTGGGCACACAACATTTTGGTTTTCCCTTCTAGAGGTTATGTAATGCAATCAACATATTTATTCAGATTAATTTGATAAATCTAAATATCTAATGGTTTTAAGACTCCACATATTTGAAAATAATCAAGCACTCAGTTGAACTAGTAATCTTTCATAAACACAATAATTAATGAGATATCACTTGAATACAGTTCTACTGGCCATAGTACAGGTATCTGAAATGCTTATTCATTATTAAGCAGCAATCCAAAAATATTATATATGCTATATTAGAGTTATTCACGTTTATTTTACAACCAACCCTCCAGCACACCAGAAAGACAGGACCACAGGAAGCAACAGGCCACCCTATTGCTTCCCATGCCCACCACAAACCAGAGAATTCCCTCATCTAGAACTTTTTGAGTCCAACAATTACGAATGTAAAGTGTTGATCATTCTCCATGGAGATAACCTGTGAACATTAACAATTTGTATCTATCACTGACTTTACTTTTTAATGTCACGATTTTACATAGTATATAAAAATCTCAACACTGTCAGCTAGCCTGTTGTTTTTCAGTGAGGAAGTATGTATGTGTGTATATGACTAGTACTGGGATGTAGGATGGTTTAGAAAAATTCCAACTCTGGGCATGTGAGAATCCTGTAGCAGAGGAGTAGTGGCTGACTCATTTCAAGTTGAGAAACATGGAGCTAGGATTAGTATAGGGAGATATTTACAGTTTGTTAATAATACATATATAAGTAATGTTACTGATTTTTTTAAATCTTGGAATTATCTTAGAGTATAAAGGATTTATTATTATTTCCTCAGGTCTCTATACGTACTTAAGGAAGATTCCTTTGAACTTCATTAAAAAAAAAAACAACAACAAGATTTCTCCAGAACTGATTTACATAAAACTGTAGTCAGTAAGATGTACAATTTGTCCCAAATCATTTTTGAATTTTATACGATATGAATTATCAAGTTTTCTTTCTATGTAATTAAAATCTGTAAGAAACATCTGTATATTTGTTTAAAACAGATTCTTATTTAGGAACTCATGTACTTTGTCTCTTGACTAATTTAGAAAGCATACTTTAGGATCATTTTTCCCCTTGATCAAAATAAAAAAGATATTTCATCATTTTAGTAGTTTGGTTACAGTAATTTATATTAACATTCCTAAAGCTGTGCAGCCAAAGCCAAAAAATAAAAAGAATATACATAAAAGCAGCACAGCAACAGCAGCAGCAGCAGCACAAAGCATGCAATAAATGTAATAATATACCACAAAAACATTAACAGGTTCTGCAATCACAGGCAAAAGGATGAGAGAGGGGTAAAAGGCATCAGGATGAGTACATAAAGTGCAAAAGTCTCTTACACGTCTGCCTTTGCTAGCTGGAGTACAGGATGGAGAGCGCTTCAACAGAGAAAGGAGAATACGATATGTTACAAATATTTACACATATAAGACTCTCAAGGACTACTATTGTATTATCAGACAAAGTATATAAACATACATATAAAGCCACAGTTTTGGATAGTTTGAATGTACATGTATTTTCAGGAAAAACTGGAGGATAGGATGGTAAAGAAACAGTTGTTTGGACTAGGTCTAAGGTTGACAAACTTTTCATTGGCCCATGTACAAACAGTGACCCACAAAACAATGCTTCATCAAGTGATGGACAATTTCTTTTATGGAAAGGTTGGCAGTAGCAGGATGGAACAAATGAGAACAAAAAGGATCTAGATATTTCTGATTTAGTGCTGGCAAACATTTAATAAAATAATGAACTAGCTTGGCTTTAGACATTTACCTACCAAATTTTTACTATTTTCAAAAATGATTCTTTTAAATGACAAGGGCTAAGTTAGAATTTCAGAATTAATGGTAATAACTTAAAATAAAAAGTTATTTAAACAATACTCCATCCTGACTCAACTTCCGCCATAGTCAAAAGAGGGACTTTAACCTTTCTAGCATTAAATAATTAAGTAATTAGGAAAAAGTGACAATTATCTCAAAATATTTTTGTGATGCTACAGCAGTAGAGCTTCACTAAAATGAACCATATCTACTTTGGCAATTTCTTACATTAAATCCAACCTAATGTTTATTGTGAGCTTACAGTATGTTGGGTACTAAGCAGACTTTGCAAGGTATTGAAAGATATACATGCATGGAAGTTCACAGACTGCTAGAGAAGATCATGCTAGCAACAATGTGATAAACGCTATCACTGAGATACATACAAGATTTGTATGGGAACCTAGAGGAGGGATAGACAAGATTTTCATGGAAATCTAGAGGAGGAAACTTACAGACTAGGTGTACAGGAGTTATAGAAGATTTAAGAAAAAAACTAAGAAGTTCAAGAATGAGAAACACTACTAAAAATTCAGTATTAGTGTTACAATAACTGGCAGATAAATAAATAGGAACACCCTCCCACCCACCCACCCGCCCACCTGTCTGCCCGCCTGCCCACCAGATTCCCTCCCTCCCTCCCTCCCTTCCTTCCTTCCTTTCTTGTCCCCTCCCTCCCTCTCTCTCCTCTCCTGGTTCCCTCCCTCCTTTCCTTCCTGGTTCCTTCCCTCCCTCCCTTCCTGGTGCCCTTCCTCCTTCCCTCCCTCTCTCCCTCTCCCTCTTTCTCTCTCTTTCTTTCTTTCTTTCTTGAGTCTTGCTCACTGCAACCTCCACCTCCCAGGTTCAGGTGATTCTCCTCCTCAGCCTCCTGAATAGCAGGGATTACAGGTGCGTGCCCCCACGCCCAGCTAGTTTTTGTATTTTTAGTAGAGATGGGGTTTCACCATGTTGGCCAGGCTGGTCTTGAACTCCTGACCTAATTGATCCACCTGCTTTGGCCTCCCAAAGTGCTAGGCTTACAGGTGTGAACCACTGTGCCTGGCCGGAACTATTATTTCTTTCCAGAGGAAACTGGAATGGAAGATGACCTGAACATTATTCAAGTTAACAGTAAACCAGGATTAGAAGTTACAGAGTTAACAGTAAACCAGGATTAGAAGGCCTGGAGATTTCTAAACAAGTTTTTCCATTATGGAGACTAAAGTCTCAGGTTCAAAACTAGTTACCTTTCCTCAGTTACTAATGGGAAGAATCTCATCCCTTCCTTCCACCAAAACCAAACAACCTAACAATAAACAAATCAACTCCAATTCTTTCTCTAGCTATCAATTAATCTCTCTCCCCCTCTTCCTTAATAATAATAATAGCATTTATTGTGTGCAGAGTACATGCAGATCCTTTTCAAAGCGCTTTACATATATGAATTATTTTAATTCTCACAGAAACCCTGTAAGGTAGGAAATATGATCTCATTTTAAAGATGAAAAAGACAATCATCTTGCCCAAGATTATACAACTGTTAAGTGGTAGGGCCAAGATTCAAACTTCCTTAGTCAAACTTGTGAAAAATGGTATACAATCGCTGTCTGTACTTCTTAACTTCCCAATTAACTTCTAATACAGTGCAAATCAGATTCTGCTTTGATCTGATACTCAGAAGGTCAGTATTTCTGATTTGTCCTATCTGATCAGCCATCTCTGCCATACCACCACACTGATCATTCCCCCTCCTTAAAATTGTCCACTCCTGGCCGGGAGTGGTGGCTCCTGTCTGTAATCCCAACACTTTGGGAGACCAAAGTGGGTGGATCATGGGGTCAGGAGTTCAAGACCAGCCTGGCCAAGATGGTAAAACCCCGTCTCTACTAAAAATACAAAAAATTAGCTGGGCGTGGTGGCAGGTGCCTGTAAACCCAGCTACTCTGGGAGGCTGAGGCAGAGAATTGCTTGAACCCGGCAGGTAGAAGTTGCAGTGAGCCAAGATCGCGCCACTGCACTCCAGCCTGGGTGACAGAGCAAGACTCCACCTCAAAAAAACAAAAACAAAAAACAAAAAACCTCCACTCCTCTAGTTATTGTGACAAGTACTTTCCTGAGTAACTGTATACTTCTCAACCATTGCTCTTTCTTCGTTTTTGTGGATCCTATTCCTTTACTCTTTGTTTAATGGAGATTCCAGGTTTCTGTCCTTGGCTCACTGCTACAATCTACTCCTTGGGGAATCTCATCCACTTTTAACTCTGATTATTTCCAAATCTGTTGCCAGTTCACTCCTCTTCCTTAAACTCCTGACGCACCTATTAAATATCTGTCTGCTGGACATGTCCACCTGGATGTCCCTTAGGAAACTCAAACTTAACTTGTCCAAAATGAAGCTGTCACCTTTCCCTTCTGTTAAATCTTTTAATAATTATTATATACAAGACTGATTAAATCTAAGATCCGTAATATGAAGTATAAAGTTGAGAAATACAGACCCTTATTCTGGCCTTTGCCCATGTCTTCATACTCATTTCTCAATCCCTTCCTCATCCTTTTTGTTTGCCAGGCAAGGGACAATTCAAACTAAATTGAAATCTCCCTCTGTCCATAACCCTGCAACCCTCTGCTCCCTCTCTCCCCAAGTTTGCTCTGCCTGTCTAGAATATACTCCTCTTATGTAGTTTCTTTTTAATTTTGCTGAACATACTCATCTGTGAAGACCCAGCTCAGGCATTTTCTGGATCCTCCTTGTTCAGTCAGGAATCTCTCTTCTTTGTATTCCCATGACATATAATCTTTATCTTTTATTACTGTATTTCCCACATGGTGTTATAGTTACCTGGTTACATATTTGTCTTTCCCACTAGACTGTCAGGGCAGGAAATAGTGTATTAAGCTTAAGGGCAGGAAATATTGCATTATGCTTAGCATAAGCCTTTAAACTTAAAAATTCTCAATAAATATTGAATGAATCCTTCTGAATGTCTGTAGTACTTAACCTAGGTATTTCTCATAGCATTTATTGCTTTGCACATTGCATAGTGCGTAACTATGTGATTATTTTTCTAATTACAAAATAAGCATTTTGAGGTCTATGTCCACATCTGCTTTGTCTTTGTATCCACCATTATGCCCAGTATATTACTACCCATGTAAAAAGTGCTAAAATGTTTTAACATAAAAAAAAATAATTTTTTTTTTGGTTATCTCTACTTCTAGACTAGAGTCCGGAGTGAGCTAAAACCATGAAAAAGAGCATTAATATCTCAAAATAAATATATATCACTATAGTAAAAACAAGTTAAAATGTCTCCCAAAACTATCTTTGAAAATGAAGGACAACACATTTTCTAAGTTAATATCATTTAAAGCTAATAATGATACTAAATCACCACAGCAATGACTTTTTACCAAAGTGTTTACCTAGAAATTGTCTAATTTTTATGTTTTCAATATTTTTGTTTTCAACAGAAAAGGAGAAATAGAGGAAAACACATGCACATGCTTTCTCTCTTCTATATATCTACACACACTGTTTTTTAATAAACACTATAAACCAGCACCTTGTCTTAATGTGCAATCATATCCCACTTTAAAACATCTATTTCATATATAGGTCTACCAGAACTTTAAGACTGAATATGAAGATAGGCACACAAGCAGAAACCAAAAGAAATAATCTCAGGAGTATATAATTCAGCTAATAGTTTTTAAGTTTCAATTAATTAATCCTAGAGGTCTTATTTAATAAAATACCAAAGAAGAAATGGACCACATAATCATGGTTCTTTCTCTTTAGATTGTCTAAATACATTATTACATATGCAATAAACTATATAATATATACAATTATATTCAACATAATATATTGCCTAAGTTGAGGGAAAAAATGCATGTAACCTTCTGAAATATACAATCTTCAGGTAGGGTTGTGCTGAATATGTGGACGGAACTTGTAAAAACAAAAATTGAATGAGGAAATTTCAGGAATGCCAAAGAAGCTAGGACTGACTTTGGTCATAGGATTAAAAATCTTTACAATGTCTGTTTTAAAATTCTATTGCCTACCAATTCTCACATATGATTCACCATCCCCCCCAAGTATAGCTGAAACTATGCCGCCAAGCTTCAGATTTCTGTAACTGATTGTAACAGAATGTAAAAGAAGCTGGGAAATAGAACCATGTTAAATCAAGAGATAAATTAAAGAAGTTAGGAGCCATGACTAAAATTAAATATTTTGAAACATCTTAGTAAGATGTTATACAAGATTAAAAACAAGTCCAGAACTCAGCCTGCCAATACTGTCAGACTACTTGCTTTTCTTATATGCCAGAATATAAGAATGGAAAACAGTATTAGGGGGACAAGACACTTGGGCTATAGATACTATCTCTATTTCTCTGTGTCTGACCTTTATATTCCAGAGCTTAATCCTTGATTTGTTCTTTCAGCAGTATGTCAGAGTAAGACAACTCTGAAAAAGCAAGTTGAGTACTTTCTTATTTGCCAGGCAATGGGCAATTTCTATTTTTGTGAACAGGGACTCAATGAAGAAAGTGTAGAATTGTAATTTAAACAAATTCAAAACTTACTTAGCACATTTTAATATATGACAATGTTTCTCAAATATAAAGAGCAAGCAGCTCATTTATATGATTGTAATTAGTATTGTCTATGATATACTCAAGTGAAGGTTTTTTTGGTTCAGCTAAAAAGAAAATGAAGAGAGTACAGGAAGTTGCTACAAGCTTGGTATGATGATCTCTGGATCTGTTACTATTGGGATGAAGGGAGTATATGGGGGAGAGAAATGGGAAAATCTAAGCAGCTGAACTTACCCTGTCTGTTACTTAGAGAAAGAGGCTGGGGCTAATATAGATTAAGTTCAGGACCAGGCATGTACGGTTGAAAGAAAAGAGGAGAGTAGAAGTGGGAATAATTTCTACAGCAGAAGGGATCCTTGGTATCTCTGTTCTACTGCTTTCTCAATAGGTTGAATGGAAATGTCTTTCTCAAGAGACCACTTCTCAAAGTAGTCTCAACTTCTTTTAAAATTAACTCAAACCTTTCTGTATCTGTCCTAAAGAATATTTTGCATAACAATCTATCACCACACTGTCCTAATCTCCTAAGATTGAGAGCTCTTAAAATGTAACTCTTAAAAATGGGAGAGTAACCTATCCACTCTTAGAAACAGAAGAGTGCTGTGACAATGGTTAAAACCACTGGACTATTTTCTAAGGTTTTCTCCTTTAAAAGTCTTACGATTCTACGTGTAGAAAAGCCAAAATGCCTACATTCCCCCAAGTTAGAGAAGCAGAAAGTGTTGAGAATGTATTCTTCTCTGCCTGGTTACCTCCTTTCATTTTCCCAGAGGGAGGGAATGATTGGTATTACATATATTCCTTCTCTTCAAAGCTACTCTTACACGTACAAGTATTGGCCAAACAATGCGACAAAAAGGAAAGCATCTTGCTCTGAACATCTTCTCATTTTGCCAAAAATTCCAGCATTCATTTGAATTTTGAGTTAACAGGCAAAACATATGAAGGAAAAATTAGGGGTGGGAACATTTTAATTTAAAACTATACTGTTTTAAATAAAGTATCTATACTTTTAAGAGACCTGTGTGGAAGGATAAAAGCAGGAGTAAAGAAGGTAACTTTGGAGGAGGAGAGGCACTGGTGGTAAAGCTCCAACAAGTCAGAGGGCAGCATGAGAACACTGGGTTCCAGGAGACAGAGGGAGAAGAATGATGATATACTGACACCAAAGGACTTGATTTCCTGCAATTTTGCTTAATGCTAGCCTTATTCCCTTCTATACCTGCAAGTTCCAGCTGCAATTCAAACTTTAGGTCTTCAACATAATTTCTTCTATAGCAATGAGACAGAAAACAAAAAAGAATGTCCAGAAGGATGTATACTATGCATTAGAGCCTTATTTACTGCAGAGGGGCAGGCATATAAGCATGAAGCACAATATAACTAGATTTGCCACAGAGAACAATAAAGACTTGATTTGCTCCTTAAGAATCCAAGTGTGGCTGGGCGCAGAGGCTCACACCTATAAATCCCAGCACTTTGGGAGGCTGAGACAGGCAGATTACGAGGACAGGAGATCGAGACCAGCCTGGCCAAGATGGTGAAACTCTGTCTTTGCAAAAAATACAAAAACTAGCTGCGCATGGTGGCGTGCGCCTGAAGTCCCAGCTACTGGGGAGTCTGAGGCAGGAGAATCACTTAAATCCGGGAGGCGGAGACTGCAGTGAGCTGAGATTCCACCACTACACTCCAGCCTGGTGACAGAGCTAGATTCCGTCAGGAAAAAAAAAAAAAAAAAAAAAAATCCAAGTGCCCAATAAAAAGGAGCTACAGAAGAACTTGAGCATTATATCTTGGATGCTAAACTCAAATATGTCAAAGATCCAATACTGCTGTTCAAAATATCATTCTGCTATGACATTGAGGATCAAATGAATGAATGATAACTCTGGGAAGGGAGATCACAGGTACAAACTCTAAAGAGTAACATGAAGTTTGTGCCATAAAATATTGGTGGTGGGTAGATTACTGAGTGATTAAGAGCTAAGAAAGTATTTAAGTGAAACTGAATTGATGGGCAAGAAAAGAAGCTAAAGAGAATACAGAAAGGGAGGGAGCCAGTTTATTAAGAGTAATAAGGGCATTATTACCGAGAACCTTAAGTACACGGTTTCTTTAAATCTTCAAACAACCTTATGAGATTAGTGTTAGTATTATTACTATTTGTCTGATAAACAAACTTAAAGAGTAGAAAGGTTAATTTCTTCCAAATCATACACCTAGAAAGTTGTAAAGGCAGAATTTGTGCCTGCTTATGCATTTAACCAATAAATTGGGAGAATGGAGCTTAGTGGGAAATCATGCCTTTTAGGAACTGGAATATGAATAAAAGATTTGGCAGCTCTTGTGAACTCAGCTCCTTTTCCTTTTTTCTAAGAGTTCCCTTGCAGTGCAGTAAAATTTACTTTTATGTTTGTACTGAGCTTATGCTGCATTAACAGTGGGTGGAAGATGAGAAAGGATACTCCTGGAGAAAAAGTAACATTGGGAAATGGCTGTGGGGCGCTCAGGCATTACAGCTGGGTGGCCGCAGTGGCAGAGTGCCTGTGAGGACAGAAAGAAGCTGAGAACCTGGCTGAGGTGTGCATTCCTGCAAGATCTGCTGGGAAGAGCTCATGTATTTGTCAAAATACATACTGCTCCTGGGTTTTTTTTTTTGGTGACAGGAAAGGGGATGAAGAGGAGTTTGTTAGAAATAAAAAGGTTTTCTAGTAGAAAGAACAACTAAAATAATTCACCTTTCTTTTCTTTTTAAGGTGAATGATATCTGTATGGAAATACCATATTGAGTATTTTAATAACCTCAGCAGCAAGATTATAACATGCAATACCATTATACATGAGGCGAGTTCTCTTTTTATCACACTATATAATTAATCAGAGTAATTATTTATTTTGCAAATAGCAAAACAGTGCCTGTTTAGAATGAAAATATGCAAACATCAGTAATTCCAGACATATTCAAAATCACTTTTTTGTTCAACAATTTCTAAACATCTACATCTAGAAGTTCCTTTAGTAGAAAGTTATGCTAACTACTCTTCTGACTATAAGTATCCTAACAAAACAGAAAGAATAAAACATTCAAAAATCTTCCCTGGTTTTAATAACAACTCTACGCACAATATTTGCATTTGAACTCATTTTATTTCCCCATTTCTGCAAAGACTAAATGTTCAACAGGATAATAAATGCTTTAGGACAAGAATTACTGTGCCGTTTAATGTGGAATAGAGAGAATGTTATGCCAGGTAGCAAAGAGAATGAATTATATACATTTAACAGGAACTTCTAAATTATTTAATTGATAAAATTCAGGAGAGAAGATGATAATGCAGTCAATTTATAGGGCATATGTTAATTAAATTCACTTTGTACATTAGAAGAGAAATTCTGTCAGCATTAGAAATAAATCAATTAAAAATAGATTTATTTTAAAATCAGTACTCGATTATTGTCATACAATAAAACCTATTGGAGAAATTAATTTAAAGTAACTTTTTTTTTATTATACCACCAGAGGTTTATTTTTAACCAACATATAAATTAAACAGTAAAGTGCTGAAAGGAAAAGGGAAAAGCAAAATAGAAATCATCAGGAAAAATAAAAATGAGCAAATATATATATATATTTTATATACATATATATATAATTAGATAAGCATTCCAGGCTTTACAATTCTTATAAAGATTGAAAATACAGATATTCTCCAATGGTTAAAGCATTTTTCAAAGTAAATTTTTACTGCATTGTGTTTAATAGTGATAAATCCTACATTATATTTAAGATAAGAAAGAAACATATTTTGCTCCCATAAATTTTCAAATACGGTATTTCTAAAACTGACTGCATTACTAGGCAAATTCGTCAAATCGATTCACTGATCTTGTTTACTGAAGGATGCATTGGTTTGAAAATCAAAGACTTACGTCATCCAAAAAATCAATCAGTGAAGATGAGGAAGAAGAAAAGGAATCCTATTTAACGAATACAGCAATAAAAAAATAGAAAATATGGATGAAGCAATTTAATAAGAACAAATAATAAATCAAAAATTTTGTAAAACAATTGAAAGGCAAATGACATTAATTCAAATAAATAAATGAGAAAAGCAGTCACTATCATTGTTCTCAAGAAACGGATTCATTAATTACTTTTTAAAAGAGTGATTCTTTTTCCTTTTTCTAAAGGAATGAAACACAATTTATATACTGTGCCCAAAATGTAATAAAATGAAGCTCATGACAAATAATTAATAAATTAAATGTAAGCTCTTTAGAAGTAACAACTAAAAGTAAGCAATAGAATCACGAGGCTTCTAATCCTTCCCACTAGAACATGAGTTCTAGTTACATAATCACTGTTTCATTACTGTGCGCTCTGCCTAACAGAGTCTATGTAATACTTTTTAACAAAAAGCATTTCTTACTGTATAGTTTTCAAAAGATGAATTGATTTGAAATAAGAACCAGCAATACCTTAATGTGAGCTTTGGCATTTTCTCGTTTTTTATTGTAGCACTATCCTCTGGAGAATAAGAAAGACTGTCGAATTATTTCAAAAGTTGGGATTTGTTCTGCTCTTAATGTTTCTTAAGGGAGACGAAATTGCTTTTAAATCTCATAATGACTCGTGATTAGTTCTTAGATGTTTTGTTTAACAGAGGTGGGAGCATAGTCTCCATAAGAATGCAGAACATATTCCTCTGCTAACATGTTTTTGTTTATTTAAGATTCTAGGTCCTCTCATGTGGGAAGCAATAAAACAGTTTTATTATAAGTCAATTTTAAATTACAAAGTGAATTTTAAATTCACCACAGAGGATATTTGAAAAGTTTAATAATACTTACTTCAAATTGATCCAGAGCATCGGTAGGCGTATTCAAAAATGCCAAGAAAGAATGCTGTGAGTCTTGGTGCTCTATACCTAGAAGACAGCAGCAACTTTTTTTAAGACTACAGTTAAAACTGATTTTAATGGATAACCTTCCCTGTCTGAATCTATTAAAAGTAGTTCGCAAACTACTGTATTTCAAAGTTGATCACTATTATTAACTCTACATTTGAAAAAAACTAAAATACACTAGTGTTTCCTAGAATATCACTTAATAGTTCAATTATATCAGTTTCCATGAAATATTTATTTAAGTTACCGAGTTTCCTTCTTTTCTCATATAGTAAATCATTAAAAAACCACATTAAATCTTTCGGTAGACTTGAGGGAATTTAAAAATAGGGGCCTGTTTATGTCTGATTTTTCTAAGTTAACACCAAACAGACTTCCGTTTTGAAACACTCTTATCAAAGCATAGAGTATACACTGTCTAATACAAATAATCCTTAATAAGAAAATAATGCAGTGATAAAACAAATACACTTAATTACAAAAAAAAAATGTCAATCTGGTTTTAGATATTTTCTTTATTGACAGGGTGAAGACTCCAAACTTCAGTTTTTCTCAGTTGAATTTTTAAAAATTCTATACCTTGTAAATGGGCTTTAACTAAAGGCCAATTCCATTAAAAAAAAAAAAATTCATATGTATCTCTTGACTAAGGCATTAACTTTTAATGCATAATTTCCCAAATAATTCTTAAACCATACAAATAAAAATACTAGGTAGAAAAAAAAAAACCCAGAAAACAGCCAATCCGACATTTTTTACTTCCATATCCTCAGGAATTGACATTAACTGATTTGTGTTTTTCATCTTACTATCTAATAATACAACACGGTTATCAGGTAAGGCAATATGTTCAGAAATTCATTCAAATATTGAGAGCCCATTATGTGCCAGACACTGTTCTAGATACTCGGGGACATAACAGTAAGCGAAGCATTAAAAAATCCTTGCCTTCATAATGTAAATATCACATTATATTACTTAAGTTGTAGTATACATTATATTATACAGTAAAATTTTGTTCTGCAATATTCAAAATCCAATTAAGAAGCTACAGTAAACATGCCTTCATAAAGCAATGTGATAGACTTAAGTCTCTTCTTTTCAAGTTTAGGTCTATTCTAAAAATGATGCAGTCAATGACATCTGGCATGCAAGCCATATTCTGCACTAGTCTCTCTCCCTATTAATTGCCATTAGGGCCACAAGTTGTCCATGTCTTATGTATTCTTTTTCTTCTCTTCACTAAACAATGTATCTCTCTTCCAATTTTCATTAATGAAAACATAGCTTGATTTTCATTTTGGCATGATGGCTTGTGCTCCTTATCTGAATTGCTATTCACTTTTTCTGGGCTCCTTACTTTTTTTGTTAATTAAGAAATTCAATCAACAAGAATTTATTGAGCATCAACTATCCGTAATGGCTTTTTCATGTTAGCTTCTTTATGTGATTACTCTCTGCTCTCCATCATTTTACATACAGATGGCAGAGACTTCATCAGCTTTATCTCACTGTGTTGCAAGGCTGAGAAAGGATAGGGAAGGAAGCACTCAGACCTAATAAAAAGCCCATTAACAAGTTCAGTATTCAGTGATGGCCTTTGTCAGGTAAATCAATTTCAAATAAATGCATATAAGATATCCCTTTATTTAAAAAAAAATCTGAATTTCTTTTTATTAAATCTTAACGTTCTTAACATCCACATTAAGGAAAGTTTCAGAAGTTCATGTAATACAGCTATCACACACCTAAGCTTTCACATGAATGGAAAAATGTTCAAGTAAAGTTTTCAAGGTAATGGTAATAAATCCAGGATATCCCACAGGACAAGGAATTTAAGTGTCAATGTGGAAGAAGACATTGAAATGCCCCCTAAAATTTTCTTTATTGAATTGCTTCATTAATACTAAATTAATCTTTTTCATACCTTGTTTTCTCAACTACCCTAAAAAAGTGTCTCCCCAAGTTTTTATACATTCTAGGCACATAAAAAGTGCTAAGAAATACTTGTTCAAGTACCCTTACCAAGTTCTGAATATTAACACACATTGCCACGATCAGAGTGATAACCTCACATGATAGCATCTGAGAATATATAAAGTACATTATAAATTTTTTTCCAGTCACAAAAATGTTATTCATGAAATAGTCCACAGCACTGAAAAAAATGTCAAATTTATGGCAAAGTGTCTTTTTCTGTTACTACGAAATCTTTAAATAATGTATATTAAGTAAAACAAAATGACTGAGAGACCAGTCTTTCAAGTGTGTATGTGCATGCACCACATATACACACATATATCCATAAATGAGTGCCAGAACTGATTATGTCAATAATTCTCTCACCTATGCAATAAACTGATTCTTATGTAATAAAATATATTTATAACATAACAGTAAGTCCTCAGTGATGCAAACACACACTCCCATACCCTTTTCAGATCTAAGCTCTTCAGTGTCCTTTATCAGTTGTTCGATTTCTGAGAGTAGTTCCAAGTTCTTCTTCTCTGAATCTTTTAGTTTACTTAAGGAGAAAAAAAGGAAAAATGCCATTAATTTTTACTGCTGGTTAGTGAGCCACCTTGGATGTAGCCAAACCTACTTGGTTTAAATGTCAGTCATGCTAAATTAGGGGACTATAAATTACTGCAGGAAGAACAGTAATACAGCCTGCCACCTACTTTCATGTAGATCAACAGTTTTACTAGAACGCAGCCAACCTCATTCATGTAAGTATTGACTATGGCTGCTTTTACATTACAGTAGTAGAGATGAGTAGCTGTGATGGAGGCTAATCAAAGCCGAAAATATTTACTATGTGAACCTTTACAGAAAACATTTGCTGACCCTGAGCTAAATTATTAAATTTAAAAATGTTATAAAATCAAAGGATAATTTTAGAATATTGTTAGACTTTGTTAGATATTATACCATTACAGACAACCATGAAAGTGGAGCATATACAGGAGTAAGTTTAAAATTTTGAAACTGGCTCATCTCCCTGATTTATGAACAATATGTAAACTCATATGTCCTAGGCATAAAGAGAAAAGATCATACTTATTCCAAATTACAACACAGAGAATGACATTCAGTAGCTCTTTATGCTGGTATCAATTCATTTTCTTCAGAAAAAGTTTTCCCCTTCTCAATGCCACATAAGCACCTTTAAGTAAAACGTACTTATGTCTGCATTATTTATAGCAAAAAGGTTATAAGCCAAAAGTTTATCAACCAACAGAGGTATTATGTATCTGGCCTTAGATTTGATTCAAAAGATTAGCAACTGCAGTTTAAGGACTAAGACTACACACCATTAAAAACTGAATGCATGGGCCTGCCTTTCTTTTCAGCTTTCGGAACCTTTGGTATTCTGAGCAGTCAATGGATTTTCGTATTTGTAGTTTACTTGTGATGTGAAGTTCCTATTGTTCCTCTATGTCACTTAAACTTTGAACCATGTTTATAAATCAATCTAATTATGATTTTTTTCATTTAATCATTTATGTATTATGGTATGTTGTGACAAGAATTAAGGAAATGTGTACATTAGCTAACTGCTTCAGAGACTGTGGGATACACTTTTTTTTAAATACACAAAGGACATGAAAAACAATAATTATACTTAAAAGATACTATACCATTATGAAATGTGCCATCAATAGAATTTTCATTTATAAAAGACTTTTGGTAGAGGCCACAATTTTCAAATGATTATATTTTGTTCTCACCATATGTTGTATTTTTATACAAAATAATATTCCTAAACATGAGAGAATTTTAGGTTTAATAAAATGTGAGTCAATTAAATTTTATGAATAAGGAGAAAAGTAAATAATGGGATATTATTTAATACTATTAATTCTACTTTATGGACAAGCCAGAGGAAAACAAGGCTATATTAAAACCTCCTCACTATATACAAGGCTTGAAAGCATCTAGTTATTTTAAAATCTTTCTAACATTTTTGGACATCATTTTTCTAAAAGAAAGCAATGGACAGGAAACCAAACATGTAACTTCTCTCCAAATAATTTTTGACAAATGTAGAAATTATTCTAGTGGGACTATGTTATTCAATCTTACCATTCTGTTATGATGTTAGATGCTTTAACTTTATTCAACTCTTCTTGGATAGCCTGTTTGGCTCTTATTTCTGCATCCAGAGCCGACTGCAACTCCAGTCTAGCTGACATATCCAGTTTCGCAAAACGACGCATTTTCCAAGGCATATCCTATGAAATAATGACTGTGTTTTAGTTTCATCCTATTTTTAACATTTAAATTATTACAGTTAACCAGCTGTGTGTTACGTTTTTCTAAACTGGAAAAGATCCAAATGAACTGTTTTCTCATAAAAAACTTTATAGTAGACTAAAAGTCTAAACAAACTGATACAAGTAATTGGATTTATTATAGTGGTTTTTAAAATCTCTTTTTTCTAATATGATAAGCCTCCATGCAAAATCGTAGAAGCTTACTGTTGCTCGTGTACCCAAGCTGGAATTTCTTAATGCTTCCAATTCTTCAGTCATTTTAGAAGCTAAGGCCTGAAGATACCCTCGTGCATCCTTTTCATCGCTGACCCTAGAATATATAAAGACAAAGTACGAAAGTACACCAAAAAAGCTTAGTGCAATATATGTTATTTTAAAGTTTCCTAAAGAAGTAAGTGATAGAAAGTTCAAAGACAGTCTTAAATAATTTCTTTCAAAAGGTCTACCATAGTATACTACCTGTCAACAACTGGGAAGAGGTTTATGGACTTGTTCTTTTATGTACATGGTAAAGCTGGTGAGGTTTACAAAAGCCCAAGTTACTCATAGTTGATAAATTAGTAAAACTTCACCCTTGAAACACAAAATTAACACTCTTTAAACCTAACAACACAGATGCACACGTGTGAGGTTTTCTAAGTAATAAGATTTCTCATTAATTGGATTCTGCCATTTTAGATCATAAAAACAACAAACCACTCTTAAAACTGAAGTATATTAAATTTAGAAAGCTTAATGTAGCATATTCTGTAAAAATCAGGGTTATATTGTAATTACACTCCCCTGTTTTCTAAAATAATCAATAAAATAACAAAGAGAAAGATTAAAGTCTACCAAAACCCAATTTCTACTTACTGTCTTAAGGCTATCTAGCTGGTAAAACAATTATAATTTTAGATAGAAAGTTTTCAAATTATATTAAGTAAAACAAATTCCACATTTTAGAATTTCTCAAGAAAACATCTGCATTTCTTACACTTCCCTTATATGGGGGGATGGTGAGGGGAGGAGTCAGGCATATCTACATATCTACAAAAATCTACAAAAGAAGGTCCTATTCTCAGGAATAATAAAAACCACTGGTATACAGAAAGCCACAGTGCACCAAGAAAAAAAATGGAGTTGAAATTTGCAATGCCTTTCGCCATATTGGCCAGGCTGGTCTCGAACTCCTGACTTCTTGATCTGCCTGCCTCGGCTTTCCAAAATGCTGGGATTACAGGCGTGAGCCATTGTGCCCGGCCCACAAGTGTATTCTAACACACTTTTGGGTAGACAACTTGTCTTTGTGCAGGCTGGTTGTTTTCAGAGATAAAATCAAGGTCACTGAAGCCGTGAGGAAAGTATATTTCAGGTAAATCAGTATGTATCTGTGATACATAGAGCAGACATGTTTAACTCTTGAGCTCTGCATTAGTATCTCTTAGAATGTAAACTCCTGAGCAGTCAAATTCACATACATCTTAAAGAGGCCTTTTAAAAGAGGGTTGGTGCTCTTTTCTCTTAGATGGGAGGTTGTCTTTGGAGTACAAGCAAAAGAATTTATAGAGATGCAATAAAACCATTGTAAGAAGTTGCCCTCTCTAGTGATAGTGACATATTCTTAGGCTCTACGTACATGTACATATTTTTATTGCCTTTTAAGGAAAAATGGTTTTGGAAATTATGTTAAGAATGTTTGTGTAGTATGGGTTGTGTCATTCTAAAATTCTTTGAACACAAGTGACTGCAATCTTTCATTTAATTACCTGATCTATAGTATAGAGAATAAATTGGAATGCACGAAGATTATCTTTTTCAGAATACAAAAAAGATACTTATATAGTAACAATGAAGAAAACTGTATTAACATTTAAGTGCCCAGGCTAACAGGTCTCACCTAGCGCTGGTTTAGTATCTACCATAGCTCAGAGATCTTAGCTTATGCACACTTCTAAGAAACTGTGAAGTCCACTGTGTTTATTAACTTTGGAAATCAACTTCTTGTAAACAGACTTCAAGTTGTTTGAAATTTTATATGACAAACAATCTCTTTCTTCTAACTTTACTTTCTATTTCCATGTTGAACACATTCACAATCCCTTACAACTGCAGTCTTCCACTAATTCCTAACTTTGGATTAAACCTATTTCTCTTTTTCTTGGCTACAGAGAATTACTGGTTTGGAGGGTAACTCATGCCACTTAAGTTCCACTGGACTCTAGGTCTCACACAACTACTCCTTTTCATAATCATGGCTATTTGCCTATTTTTCAAGCTCATTAAAAAAAAAATCTTACTTTCTCCACCTCCAACACTATTTCTCTCTTTTTTTTTTTGTTTTTTGAGAGAGAATCTTGCTCTGTTGCCCAGACTAGAGTGCAGTGGTGCAATCTCAGCTCACTGCAACCTCCTCTCATGGGTTCAAGCGATTCTCCTCCCTCAGCCCACCTAGTAGCTGGGATTACTGGTGCATGCTACCATGTCTGGCTAATTTTTGTATTTTTAGTAGAGATGTGGCTTAGCCATGTTGGCCAGGCTGGTCTCAAACTCCTGACTAAGGGTGATCCACCCGCCTCAGCCTCCCAAGTACTGGGATCATAGGCATGAGCCACTGTGCCCGGCCCCAGCACTATCTCTTGTTCCTTGCTTCTAGGCCATTTGGTTAGGTTTACTTACACTCACTCTCTTAACTTTTAAAAACCATTTTAGAGGAAGGTGTCTCATCTTTTATTTGGTGAAATCATTCAAATAGATTCTTAATACCATAGTTATTATTACTATACATAATCACCCTCCCTCCGACACTTTATATTTTCAATTTCATTATTTTCACATGTTCCTTTAAACATGTACAAATTCTACCAAATCCAAAAGTTCCCTATGCTCCTCACTGACAAACCCCTAAACATCCTACTTTTTTCCTCTCTCTTTCATTGTTATACTACTGACATGTAATTACTCTAGTATTAAAACCCTCCATGCACTCCTCTATACTCCATGAGGTCTAATTCCTGCCTCAACTATTTTGCTGAAGCTAATCTGTTAAAACTCAACTACAAAAGGCCATCTTAGAGCTATAGTGTTCTCTTGGAAAACTTAATCCTTTCCTTCCAAGGTCTCTCAAATAATCAATTAATTAATACTTATTAAATACTATTACATTGGGCATACTAAGAAGACAAAAGAAGATATACAAGGTACACTTCTTGAAAAGTTGGGGCATACACAGTAATTAGAAACTTTGATTCTTGAGTCATATACACCTGGTTTCAAATCCTAGTGCTTACCAGCTGTGTGACTTTGGACAAGTTACTTCTCTAACTTTGTGATCCCACCTATAAAATGGGGATAGTAATAACGCGTACCTCACAGGACTGGTGTAATAACTAAACAGGAATACATGTGAATTTCTAGCCTAATGACTGGAACACTCTTACGATTTAATCAATATAAGCTATTACCTTACATAAATGAGCATTACTGAATGAGGAATGTTTCAAATAATGTGAGTGGATTTAAATAAAGAGAGATGAAGGTTTCATTACTGAAGCCCTTTGTAATTATTAAACCCTTCTCCTGGTTCTCCTACAGAGCTGTTTCATCTAGCTTTTATAATATAGCCCTTACCATTCTTCTTTCTTGTCTCCTTAAAAAGATCTTAGCCATTTCATTGGCTTTATTTACCAGGAATTTAATTCCCAAATTTACATTTCCAATCCTAACCTTTATGTGAGTTACTCAAAAGCATATGAAAAATCTCTACTAAGAGATGTCTCAGGATCACCTCATTCTCACCAACAAACAAAATAAAATAACAGTTAAAACTGATTGTATCATCTTTCCCAAGGTTTGTTACCCCTCTTGACTTTCCTATTTCAATGATACTATCATTTTCTTAATCTCCTTAACCCAGAATTCAGAAATACTAATTTCTCCTCATCTCTTGCCCTTCATTTGTAAGTAGTATTAAGTCCTATAGATTTTTCTTTCACAATGTCTCCTACATTTGTTCACTTTATTTCCAACCTTACCTTCTATTTCATCTTGAACATTACTGTTAAGAGCTATTTGCCTAATCCTCATTTTAATTAATGCCATTATCTTTTGCAAAAACCTTCTCCATCTTACAAATAAGTGAAGGTAAAATTCTTACCTAGTATTCCATGACATTTGTGTTGCAGTAACTTTATTAATCTTACTTCCTACTATTCTTTTACATAAATTCTCCAATTTGGTAAAACTAGGTATAGGATATTTTACTAAACTCAGTGTTTTCAGAAAACACAGTCTAGTTTAATCAATTACTCCCACCCTTCTTGAGTACCTAGTCTGAGATAATTCTCTCAACACTACATTCTTATTTTTAAAGTCAGTATCTATTCAATATGTAAGGCATTTATATTTAAGTCTCATAAGTTATCTCCAGCTCTGGTCAAATTAGTTTTTAAACTTTAAATGTTAAGTTATAAGTTACTTAAAGGCAAGTACTACATTTATAGACCTCTGTATCTCTTATTGTACCAGAAGAATGCTTTATGTGAGGAAATAAAGTTTAAAAATAAATCTTATGGACTAGCCTATTAATCTAACCACTCTTGGTAACATCATTCAAAGAGAATACGTGAAGTCCTCTGATGAGCCAATAGCAAGAAGGAAGGTCCCCCACTCTAACAGTGGTGAGAAGTAGATGTCCTTGCTCTAAGAGGTTTTCTTATGCAAGGGATATTTCATAGCAAAAGAGAGAGGAGGTGGAGTTCAAGAGCCATTAGAAGTGCCTTCACAAATGGTTATTACTATCCATAATCACCCTTTATATACTGCAGTATTTGTTTTGTATTAACACTGCTCATTTGTCCCAGGAAACATTTAAAGTGCTATATGTCATGAGGTCCTATAATCGTTTGAGCATTTTCATTTTTTACAAGCAGGCTGAGTATTCCTAATCTGAAAATCCAAAATCTGAAAAGCTCCCAAATCTGAAACTTTTTGAGAACTGACAAGATGCTTAAATTTTTGGATTAGGGATGCTGAACTGGTAAGCATAACACAAACTTCCCTAAATCCAAAATAAATCCAAAATACTTCTAGCCCCAAGCATTTTGAATAAGGAATACTCAATCTGTATACTAAACTCAAAGCGCTTTTAATGGAAAAAATATTTGAACCAAAATATGAATACGAGAAATAAAATTCCCAACAAATGATTGAGCTATAGATATATGATGAAACTATAGGCTGGGTATCCTTTATGTGAAATGCTTGAGACTGGAAGTATTTTGGATTTGAGATTTTTTGGATTGTAGAATACCTGAATATACATAATGAGATTATCTTGGGGGATAGGACCCAAGTCAAAACACAAAATTTGTGTATGTTTCATATACATCTTATACACACAGCCTGAAGGTAAATTTTTTTTGAGATGGAGTGTCACTCTGTAGCCCAGGCTGGAGTGCAGTGGCGTGATCTCGGCTCACTGGAACCTCTGCCTCCCTGGCCCCGGTTCAAGCAATTTTCCTACCTCAGCCTCCCGAGTAGCTGGTATTACAGGCTTGAGCCACCATGCCCAGCTAATTTTTGTATACTTTACTAGAGGTGGCGTTTCACCATGTTGGCCAGTCTGATCTTGAATTCCTGACCTCGTGATCCACCTGTCTCAGCCTCCCAAAGTGCTGGGATTACAGGCGTGAGCCACCACGTCTGGCAAGGTAATTTTTTACAATGTCTTAAAATAATTTTTTTGTGTATGAAACAAAGTTTTGACTGTGACCCATCATGAAGTCAGGTCTAAAATGTTCTGCTTGTGGTGTCATGTCAGCACTCAAAAAGTTTCACATTTTGAAGCATTTCAGAATTCAGATTAGGAATGCTCAACCTATATTTGTTTTGATATAAATTAAACACCTACTATTTGCCAAAAAGGATTTAAAAAGTTAAATAAATATACAAAGTTAAACTACCTATTTTTACTTGGCAATAAAGCCTTCGTTAGATTCTACTTTTTCCACGTATTATTAAAAAGTGAAAATTTTTACAAGCACTAGCATAGTCACTTAATAAATGAATATGAAGGTTACTAAGATGAATATTCCAATCTAAATCCTAAGAGCTTGAGAAACAGTTGATAAAACTAAAATGTGACCATTTAAGGTTTTAAAAATGCCATGTGTGAATTAATCTGGTATAATCATAATAGAAGGTAACAGTACAGTATCTCGAGCTTCTAAGTATTTTTGCAGGCCTTTCATTTCTTAAAATACAAATACAGCAGCTTCGATCTCAGAAAGGAACATCTATAGGTAGCAGATGAATTTCAACAGTTCTCTAAGGACCAACTTTGACTCTGGAGGTAGTGACATTTTCTTAGAAAGTAATAATCAGATTTCAATGAAGCTGTGTAAAAGCTGGTATGGGACATTTGTTAGAGTTAGGGAACAGAGGAACAGAACAGAAAACACAGCAGAACACAAATAATAGATCAGTAATAAAACTGTGCTTTTCAGAGAAACTTATTTATTATAGCTGACAAATGAGATAAAAACCATTATTAGTAGCCACCTGGAATTCACACCAACTTGGCCACCTAACCACAATCATCCACAAAAACACGTTTAAAAGAGTACTCACCACTGAATTATTTCTGTGATTTGGGCTTCCCAATGTGCAACTGATTCTTTCTTGTCTGCTAGATCTTTAACTTCTTCTTCCAACTGCTGGTTGTGTATGCTTAAGTTCTCATACAAAGTAGTAAGCTGAAAGATAGTTTTAAGACATGCATGAGTTTTAGGAACAAGAATTCAAGGTGTTCACACAGCTACTGTCAAATATGACTACTCACCATCATTTACCCAAAAATGCTTGTCTTTTTATTATAACAATCCCTTCTGCTCACTGAATTTGGATATCAAGTACTCTGAATTCTCCTGCTGTCTTTGTTTTTCCCTGACATCCTACAGTGAGTTGGTTCTGTGAATATTCTCTACTTGCCTTAAGAATTGCCTATTTCTGTTGGTAATAGCTTTCTTTTTCTTTTTGTCCCCAAATGTCTTTATGTCATCTTTTCTCTTTTAAAAAAGCTTGTAATTTCAAGCATATACAAAAATGGACAATATAAATGAATTCCCATGACCCCACTACCCAATTTCAACAATGATTACTTCAACATCAATATTGTTTCATTGGCACGCCTGTTCTTTCTTCTTTTTTTTGAGACTGAGTTTCGCTCTTGTTGCCCATGCTGGAGGGCCATGGCACAATCCGGGCTCATCGCAACCTCTGCCTCCCACATTAAAGCGATTCTCCTGTCTCAGCCTCCCTGGAAGCTGGGATTACAGGCGTGCACCACCACACCCAGCTAATTTTTTGTCTTCTTAGTAGAGACAGGGTTTCACCATGTTGGTCAGGCTGGTCTCAAACTCCTGACCTCAGATGATCTGCCTGCCTCAGCCTCCCAAAGTGCTGGGATTACAGGCGTGAGCCACTGTGCCAGCCTGTATGCCTGCTCTCTTATCCCCTCCTCCTATATTCGGAAACAAATACTAGACATCATACAATGTTATCCATACGTATCACTGTGTGTATCTCTAAAAAATAAGAATCTCTCTTTTAAAACGTAACAATAGTGTCATACTACAAATTTCCTAACATCACATGGGTAGTAACAGTTCAAGTTTCCACTTATTTCAACATATCAAAAAACTTAAGTTTGTTAAACTGAATCATGATAGCAATAAGAAAACAAAGCTTAATGGTTTGTCTTTTTGTTTTTGTTTTTGAGACAGGGTCTCACTCTGTCGTCCCAGGCTGGAGTGCAATGGCATGATCTCAGCTTATTACAACCTCTACCTCCTGGGCTCAAGCAATCCTCCCACTTCAGCCTCCCAAGTAGCACCCTAATTTTTTTTTTTTTTATTTTTTGTAGAGATGGGGTTTTGGCATGTGGTCCAAGCTGGTCTCAAACTCCTGGGCTCATGCCATCCACCCACCATGGCCTCCCAAACTAATGGAATTACAGGCATGAACTAGCAGGCCCAGCCCAATATGTCTTTTAAGTCTATCTTACGCACAGGTTCCCTGCAACACCTTTATTTTTCTTTTGACTTGAAGAATGTAGGTTGTCCTGCAGAGTTTTCTACATTGTGAATTTTTGCCTTCATTTCTGGAAGGCATTTTTACTGTAAATAACATTCTAAGTTGGCAGTTATTTTATTTTACCACTTTTAAGATGTTCTTTGAATTCCATTTTTAGTTTTTCTGTTGGGAAGTCAGTTTTCAGTTGAACTTTCACTTCTTTGAACATAATGTGTCTTTCTTCTCTGGTTGCTTTTAGAATTTTATGTTGCTTGGTTTCTGCCAGCTTTTCTAGGATTTGTCTAAGTGGGGTCTGATTTCTATTAATTATTTCACTTTTAGGGTTTGTGGTATTTCTTGAATTTGTGGCTAATTGTTTCTCATAGGTTTGGAAAAATTCTGGGCTATAAACACTCTTCAAGTATTGCACTACCACCATCTCTCTCTTCTTGCCTTTTGGGAAACCAACTGTTTGTATGTTACAGCTTTTCATCATATCCTCTATGTCTTATATCCTCTTTTCTATATTTTCTATTCTTTTTAATCCCTGACCACACTTTAGTCTAAAATTTTTTTTTAAAGATATGCAGTCCTTTTCTTTGTTTCTCTCCAATATGTCGTTGAAACGTTCTATTATTTTGGTTATTTTTTTGCTCCTAGAAATTCTGTTTGACAGTTTTGTATAGATTTTAATTGTTCGCCGAAATTCTTCATATGTCTACTTTCTTGAACATATCACACAATTATTTTAAAGTCCATTCAAAAATTTCATTCTGGGAACTCCTGTGGGCCTGTTTCTACTGACTGCCTGGTTTTCATCTTCCCTTTTTTAATTTTGTTTTTGCTGTTGAATTTTTCTCCTGGTTTTAAATGATTTGGTTGTGTTTGCTGATATGCTTGGTAATTTTTTACTGCATGCCACCCATTGTGTATAAAAATTTTAGATAATTTGGGGCTCTGGAAAATATCTTCCTCCAGAGAGTATTTACTTTTACTTTTGGCAGGCAATCAGAGTAAAGACAGATCAAGGATTGAAATACTGAGAGGTTGGGTTTCAGTCACTGAGGACTCATCTTTTTGACTCACCCTTACTCCTAAAATGTAGCCTTTCAATGGGTTCAACTAAAAGTTTGAATTATTTACTAAGGATCCTGTAACTTGATAGGCAATGTACTTCTATTTTTCTCTCTCCAGCCTTGTAATACTGTGGAATACCATGTTCAGCTTCCTAGATTCTGAGGTTTTTCTGCTTTCATATCTGCAAATGCCTGAAGAGGAAAAGTGGCACTAAATGTTGGGCTCACTGCTCTGTACTACTCTTCCCTTTAAGATCTTGGTCAGTAAAGTCCTGGTTTCCTTGCTGACACTCCAATGACTTCCTACAGATGAATACTGTAAGTGGTATTCATATAGTATTATTTTTAAAATCCAGCTTTATCGCTCTTCTTGGTGAGGGTATGATGTAAGCTAATCTGTCACAGAAGCAAAAAGTTCTTGCTTTAAGTTTTTAGAAAATTCATGAAAAAGGCCAGGCGAGGTGGCTCATGTCTATAATCCCAACACTTTGGGAGGCTGAGGTAGGCAGATCAATTGACGTCAGGAGTTCAAGACCAGCTTGGTCAACATGGTGAAACCCCATCTCTACTAAAAATAAAAAAATTAGATAGGCGTGGTGACATGTGCCTGTAATCCCAGCTACTTGGAAGGCTGAGGCAGGAGAATCACTTGAGCCCAGGAGGCAGAGGTTGCAATGAGCTGAGATCACGCCACTGCACTCCAGCCTGGGTGGCAGAGTGAGACTTCATTTCAAAAACAAAACAAAACGAACAAAAAATTCATGAAAAAATATTTGCATACTATTTTATTCTATTTCATAGCTACCTTTTTTTTTTTAACTGATAAATGGTCCCATCTGCTATTTATTACTGTTCCTTTCTTCCTTTTTGTATGTCTGTAGAGATACTCTGCTAGTTTCTTCTTGATTACTAAACTTTCATGAAGGTGAGTTGCTCCTAGAGGATCTATTTATAGGATTTTAGGAATAAAAGAGCCACGTGATTGTCAACTTGACTGGGCCACAAGATGCCTATACATTGGTTCAAACATTATTCTGGGTAGGTCTGTGAGGGTGTCTCTGGATGAGATAACATTTGAATTGGCAGACTGAGAAGATGGCCCTCCCTAATGTGGGTGAGCCCCATGTGATCAACTGAAGGCCTGAGCAGAACAAAAAGGCTGACTGCACCAAGAGTAGGAGGGAACATCAGTTTCTCCTGCCTTCAGATCTGAAATTAGACAGAAGTTTTTCGTGATTGTTAAGCCTGCCAAGCTTTGGGACTAGAACTACAAAATACACTCTCCTGGGTCTCCAGCTTGCCAAATGCACATCTTGGGATTTGTTAGCCTCTACAATCACTTGAGTCAATTCCTTATAATCTCCCCTGCTCTCAAAACACATAATACATACACCCCACCTCTGCCCCCATATACACTCACTCTATTGGTTCTGTTTCTCTGTGGAACCCTAATACAGGCCACAACCACGTTCTAAGTCAAGGATTTGCAAATCTTTCTAGTCAAGAACTGGACAGTAAGTATTTTCACCTCTGTGGGCCACATAAAATCTTAAATCATCGTCATCTTCTTTGTAAAAATTGCCATTTAAAAATGTAAAAATCATTTTTAGTATGCGGTTCAACCAAAAACAGTCTGGGAGCTAGATTTGGCCAGAGGCCATAGTTTGCCAACTCTCAATTTTAAGTTATTAGGAATTCTACTAATGGCACAGGATTTTATTGGTGTGCATTTTTAACCTATATTTCTGTGTAGAGATAGGCAATTTTAGCACACATCACAAAGCAAAATTTCAATCCTTCCCCCTCTGGCAAAAACAAACAAACAAAAATTGTTTTACGCATATACAGTTTGTCTGTAATTCCCCATTTAATCCTACCTCCAACCTCCTTGTTTTCCCATAAGGAAATGAGTTCCAGGGAAGCTATCACTGCTAGCACACACTGATTTGCCTATTGCAAGCAAGAGATTTAAGTTTTGCACCTCAGGGTGTGCCATTCGCTTCTGAAAATGTAATTTTACCAGTTTTTTGTTTTTTTTTTAAAATGGTTTTACTGAGGTATAATTTATATAACATAAAATTCACCCATTATAAGTGTATAGTTGAGTGATTTTTAGCAAATTTAAACAGTTGTACAGTGATTACTACAATCTTGTTTTGGAATACTTCTAATACTCAGGAAATATCCTCATGCTTATTTACAATTGATCTTGGTCTCCAACCTGAATTCTAGGTATCACTGATCTGCTTTCTGTGTCTGTAGTTTTGCATTTTCTGAAATCTTATATCAATGAAGTAACAGAATATGCAGTCTTTTGTATTGGACTTCTTTCACTTATATGATTGAAGTTAAACCTCCATAATGTTGCATGTATCTTAATGTCACTCCTTTTTACTGCTGAGTGGTATTCTAGTATATGGGTATGGTATACTTTGTTTACCCATGCACCATTGATAAACATTTGTATTGTTTCCAGTTGTTTACTATTCTGAGAATATGATGCTATGAAAATTCATATATAAGTGTTAAAGGGACTATGCTTTCAATTCTTTTCAGTAAATAGGAGAATTGTCAGGTTATATATTAAGTATATGTTTAACTTTTTGAGAATTTTTGGAACTATTTTCTACAGGGGCTATGCCATTTTATACTTCTATGAGCAGTGTATAAGTTCTAGTTCCTTCATATCTTTGTCAACTAGTTGATAAGTTCACTCCAATGGAATTTATTTATTTATTTATTTATATTATACTTAAAGTTCTGGGGTAAATGTGCAGAACGTGAAGGTTTGTTACATAAGTATACACATGCCATGGTGGTTCCTGAGGGTATACAGCAGTATCTTGCTGTGGTTTTAAGTGCTATTTTCCTAATGACAAACATCTTTTCATGTGCTTAATTGTTATTCATGTATCATCTTTTATGAAAGGTCTATTCAATTTTGTCACCCATTAAAAAACTGAGTTGTTTAGATTCTCTATTGTTGAGGTTTAAGAGGTTTTTTTCCTTTTTTTTTTTCTTTTTGAGACAGGGTCAAACTCTGTACAGTGGTGTTATCTCGACTCACTGCAGCCTTGACTCCCTGGGCTCACATAAATCCTCCTGTTTCAGTCTCCCAGGCAGCTGGGACTACAGGCATGGGCCACCACACCCAGCTAATATTTAAATTTTTGGGGGTAGAGATAAGGTCTCATTATATTTCCCAGACTGATCTTGAACTCCTGGGCTCAAGTGATCCTCATGCGTTAGACTCCCAAAATGTTGGGACTATAGGTGTGAACCACCATGCCCAGCATTAAGAGTTCTTTATATAGTATGAATACATGTATTTTTTCAGATAAATTACTTAGAAATATCTCCTCCCCGCTGTGCATGTCTTTTCATTTTCTTAATGTTTTTTAAATTTTGATGTTCAATTTATCATTAGTTTTTCTCTCATGCACTGTGCTTTTAATGTCATTATCTTGACATTTTAACCCCAAATCACAAATATTTTCCTCTATGCTTACCTGTCATATTTCAGATTGTGATCCACTTTGAGTTAATTTTTGTATAAGGTATGAGGTAAGGATCCAAGTTCATTTTTTTTTCACAATTGGATATCCAACTGTTCCAGCACTATATGAAAAGATTATCCTTTTTCCATTGAATTGCCTTGGCGCTTTTGTAGCAAATCAACTGACCATAAATGTGCGAGCTTATTTTTAGACTCTTTATTCTGTTTCATTATGCCAGTACTATACCTTTTTGATTACCATATATTTACAGCAAGTATTCAAATTACATAATGTTAATCCTCCAACTTCTAGCTTTACTCAAAATAGTTGAAATATTCTTGGTCTTTTCTATTCCTCTATAAGTTTAAGGGTAAGCTTGTGAATTTCAACAAAAAGCCTACCAGAATTTTGATAGGCATGTCCCAGAACCTATAGATCAATCTGGGGGAGAACTGCTATCCCAACAATGCTGAGGCTTCCAACCATTAACATAGTTTATCTCCCCCATTTGTTCAGATATTCCTCAATTTATCTTAGCAGTGTTTTGTAGCTCTCATCTTCCACTGGTTAACTCCAAGACTTCTGAAATGGTTGTTCTTGACAACTGCATTTGCTTTTTAATATTTTATTTTGAGAAGATTAATCAATCTCTTCATATTAGCATAGCCAGAAGTCCACAAGCTGTTTCTGAGAGTTGCAGATGCAGCATCTTCTCTTCATTAATTCCTGCCCTAATATCCATTTTGGATTACCATTATTTTTGAAAGCCCGTCTACATTTGTGGTTGGGGTTTCAGTTGGAGATTTGCGAGAAGGAGGAAAATGCAACTCTGCACTGCCATATTACAACAGTGATAAGTAGTTTTCAATAGATTGCTTACTTTATTTGGAATTGGTCAGAAAAAAGTTAATCGTTGCATGATTACCAAATAAAAGCATGGACTCTAGAGCCTGACTACCTGTTCTCAAATCCTAATTCTATTCTTGTGATTGGGAAAGTAGTTTAACCCTTCTTTGACTTAGTTTCCTGATCTATAAAATGGCAAGAACAGAAGGGTATACCTTAGAGAGTTATTGTGAGAATTAAATGAGTTTTATGAAGTAACTCAGAAGACGACGTGCACACAGTAAATTTTAAGTATTAGTTCATTTTTCATGTTTGAAAATGAGGTTTTACTATTTGTACATTGACACATCTGACTTATAATAAGGCTACACAGGAATATGAAAAATGCTCTCATAACATTTTAAGTGAAAAGACAGATTAGTAAGTGGATTGTATACATGACTGCAATTATGTAATAATAAGGATATAGGCAAAACCTGGAAAGGAACATACAAAATTAAGATACCTGTTCTGTGGTGACGAGATTATGGGTAACTTTAATGTTAAGTATTTTCCACATTTTTTGGGATTTTTTTGGAAATAACATTTTAAAAACATACAAATTACAACTTTTCTTACTGTAAACAATTTTACGCACTGGCATAAATGGCTAATTTTTAAAAATCAGTTATGAGATTGAACAAGAAAATATATAAATATATATATATATATATATAGACACACACACACACACAATTTTTTTTTTTTGAGAAGGACTCTCACTCTGTCGCCTAGTCTGGAGTGCAATGGCGTGATCTCAGCTCACTGCTACCTCTACTTCCCGGGTTCAAGTGATTCTCCTTCCTCAGCCTCCTGAGTAGCTGGACTACAGGCACATGCCACCAGACCCGTTTAATTTTTATATTTTTAGTAGAGATGGGGTTTCTCCGTGTTGGCCAGGCTGATTTCGAACTCCCAACCTCAGGTGATCTGCTCACCTCGGCCTCCCAAAGTGCTGAGATTACAGGCTTGAGCCACCATGCCCAGCCTGCAATGAATTATCTTTTAATAAAAAGTAGGGCTTACAAGACTTACAAAAATGTCATCTAATTATTAAAAATTTCTTTAAATGTTTTTATTTTTGGAGTTTAAAAGTGTGAAAATCTATAATATATATTTTTAAAAATTAACCTAATAATTGCTTTTTGACTTCTATATCTATAATTCTGTCAAGAAGAAATCTAGTCCTCTTCAAGCTGGTTCCCAGTGGAACAGCTGGTGTAGCAATGGCAAATGCTTCTGTGGTTATCCTTGGGAAAATATACACTTCAAACCAAATTGGAAAATGAAAAAATGGAAAGTGAAGATGTACAGTGAAGTTGAGTTTACCATTACTGAGATGGACTGAGAATTAAAAAGGCGGAGGCAGACTGAGAATTAAGAAGAGAGAGAAGGAAAAATTGAATAAAAGTTTGAGAAACAGAGCAGAGGTTCAAATGGAAATACAGATACCAGATTTCCCCCATTTCTCCAGGAATAAATATTGCCCTGTAACCACTGGACATTAAATATTTACCTACCATATGAATTTGCTCTTCATGCGCTACTCATATCCTACATATCTTTCAATTTGGCAAGAACAGGTAATTTTCTTTTCTTTTTCTTTTAAAACAAACGACCCTTCAGGCCTCATCAAGGAGGCTTCGCTTTGTATACTAGGCCTAAGTATGTCCCTTTCTCATAGATGTATTAGATAGACTGCAACACAATTTTAATCAAATGAGAATATTTGAAATATTCTCTCTAAATAGATATTTTGGTCAAACTCAGCAGAAAACGTATGGCTAACAAGAAATTAAACCAATAATTGAATGTAAAAATTTGATCTACATTCAATTTGATTATTTTCCAATAAAATTTTTCTTAAAATGTAGTAACATGTTTTAGTAGGCAGTTTGCTTAGAAATTTATACATAAAATGGGTTTATAGAGTTTAGTTGTTTTTTTTTTTTTACCCCAAGGTAATTCAACAGATTCTTAAAATTCTGTCTTATGGGCCAAAAGGACATTAAATTTTTAAATCAAATTAGTCAACAGATAAAATAACAATTGTGTGACCTGCTTGGATAAAGTTCAAATATTGGTAGCCCTATTTCAGTGGAAATAACTGTTATACAATAAAGTTCATGCACTATTCATGGTTTTAAAAATCAGTTTTTATTACTTAACTAGTCAGCTACTTTCAACAATATTTGCATATGTTAGCTTTATAAGACTTTATGAAGAGTATTCTTTCTCAAGTAGTTTTCAACTAGACAGTCATTTTTTTAAAGGCTTAGAAAACAAGCAGTCATTTAAAAATGTTTTAAATACTAGCATTTAAAAATTGTTTTAAAATGCTAAATAATCATGGTAAAAATAGAGAAGTACAGAGCTATATGGAAAACAAAAAGGAAGAGTCTCTATTTTACAAGACATGGTCTTTCAGTCTGTTACTGAAATAACTAATAATTGAACATATTTTTATAGGAGGAAAATGCAATTATCCAGCCCTTCTTATTTAAATGTAAGTAGAATTATTAAAAATTCTGGGCTGGGCACAGTGGCTCACATGGCCAGGTGAGGTGGGTCATGCCTATAATCTCAGCACTTTGGGAGGCAGAGGCAAGCAGACTGATTGAGGTCAGAGTTCTAGACCAGCCTGGCTAACACAGTGAAATCCTGTCTCTACTAAAAATATAAACATTAGCCAGGTGTGGTGGTACACACCTATAGTCCCAGCTACTCAGGAGGTTGAGGCAGGAGAACTGTTTGAACCTAGGAGGCAGAGGTTACAGTGGGAGGAGACTGTGCCACTGCACTCCAGCCTGGGCAACAGAGCGAGACTGTTATCAAAACAAACAAACTTCTGGTTAATATCAGGATTTTTACAACTGCTTGTTAGGAATTAGCACAAGAAATGCAGAATGGTGGCAATTTCAGATACTAAGTGAAAAAATAATTCCTTTAAGTATTTGAGATTTTGTTCATGGATATGGCTACTTCTCAGTTCAATACGTGATTCTGTATTCAAGCTAGAAATTAGGCTGTGGTGGTTTCTTAAGATGATCACCTACCCCTGGTATCATTTCTAGCTATTATGAGTTCTTCTTTGTAACCATGGATCAGCTATTACAATTTCTCCAAGTTTGGCCTAATTATCCCTGTTCTTGCCACGCGCAGCCTTAACTTGACCTGCACTTACCCATCCACGACAGGGTAATTATGAATACATGAAAGAAAAGACTAAGAGAAAAGATGGTGATACGACTTCAGTGTTGGTCTCCTCCAAATGTCAGGTTGAAATGTGATTCTCAATGTTGGATGTGGGGCCTGGTGGGAGGTGACTGGATCATGGGGGCAGGCCATTCATGAATGGTTTAGCACCATTCCTTTGATGATAAGTGAGTTCTCAGTGAGATCTGGTTGTTCAGAAGTGTTTGCACCTCCCCCAGTCTCTCCTGTGCCCTTTCACCTTTGCCATGATTAAAAGCTTCCTGAGACTCTCACCAGGAGCAGATACTGACACCACACTTCCTGTATGGTCTGTGGAACCATAAGCCAAAATAAATCAATTTTCTTTGTAAATTATCCAGTCTCAGGTATTCCTTTATAGCAACCCAAAAATGGACTAATAAGAATGGAACGTGAAAAAGTAACAGAGGCTCCAAAAATAAATGGGACAAAGAATAAAAATAGATTAAGTAAAACTGTCTCTTCAGAAGACTCCTATCAGATTGTTGTAACAAAGAATTGTGTATATCATACAAGCAACATAACTCATCAGAAAGACAAACAAAAACGTATGCCAAATATAAAGTTATACCCACAATTCCTGTCAGTGTTGAACATCTAGCATGTACTCAATTAATATGACACTAAATCACTCACCTTATCAAGTTCACTTGTCAGCTTTTTATTTTCTTCAGTTAACAACACTTTTTCTCGTTCATACTGTTGTTTGAACTCACTTTCAAATTCTTCCCTTTCACTTTGACTAACACAATTCAAAACACAAAAGCAAAAAAGAGAATTAAAGGTCAACTGAAAACTTGAATCGTTTTTCCAATAATCATATAAAACATAAATAAATGTCAGATTGAACTGCAGAAATACTGTTTCCACAGAATACAGCTTGATTATATGCAATGACAGGCCTGGGGAAAGCACTTTCCAGGAATTTATATTATGATAATACTGATTTGTTTATTGATTCATTTAACAAATATTTATGGAGTGCTTACTAGCTGCCAAGGAATTATTGTAGGTCTTGACAGCTACTACTGTCATGGAGCTTATATTCTGGTAGAAGTAACCTGCCAATGAACAGTGAGTAAAATGAACTAATTTCAGATAAGTTCTAAATTAAATATATATATATATATATATATATATATGTGGTAATGCAATAAATAGTATTTGGGAGAGGGTGGCTACTTTAGATTATATAGTCAGAGAAGGTCTCATCAAGGTTGATAAAGTACCAAAATGAAAATAATAATTGCCATCTGCTTCACATTCATCTTGTTCTATCCAAAGGCAAATTAGTTTGAGACCAAATTAGACACTTTTCTTTGTGTATTTCCACCACAGTATTCTTACAAAATACAAAGTTGCTAAGCCCTTATTTAATATTAGGCCAGAGTCACTTCCTAGTGTTATCAATTTGATTAACAATAGTATTCCAAACATTTTGTTCGTAATTAGAATTTATATCTGGGTTCAGAAATTTAAATAATTTCAGTTTTATAGAAAAGTTACAAGAACAGTACAAAGAATTCCCGTATCCTCCTAACTCAGATTCCCCAATTGTTAATATTTTACTACATTTTCTCCATTACTGTGTATGTACTGATTTCATTAGTGTTCCTCAGAACCACGGAGAAGCAGCTAGCTGCAGATATTGTGCCTTATTACCCCTAAATACCCCAGTGTATATCTCTCAAAGTCTAAGGATACTCTGCCATAACCACTAAGCAATCCTCTCAATTTAAAAAAATCAATATTACTAGAATCAACATTACTTGAACACTACCATCTGAATTCACAGACCCAATTCAAGTTATCCCAACAATGTCTCCTTTTCTTATGTAGTCCAGGATCCAACTGAGAAACATGAGTTGCATTTAGTAGTCATGTCTCTACATTTCCTTTGGTCTAGAACAGTTCTTCAGTCTTCCCTATCTCTTACAACAGTTTTATAAAGGTATAGGTCTCTAATTGTGTACAGTGACACTCAACCTGGGGCCATCTGAGGTTTATGACTATTCTCAAAGAATTCATTTTTGGATGGAATACTACAAGAACAATGTTTCTTGGTGGATCCCATCGGAAGGTGTAAAATGATCTGCACAACACTGACCAAACCTCTTAGTCTAGGAGTGTGGGGTATTCAGAATGAGTGGAGCCCCCGAGAAAGAAAAGAAACTTTTTATCTGAGAAATGTGAACCCCTTTAAATTAGCAGGGCCAGAGAGGCAATGAAATGTGACTACAGTAACATTTCATTCCCCCCACTTGAGCTATCTACCAGCTATGTGAACTCCAGACTGAGTGTCACCAATAGCTATAAATTAACCCAACAATGCCGTATTCTGGACACCATAACTCATACCCTACAGTTCAATAATGTACAGCCAATCATTAATCAATGTTATTTCTGCAAACCAATGAGAATTCCTGACAAAAGACTTTTGTAATTCCCCCTCTCCTGATTTGTCTCTCTTTAAAAACCTGAGTCTCTTTTTGGTTCTCTGGAGTACTGCTTTGTGTTTCCTGGGTTGCAGTCCTCAACCTTGGCCCAAATAAACTCTGTATTAACTTTGCCTCAGTTTCTGTCTTTTTGACAACATATTGGAACCTTTGGGCAGCAAAAGACAGTGCTGAGAACTCTGAACCCTCATATCCCTTCAAACTCTGCAGGTAGAAGCAATCTCATCCCTCTCCCCACAGTAGCTATAACCTGAGGCAACCACTATTTTTTTTTGCATAAATCATTAACTTCACCTGAAATAGTTACCTCAAAAGGGGGAAGCCAAGTATGTTTAACACCTGCCCAATCACTTGTCATTGTCTTCAGGCCTATGATGACAGTTAAGATCACAGCAGAGACTAGATATAAAAGCAATGAAGGTGTTAAAGGATTTGGCCAATTTATATTGGAAGGAGTATGGGTAGCATATAGAAATGAATTCTAAGAGCTGAAAAAGAAAATAAATCTCAGGAATGTGAGACCATTTAAACTATCTGGCCCAGAGAGGTATTTAAAATGTGAGAGCAGTCACCATTTCACTCCCACCTTGAGCTAAATAATCACCTCTTGAGGACACTTGCTATGTGGGCTCTAAACTGATGACATGTCAAAAAATGCCATACACTGGACACCATGACTCATACTCTATAGTTGAACAATGAATAGCCAATCACTAATCAATGTTATTTTGTAAACCAATGAAAATTTCTGTCAAACAACTTGGTATCAGCCCAGTCCTTGTCTCCTTTTGCCTTTAAAAATCTATTTGTAACAAAGACCTAATGGAGCA
This sequence comes from Ateles fusciceps, assembly GCA_036589455.1. Lineage (NCBI taxonomy): Eukaryota > Metazoa > Chordata > Mammalia > Primates > Atelidae > Ateles > Ateles fusciceps. Next base: position 15,810,733 of record JAZHEH010001979.1, read on the forward strand.
CTCCTCAAGGTAACCTGGAAATATGTCCCTGGCAGCCATCCTCACTTTGGCTCAAGCAAACTCTTTAAATATATCCTGTGCCTCAGCTTCTTCCTTCAGGTCGGCAGGATGTTACCCCAAAGTGGGTAAATAAAAAATTAAATACAGCCGAATTTATCAAATGCACATACTCATCTAGGATTTGTGGTTTCATGTGTTGACTGAATATTCAGGTGTAGTTTTTCACTACTAGGCTGAGTAACTAAAGCTTCGACTTTGGACCCAAAAGTGGCCTACAGACAATTAGCTCGAGATATGTGACTTACCTGGCATAAAGAGTCTACTGGCTTAGGGAGATGAGAATGTCAGAGTGGACCTATTATGTGCAACCTGTTCAGCCACCCACAAAGCCACCCGATTCAGAACACCCAGAAAGCACTCCTTTCACCAAGGCATTAATAAATACATTAGTGAGAGGGCACGCTAGCAGCCTGGAGAAACACTATGGTAGGTGTCCTCAGATGACAGTCTGCAAATGACAGCGGAAAATGCCAGAATGGAATTGCACTGCCTGATTTGATTGCAAATAACAGTATTCCAGATTGGCTGTTGTACCATCTGCATTATTTACTTATAGCCTGATGCTTCCAAATCCCAATCTTTTCCCTTAAAAGTCACACTCATTTACTTTTAATGAATTCAATGAATGTATGCTTAATAACACCTATTTGTGTTTCATTTGGAAATGTGAGGAAAACATCTGTGATTTGTAGACTTCCTATGCTCATCTTATTTGATTATGTATAATAATTAAATAAGGTGAAACGAGGAGGTCAGAGAAAGAGGAGGATATATGAACCACAAAATGATTCCTTGTTCTCAACTCTAGATTGTATTAAAAGTTCAATCAAATTTCCAACAGTTCTATCAGTATTTCAGCCCCTCCTCCCTACATCTACATACATACACATTTATTATTTTAATATTACAAAGCTTACTTAAAGTGACAGTTCTATGTGGCATGACTTATTTACCCTTAGAAGTAAACATAGTTTTAATAAAACTTAAAACAATCTTTTAAGGGAAAAAGGAGAATAAGGTTTTTTGTTTGTTTGTTTTTGAGACAGAGTCTTACTCTGTAGCCCAGGCAGGAATGTGGTGGTGCGCGATCTCAGATCACTGCAACCTCCGCCTCCCAGGTTCAAGCAATTCTCCAGCTGTAGCTGTGGGACTATAGGCATGTGCCATCGCATCTGGCTAATTTTTGTATTTTTAGAAGAGATGGGGTTTTACAATATTGACCAAGCTGGTCTCGAACTCCTGACCTCAGGTGATCCACCCGCCTTGGCCTCCCAAAATGCTGGGATTACAGACGTGAGCCACAATGCCCTAGCCAGGAATAAGTTTTTGAAGACTGTATTGTTACGTGACAAACAGGCTTATATCTATAGCAATTTGGTAGATGATATAGGATGTTAGCAATAAATGAAATTCCATGTGGATCAGTTCTGGGTAATTTTATATGACTGCTTTCAGGTGAACAAAGAATATAAGTAATAGTTGATGTTAAAAGTGTAATCTTAAAAATCTCCTATGTAACATTATTGAAGAGAAATTATAATTTAAATGACAAATTTAAGGAAAATAAATCATCTTCCATCTCCAAGCAAATGTGTCACATCACTATTATCTACAGACAAATGTTAAATTTAGTTATGTTTAGGAATCTTTCCTCCTGACACAGAAGCAACTTCAATAACAAAACACAAAAAAACTGCAAAGACTTTCAGAAAAATATGTATACAAATAGAGTAAAATTTTCATGTAAGACCATTCTTTTTGCTAACAGGAAAAAGAAGTTTAAGTCTATACCACATTAAAAATAGGCAAACAAACTCTCCCCATACCCTGTGTCACAATTCATTTCCTACTTTCCTTGTCTTCCCATTCACTGGTAAGCATCTTGAAGCAGTTTCTGGAACCACTTTGTCATCACTTAGGTGCTCCCCACCACACCAAAACCTGGCTTCTGCCTCCACCATCTCAAGAAGGCTGCTCTCTCAAAACAACACTGGCCGGACTGTGATCACATCTAATCTGCTGGCTGCTTTTAACAGTGTTGTCCATTCTTGCCCTTCTGATCCGCTGCTGGCTTTGCTCTCCTAGTTTGCAGTCTACACTCCTAGCTTCTTTCAGCTGCCTTTGTGACTCTTCTGTCCTTCCTGTAAATACCAATGCTCCTCAGTATTGTCTTAGGTGCTGTCTCTTTTCTCTCTACAGATGCTGCCTGACACTGCCTGGTTTTAATTATGTATTCAGCGGATGATCTCTGAATCTACACTTGAAGCTTTTGTGGCCTTCAAACTGCTGACTTGACATCTCTACAAAAACGTCTCCCGCTGCAAGTTCAATGTGCCCAACTCAACAAGAGAGCTCAACACATAAACAAGTTCCTACCACCCCATCTAGCTTCATCTATGCCCATAAACTCTACTTTCTCTTCTGATAGGTTAAAAAAACCACAGGATTAAGGCCAATCCCTTCATTATGAACATCTTCAAGTACTTTGCTCTAGTACTTTCCTCCTCCCCACTGTCCCCCGATCATCCATGAGATAATTTCTATATATTAAAAGCATGCTGTTATTTCTTCTATTTTAAAAAAACACACACACAGAAAAACAACAAAGAGCAAAATAACTTCGAGATAAATTTCTCCTCTAGCTATTACCTGATTTCACTGCTTGTTTGTGTGGTAATTCCAAGTAACAATAGTTTTACCTGTATGTCCTGTCTCCAACTGCTCTCCTTTCAATCTCTTTCGATCCTACTGTGGGGTCTTTGCCCCTGTTTTTCCACTAAAATTGTTCTTATCACAGTCACCAATGACCTTCATATTGCTAAACTCAAATACCATTATTTAGTCTTTATCTCACTTGATTCAGAACTCAATTTTATTTGACATGCTGACAGACTTTACATACTTCCTTCACTTGGTTTCCAGTGTTATAGTAGGCAGTCAGGCAGAAGGACGGGGAAAGACCCCCTCCCTACATCCCCTCAACCAGGAATGTCCAGCAACTATCAGGTGATGGTCAGGTGGTTGTTAAACTGTCTAAAATAATTGGTCACACCTGGTGTCAGGAAAAGGCAGTCTCCCAGTAGATAGACATGCCTTAAACTGGTCATCAGCAGCTTCCCAATAAGATTCAGGAGTTAGGCAAGTGGGCTCAAGCATGCACACTAAGAGGCAAAATGGTGGAGTTAACTGGTGGTATATGACCTTCTTCAGGAGCACATGACTGCTAAGGGAAGGATGCCTTAAGTGAGCACGTGTACAACTTCAGTAAGCACACTGTGCATGCAGCCCCTCCTGAGTGCTAATAGGTCACTGTGCATGCAGATGGCCCACCCCAAGGGAAGAATCAGAGAGGGGATGCAACCCCACAGAAGCATGCCAACGAATAAAACACCAAGTCAAAGGTTAAACCATCCACTTGAATCTCAAGTCACCCCCTTGGCCCAATTCCCAGTGTGCTTTGCTTCCTTTTATTCCTGTAATAAAACTTTTTTGACAAACTTTCACTCTTGTTCTAAAACTTGTCTAGGTCTTTCTCTCTGTCTTATGCTCCTTGGTCAAATTCTTTATTCTAAGGAGGCAAGAACTGAGGTTGCTGCAAACACATATGGATTCGCCACTGCTAACATCAGGACACTAAATCTGCCTGTTTTATCCTGCCATTCTCACTGCCCTTTCTTGATCCACTTTGCTGGTTCTTCCTCATCTCCCAGCTTCTAAAAATTGGAGTACCCCAAGGCTCAGTTCTAGGAAATTTTTTTCTATCTATACCCATTCACTAAGTGTTTTCATACAGTCTCAGAGCTTTAAATGTCATGGACTTCCATGATAAACGTTCCCAGGATTTTACCACCAGCCCCAAAATCCAGGCTGGTCTACACATCAGCCTGTTTGACATCTCCAACTGAATGTCTAACAAGCATCTCAACTGTAACTCTTTAAAATGAGTTGTTCATGAAAGTCATGTTGGAGGAAAAAATGTGCCCTTGATAATACTCTCAATTCCAAACTTGCCTCTCCTGTAGTCTTCCTCTCTAGTAATATATTCTCCCAACTGTTTGGACCAAAAACCTTAGTATCATCCTTGGGTCTTCTTTTTTCTCCCTCATCCCATATCTAGTCCATCAATACATCACTATCTTTACCTTTAAAGACCATTAAAATTCAAACTCTTCTTAACCCTTATCCACCCTAGACCAAAGCCACTGTCATCTTCTGCTTGGAATACTTCAATCATCTTCTAAGTGGTCTCACTGCTTTTGCTCTTACATAATTCAAACTACTCTTAACCTAGTAGTCAGAGTGATCCTGTTAAAACACAAATCAGCACTTGTCACTTTTCTGCTCAGAATCCTACAATACAGTCATGTATTGCATAATGACATTTTAATCAACTATGGACTGCCATTAGTTAGGGACTAATGCATTAGTCCGTAACTGCATACATTTTTCAACTTTATTATAATGTTATGGGAACACCACATATACAACAGTGTTCCCATAAGATTATAACAGAGTTGAAAAATTTCTATCACCTAGTGATATTATAACTGTCTTATGACAGTAAATGTAAAGCATTACTCACGTGTTATGTGGTGATGTCAGTGTAAACAAACCTACTGTGCTGCCAGCAGTATAAAAGTATAGCACATACAATTATGTACAGTATATAATACTTGATAATAATAAATGACTATGTTACTGGTGTACATATTTACTATACTTCTTACCGTTATTTTAGAGTGTACGTCTTCTACTTAATATTTTTTTAAAAGTTAACTGTAAAACAACCTCAGGTAGGTCCTTCAGGAAGTATTCCCGAAGATGGCATTACTGTCACAGAAAATGACAATTCCATAGGTGTAACTGCCCCTTGAAGACCTTCTAGTTGTGACTCACCCAGACCAACTTCCAGTCCTGTAAGCTTCATTCATGGTAAGTGCCCTATACAAGTGTACCTTTTTTTTTAATCTTGTACACCATATTTTTACTGAACCTTTTCTATATTTAGATATGTTTAGATACACAAATACCACTGTATTAAAATTGACTACAGTATTCAGTAACATGCTACACAGGTTTACTACTAAGGAGCAATAGGTTACACCAGATAGCCAGGGTGTGTAGAAGGCTATACCATCAAGGTTTGTGTAAGTATACTTTATGGTGTTTGCACAATGGCAAAATCACCTAACAATAGCTTTCTCAGAACATATCCCTTGTGCTAAGCGATGCAAGACTGTAATTCCCTGCAACAGTTTTACTCAGAATAAGAAACTATACACCCACTAAATATGACTTACAAGGCTTTACATGACATGGCCCCTGTTACCTCTCTCACTTGTCTCTACTATTCTTCTCCCTTTATTCTACTTGAGCCACACTGGCCTCCTCACTATTTTGTAAAAAACTTATTCTTCTCCATGTAGAATGCTTTTCTCATATATCTCTTCTTTTTTTAGTCTTTAGCTGAGAAATCAGTCACCTTCTCAGTATAATTTTCCTTGGCTATCCCGTATTTATGTAATTTAATCCTCCCCCAAATGCTTCATAGCCCCTATCCTCTGTTAAATTTTTTTGTGTTTAGCATTTATCATTATCTAATATATATTATGTTTTATTTATAGAAAGTTCTATAGGACAGGAATCTTTTTTCATTGCTATTTTCTTTTTGTATCAGTGCCTACAACAGTACGTCACATATAGTAAGTTAAAAAATATTACTGAATGAATAAATGCACCAAATTGAATAAACTCGGGCTTCCAATATAAGTTAAGAATGACAATAACATATATTCAGTTGCCTGAAATCTAGAAAGCTGAGTATAACTGGTCATTTCTCCGGCTCTCTCAAATTCTCACTGCTGATTATTATGTTCTCCAGGCTCTATCTTCTCACTAGATGGAATCCATTCTCTTCTCTCCATTTTCACCGTCACCACTTGAGGCCCACACCTCATCTCTTGCAGCTGCTCCTACCAGTTCACTCTCCAAACAGGAGCAAGAGTGGTCATTAAAAAATGTAAATATAATCATGTTACTTTCCTTCAATGACATGAGGAGAATGGGCAAATGCCTTGTACTCTGTCATATTTTGCCTCTATTTTACTTTCCAGCCTCACTTCTCACCACTCCCATCTTTCTATTTATGTTTCAGTAACAGCTTTCATTTTCTGAATGTGGCATGTCCCCTTTTTCCTTTAGATCTTAGCACATTCTGCCTGGACACTCCTTCCCAGCTACTTCTTTCTTACTAATTATATCTCAGCTTAGAAGTGTTTTTTTTGTTTTGTTTTGTTTTGGTAGAGACAGGGTTTCACTATGTTGCCTAGGCTGAACTTGAACTCTGGGCTCAAGTGAGCCTCCTGCCTCAGCCTTCTTAACTAGCTCAGACTACAGGTGTGTGTGCCATCATGCCCAGCTAGAAGTAATTTTGTTCAGAAAGCCTATATGTACCAAAGTTATCTTTTGAGCCTTCCCTATATGTGCTCCTATACTTATCCCATTTGCTTTTCTATCAAGCTGTATTATAATTTTCCATTTGCCAATCTTGACTTTGGTCTCCTTTAGGTCTAGGATATGTTTATTGTCTATGTATCTCCAATGCTTATGTAACAGGTACTCAATAAATAATTACTATATAGTAAGTAATGTGATTCTTACCTTTCTCTCCTGGTTTTTTCCAATTTGTCTTTTAAAATCATAATTTCTTTGTTGAGAGCAAGTTGCTGACCTTCTGAATCATGCAGTTCTTTCTTAAGATTTTTTATTTCATTTGCATGTATTCCTTCTCTTTTAGATAATTCTTCTTCAAAAAAGATACTTTTCTTTTCCAAATCAGTCTTTAGTTTGGTTATCTCTTGCTGATGTTCTATGCTGCATACTCCTGGTGAGTAACTAATTTGTTTTTGCTATAAAAGTAATAACAAAAGACTAGTTCAGCTACAAGAATAACAAAATGTCAAATAACTTCTTCCTATGAGTATTCATATAACTGCATTTTTTGGTACATCCTAACAAAAATAAAATTCTATATTAAGTCTACCAACTTTTTGTTTGACATATATTGCAAATATTTTCCTCAGTTTACATTCCTTAATAGTCTGTCTTTGTTGTTATTTTTAAAAAGTCTTCTTCACACAAAGATTACATATTTATTCAAATTTTTGGCTGGGACTTACATTTCTTGCTTTACATTTAAATTTCTAATTTATTTAAAATTATTGTTGGTGTATGGAGTGAGAGAAAAATCTAACTGCATCCTAAATCTGATGAGGAACTGATAAAAAGTTTTAAGCACATCTGTGCCTTAAAAAAATTAAAATCGGCAAAGGAGTGATAGAGTAAAATGTACAAAAATAAAGACAGAAAGCTTTTGCAACAGTCCCATGAGAAAGGGCAAAGGTCTAAACTAACATTCCTTCATATCTACACTAGAAAAAAAAATGGTAGTTCTCCTCACTTTTAGGTAGGATAAAGAAGGAGAAGAAACTGGGTTGAAATCTACCTTTTCAGAATTAAGGCTGAAATATCCTTTCAGTAATAAGAAAGAAAAGAAAATGTAAAGTCCAGAGATTCTTCCAGGTACTGCCTAAAGGGTAAACAGAAAATACAGACTACAGATTATGACTGTAAGATTTCCTAAGCTTTGTAATTTTCCAAAGGACATTAATTTGTTATATCTTATCTGTCTCCCCAGCTGCAATAAAACTTTTAAAACGAAAGAACCTATGCACTTAGATTTAGGGACAACAAAGAATCAAGATCTGAAGGTCAATGTATTCTTCTTTGAAGTCAGCCGCAAGGGCAATAAAACTGTTAAGAGTAGTTGACTTAAAGTAGAAGGAAAAATATCCTGACTCCTTCATATTTGTAATATATAATTTAAAAGGAAATGATGTGGACCGGAGAAATAGGCCTGGCATGTCCACTGCAATATTAACCATTTGTCGAAAAAATACTTTTCACGTGCCAAATGAAAATTGTCCAGTGGTTTATGAGGCAGCCTAACAAGCAAAAGTCAGCTTAACTTGAGAAGAACCAGAGGAAGGCAGATTCTTGCTCTTCAGCAATGCTATGAAAATGCTGACTAAATTGACATCTGTGGCACTGACCACCGACCCGTACCACTCTTACATTTTTCTAATCATCTAAAGAAACGACCACTTTTAGTTTGATGTTCTGTTTATTGTGACTGTTGGGATGGCAGCAGCATGTACAGTAAGTGTCAAGAAAAAAATTCCCCTGAAACCAAAACCTAACAAAGCTGGTTATAGATGCATATCACTTATTGATTAAGAATGTGAAAAGCCAAAGAGAACACAAATGATATTAAACCATCTGTAAAAAAGAAAAACCTACCAAGAAATAATAGGTTTTATTTCAAGCACTGAAGATAATTAAATGTCAGCAAACTTATTAATAAATGTGTCATAAAATTAATTATTTTGATAGATTAAACTTAAAAATCCAAATGATAATCTCACTATGTACCCTTACCCAAGAGCATTTTATAAAACCCAGTTTTTTATAAATTCCAAATACTACCCTCAATCCCACAATAAAACCATTGTATAAAAAATAATACAGTAATTCTTTTAATTTAAAAATATCCATTTTGAGCTTATGTTTCAACATCAGAGATACACTGAGTAAATTCAGAAATAGCAGCAAAAAGGATGTCTTCCATTATCACTCTCCTGCAGCACTCATTTCAGACCAACATGTAAAATAGTCTCTCTGACCAATGTGTAAAACAGCTAAAAGAAATGAATATTGTAAAGAAAAATAACAGCTTTAACATTTCTATTTAATTGTTCACCCAGAAAATACAAATCAATCTACTGAAATGTGTTAGAATTGGTAGAGTTGAATAAACCAATAGCCTGTAAGATAAACACAAATCAATACTTCCAGATATTAAAATAAGCAACATACATGACAAAAAATTTCACTGTTAACTGCAGAGTAATAGTGAGAAATATCTCTGATTTATATGAAAAACCTAAAAGTTTTGAAAAAAGACACAAAATAAGATGAAACAATATAGAAAAATACAAAGTATTTAAGAAGGAAGATTAAATGTATATGTATTCAATATTTTTCAAGTTATCTTCCACATAAGTCTAACTGAAAGTTCTTTTTAAATGTGGGGGACAGAAGGGCATGGACAAATGTTTCTACTCTGTGGACTAGAATAAATTGGTAAAAATATCAAAGAAAATACCAAGGGGTGCATGCAAAAATATACTTTTCAAATATGAGAACATACTATAACACTTTACTGAAGTATACTGTGACAGATCTGTTCTCTGAAATAATGTAATTCAATATAAGAGACATCTTCAGTCACTGGGTAAGGTAATGATTACTAAATGAAATTGGAATTACCAGCTAGCAATGAAATAATAAAAATGAATCTCATGTCATACCATCTAGCAAAACAAACTCCAAATAGATTAAACAGTTAATTATTTTTAAACCCAACAAACATCCAAAAGAAAGCAGAATTAAATACTTATCAAAATTTTGAGAGAAGGACAAGCCAAGCTTTGAAGCGACAGAAGAAACACTGAGAAAAACCAACAAATCTTTTATAATTTTAAAAAGAAACAAGAACAAAATTAAGAGATATGTGATAAATTGGTTAAATTGTTGCTAAAAATACTTTAAAATTTTTACTATGCACAGAGTTTTATGAATTGGTAAGAAGAACATTAAGACTACTAAATTAAATGAGCAAATAAAGAGAATTTGTAAACAGAAAATATGATTAATAAACAATCCTCTAATAAACCAATAAATAAAAAGTTACAACTTTTCTGGCCTCTCATATTTGCAAAGATTTGTGGGATTTATCACATAAATTAGCCTTAAAATAATTGCTAACTTTGTTTCTAGGTGCCTGATCTAAGAAAATGATACAGAAAAAGCAATGCATAAATGTGTTTTTTGCAATTATAATACCGCAAAAAAAAAAAAACCTTAAAGGTAACAACAGAAAATGGGCTATGTGGATAGTCTTTTTAAATTATTTATAATCACTAAAATTATGTTTGTGACAATTTTGTAAATAAATAGAAATAAGAAATAGGTATGTGAAAATTCTTCCTGAACTACTTAAAATCATTAAACTTTAATTTGTGACAATTTGGTAATGAAATAAAAATGCTTATTACACTATTAAGTGAAAACTGTAAGTGTATGGGTTGAACTGTGTTACCCCCAAATTCATATGTTGAAGCTTTAACCACCAGTACATCAGAATGTAACCTTATTTTAAAATACGTTTTTTAAGAGGTAATCGAATTAAAATAAGGCACACCCCTCATTTATTAAGACTGTGTCCTTATAAAAGAAGAAATCTAGACACAGACACACAGGGAGAACGCCATGTGATCATGAAAGCAGAGATCAGGGTGATGTATCTTACAAGCCAAGCAATGCCAAAGATTGCCAGCACACCACCGGAAGCCAATCCTACCAATATCTTGATTTTGAACTTCTAGCCTCCAGAACTGAGACAACACATTTTTATGTTTTAAGCCACTCAGTGTTTAGTACTTTGCAACAGCATCCCCCAACAAACTAACACAATAGGGGGAAAAATACCTCTAGTAGCATCATAGCATCATATATAACCATTTAAACATTTTCTTTAAAAATTGTTTTTACTGAAATGTAATTCATATACCATACAAATCACTCACTTGAAAGTGTAAAATTCAATTATTTTGGTATACTTTTAATAGTTTTTAAGTGGTAAAAAAAATACAACAAAATTTTCCATTTTAACCATTTTACAATTCAATAGCATTAATTACATCTGCAATGTAATTATACCACAAATATCTATTTCCAGAAATTTTTAATCATTCCAACAAAAAAATTATGTAACTGTTAAGAATTAACTCCCTGTTCCCCACTCCACCGAAACGCTGGTAACCTCTATTCTACTTTGTATCTATCAAATTTTTTGTTTTTTCTTGAGACAGGGTCTCACTCTGTTGTCTAGGCTGGAGTGTAGTGGCACAATCATGACTCATTGTAGCCTCACCCTCCTGGGCTAAAATACTGTGCCTCCTGAGTAGCCGGGACTACAGGCATCTACCACCATGCCCAGCTAATTTCTTAATTTTCTGTAGAGACTGGGTCTCACTCTGTTGCCCAGGCTGGTTTTGAACCCCTGGGCTCAAGTAATCCTCCTGCCTCAGCCTCCCAGAATGCTGAGATTACAGTCATGAGCCACCGCATTGGGCCTGAATTTGCCTATTCTAAATAATTCATATAATGAAATCATATAGCAAATGTTCTGTTATGTCTGGCTTCTTTCACTTAGCACGTTTTCTAGATTCAGCCACATTGCAGCATGTATCATAACTTCACTCCTTTTTATATATGAATGATACTCCACTGTATTTACATACCATATTTTCTTTATCCATCTGTGATTGTTTCCACCTTTTGGCTACTATAGTAATACTTCAATGAATGCTGCTGTAAAGTATCTATTAGAGTCACTATGTTCAAATATTTTGGGTATATACTTAGGAGTTGAATGGCTGGATCATGTGGTACTTCTCTTTTTTGCTTTTTGAGGAACCACCACATTGCTTTCAAAAGTGCATTCAAATAATAGACAAAGAGAGAGCCACATCATGAGCAAACTCCCATTCACAATTGCTACGAAGAGAATAAAATACCTAAGTATACAACTAACAAGGGATGTGAAGGACCTCTTCAAGGAGAACTACAAACCACTACTCAAGGAAATAAGAGAGGACACAAACTGATGGAAAAACATTCCATGCTCATGGTTAGGAAGAATCAATATCGTGAAAACGGCCATACTGCCCAAAGTAATTTACAGATTCAATGCTATCTCCATCAAGCTACCAACGACCTTCTTCACAGAACTGGAAAAAACCACCTTAAACTTCACATGGAACCAAAAAAGAGCCCACATAGCCAAGACAATCCTAAGCAAAAAAAAAAAAAAAAGCTGAAGGCATCACGTTACCTGACTTCAAACAATGTTACAAGGCTTCTGTAATCAAAACAGCATAATATTGGCACCAAAACAGAAATATAGACCAATGGAACAGAACAGAGGCCTCAGAAAGAATGCCACACAACTACAACCATCTGATCTTTGACAAACCTGACAAAAACAAGCAATGGTGAAAGGATTTCCTATTTAATAAATGGTGTTGGGAAAACTGGCTAGCCATATGCCAACAGCTGAAACTGGATCCCTTCCTTACACCTTACACAAAAATTAACTCTAGATGGATTAAAGAGTTAAACATTAGGCCTAACACCATAAAAACTCTAGAAGAAAACCTAGGCAATACCATTCAGGACACAGGCATGGGCAAGAACTTCATGACTAAAACACCAAAAGCAATGGCAACAAAAGCCAAAATAGACAAATGGGATCTAATTAAACTTAAAAGCTTCTGCACAGCAAAAGACACTATCAATAGAGTGAACCAGCAACCAACAGAATGGGAAAAAACTTTTGCAAACTACCCATCTGACAAAGGGCTAATATCCAGAATCTACAAAGAACTTAAACAAATTTACAAGAAAAAAAAACCTCATCAAAAAGTGGGCAAAGGATATGAACAGGTACTTTTCAAAAGAAGACACTTACGCAGCCAACAAACATATGAAAAAATGTTAATCATCACTGGTCATTAGAGAAATCCAAGTCAAAACCACATTGAGATACCACCTCACGCCAGTTAGAATGGCGATCATTAAAAAATCTGGAGACAACAGATGCTGGAAAGCACGTGGAGAAAAGGGAATGCTTTTACACTGTTGGTGGGAGTGTAAATCAATTCAACCATTGTGGAAGACAGTGTGGCGATTCCTCAAGGATCTAGAAATAGAAATACCATTTGACCTAGCAATCCCATTAGTGGGTATACACACAAATGATTAGAAATCATTCTATTATAAAGACACACACACACGTATGTTTATTGCGGCACTGTTCACAATAGCAAAGACATGGAACAAACCCAAATGCCTATCAATGATAGACTAGATAAAGAAAATGTGGCACATATATACCATGGAATACTATGCAGCCATTAAAAAGATGAGTTCATGTCCTTTGCAGGGACATGGATGAAACTGGAAACCACCATTCTCAGCAAACTGACACAAGAACAGAAAACCAAACACCACATGTTCATTCATAAGTGGGTGTTGAACAATGAGAACACATGGACACAGGGAGGGGGAACATCATACACCGGGGTCTGGGGGGAGGGGGCTAGGGGAGGAATAGCAGGGGGTGGGGGAATTGGGGAGGTATAGCATTAGGAGAAACACCTAATGTAGATGACAGGGTGATGGATGCAGCAAACCACCACCATAGCATGTGTATATCTATGTAACAAAAATGCATGATCTGCACACGTACCCCAGAACTTAAAGTATAATAAAAATTTTAAAAAGTGACTGCATTATTTTATACTTTCATTAGCAACATATAAAGGTTCCAATTCTCTACCTTATTGTTAAGACCTACTTTCTATTTCTTTCTTTAATTTTAGCTATCCCAGTACATATAAAGTGGCATCTCATTTTGGTTTTAATTTGCATTCCCTTAGTGATTAGTAATGCTGAACATTTCTTAATGTGCTTATTGGCCATTTATATATATCTTCTTTGGAGAAATGTCTATTCAAGTCCTTTGCTCATTTTTTGATTGAGTGTTGGTGAGTTGTAGTTTTTATGTAATCTGGATATTAAATTGCTATCAGATAAATGATTTACAAATATTTTCTTATATTCCTTAAGCTGTCTTTTAACTTTCTTAATAATGTCCTTTAATATAATACATGTAAGTTTTTATTTTGATACATTTTTTTCCTTTTGTTACTTATGCATTTATAGTAATAAGGAATGTTGGTCGGTAATTCTGTGATTTTTAAAATCTGGCTTTGGTATTCAGGATAATGCTGGCTTCACTGAATATGTTAGAAAGTGTTTCCTCCTCTTCTACTTTACAAAGAGTTTGAGAAGGATTGGTGTTAATTCTTCTTTATTATTTCTAAGAAGCCATTACCAAATTCAAGGTCTTATGAGAGGTTTATAGTTGTAGCTACAAGATTTCAGCTGTTGATCCAATTTGAGTTAATCTGTATAACTGGTGTGATGCCGGTGACCAACTTCATTCTTTTATAGGTTGATAATCAGTTGTCCCCACACATCTGTATAAACTATTCTTTCCCCATTGAATGGACTTAGTACATCTGTCAAAAATTAATTGGCCATAGATACGTGCATTTATTTCTGAACTCTTAATTATATTTTATTGGTCTATATGTCTATCCTTATGACAGTACCACACTGTTTTGATTACTGTAACTTCGTAGTAAGTTCTGAAGTATGCATCCTACAACTTTGTCCTTTTTTATGATTGTTTTGTCTGTTCAGGACCTTTGCAATTCCATATGAATTTGAGGATCAGCTTATTTCTGCAAAAAAGACTTTGAATTTTGACAGGGATTGAGTTGAAGCTGTACAAAACTTTAGGTAGTAGTATCGCATCTTAGCAATATTAAATCCCCCTATTCATAAACATGAGATGTCTTTCCATTTATTTAGAGCTTCTTTAATTCCTTTCAGCAATGTTTTGTCATTTTTAGTTGGTTAAATTTGTTCCAAGGTATTTTATTCTTTTAGATGCAATTGTTAAGTGGAATTGCTTTCTTAATATTCTTTGCAGATTGCTAATTGCTGGCTTATGGAAAAGCAACTGACTGTTATGTGTTGATGTTGCAGCCTGCAACCTGGGTGAATTTATTTTAAGCTCAAGTCTCAAGTACCTTTCATTTTGAGATAGGTTATCTGTCGCCCAGGCTGGAGTGCAGTGGCCAAATCATGGCTCACCGCAGCCTTGACCTCCGAAGGCTCAGGTGATCCTCCTGCCTCAGCCCTCGAAGTAGCTGGGACTACAGGTGCCTTCTCAATAATTCTTCTTTAAATATTGGTTCAATTCACCAGTGAAGTGGTGTGATCCTGGACTCTGTCAGGAGGTTGTCTGTCTTTTTTTTAACAAGCTGCTCGAGTGGGGCTGTGGAGTGTGGAGGGTCTGTCAGAAAGTTTTTGATTACTAATTCAATGTCTTTACTTGTTATAGGTTCGTGGAGATTTTCTATTTTGCGATGTGTGGGGAACACTCACCTGTGAGACCCTACAGGAACTGGGTCTCACCAGAGGGTGAGTTTGAGCCCAGACACAGTGTCTCCAGTTGAGGGAAGTCGAGCTATGGGAAAGCAGGAACAAAAAGAGGACTCAGACTAAGATAAACTTTTATGGGCAGTCACCGGATGGCTATGTGGTTGTAAGGTGCACTGTGTCCCTATATTTAGCTAGTTTTAGGAACAAGAACTTTCATCCTTACTGATTGTCTTGAAGTGTAATGAGTACTTTCTTACTAGTTGTAAAAGTCATATGCTTAGTTTTTATGATTGTGCTGCCGTTCTGCAGTGTATAGATAAGTAGGGCCACCTGTTTAGCTCAATTGTGTTTGAAGTTTCCATTGTTCTTATATGATAAATGTGGTACCTTGTTTTTCTCTTTTGTAGTTTTCTGTTCCCCTTTATCTCGTGAAGACATGCATGATGTTTACATAAGCCTGTGTTCATGAATCATATATAAGTGAGCTGTAAGCAAATAAAGTTGTTGGTGAAGCATTGCTTCTCAACCCTCCAGACCCCGTCTGTCTTCTTTTCATTCCGCACACCCCCCTATCCAGGTTGGAACCCTCTTGCTGGACAAGTTTCCTGGCGGACGTGCTCCCAACAGTGTATTTTGCTATTGTTGAGTGAAAACTTCTGTACATGATTGTCCCTCAGTATCCATAGGGCATTGGTTCCAGGACCCCACTTGAATACCTAAAATCCATGGATTCAAGTCTCATATATAAAACGGTAGTTTTTGCATACAACTTACACACATCCTCCCATATACTTCAAATTATCTCTAGATTACAGTTATGTATTGCTTAACAACAGGGATATGTTCTGAGAAATGCATCCCATTAGGTGATTTCATCCTTGTATGAACATAAATTGTACTTACACCAACCTAGATGGTACAGCCTACTATATACATAGGCTATAGGGTATAGCCTATTGTTCCCAGATTTCTTTCTTTTTTTTTTTTTTTTTTTTTTGAGACAGAGTCTCACTCTGTCGCCAGGTGCCAGACTGGAGTGCAGTGGCACAATCTCGGCTCACTGCAACTTCCGCCTCCCGCGTTCAAGCAATTCTCCTGCCTCAGCCTCCCGAATAGCTGAGACTACAGGCGCACGCCACCACGCCCAGCTAAATTTTTGTATTTTTAGTAGAGACAGGGTTTCACCATGTTGGCCAGGATGGTCTCGATCTCTTGACCTTGTGATCCGCCTGCCTCGGCCTCCCAAAGTGCTGGGATTACAGGTTTGAGCGACTGCGCCCGGCCTTCCCAGATTTCAATCAAACCTGTACAGTATGGTACTGTCCTGAATACCACAGGCAATTATAAAACAATAGCAAATACTTGTGCCTCTAAATATAGAAAAGCTACAGTAAAAATATGATATAAAATATAAAAAATGGTATGTCATGTATAAATATGGGATAAAAGATTAAAAATGATACGTCATGTAGAGCATTATGAATGGAGCTTACAGGACTGGAAGTTGCCCTGGGTGAGTTAGTGACTGGTGAGTGAATGTGGAGACCTAGGACATTATTGTATACTACCGGAGACCTGATAAACGCTGTATACTTAGGCTACACTAAAATTATTTTTTTAATTTTATGTATTCAATAATAAACTTGGCTTACCATAACTTTATAAGCTATTTACAATTTTGAAGCTTTTTGAACTCTTCTGTAGTAATATTTAAATCAATACACAAACACATTATACAGCTGTACAAAAATACATCTTTTTCTTTTTTCTTGAGACAGAATCTCACTCTGTCACACAGGCTGGAGTACAGTGAAGCAATCTCAGCTCACTGCAGTCTCCACCTCCCAGGTCCAGGTGATTCTCATGCCTCAGCCACCATTGTAGCTGGGATTACAGGCGTGTACCACCACACTTGGCTAATTTTTGTATTTTTAGTAGAGATGGGGTTTCACCATGTTGGCCAGGCTGGTCTTGAACTCCTGGCCACAAGTGATCCACCCACTTTGGCCTCCCAAAGTGCTGGTATTACAGGTGTGAGCCACTGCGTCCAGCTATCTTTCTTTATATCCATTTTCTATAAGCTTTTTTCCATTTGCAAAATTTTGATTTGTTTTACTTTTGCAACTTTTTTGTTAAAAACTAAATATAAACACATACATTAATATAGGGCTTACACAGGGTCAAGATCATGAAGATGTTACCAGGTGATAGGAATTTTTCCAACTCTACTATAATCTTAAGGGACCACTGTTGTGAATGTAGTCTGTGGCTGATCAAAACGTCATTATGTGACACACAACCTGTACATACAATACCTAATGTGATATAAATGCTATGTAAGTAGCTTTTACATTTGGAATAATGACAAGAAAAATCATCTGTACATGTTCAGTATAAAGGCACCCATCTATTTTTCTTCCACCAAATATTTTTTATCCATGGTTGGTTGAATCCATGAATGCAGAACTCATGGATATGAAGGGCTGACTCTGTATCTGTTAGGACCAGTTGGTTATAGTGCTGTTCATGACCTCAACATCCTTAATGACCTTGTGTATATATGTTCTATCCATTACTGGAAGTGAGATACTGAAGTCTCTTTTTGTAGGGCTACTTCTCCCTTTAAGTCTCTCAAAAGTATTCTCAATAAAGTGAATATTCCTACAATCTTTAAAAGAGCCAAACCATGTTTTAACCCTTTACTAAATGCCAGGTTCTGGCCTGTACATGTTAAATGCATTAACTTATTTACTGGGTAGGTGTTATATTATCTGATATTTATAAATGACACTGAGATGTGTTTGGCAAGTAGGTAAACATGTGATACAGAGTTTGCAAAGCAGTAACGTTTATCGTAGAAAAAAATAAAAAGCGAACTAGTAGATAAAACAAGGCAATGAAATTAAAACCTGGGTTTATACTGTATTCTATCACTTATGACTATAAAATATTTAACTCTTCTGAGCCTCAATTTTCTCAAATAAAAAATAATGCCTAAAATTTCTTCCAGTTTGCATGTTATGATTCTTATTATCCAAAACTCCTAGAATAATGCTGGAAACAAAGCAGGCCTGACTGAAAAGTTTCTGGGACAGTGATGTAGTGACTTCTAGATACTAATTGTGTTCTAGAGGTATAGGTGTATACAGAAGACACATCTCTACTTTGTGAAGCTAACCAAGACCATGAATTCATGATGAACTAAAACTAACTCCCAAAACAAAAACAAGAATAAAATCTAGAGTTTATATTTCTATTTACAGCAAAGGAATTTGACTTGCAACCACTGAAATTTGATTGTCAGATAAAAAGTAAGTCCTGAACAATTCTACCACATGATCCATTCATTAATTTAACATGTTTATTAAACAAGTATTAAATATCTGGTCCTTTGCCAGGGCCAGGTTAACAATATACCTGTCTATGTTTTCAATAAGCTAGGTCACAGTTTAGTTGGAAATATACAGATTTGCAAATAAATAATTACAATAAGAGCTAAGCTACAGGTATTAACAGAATCCCAAGAAGCAGTACAGCAGTATGCAGATTTTAAGGAGTATGATTCTTACATGTTGTGGATAATTGGACAGTAGACTAAGCATGGTCCTATAATGGGGCTGACAGGTACTGCAGAGGAAACAGGACGGACAAAGTTTCGAGTCAAAAAAAAAAAAAGGGCAGACACCACCACATTCAGACTATTACTTAGTATTATAAAAATATGCCAATTTGATCTTAATTCACTCACTATAATATACATAATACTATTATTATACTAAGTTACTGAACACTTATAATGTGTCAGCTTACAAATGTATATATGTACTCCTTACATAATAGTTTTATAGATGAGAAAAATAAAGCATAACAAGGTTAAATGTTGTTTTAAGACAGAGTTTTGCTCTTACTGCACAGGCTGGAGTGCAATGGCATGATCTCGGCTCACTGCAACCTCCACCTTCCAAGTTCAAGCAATTCTCCTGCCTCAGCCTCCTGAATAGCTGGGATTATGGGCGTGCGCCATCACACCTGGCTAATTTTGTATTTTTAGTGGAGATGGGGTTTCATCATGTTAGTCAGGCTGGTCTCAAACTCGTGACCTCAGGTTATCTGCCCATCTCGGCCTTCCAAAGTGCTGGGATTACAGGTGTGAGCCACTGCACCCAGCCCCATAATGTTTTGTCCAATGTTGCACAGCTAGTAACTGGAGAAGCAACCAGTTAAGAATAGGTAGTCTGACTCCAGAATGGCTCAAGGATTTCCCTTGCAAAGCACCTTCTGCAGAGATGTGTTAGACTATGCCCATTATCATCTTATCCTAACAAACACAAGTGTCTGCAAAGCTACCCCTGAGCTTCTCCTGAGTCGTTTACAAGATACATAGAAGGTATGGATAGCTAACCATGACTCCCATGCAGATTACCAGTACATCTTATTTAGGTAGGCAGTCCTTCATAAACATTATGACTCGTTCCTGACAGATTCCTATTTCCCACTAAACAAGGTCCTCCATATTCTTCAGCATAATGAAGAAATCTGTATCAGCTTCCAACTGGTAAGAACGAGAATCATGAATACTAGATTTGAAGAACAGTTAGTTTTCACTGAACACTGAACACAGTACATAAGCTAACACTCCTAACAAGTCTAAAGAGAAGAAAATTAATTAAGCTTCATAAATGTGAAGCCAAAAGATACCTTCAGTCCTTCCAATTCATTTTCCAGTTGCTTAGAATAGTGCTCACTCTGTTCACGTAGTTTCCTGTCTTTAGACGCTTCAGCAGCTAGAGCTTCTGTATGAACTTCCAGCTTTAAAACAGAATAAAAAAGCAGATTTCATGGTTATAATTCTTTTCCAAACAAAACATTAATCCCAATGGGAATTTACCTTGTAACAGGACAATAATTCAAATGTTTAAATCCATATTAATATTAACAAACTATAAAAATAACTTCAAAAAATATTAAATAAAAAATTATATATGATATCACTAGTCTCAAAAGCAGCTTTAATCACTATCCCACGGGCACTACAAAATTTGCCTGACTACTAACCTCTTTTTTGGCTCTTTCTGTTCTGCGCAGTTCTTGCCTTAAGCTTTCAACTTTTTGCATCACCAGGTCCACCTCTTCTTCCTTATCTCGGACATGGCGAGCAAGTTTCTGTTTTTGGGTGTGCAATTCTGTTAGCCGCTCATTGATCTCCATGAATTCCTGCATGGCCAGTTTCCTCTGACAGTGTGCGTCTTTCAGCTCTTTGGATTGGTTTTTTAATCGCTCACTAGCCTGGACTAGTTCCTACAGTTTTGTAAAAAGAATATAAGTTACCAATTCTGCAACCTACAGACCAAATTTGGCCATCAGAATAGTTATTATTAAGTCAAGAAGAGCCAAATTTATTCACCTTAGGACAAATTAAAAGAAATAAACTACTTCTGTACAGATATTAACAGCATGGTGTCCTGTTATAGTCTCAATTCTTTATGCTAATACAGTAAATGCAAGGGAGCTGCTGATTTAACCTTATAGTATCTTCATTTCCACAAATGAGGAAAAAGTATAGGAATAAAAATATGATGGTCGAAATAAATACTTATAAATTTAATAAATATTTGTGAGTTTTTTTCTTTTCTTTTCTTCTTCTTTTTTTTTTTTCATAAAAACAAGTGTTGCCCTTGACATGGAGGCTAAGCCTCAAGCCAGAAGCAAGGAAACAGAAACTAAACTGGAGACTCCCTGATTAAAGTGAGAAACTTAGAGAAGAGCTAAAGTGGACTCAGGGCAGTACAACTACCTGCCTCCCACCAAATGGTAATACAAACTTTCTTTGGGGCAAAGAACTGCAATGAAATCTGAATTTTTCACATATTAAGAACAAACAAGTATGAGCTCACAACCACAGATTCCAAAATAGTTAAAAGAACAAAGCATCACAATCAAAACAGAAACAATAAAAATAAGCCTCAAAGGTATCTCGGTGTTAAAATCATTAGATATTGACAACAAATTGCCACATAATGAAATGTTTAAGGGAATAAAAGAGGAAATAA
Source organism: Ateles fusciceps (assembly GCA_036589455.1). Lineage (NCBI taxonomy): Eukaryota > Metazoa > Chordata > Mammalia > Primates > Atelidae > Ateles > Ateles fusciceps. The sequence continues at coordinate 15,832,041 of JAZHEH010001979.1, forward strand.
TAAAAATGAAAAAAATGACATAAGACTACTAAAAATGACCAAGTAGATTTATAGAAGAACTGTATGGGACATTTAGAAATAGAAAACATAAGGTTTGGCACAGTGGCTCTTATCTATAATCCCAGCCCTTTGGGAAGCTGAGGCAGGATGACTGCTTGAGCTGAGGATCAGCCTAGGCGACATAGTGAGACGTCATCTCTACAAAAATTAACATAAAAAAAAATTGTCCAGAGGTGGGAGGATCACTTGAGCCTGGGAGGCTGAGGCCGCAGTGAGCTGAGATCACTCCGTTGCACTCTAGCCTGGGCAATACAGTGAGATCTCACCTCAAGGAAAAAAAAAAAAAAAAAAAAAAGGAAAAGAAATGAAAAAATATAAATGTTAAAATTAAGACATGCATCCATCACCACAGGAAGCTCTACATTTATGAATCAAGAAAAAATTTTTAAAAACCCAAACCAGAAGTGTTCAAAAAAATGACACTGGGTAACACCAAAGAGAAATAAAAGACTGCAAAGAAATCAAAGGGAAAAAAAGACAAATCACCTATTCCCCATCCTCAAATAAGCTGGGGAGGGGGAAGAATTAGACTAAAGAACAGACACTGAAAAATTAACAACAACAACAGAAACAGGGTAAAATGCTTTCAAAGGGATGAGAAGATAATTAAAATTATATACCCAAAAAATTACTTTTCAAGTCTGAGGCTTCATATAAACAAAAACTGACAGAGCTTACCATCATCAGATCTGGACTAAAGGAACCAGTAAAGCTTTATTTCAGGAAAAAGAGAAATGATTTTAGAGGTCTAAAGCAAGAGAAATGAACAGCTAATCAACTGGTTAATATTAATGTGAATGTAAACAAATATGTATATAAGATTATTCTATAAAAATGTTAACTTTGTAAAGTAAACAAAACAGACAGCTAAAATACTGATCAATAACAACACATAAAGTTGTGAAGAGGTAATACAGGCTGACTAACCCTAATCCAAAAAGTCTGAAATCCGAAATGCTTCAAAATCCAAAACATTTTGAGTACCAACATGATGTTCAAAAGAAATGCTCACTGGGGCATTTCAGATTTTGGATTTTCAGGTTCGAAATACTTAACTGGTATAATGCAAATAATTGAAAATCCAAATGCTGGTCTCAAGCATTTCAGATAAGGGATACTCAATCTGTAGAATTAAATGTCCTTAAATTGTTTGTGGGAAATAGTTTAAGGTATTTAACTTAAATGTGGTTAATACACATGGTAGAAGTCAAGAGTAACCACCAAAAGACTAGAAAGAGGGTAAAGTAAAATGTCAACAACAACATATATCAGTGAAGAAGAAAGAAATGATTTTGCAAACAAAAAGAGTGTGGTGGTGGGCGCCTGTAATCCCAGCTACTTGGGAGGCTGAGGCACAAGAATCACTTGAACAATGGAGGTGGAGGTTGCAATGAGCTGTGACCACGCCACTGCACTCCAGCCTGGGCAACAAGAGCAAAACTCTGTCTCAAAAAAAATAAAAGGCTGGGTGCAGTGGCTCATGCTTGTAATCCCAGCACTTTGGGAGGCCGAGGTGGGTGGATCATGAGGTCAGGAGTTCAAGACCAGCCTGGCCAAAACAGTGAAACCTCATCTCTACTAAAAATACAAAAATTAGCTGGGCATGGTGGCAAGCACCTGTAATCCCAGCTACTTGGGAGGCTGAGGCAGGATAATTGCTTGAACCTGGGAGGTGGAGGTTGCAGTGAGCCAAGATTACACCACTGCACTCTAACCTGGGGACAGCGTCAGACTCTGTCTCAAAAACAGAACAAAACAAAACAAAACAAACAAACAAAAAACTTCTGAGAAGGGAAGAAAGGAGATAAAAAAACAGCATGCAAAAATCATGACAAACAGAAAACAAAAAATAAGATAGTAGAAACACATCGATATACATTAGTAATCACCAGTTAAGGGCCATCTGTTATATCGGATTAAGAAATGAAATCTAGACTTCAGTAGAAAATGTATTATTAAGGATAAGAAATATCACTACATAACAAAATTCAATACCCTGAGAAGAAATACTATCCTGAACTTTTGTGCGTTCTATAAGATAGTCTCAAAATTATTAAAAGGAAACTGTTAGAACTTCAGAGAAAAATTGGCAAACATCACTATAATGAAAAATTTCAATTTCTTAATCATTAATAAACCAAATATGCAAAAAAAAATAGTGAATATAAAGAAAATCTGAAAAGCTCAATTAACAAGCTTCATATACAGAAGCTTGCTCTCTAAACTATAACACATACTATTTTCAAGAGCACATATTGAATGTTTTAAAAATGGAACAGGCTAGTCCATGAAGCAAGTCTCAGTAGATTTCAAAGAATCAATACCAGGTAGAGCAAGTTCTGTAGTGACACTGCAACTAAGTTAGAAGTCAACAAAAAAGATAAAACTCCATACATTGAAAAATTTTAAAAGATACTTATAAATAACTCATTGGTCTGTGAGAAAAAGAAAATTCAACTCTTTCTATGAGACCAGTATAATCTGAGTATCAAAAAGAGAGAAAAAAATAACACACCAATCTCATTCACAAAAACAAACGTGAAAATCCTTTTTCAACATTAGTAAATCAGTTCCAATGATACATAAAGTAGATATGCATGAAGTCTGGAGCTAAACTGCTTGTGCTGAAAAATCTAGCTCCACCACTTTCTATTTCTATGACCTTGAGCAAGTGAACTAACTTCTCTGTGCTTGGTCTCACCATTCATAAAATGAGAATAATAATAATACCACCTAACTCATGGGGCTGTGATGGAGATTAAATAATCTAATACATGTAAAGCATTTAGAACGGTGCTATTAGAACAGATATTTGCTACATAAATGTTATCTATACTATCACAATATTATTTAAAATACATGAGAAATTTGGGCTTAACCCAGAAATGTTACCAGTGGGTTAATATTAGAAAAAGTCTACAAATGTAGTTCACCACACCAACTACTAAAGGACAAGAATCATATAATCGTATCAATAGAGCACAGATGGGCACATTTAATAAAGTCAATACCTACTCTAAATAAAAAGCTATTAACAAAATAGCAAAAGAAGGTAACTTCTTTAACCTGATAAAAATTATTTATTAAAAACTTACAGCAAACATTGTTAGTGGTGAAATATCAGAGGCAATTTCTTCAAAATCGGGGAACAAGATGGGGATGCCTGCTATTACCATTTCTAATCAACACTGTACTGAGGTTCTAGCTAACTTTTATGTTTTTGCAGCTGGTACCTTCTGAACAAATTTTACTGAAACCTGGGCTAAATGAAAGTCTTCAAAAGCAATTTACAATTGATTTAGTAGTGACAAAACTAAGAGATATCCCTGCCGGAGGTAATGTGTTTACATTTCAAGGTGGGGTGGGGAGAGAGTAGGAGCCTGGACCAAGGGGGTTTCCTTTGATGGAGCAGGAGACTCTGGGCTTATATTTCCAGTGGAAATATTTATCTGTATTTCAAAAGGTTAGAGAAAGAACCCAAGATCCTTCTTTGTAGATTTCCAAGGAACTCACTCAGAAGAGGAGGAAGCAGGAAGCAGTTGCTTCTTTCCTCTATATAAACACCTGGACAAATGTTTTCAAAGCTCCTCATTTATAATACAGACTCCTTCTGTGTAGGGTTTTACCTTGCCAGCTCTCAGGATATTGCTCTGGGGATAAGAGTTGGCACAGAAGGAAGCCATGTAGTTATTCTTTGCTGTATGTAAGTGATAACAATCCGTTCTATTCTGGAAATCTGTGCGTACATTCGGAAAAATAGTAATAAATATCGACAGTAAGAACCTAAAGACAATATTGTAATGATGTCAATTCTCTCTAAATTGGTCTATAAATTCAATGCATTTTTTTTTTCTGAGATAGGGTCTTGCTCTGTCACTCAGGCTGGAGTACAGTAACATGATCATGACTCACTGCAGCCTCAACTTACTAAGCTCAAGTGAACCTCCTGCCTCAGCGTCCTGAGTAGCTGGGACTACAGGATTATACCACTCAGTTAATTTTTTATTTTTTGTAGAGACTGGGTCTCATTCTGTTGTTGCCTAAGATGGTCTCAAACTCCTGGACTCAAGTGATCCTCCTTCCTCAGCCTCTCAAAAGTGCCAGGATTATAAGCATGAGTCACCATGCCCAGCTGATTAAATGCAATTTTAATCAAAATTCCATCTTCACAGTTTTCAAAAAATAGTTGAGATACAGACCGTAAAACTTTAAAACTTTAAGATAAAAATTTAGGAGAATTTTAAAAATCTCAGATTTCTTATAAAAGATAGTAAATACACTAACCATAAAAATATGGATAAATCTGGCCACAATAAACCTAAGAACGTTTTTTAATAAAAAGATTCCTAAAAGCAAAAAGATAAAGCACCGAGAGATATTTGTAACACATATAACTCACAAAAGATTAAAATGTCCAAATATTTCAAGAATTGTTATAACCAGTAAGAAAAAACAACCCAACAGAAAAATATACAGAAAAATAAGAAGCATTTCACAAAAGAAATGTAAATGACAATAGACACATGAAGATACTTGACCTCATTAGTAATTAGAGAAATGCAAATTAAGACCACAACCAAACATTTTTTAAAACCCTAAAATCTCAATTTAGACTAGATTGTCCAAAAGTAATAAATCTAGTAATATGAACACAGAAACTCCTATACACTACTTGTGGAAATGGAAGTTGGTATACTAGGAAAACAGTTTGGCATTATAAAAAATCAGAATATTTGCTAACCCAATCAAAAAATGGGCAAAGGACCTCAGTGGACATTTCTCTAAGAAGACATACAAATGGCCAGTAGGTATATGAAAAAGTACTGAACATCACTAATCAGAAGAGAAGCAAAAATCAAAACCATAATGAGCTGTCACTTTGCATCCACTGGAATGGCCTTTTTTTTTTTAAAGACAAAAGATAACAAGTGTTGGCAAGGAATGCAGAGAAAAATCATTTTCTACCGACTATGGGATATTAAGCAAATCACTCAAAATCCTTTATTGGTATCATCTGTTTCTTTTCATCAACACTATCGTCTTCTCAAAATATATGAAAAAGATTTTTAATACTAAAGCATTAAAAATTGGTGAATATCTGTCACTATAAATCTAGACATCACATTTTCACCCTTATTATGTTAACTAAATTTGGCTGAGTAATCCTACCAATAAATATAAAATGGCAACCCACTAATATTACCATAATATTATTAAAGCAAATAAAGCACTCTTTTAAATGCCAAATATTACTAAATTGGCCATGAATTTAAATGGACCTATACAAAACATTGCTTGAAAACTGCATTAAGCAGAAAGTAAAAATGTACTGGTCTATTTCAATTTATTCTTTAATAGCTCTCTCCGTTAGTCCTTTTGACTCGTTTCACCAGCTAAAGGTTATTTGTTTTATTTTTTATTCCCTCCACTTCTTTCCTGGCACCAAGACTTTCAAATCTTCTACAGAAGAACTTCATTCATTCTATGTTATCAGTGCATTATATTAATATCTTACATCATTGAATACAACTTATGCTATGCCATAAACTACTGATTTCTTGTTTGCAATAGCTAGTATTAGTTCCCAAATTTTCTATTTGTTTATGAAAGTCACAGTGCTTAGCAGTATGTGGTTCAAGAAAAGTATTTTCTCTAGTGCTTGAATATTATTTACCCTATTGGGCTGTGCCACAGAGCCTTAGCTATCAATAAGCTTTCTTGATGTTTAAAATAATGTTTAAATGTTACACAAAGTTCTTATGAAAATGACTTTAGCTTGTTTATCCATGCTGCTTTGAAACATAAAAACTGACATTAAAAAAATTAAATCACAAAGAAATTTTAAATTATACTTTTAAGAATGTTCTTAGCAAGTTATAATGAAAATATGCCTGCATTTAAAATTTTTTCTATAGATGCTAAAGATTCTACTATTTTCTTATTTCTTCATTTTTTTCAATAACATTGACTTTTAATCTAGTCCTTTGACTATTAACTTTCTAAAAAAACAAGATTCTGAACTTTAAAGCCTCAAAAATTTGAGTGTAATTATTAGCTACTAATCAAATGACACACACCAAAATAATTCTTAAATTTTTAAACCAACTTTTTAAAAGATAAAATATACTACATATTATTGTAATTCATTATGAATTTCAGTATTCTTATAATACAAGATTTAAAATAGAGAAAAAGCTTTAACAATCTATTAACATCTTTTACCTTATTTAGATCTTCCCTTTCTTGTTGTAATGTTTTGATTTGTTTTTCATAAGCCTTGATTTGTCTAAAAGCATCATCTAGTTCTTGCCTCACAGCATTAGCTTCTTCAAGTTGCTGCTCCAAATGACTCAACTCTAAAAACAAAAGACAGGGCTTCTTTTACTATTTGCATTAAATCAAATGACTGAAACTAAGGTAAAACAACTAATTTTTTTTTTTAAATCAGCATTTTGAATCTGGAGTTAGGTCTACTAACAGTGTATACCAGTATGATTCCTAACCAATTAAGTGCCTATCAGTTCACTGTAAAGATGGTGAATGGCATATGCCAGTATGAAGATGTGTAAAATTTATGTGCAGAAATGCCTTACCTAATTAGAAACCAAGAAAACTTCCAAAAACAGCACCTTCAGACCAATTAAAAATTTAAAAACTAATAAACAACAAAACCAAACAAAAAAAATTGGCAAGTTTTACTGTAGTGTTGGTAAGCATACTAGTGCTGATGTTAGTCAAATTCCTGTGTAAGATGGTTTTGATTCTAACACTGCGGTTCCAGATCACCCAGTCTAGTTTCACCACTGTTTATCTGAAGAACAAACTCTGATTTCTAAAAAGCAAATATGTGAAAAACTTCTAATCTAAATCAATTCTATTTTTCAGATAAAGAAACTCTGAGAGTTGAATACTTTGCCTACAGTCACACTGCGAAATCTGTATCAGAGCCAAGACTAGAGTCCAGGAAATCTTGCACTGACTTCTCTACCTTACAAGTTAATGTTATTAAATAATGTTTAACATTCTCAGATAAAAGAGGTTATTAAGAAACAAAATTATTAATGTTAACATATGCCTTAAAATGTAATATATTGATAGGAAATGTTTCTGGTATCAAAAGTAAACTAGCAAAGAACTAAAGTCAATGATACAGAGAAATCTAGACAACATTCATTATCAGTTCTGTTCTGGATATTTTCTGTTCATTACACATTATTACTCTAAGTCATCAATACCCAACCTTTTTGGCACCAGGGACCAGTTTCACGGAGGACAATTTTTCCAAGGACCAGGAGTTGGAGAAATGGTTTCAGGATGAAACTGTTTCACCTCAGATCATCAGGCAGTTAGATTCTCATAAGAGGTGTGCAACCTAGATGCCTCACATGAGCAGTTCACAATCGGGTTCACGGTTCTGTGGGAATCAGTGCCTGAAGTGGAGCTCAGGTCCTAATGCTCACTCACCTGTCATTCACCTTCTGCTGTGTGGTCCACTCTGCTGGTACCAGTCTGTGGTCCAGGAATTAGGGATCCCTGCTCTAAGTGACATCCCCAGACAAGTGACATGAACATGCCCTAGGAACTTAGATATGGAGAATCTCAGGCTCCAATATAGACCTAATGAAGCAGAATCTATACAAAATCCTCAAGTCATTCATTTGTACATTAAAGTATGGGGAACCAGTGCACAAAGTATTGTATATTGTTGTGACTGATGCTTTCCATAAATTAAGTAGTGTTACTAATATGTTAGTCCTATTGAGAAGAGCAGTTCACTTGTGAAGATGAACCTTGCAGTCTAAAAATTAAATGTATTAGTGTATCATGCATTGCATAGTTCTAGATTCCATAAATAAAATAACTGATATCCAGTGCAATAAATTCATAGATTTATTTAAAACTTAGCTACTTTGAAAGTATAATTATTAATAGCATAGTTAACAACTTTTGAAGACATAAAGTTATATTAACTGGTTTTCTGAGTATCTAAACAGTATCATTTAATGAATGTTTTATGTGAAGAAAACTAAAAATCATAGGGTGTTTAATTTTAATTATGGTGTTTAGGCTTATATTCAGAAAACTGTATTTTATCACCTTATCAAATTTCAGCACTTCATATGGGAATATTTCTATTTAAATTAATTTCTTTCAAACACATTTAAATGATATTTTATATTTTAAGTTTTTAACAGTTTTTAAATTTCAACAATTTCTTTCACCCAGGCTGGAGTGCAATGGCATGATCTTGGCTCACTGCAACCTCCGCCTCCCAGGTTCAACCAATTCTCCTGCCTCAGCCTCTCTAGTAGCTGGGATTAAAGGCACATATTACCATGCCTGGTTAATTTTTTGTATTTTTAGTGGAGACAGGGTTTCACCATGTTGGCCAGGCTGGTCTCGAACTCCTGACCTCAGTTGATCCACCCGCCTCAGCCTCCCAAAGCGCCTGGCCAGGATTTCAGCAATTTCTAAAGTAAATATCAATTTATATTTATTTCTCATAATTAGGAGTAAAAAATGTACCATGTAAAGCAGATGACTTCCATCATTTCCTGGTTCATTTTAATCAAATTTTATAGTTAAGGAAAATCCGTTTAGAGTAGCAATATGGCACATTTAGTAATCAATTTTGAACATTCTTTCTTCTACTTTTGAAGTGTTCTTCTCTAACATGTTCAATTTTTTGAAAAATTGTTACTGATTTATTTCAACAGCTCTGAGAAACAAATTCAGTATTTCATAAAAATTCTGTATCATATAAAGTTTTTAACAGATGATATCACATGGGATAGCTTCTAAAAGCTTTAAGGATATTTTTACTGATTTATTTCAATATAGTGTTAATTTAAGTTTTTACCACAGCCATTTTTCATTTTGGCTGCTTTGCAATGGAGTTGCTGGAGAAATAGATGTCAGATTTCCCTGTTTTATATTTCAGACCCTTTTTAAAAGTAAAAATAAAAGCTCAAAACATTCATTTAAACAACAATATGTGAATTATGAGAAGCACAAAAAAAGGTACTGGATTAAGAAATGTTGGAAAAGATAGCCCCTCCCCCAATCTTTAATAAAATCCTCCATTATGGAGAAAAACACAGCACTTATAATCTGGAAAACACAGAATTTTGTATTCCCAAAACATGAAAACCCCAGATCAAGAAAAATCCAGAATGTTTTGACCTTTGGTCAAATACTATAAAACGAGTAAGGCAGCAGAGCTTACTTTTACTACAAATAGCAAATATGACTAAAATTCTGAAAGAAATCCAGAGGCTATTAAAAATATCCAACACAATTAGCCATGACATTTAGATGAAGTTGTTAAAAACTGATTATAGTGAACAAATTGAAAAAGCTGTACTAGGTCGGGCATCATGGCTCATGCCTGTAAATCCATACTTTGGGAGGCCAAGGTGGGCAGATCACCTTAGGTGAGGAGTTCAAGAGCAGCCTGGCCAACATGGTGAAACCCCATCTCTACTAAAAATACAAAAATTAGTCAGGTGTGGCACACGCATATAAACCCAGCTACTCGAGAAGGGCTGAGGCAGGAGAATCACTTAAACCTAGAAGGCAGAGGCTGCTGCAGTGAACCAAGATCTCATCACTGCACTCCAGCATGGATGACAGAATGAGACTCTGTCTCAAAAGAAAAAAGAAAAAAGCTGTACTAGGAAACTGGGTTAGTTGATATCAACTAAATGGTTCTTAGCTCACAGCTGCTATTTAGGACTATAAAATTCAACCTGTTAGTAATGAGGACTTAACAAAGGCATCATACATCTGGGGTTATTTTCTTCACACTTATAGCATGGAAGAAAAATATAACATATGGTCTCCATCTTGAAGGAGATAAGTTAGAAAGACAACAGCAACACTCTTTAAAAAATCATAAAATAAAAAATCAAATGCAAATTGTGTGGCAGGCTATATGTGCTAAAGGAATTGAGAGGTCAAAAAATGGGCATGATTAAAGCAGTACTCAAAGTGGAACACTATAAACTGGAAAGGGGTTAAGACTAGAGTAACAGGGAGGTTGGCGTTAACAACCAAAGCAACCCCTGGATCCACAAGAAGCCTAGTTTCATTTTTTCCATTATGTAACTCTTCTGAGATGCAAATAAATTTTACTTCTAATTATAATCAGTAAAACCAGGCTCCCTTATTATCAACACTCCCTATCCACGGCAGGGGGGGGGGGGAGGGGGTGGGGGGGGAGGGGGGAGAGAGAGAGAGAGAGAGAGAGAGAGAGAGAGAGAGAGTGAGTGTGTGTGTGTGTGTGTGTGTGTGTGTGTGTGTGTGTGTGTTTGGAGAAACAAACAGTACACAGAGGCACATATCCCCAACCTCAAGGCAGCATAAGAATCAGAGTTTCAAAATACATTATAGATTATAATAAACCTTTCATTTAGGAAACAAAAAAAAAAATCCCATTATTTTCTCATACAAAAATATTAAATGAGGTATAAATTTTTTATTTAAAAAATTTTTATTTTCATCTGTAAATACTCAACAAATACATATTTAGTGTCTGTTTTACAATAATGGCAATGAGCTTGGCACTAGGAATATAGTAGGAAAACCTACTATAACCTACTCCTCACCTTTAGGAGCTCAGAGTATGGTAAAGCAGCAAATATTAAAAAGAAGTTGTCAATAATTACAAATTTGTTACATTTTTCCAGGAACTTAAAAATACTGGCGAACACTGCTGCTGGGAAACACAAGATAAAAAGTCATTAATGGTGGGTATCTGTATACACAAAGACGCTGCTCAAGAAGTATCTGGAGCAATGGCAGACTGAAGATGTTTTGGATACTTTTTTCTTCAGAGCTTATTTAAAGTTGGGGCTACTCATCAGGCAGAAGTCCTAAGGGGAGCCTTCAATGTGTATTTTTTTTAAAAAAGGGAAGGAAAGAAAGAAAGGGAAGAAAAAAACAGTATATGAAGGAAGTGGAACATCACTGGATGGAACTAAAAGTAGTTCATTAATCACTGGGCTAGGGAGTAGTAACAAGAGACAAAGCTGGAGAGGCAAATACATGCATAATAATGAAGGGCCTTGTATTAGAATTGAGAAGTTTCTACTTTATCCTAGAGGCAACGGGGATCCACTGAAGATGGGCCTTGTATTAGAATTGAGAAATTTCTACTTTATCCTGGAGGCAATGGGGATCCACTGAAGATATGTATGTTGAAGCTGTGACATGAGACTTACATTTTAAACTCTTAGTCTGGCAGACTGGAGACTTCAAGTTCTGGGAAGATGGAATAGATATACTTCCCATTCTTTCCATTAAGTACAACTTAAAACCCTAGACATTATACATAAAACAAACTGAAGACTCTGAAATGTGAAGAGAAAAACTTCCTCAGGACACTGGGACCTGATAAACAACATAATGGCAAGTTTTCTGGAGTTTCTTCTTGGTTCATATATCCCAGAATTAGAGCTAAAGATAACTCATAAATGACAACAGCTATAAAGAGAAAAAGCCCATAAAAGCCTGCTCTTTTTAACCAAAGGATTAGGAAAGGGGCAGACTAGGAAGACAGAAAACTCATAGAAAATAACTACTCTACTTGAGATAAACATCACAGAAAAAACTGGCCCCGTATTCACCCATGTCAACGACCGACGAGTGCAGGGGCTAAGATTTCCAACCTCATGAGCCTGTAATGAGGTGCTCAAACACATCTGCAAGAGTGGTGCCAGAAAAACAGCTGGGCGTGGTCACTCACACCTATAATCCCAGCACTTTAGGAAGCTGAGGAGGGCAGATCACTTGAGGACAGGAGTTCGAGACCAGCCCAGGCAATACAGCAAGACCCGGTCTCTATTAAAAATACAAAAAATTAGCCGGGTATGGTCCTAGCTACTCAGGAGAATGAGGCACAAAAATTGCTTAAACTGGAGAGGTGGAGGTTGCAGTGAGCCGAAATCACAACACTGTACTCCAGCCTGGGTGACAGAGTGAAATTGTCTCAAAAACAAAACAAAACAAGTATGGTGTCAGAAAAAGATAGGACATTAATCCTCACTGCTGACAACAAGCCTCCCCCTCACACACATTGTCAGTGGAAACCACATAGGGAACCTGGACTTATACCTCCAACCTGGCAGTAATAAGGTACTCCTCCCTCTTCCCTCTAGGGTAGTTTCAGAAGGGATTAAGAACTTTCACTATTGGGGAGGGATGGCATGGGGAGAAATGCCAGATATAGGTGATGGGGGAGGAAGGCAGCAAATCACACTGCCATGTGTGTACCTATGCAACAATCTTGCATGTTCTTCACATGTACCCCCAAACCTAAAATGCAATATATATATATATATATATATATATATATATGAACTTTCACTATTGCCCAGAATATTACCACCATGTGTATGTGTAAGTGTGTGTGTGCAGAGAGTATGTGTGTATGTATAATGCCATCCCCCACCAAAGTGTCAGCGGAAATCCTATTGAGGGCTGGAATCCCCCAATACCACTGAGCAGTAATGAGAAGGCATCACTTGGATGTCAAGGATGGCCAAGTGGAAAATCTATACTTCTAGCTCCACTTGGCTGTAATGAGATAGCGATCCCATTTCCACTGCTGGAGTGGTGTCAGGTAAAGCCAGCTAAAATGATTTAAATCAGACCCACCTCTACACACATATATTTGACAACTTAGACCAAATGAATCAATTCCTAAAAAATCATTAACACAACCTATACACTATGAGATAGATAATTTGACTAGCCTTGTAACTATTGTGAAACTTAATGTGTATTTTGAAAATTATCACAAAAGATATCTCCAAGCCCAGATAGTTTCAATGGAGAGTTCTACAAAATGCTTAAAGAGTGAACACTTACTTTGTATGATCTCTTGCAGAAGAACAATAGAGAATACTTCCCTATTCATTTTATGAAGATAGTATTTCCCTGATATAGAAACTAGACAACGGTAGTGTAGTGAATGCTTACAATTGTAGTATAATTTTATAATAAATTACAATCATCCCTCAGTGTATGTGGAGGATTGGTTCCAGCCCCGTCCCTGCTGCTTATACCAAATTCATGCATACTCAAGTCTCGCAGTAAGCCCTATAAGTGTAACCATAAGAAAAGTTGGTCCTTTGTATACTTGGAACACTGTATTTTCAATCTCTATTTGGTTGGGAAAAAATCTGCATATAAGTGGACCCACACAGTTCAAACCCATGTTGCTCAAGGATCAACTGTATTTATAAATTTATAGCATATATAATTTTACTTTAAAATAAATCACAAATTTATAATACATGTATAATTGTATAATAATTTTATGTTGCCTCAGCATCCACTTTGAATGCAGGTTTAGCTTTCTTGTTTCGGAGGCAGGGTTTAGTCACTCTTGATGCAGTTTCCAGTTCTCTACCACATCCCAGCGGCTCAAGCTGGAGACATCTCTCCCAACTAGCAGACTGGGATCTTGCCTTCCTGCCACCTCCTTTAAAGGGACCATTCAAGCACCGGCTTCCAAACTTAAGTACCTACACACTCTTCTCTAATATACACTGCTAGTTGCCATGCTCTCCTGCTCAAGGTTCTCTGTCTCCCTGCACTCCCTGACCTCCAGGTGTGTGGCCTATAGGCATGCCATGCACCACAAGGTCTGTAAGTACTAAAAACTCAGGTTTTCACATTGAGGTTGTCACTAAAGCTGTACCAGAAATCTGACTCAATCTGCAAGGCTGCTCCAGAAAGGATACATGCAGGTGGAACTCCTGCTGGTGCTGTTTTGTTCAGGCCTCTGGTGGCTGCTGGTGACAGCAGCCACCAGTTACACTGAGAGAGAAAACAGGCAGTACAAGAAAGAAAGAAAGAAAAGAGAAGGGAAGAAAAAACTGGCAGTACAAGAAAGAAAGAAAGAAAAGAGAAGAAAAACTAAAGACTAATATCCTTCATGTATATAAATGCAAAAATCCTTAACAAAATATTAGGAATGGAATTCAGCAATATATAAAAATAATTGTACACCATGACCATGGTTTATACCAAGGATATATGGCTGGGTTCAATACTTTAATCAATCAATGTAATTTACCATGTTAACAGGTTACTTTTTGAAAATTGTATGTTCATATCAATTGATACAGAAAAAGCATTTGACAAAATTCAGCACCCATTAATGATTTTAAAAAACCCTTAGAAATACAGAAGCAGAGGGATATGAATGCTTTTGCCCTAAGACTGAGAAGCTAGAATGTTCTTCTCATCACTCTTCTTTAACATAGTGCTGCAGGTTTTTGCAATAAGGCAAGAAAAGGAAACAAAAAGCATATAGATCCGAAATGGAGAAATAAAACTGTTCCCACCTGCAGATGACATGATTGTCAATTAAAAATCCCAAAGAATCTATTTTTTTAAAAAAACCCTCCTAGAACTCATAAGTGAGTTCAGCAACACTGTAGAATAGAAAATAAACATATAAAAACCAACTGTATATGTTAGCAATAAACACATAAACAATAAAATTAAAAATATAATACCATTTAAAATGGCTCAGAAAATGAATTACTTATCATTATCTATATATAATGGGTTAGACATCAACACAGGTTTCCTTTGTATAGTGCCAGAACATTACTGTAAATGACAGCAAAACATTTTAAGAGTTAAAAATTTAGCTCTTATATAGAGTGAACAAAAAAGCTCACAACTACTTTGGTGAATGACATGACAACTAATTGTTGATTTGAATATTTTTCATCAATACCACCTATTTCAAGACAGTTTTCAAATTAATTAGCAAGCTTTCAAAAGCTACTGCCATTCAAAGCCACATGCTATTAAAAAGAGTAGAGACAGGCTTATGAATAAGTTTTCCAAATCCTACTGCCTCTCTGAAGACAAATCACTGACCATTCTAGCTGGTCTTCTGTTCTACTGTTTTTTTGGTATCACACAACTCTAACATAGACATTCAATGACACTCTTAATGTTGGTACCAAAGCAAAGTCAATGATTCACTTATCATGTTCCTGATCTACAATAACTTACTTTTGGAAAGATAAAGTAACAGAGATTAGATACAGAGTTATGTTTTAGGAGTAGAGCCTCTTAAAAACACAAAATAGCATTCATAAATAATGCTCAAAATTAAGATCTCCATATATTTAATATAAAAAAGTATTAATATTGCATTTTAAAAAGTCATTTTTATAAAAGATGCTACGTTAGATTACTTCTTCTCTTTCACTTATTTTTGCCTAAAACTGCCTTTCCGGAGAGGCCTGACAAATTCTAGTTAAAGTAGTACCTACTGCTTTTTCTTCCTAACCCTCCACTTACTCAGATCATGTAATGCTTCTAAACACTGCAAAAAACTGCCATTTCATTTTGAGTAAAAACCAAAGACCTTACACCAATCAGTAAGGCTCTACTGATCAGGCAACAAGCCCCTTTCACCCTTTTACTTCTCTAACTCATTTCCTTCCATTCTCCTTGCTTGCTCATTCTACTCTAGCCATGTAGTACTCTGTGTTTTACCTGAACACCTGCGGCAAATTTGATTTTAGAAGTCTTTGCACTGGCTAGTCCTTCTACTTGGAACACATATTTCACAGATAACTGTACAGCTAACCCCCTTAACTTCTTTAAGTTTGTGCTAACATGTACCTTCTCAGTCAGGCTGACCCTTGAGCCACTACACATAAAATGATAAAACTCCTCATTTTGCACATCTGACTCATTCTCCTTATTCTATTCTCATTTTAAAAGCACTTATCACCTCCTAACATACTGTATCATTTACAAAGTTACGTATTTACTGATTTCTGTTTTCTGTCCTTTACCCAGGCCAAAGCAAAGATTTTTTGTTTAGTCTGTTTTGCTTAATGTTGCATCCCAAGAGTCTGAAACAATGGCTGTTACATAGCAGATGTTCAATATATATTTGTTGAATAAATGCAATAAATGAATGAATATAATAGGTATACTAACACTTGTCAAATTTAGTTTTAATCTCAGTAATGCAGAGAAAACTGCATTAACAAAGAAAACATCCCCCTCTGACGACAGCATGAGAGCTTGCTCTCTCTCTCTCCTTCTTGTCTCTCTCTGCCTAATAAATCACTTCCTACAAACAAACAAATAAACAAAACAAACTTTCTTGATGCCTGTATGCATGCACTCTGCTTGTCTAGTGTCCTTCCTCCTCACTCCTCACTCACCTTTTCCTCTTCTCACAAATATGCCTTGCCAGACAAATTCCAAAATGAATAGGCCTTCCAAAAAAACCCATCCTTGTTCACGTATGTCTGGGTTAGGTGCTCCTCCTATGTTCTCTCCATGTACCTCCATTTATTTTTCCTCATAGCCATTTCATATGTATTGCAACAACTATTTGTTTATCTGTTTCCCAGACCAAAATGTGAACTCCTTGAGAGCAGAACCCATTTTTATTTGACCTTCCCTGACTAGCATGTAATTCACACATCATGTAACACAGACAGGTATTCAACAGATGTTTTATGTGTGAATAAACAATTTTTTTAACATTTCCTAAATTAAATTAACAGTGAACCACGGATATTTACCTGTTACTTGTTTCCTTAGTTTTTCAATTTCTTCTTTTAAGTTTTTTATTTCTAAATCTTTGCTTGCTGTTAGTGGACCATCAACAGTTGAATACTGCAGAGCTTGGACAGTCTGTGTTGACTCTTTAAAGAAAAAAAGGAGTAAAAATATCACCATGTTCTAAATTCTTAAAACAAATAACATATATATTTCTTTGTAGAGAAAGCTTTATACAAGTTTATAGATCAAAACGTCTACTCATTGACAAAAAGCATGTGAATACGTAAAAATTAAGTCATAAAAAATCAGGCCGGGGTGGTGGTTCCTGCCTATAATCCCAGCACTTTGGGAGGCCAAAGCGGGAGGATCACGTGAGACCAGGAGTTTGAGACCAGCCTGGGCAGCAGAGTGAGACCTTTTCTCTACAAAAGATATAATGGCAGGGCATGGTGGCACATGCCTGAAGTCCCAGCTACTCAGGAGGCTGAGGTGGGAAAATTGCATGAGCCCGGGAGGTTGAGGTAGTAGAGAGCTGTGATCATGCCACTGCACTCCAGCCGGGGAGACAAAGTGAAACTCTATCTTAAAAAAAAAAATCCACTGCACATGTCTTCAAAATTATAATACACATATATATGAAAGACTCCACCTTCTAATATGTGAGATTTTTGGTTTTAAATACTGTTGGTGTACTCTGCCAATGAATCAACCATATAGCCCCTTTTCTCCTTGTAAGAACATCACCATGTGATATCTCAAAAGCCTGGTATGTCAGTCAGGTGCCGTATGAAGAACTGAATCTCGTGTACAAATGGAGGGTTAGGCATGTTAATATACATATGCAGAAGTGCTGGCCTTCCAAATTTTATGTCTGAAAGTTGAAGCCCATCTACAGGTAACTATGACTAATCAATTTAGCTAAAATATTTAGTTAAAATAGAAATTATTAACTTATCTTGCAGTTCTAATCAGAAAATACAAAGTATTAAAGAAACAGTAACTCTACTGATGTTTATTCCCAGATATCATCAAAGATATGGAACAAAGAAAACATTTTTCAGCATTTTACATCAGAAATGAAATTGCCCTTCATTCTAAAATAAGTGTTCTGCTATTTACGGAGGGATTCTTACATAGTAAGTGTCTCCCTTACCATAATTCTTGATGAGTTAGTGCAAATCATTACTGTTACTTTGTGTGTGCATGTGTACGTGTGTGTGTAAACCACAATCCCTATATGTGTGGCAGTCAATAAATACTTGTTAATTTGAATTAAAGGTTTAGGATATACTATATTGTGCACCTGATCTTGATTTTCTGCATCCAGTAAGTATTTCTTATACATTTCTTTCTTTTTGGGTTCAAAGCATGCTAAAAAATTGGTCCTTTTTTGTATTTATTATTTTGAAAAGAACGTCCATTATTTTTATTTTCTTTAAAGACATCTAAATTGGGAGTAGAAAATGGGGAGAGGCTGGGCATGGTGGCTCACACCTGCAATCCCAGCACTTTGGGAGGACGAGGCAGGTGGATCACGAGGTCAAGAGATCGAGACTATCCTGGCCAACATGGTGAAATCCCATCTCTACTAAAAAAAATACAAAAATTAGCTGGGCATGGTGGTGCATGCCTGTAGTCCCAGCTCCTCGGGAAGCTGAAGCAAGAGAATTGCCTGAACCTGGGAGCGGAGGTTGCAGTGAGCCAAGATCACGCCACTGCACTCTAGCCTGGCTCCTGGCACAGAGCGAGACTCTTGTCTCAAAAAAAAAAAAAAAAAAGAAAAGAAAAGAAAATGGGGAGACATAAAAATACACAATGGTGTGGGGAAAGCAGGTGCGGTGGCTCATGCCTGTAATATCTGCACTTTGGGAAGCCAGGGCGGGTGGATCACCTGAGGTCAGGAGGTTCAAGACCAGACTGGCCAACATGGTGAAACCCTCTCTCTACTAAAAATACAAAAATTAGCTGGGCATGGTGGTGAATGCCTATAATTCCAGCTACTCAGGAGGCTGAATGCAAGAAACGAATGAATATAATAGGTATACAAACAGGAGAAATGCTTGAACCCAGGAGGCAGAGATTGCAGTGAGCTGAGATCGTGCTACTACATTCCAACCTGGGTGATAGATACGGACTCCGTCTCAAAAAACAAACAAACAAAAAACCAAAGAATACCAAATGGACATTAATAGGAGCTATTTTCCCTCCTGTATCCCACCTACCACAGGTATGAAGGTGGGGCAGGCATTCTTGCTCATTATTGCCACCTTCGCCTCAAAACTCCTAGGTCTGCTGAAATGGGCATTTCCCACTTATTGTAGCTATTCCACTTGTCTTCCTTATCTTACTCTCTTTTTAAATAAGGATTTTACATGTTGTTCTCTGCCCTTCTTTCCATTACTACTCTTTTTATTATTCTTAGTGACTTTAATATCACTAAGAATGTTAATCCATCTAACACTGACTTCTTAGGCACATAAATCCTCTATGGCAGACACCACTGGTTTTTACCCAACATCTTCTCATCTCTTCTTCCTTGCGAACCAATTTCAATTATCAGGCTACAGTGTGCATAGGCAAGGTGGGCCCAGGCAAAACTGGTAGGTTTAAATTAATCATGGTAATTCCATTCCACATTGCAAGTCTTGGTCAAGAATCAGGTATGTGACCTGGTTAGAACTTAAATGGTACCTTGAGAAGTCCACTAGGGGGCTTCAGAGAGAGGTTTTAATATGAAAAGACATGAAACTAAATGAATCTTCCCACTTTTTGGGTCTCTGGATATGTGCAGATAGGAAGATGAAACTCTTGTTGTACTGTGCCAATGAATCTATTTAGCTCCTTTTTGTACTAGCAGGGAACATCACCATATGATAACTCAAATGTCTGGTATGTCAGTCAGATGATATATGAACTGAATCTGGTATATAAAGACTGAATCTGGTATATGAAGGGAGGTCTTGCCTTCCAAATTTTATGTCTGAAAGTTGAGGCCTACAATATTGTGGAATCATGTAAGGAAAGCAAAGAAATTAATAGGGAAGCTACCCCAAGATTGACACTGAAACCATTTACTTCCGACTTCTTGAGACAATAAATCCATATTACTTAAGAATTCTCACACCTGTAGCCCAAAATAATCTAACTGATAGACTTCTCTCCAGCATACCCACCAGATTAACTGGCCATATCCTAAACTGGTGGTTTTCTACTGCAGGTGGTACCATCACCTTCTGGGAAAGGGACAGGAGAAGGGGGAGTAAGTTATTGACACAGTCCATGAGGAGACTGCTGCAAGTATTTAACATCTGGAAACTCAGAATGTTGAATATCTCAGGGTGTGAAATCAATTCTCATGTGAAAAAAATTACCTCACCCCAAATGCCTGTGGTTCACCAATTGAGAAATTCTACTATATACGTTGTCATTATCAATAACTGCATGCATGACCTCCAAAATTATCTCTTATCCATACAGCTTACTACTCTAGGGAACACTTCAACAATTCTTCATTCCCACAAGAAATGCCAATCAGTGTGTTCCTAACACTTTCCATTTTTCTCCTCTTTACTTCCTTATCCTGGTTAGATTATTTGGTCCATCACTGCTTTGCAAATACCTTCAATTTCTTTACCCTTTTCTCCTCCACTGTACTCATTCTAGAAAGCCCCAATCTTGGCTGATTTCTACTCTTCTCCTACTTGATGATTTCACCCAAGTAGCTGAAAATGGCTGAAAAAAATACACAGTCATTTAAAATTCATTATTACTAAACTTAAATAATTTGGAAATCCTGTTTCCCTAGCTCATTTACTCTTTCCATCTTCATACTGACCATTTCACATTTTCTCTTTTTCTTGTCAAATATCTAATATCTCCTCTACGTTCCTCACTCTCAGTGGATGACCCTACTTTGTATTTGATTTATTGTTTGTCTCCTCAAAGTAGAATGCAAACATAACAGGGGGAGGTATTTTTGTCTTTATCTGTTTTTTTTTGTTATATCCCTAGTCATGTGCAGAAGAGTTCCTGGGTGTTTGATACTCAATAAATAGCTGATAGAGGAATGAATCAGTTTAAATGTTAATCTATGTCACTACGAAACAAGTTTAATACCAAAAGCCAATGATCTTACATTTTTGTTCACTTTGCTCTGTGCAAATGACACTAATCACATGTAAAAATACTAAGAACAAATTAAAGAATTCAAAACATTAAAAAAAAAAACAAATCCAAAACATACGAAATTCTCAGTCGTAAGGGGATGGACTAGGAAGCAACAGGTTATTGCTGTGTTTCTCCTGCTATAAAAAGTAAAAATTCAATACATAATTTGAAAAAATCTTATTTTTAAAAACATCCTTGGTTTATTTTACTTAGTTCTCTTTGCTTTCCTAGTTGGAATTGGGAAAGTCAGGCACTCTGAGGTAAAGAGGCTATTACAACTGCTTCTTACCTAGAAGCCTTATCCATTTCTGTGAGTGAACTTAGGTCAAGCCTGGCTTAAACTGAGAGAGAACATGCTGAAAAGAAAAAACTACTGAATCTCCTGGAAGATGTGTGGGGATGATGCAACAATTTGGAAATCTCAAAGTCCCTAAGCATATGGCGCTTTTATTCCCATGGTATATTTTAATTGTTGTACTTGATGGCTGCATGGGAAGTTAGGGAGCTTCGAAAAGTCAGACTGAAACTTCTGATAGCATAGAATTATTTCAAAGAGCTGCTTGAGGAAGAGAATCTGCTTCAAATACATGGCCACTCTCTTCATCAAGACCCTTACCAAATTTGGAAATGGTATAGGGCTGAAGAGTGGAAAAAATCTCCCATAGTTTACGAAGTGAAGGACAAAAAAGCCCAACCAGGCTCTAACTAGCTCCCCATTCTGGACATTTGAAATCAAAAGTAGGTTGAGTCTAATTAAAAATATAATTTAGTCTTGTCCAAGCTCAATTCTTAATGGAATGAAAAGGGAGAAACCTCTCTGGGGCAAAAATAATATAAACTTCCTTCTCTATGTTATTTTTATTCATGACATCTTTCATATGAGACATTTGGAAAAGCAGAAACGCATGACAAACGAAAAAAAAAACAGAAAGGCAGGTTCACAGATGATTCAGTTGTTGAAATTAGCAGATAAGGACCTCAAAATATTATTAAAATGTTAAAGAAAACAGAGGAAAAAAATAAACAAAGATATGGGGAATTTCAACAGAGAACTGAAAATTGAGAGAATCAAACAAATAATCTTGAACTAAAAAAGATAATATCTGAAATTCAAACTAATTAGATGGACTTAAACAGCAAAATGGGTAAAGCAGAAGACAGAACTAGTGAATCTGAAGGCAGATCAATAAAAAATATCTTATTGAAGCATGAAAAAAAAAGAAAGAATGGAAGGAACAGAACAGAGCATAAAGAAAATGTGAGATACTATCCAACATATATGCAATTAGAGTCCCAGAAGGAGAGAATAAAGTATGTGAGGCAAAATACTATCTACAGGGATTATGGCTTAGAAGTTTGTAAAACTGATAAAAGATATCAAACAATATTGCAAAAGCTCAGTGAATCTCAACCAGGATTTTCTGTTTATACAAAGAAAACTAGGACTAAGATTAACAGCTGGCTTCTCAAGAAACATTATGGAAATTATTATAGAAAACAATGAAATAATAAATGTAGAGCCCTGAAAGAAAAAGCTGCTAAGCTAAAATTCTAACCCAGCACAAGTATTCTTCAAAAATGAAGGTTAAAAATAAAGACATTTTCAGATAAACAAAATCCTATCAAGAATTTGTCACAACACACTCACATTACAAGAAAACACTAAAGGAAGTTTTTTAGGCTGAAGAAAAATGATTCCAGATAGAAACATGGATCACTAGGGAGAAATAAAAAGCACCAAATGGGTAAATAAATGGATAAATAAAAAGATATTTAAAATTAATTAGTAAAGAAAATGTAAAGCAACAATTGAGTAAAAATGTATTAAAAGATTTATAACACAGATTAAGGTAAACTATGTAACAACAAACAAGGAGTCATCTAAAGCTTTCTACTTGTTTGTGAAGTAGTAACATCTAAATTATTAAGAAAAAGATCCATAAAGAAGTAATAGTAAAATGGGCAAGAACTTCGAACCAAAACTTCACAAGACTAGATATCCAAATGGATAGTAAATATATGAAAAGATATTGAACCTCATTACTCCTCAGGGAAATGCAAATTAAAATCACAGGAGGACACCACTATACTTCTACCAGAATGGCTATAAGAGAAACACACTGACAATACCAAGTTCTGGTGGGGAGCTAGTAGAACTATGCCTGGTATAGTCACTTTGGAAAACTCTTTGAAAATATCTTCTAAATTGAAAGCTGAAAAACCTCTACTATATGGCCCAGAAATTCTATGCCCAGGAATATATCTGAGAGAAATAGTACATAGGACCATTAAAATAAATATATAAGCATATCTGCAGGAACTTTACTATAGCAGTCAACATCTGGAAATAACCCAAATATTCACCAACAACATACTGGATAATTTTTCAGTACTGATATACAATGAAATACTAAACAGCAGTAGAGAAAAAAAAGAGCAAACTACTGATATATATAAAACATGGATGAATCTCAAAAACATGTTGAGTAACAGATGCCATACACTAAAGAGAATATGCTGTATGATACTATTTATATGAAGTTCAAAAACAGATAAAAATTCATTAATGGTCAAAGAAATCAGGATGATGTTTATTTCATAGTGGTAGGTTACAAACTGTGAAGGGGCATGTGAGCACTTTACCCTATGCTGGAAATATTCTACACATGAATATGGGTGAAGATTACATCAATGTATGCATATACAAACATTTATTAGCCTTATACTTAAAAGTAGAATGCTTGCACACCTTGCTGTATGTGTATCACCACATTAAAAAAAAATAGAAAAACTTCAGTCACAAAAGCGAAGTAATCCACATGCAGAAATCTTAACAACTTATGGAAAAACAGAAAATAATCCGTTCTATTGATGTCTACACAGCCTGTTTCTCTACTGGGCCTCTAAAAGTATGATAGTAAAATTTTTTTATTGTAAAACTCTGATTATTTCTCTCTAGGAGTTATAAGTTCTTGATTATTTGTCCATAAATACATTCCTTCATTCACAAAATATGAAAGTAAAATATCATCCTTTATTTTAGAGAAAAAAAGCAGAAAAGAGATAGTAGTACTGGGGGATAGATATACGATAAATTGTCAATAGGATGGTCAGGAAAACCTTCGTTGGAAGGCCTTGTTCAATTAGAGACCTGCTTTAAGTAGAGAGTATTTTAACATTCAAAGGTCAAGAGTTACGGAGAATTCAGCAGAGTGGAAAGGACTGGTTTACGAGGAAAAGAAAACCAGGAAATAAAGTGTCCCAGAAGCCAAAAAGGAGAGTGTTATCAGGAAGAATAAATGCTTGACAGGGTCAAATATTGCTGATAGGTTAAAAGGTGAAGACAGAAATGATCACTGGATTTTACAATACAGGATACTGAAATAGACTAGGGAAGCAAAGTAGGACTGGTGGGCAGCATGAATAGCTGACTTGAGGTAAGTGTGAATCTGAATTGATATTAGTCAGCATGTTGTGGGTGTTTTAAGTAAGTTGTCTTCAGCTGCATAGTTGCAGAGACAAAGTTGTATTCACAAACCTGGTTGGGATTCTGCCAAAGGTATTTGACAAAGAGAAAGAGGAACTATAAATAGTACCACAGGATGGAGTGGATGAAATGGAGTGGAGAAAACAATCACTGAAGGTAAAGAATCAGAAACTAACTCGTAATCTTAAAAAGTTCACATACGTGCATTTTAAAATCACCAAATAAGACAGTAGCCATGCTGCCGAGAATGACATTGTGACAGGATCTAGAACTCTTAAAGACTGAGCAAATAAGATACAAAAAATCATTAAAGTGCTATAATGAGGTGAGGAGGGTCCCATTTCCCCATCCCCCAAAGGTATTCCCACACATTTATAAACATACATATGTACCCACAGGAAACAAAAGCTATTTTGTTGTTGTTTACTGTTAATTGTGTGATTTTACACAAATGGTGTTATGCTATGTCCTGCATAAATTTCTACAACTTGATTTTTCACCACTTAATAAAAGAATTTTTTTCCAAAGATAAAACCACTTACAAGAAACAGCTCATAACACTGTTAGTCCAATTCAAAAAGTGAAAATATATTTACCTTGAAGTTTTCTAGTAAGCTCAAGCTTTTCTTGCTCAAGACGCTTAATTCTTCTTTCATAAGCTTCAGTTGCTAAGTTGTTGTCTAGAGTCCTCTGAACATTAACATCAAGATCCAGTGAGGTGGGACCAGCTGTAACTCTTAAACAGCTCCGATCAGAAAGTACACTGAAGAAAAAGAAAAAAAAAGATGTAGGTTCATACTGTGATAAAAAGTTAACGTTTAAAAAAGTTTTTTATACTGACTCCATATTTATGGCATAAACATCTTTAAATTGCTCATTTTTAAAACACAGATTTGAATATCTTGCAGTCAGCCAGCTGAAATGATTCAAAAAAATTTTTGTAAAATCACCATAAACTATTTAGAAGCACTTTAAAAAATAAAAACTTAAAATTCCCCAAATTATTTTGATTAAAAAAACCCCCCCACAAACTAGAAAATGAAGTTTGCTGAAGGGTTATTGGTAGTTTAAAACAATTTGACCACCTAGCTGAAACAGTAGTAGTCAAAAGCACCAACCACAGCCTTCTTTACTAGAATTTGAAATTCAAAAGCAAGTTTCTGTCTTTAATTCAATACAATTTAAATAAAAATACTGAAATTGCTGGACATTCAGTGGTGAACAAAACAGACAAAAATCCTTGCCCATGCAGAGCTCATATTCCAGTAACTGAGACAGAAATAAACAAAATAAGATATTCATTACATTAGAAAATGTTAAATGCTAAGGAGAAAACAAAGCAGGAAAGGGAGAAATAAAGTACTGAAGGGGAGGAGATAAAAATTTAGATAAAGTAGTCAGGAAAGCTGTCACTGTGAAAGTAACTTTGGAAAAAGCTAAGTAAGGGTAAGGAGACCAGTTAAGGGAATATCAAAAGAAAGAATATTCCAAGCAGATGAAACAGAAGTACAAAGGCCCTGAGACAAGAGTATGTCTGACATGTTCACAGGCCAGAAAGGCGGCCTGTGTGGATGGAGTCGAGTGAACAAGGAAAAATCAACTCAGAAAGATAATCATGTAGGGCCTTGTAAGAAGTTTGATTTGGAGTTAAGATATGAAGCCACTGGAATTGGGGGATGGGTGGACTGGTCCCGAATAGGGGAGTGACATGTTCTGACTTATCTTTTAAGAGGATCACCTGAACAGGTTCAGAGAAATAAAAGAAAGTAATAAGTGGGTGGTTAAGATGGATTTTTAAGTAGACAAGAGGAGAGGTCTCAGCTGCACATTTAGGAGTCATCAGCGAATCTTTGGGAGAACACTAGAGAGTTTAGATAGAAAAGAGAAGTTCAAAGACTGAGCCATAGGACACTCTGATATTCACAAGCCAGGGAGGTCAGGAGGGATCAGGTATGGAGACTGAGAAAGAATGACCTGCAAGGTTAGGAGAAAAATCAGTCAAGTGCCCTAGAAGATGGAAAAGAAAGTTTGCCTTTTTGTGTGTGTTTTTTTTGAGTTGGAGTCCCACTCTGTCGCCAGGCTGGAGTGCAGTGGTGCAATCTCGGCTCATGGCAACCTCCGCCTCCCGGCTTCAAGCAATTCTCCTGCCTCAGCCTCCTGAGTAGCTGGGACTACAGGAGTGAGCCACCACACCCAGCTAATTTTTGTATTTTTAGTAAAGATGGGGGTTTCACCATGTTGGCCAGGATGGTCTTGATCTCTTGACCTCATGATCTGCCCCCATCGGCCTCCCAAAGTGCTGGGATTACAGGTGTGCACCATCACGCCTGGCCCAAGAAGAAAGTATTTTAAAAATATGGAGCTGTGGCAAATAAGATGAGACTAAGCAAATAAGTAAGACTAGGACTGAGAAGTGATCATTAGATTTAGCAAGATGGTCAACATGACATCGATAAAAGCAGTTTGCATGAAGTGATGGGGGCACATACCTGACTGGAATGGATTCAACAAACAACAGTATGAGAAAAATAAACAAAATATGGTCAACTGTTGAAGTAATTTTTCTATAATGTAGAGCAGAAAAACAGTTAAGAGGTAAAGGAAGCAGAATCCAGATTTTATATCTTGCATTAAGATTGGATAAAGTACTGAAATTTGTAAGATAATAGGAATGATCTGATGATGCAGATGACACAAGAATTAAAAAATTCATGACATAAAAGCAAAACATGCATTAGACTAGCCAAGAAGGGATGCAAGAGACTGGTCTTACTAGAGGCTTGTACAATTCATCCATAAAAAGAACAGAGTATTATTTGGGTCCAGCATTATGTAGGTGGTAAATCTGGTGGCTGGAGTTTGTGGAAGTTGTCTGCTGTTTGCGTCAATCCTTTCAACGAAAAAGGATGCAAGATTTTCAGCTGAAAGTGAGGATGACAGAGGTTTCAAACTCAAGTAGAAAGAAACAGGCCAGATGCAGTGGCTCACATCTGTAATCCCAGAAACAGGGGGAGGTTAAGACCAGAGGATGCCTTGAGGAGTTGGAGGCTGCAGTGATCTACGATTGTGCCACTGTACTCCAGCCTAGATAGCACAGCAAGAACCATCTCTAAATTGTTTTAAAAATTAGCTGGAGCAGGGTCAGGCCTGGTTAGTACTTGGATGGGAGACCGCCTGGGAATACCCAGTGCTGTAGGCTTTAAAAAAAAAAAAAAAAAAAAATTAGCTGGGCATGGCCAGCTACTCAGGAGGCTAAGGCAGGGAAATCGTTTGTGCCCAGGAGTTTGAGGCTATAGCGAGCTATGACTGCACCACTGCATTCCAACCCTTCTGCTGCCCAGAACGAGACCCCACCTCTTAAAAAAAAAAAAGAAAAAAAAATTATCTAGGTGAGTGGAAGAGTGAATACACTACGGTAATACAGTGTATTTGTCAGACAGGAGGCGCTTGAGGTTGGTAATCATGAATCTAAAGTACAGCAGTAAGAATAGTCAGCTGTTTTCTCTAGTCATTTGGAACTGTACAGGTACAGGTAGAGAATAAAATTTTAATAGTCAGTGTTGACTTAGCAAAACAAGTATAACAGAATGAGAGACAGCCAAAGAAACTCAAATGGCATACAAGGAGTGATTATAATCATTCTCAATGGAATTTAAACAGGGTAAGAGGGAAATAGGGAATATAAGTGAAGTGAGGGTCAGTGAAAGGATGATAGGATCAAGGAGTTGAAAGTTCTTCTGCTTAACATCTAGAGAATATTCAATAGCAAGACACTCTTCTAATTACTGCCTCCCTGCTAAAGATTAGACTGAGCTCTCTGTTCCATTCTTTCCCCTCCAATATGAGTTAAGACTTTCGTGTATTCTATTCACTTTGTAATGCTTTACTTTCTATTTCCAGCAATAGGCTCATTCTATTTTTAAAAAGTTTTAATTTACAAAGCTTTTTCATACATTTTTTAGGAAACTCAATTCAATTTAATCTGATTTAAACTGTCCAAACTATGTTAACTTTTCAAACTTACCAGCTACTAGTATACGTAAAACCAACAAATGGCAGATGGTGGCCAGAAAATGCAGTATGCGTTGGTGGGGGCATCGTTTCCTAAAGGAGAAAAAAACATTTGGTAAGAATAGATAGCTATGACCTGTAGGCTTTGCTATAAATAGAAAATGCCAAAAAGAAACATTTAAAAACTTGACTGCTCAATTTTAAAACACTGATAAGTTTGGTACAGTTGTTTAGTGATATAAAATTTAGACCATGAACACCTCTACTCTAAAATTCTAATTAAATGACAATAAAGACTGAAAGTCTGATACTGAGAATACAGTCATTATTCATGTATTCTGTATTTGCAAATTTGTATAGAAGCTAAAATTTGTTTGTAAACCCCAAATCAATACTTGTGCTAATTTTATGATCATTTGTAGACATGTGCAGAGCAAAGAAAAATTTGAGATGTCCTATGCTCACATTCCCAGCTGAGGTTGAAAAGGAGAGGCTCTGCCTTCTCACTTAAACTCTCATATTATAAACAAGGGTCCTTTACAGTATCATTTTGGTGTCATGTATTTCACATTTTTGTGCCTTTATGTGATTCACTGCTTGCAAAGGTCCCCAGGCATAGTGCTGAAGTACTGTCTAGTGTTCCTACTGCAAGGGACAGTTATGTGCCTTTAAGGAGAAAATAACATGCTAGAAAAGCTTCATTTAGGCATTAGTTACAGCGCTGCTGGTGGTAAGTTCAACGGTGAGTTCGGTGTTAATGAATCAACAATATATATTACATAAAGTGTCTTTAAAGAGAAGTACACATAAAACAAGACTATGTATTGATCGGCTGATCAGAGACTCACAGGAACCTAACCCTGTGTTCCCCCAGAGCAATGGTTCAATATTAGCTAACAGTGTTCACAGCAACAATATAGAACCTAACTACCTTGAATAATTAGAATCAACTGTGCTATGTATTTAATTTGGAATGATTCACAATTTGTTAATAGTAAATACAATTGTATTTGTAAACAATTGGTAAGAGAAGTCCATTTAATTCTTCTTTGTCAAGTTCAGACAGGAAAGCATGAGAAATTTTTATCTGTCTTGAATATAGTACTAGGATGGTTTACAAGTATCAGTCATCAAACAGTGATCACGCCTTATTGTACTGAAACTGTATTCACTGTTTCAGTGAAAAGTAATATAACATGTGTACTTATGTACCCACAAAAATTAAAAATAAAAAGTTTGTTAAGAAGTCATATAACATCAACATAAAAATTTTTAGTACAGAATTAAAGGCACAGTTAATTGAATAAAAATGAAAGCTCAAATTAAGAAGGCCAAAAAGGTAAAAAACACAAAAATTTTAAGTTCTTATTTTCCTAAATTTTAATCTCATATAACCTAAAGGTCATCTAACCTCATATAACTAACATAACTCATATAACTAATCTCACATAACCTAAAGCTAGCCTGTTTTAGCACTGCCCACACGCTAAGAATAATTGAATTATTTGGCTAATGGACTGGCCAAATAATTGGCTTGAGGTCTGCCATTCACCTCAAGCAGGGCTATAACCTCAGGGCTATACCAAGACTGTGGACTATTTTCCCTATTGATTTCCTACCAAGGTTGCTATTGTTAGCAGCAACACACTGGGCTTAGGTATTTAGCCCTGGAATCTGCCCTTTGTATCAGCAAAGCTGCCGATTTTTCTATCCAGTTCCATGCTGCTAGTACTACCGTCCCAGACAAAGTCAGTGGTGGGGACGGAAGTGTGTGGTACATGTGACTTTAACTAAAGTTCAGTAGCTTTTCACAAATAAATGCTTCTCAATTTATTTCTTTCTCTTCAGTTGATATATCAAGCCCTGACATGGTTATTTTTGACAATTTTGTACAGTTTTATGATTAGTTTTAGGGAGAAATTTGACACTTTACTTTGCAATCATAAAATCTTCTTTTTTAAGTGCCTAATTTGTTTTCTTAGAAAGCTTAATGGCATAACTTATCTAAGAAGTAAAACTTCTAATTTTAATTTTGTTCTTAGTCATAAATATGTTCACCTCAGTTAACTTTCTTCTTAATTTGATTTGTGACAGAATAAGCATTGGAAGCCATGATCACTGTTTGACTGGTAACTGATAATTGTAAAACAATCCTACCAAAATACTTATAAACCAAAAAATTACTATATAACCACATTAGAAAGAAACAGAGGGACAGAACTTCTTCACAGTGTCATACTTACAGAATTTTTTAAACAATCATCATCTACATCAAAATTCGATGTATCTGTTGGGCTACTAACTTCTGGAATATAAGGTGCTTCACAGTTCTGAATATTATCCCAATCAATTCCACTGAAAAATGGGTGCTTCTTAAAGTCTTCTATTCCATTTTGACCAAGTCGATGTTCCCTGCTACAAATGAGCCTTCGAATAAGATCCTTAGCATTTTCAGACACATCAGTCACTGGGGCTGGAAACTGAAACCTCTCCTAAATAGAGAAAAACAGAAACAAAATATAAATCAGTGTTTAACTTACTAAGTTGGTTGACTTATTTATTTTCTTAAAAATACATTTTCTTTTAAATATATCTAATAACTGTATGTTGGTACAAAGTACTAATAATAAAGGAATATAGGGATGAATGACAGATCATTTTCCTAGAACTTCTAACTGCATATATGACTTAATCATGCAAGTGCTAGAGACGGAAGAATAAATGATACCTTAAATACTGTAAACTGCTTTCAGAATGAAGAGGAATTAAAGTAGTAGAATTTGACTCAATATTGATAATGGTCATATAAGTTACATACTAATGATTAACCAACAATAATAATACATATTTTTAAAGTACATAATATGTACCTGACACTATTTAAAGTACTTTACTCATTTAACTTATTTAACCCTCAAAACAATCATTTTAGGTGGGTACTCCTACTATGCTAATATTACAGAAGAAATAAAAGTACAGAAAATTCAAGTAACTTTCTTAGCATCACACATCTAGTAAGTGGCAGAACCAGAATTTGAACTGAAGCGGTAATCTGTGATGTTAAATATCATGTTATACTACAATATTTTTTTCTAACTCAAATGATATACATGCTATTTACAACCTTGCTGCTATTTCCAGTCTTTCAACTCTTAGTAACTATTTGAAACATTATCTTTACAGCCAGGTAGAAGAACATAAACCCTATAAAACTGATTCTTATATATATAAAGTAACTAATCATAATTGCTTCACTGGAACAAATTAAAAAGAACAGATTATCATTCCCTTCTATGGAATATTCCTATTCATATTCTAGGTTTTTGCAATTGCTCACAATCTTCTAAGACTGACAATAAAACCTTTCCTCTTATTATTTTGAACAGTCTATTTCACTTAGTACTAAATGAATTAAAGTTTCATTAATTTGCTTTGGTTGTGTATCTGTGTTGCTTCTAATGTTACGTGATCATAAATAATATTAGAATACGTATCCTTGTACATATATCTTTGTTCTACCGAAAATGTCACAGGGTAGATTCCTAGACTGAAGTTGCTCAATCAAAACCTCTAACTATTTTTTAAGGCTCGAGGTGCATACCTGCACACTTCTTGAACAAAAAGGTTACACCCGTTTATATTCCTATCAATGTCTTAGGACTGCCCATCTCACTGCATTATTTATGGTACAGAGTACTGTTTTTATTTTGATCTTGCTAGTTTGACAAGAAAAAAAGTATCTCATTCTTATTTTAAATTTGTATTGCACTTATTACTACTAAAGTTGAGAATTTTTTACACATATTCTAGATACATATACTATAGTAAGCAACGATCTAAATTCTCTGCTTATGACCTTTGTTATTCTACTGGAGAGACCATTTAATTTCCTACTTAGTAGCATCTCTAATAAAATACAAGAAAATTAGAACTAATAATTTATGAATAATTTATAATTTTTACTATTCATGTTTGTCATGTCCCTTACTAGGATAAAATGTGATTATTCATTGTTTTTAGAAAAATACTTTCTCTCTTTAAAAATGATTATATGTATTATTTATCACATGAAATTGAACAAAAGTATTATACTAACTTTGTGATTCATGATTTTTCCATATGTCTCCACCAGAGATTCTGCATAAAATGGTGTTTCTCCATAAAGCATTTCATACATACAGACCCCCAAAGACCACCAGTCACATTCAGGTCCATATCTGCCTTTTCCATCTTCCATGGCTTGAAGGATTTCAGGAGAGATATAATCTGGGGTTCCTACAGCCACTGAGGACTGAACCTGAAGAAATTTACAATTTTATTAATCTACTATATTAGAAACAATATTAAATTTAAAATAGTTATTTAAGATACAAAATAGTATTATCTCATAAACACATCTTTGTCATTATCTGAATAATAATAATCCTTGTATATAGGTTAAATTTTATATTATCCCCACATTAATAGCTTTCCAGATTTCATAACATGAGAGAACTTTTGTTATAGCTGTTATTTAACTGACAACATTTAGAAGAACAATTTAAATCATCATACTCATTAACCACAAACTAAATATTTGGTTTAGAACATTCATTGTTGATAATTATCTGTCAAACCTATATATGTAAAAAAAAAAAAAAAAATTGAAGCTGTGAAAATTTTACAATGAGATGGGGAAAAATAGCTCCTAATATTTAGGACAACACTATGAGAAGCCTGGAGATTATGTTTAAACTCCTTAATAGACACCTAAGAAAATAAATGTCAACAGTGTACAACAAACTATTTATTAATTAAAAAAAAAAACTATAAAAGAAGAGGTACATCCTTCAAAAACTAAAGTTCCAATAGAGAAAAAAAGTTGAGTACACTGTTATAGCAGATAAGATGTAATTAGAAAATAGGTAATTAAGGTTAGGCATGGTAGCTCACATCTGTAATCCCAGCACTTTGGGAAGCCAACGTGGGAGAATCACTTGAGTCCAGGAGTTTGAGACCAGCCTGGGCAACATAGCAAGACTCTGTCTCTATAAAGAAGTAGAAGAGGCTGGCTGCGGTGGCTCACGCCTGTAATCTCAGCATTTTGGGAGGCTGAGGTGGGCAGATTACAAGGTCAAGAGATCGAGACCATCCTGACCAACATGGTGAAACCCCATCTCTACTAAAAATACAAAAATTAGCTGGGTGTGGTGGTGCGCACCTGTAGTCCCAGCTACATGGAAGGCTGAGGCAGGAGAATTACTCGAACCTAGGAGGTGGATGTTGCAGTGAGCCGTAATTGCGCCACTGCACTCCAGTTTGGCAACAGAGTGAAACACCGTCTCAAACAACAACAACAAAAAGAAGTAGAAAAAAAAAGAAAACAGGTAACTAGAAAAGTCCTGGGTATATATGTTAGAAGGTACTTTGAAGTAAAAGAATATTGGCCCTTTACATGTTTTAAAAGAACCTATCCAAAAAATGAACATTCCTAAGGTAGAATACCAGTTAATATTCTGGATTTTCTAGACTACATTACTAATTCTTAACAATTAGGATAAACTTACATTTTAGCAATACTGAGATTAAATAACTTAAAAATCCTTCCATTACAAACTCTTAAAAATGCTAGATATAATAATTATTTGTATAAACATACAAAAGAACTTCTTACAAAAACATTCTTAGAGGTTGGTAATTTAAAAATGCTTGAGAATCAGAATAATAAACATTAGAGCTGAGTGGAGTTGGGAAAGTTTTGGTGTTCATTTCCTAGGGACTTGAATTTTAACATTCACAAAAGCAAAGACCTTACGCTTACATGAGGTGGGGAGTTTAAAGAGAGAGACTGCCCTATATACACACCCTTTGCCCTAAAATGTATACTGTAAGAAAAATGGTACATTATACAAATCTGCCACAAAGCAGAGAAGTATAAAAAGACATAGATAAAATGTGTGTGATGAATGAAAAACATTGTTCCTGTAGAAATTTGTAATGTTATGTCACACAGTCTCAACATTTGGGATGTGAATACACACTGCTTCTGTGGTCCAAAAGTTCTCAAGCCAAGAAATTGGCATTAGCATTGATTAAAGGTTAGTTGCCTCTAGGAAGCAAAACAAATTCAAAACTACGCTGGAGGACACATGCTCAAATTTGGCCAAATATAATTCTTACACATAAAATCTTGCTGAATATGAGATCACAATGCAATAATATAAACCAAATGAGGAAACTGTCAATTATGAGTAACTGAGAAATCCCAACAAAGAGAACAATTAGATCCCTAAGAACAATCAGATCCACTCTACGAAATAAGTGTGTTTAAAATTATTAAAGACCTAAGAAAATCAACAACACAAAAGTTTTTAAAAACCAAACAGAAGTCCTAGAAAGTAGTCATTGAAATAAAATAAATGCAATCAATAGGTAAACAGTGGATTAGATACAGTTGACGAGAATAATAAATCTGAAGAAGAGCTGAAGAAATTAACTAGCGTCTAATATGAAGACTTAAAGAAATAGAAAATCTGGAATAAAGACTAAGACAAGTTCAACATAGTATAAGACAAGACAACTTGAATGGGCAAGTTCAACATAGTATAAGACAAGAGAATGAGATAAAGAGAGAATAGTGGAAAGCAATCCAAAAAGACAGAACTTAATTTTTTCAAGAATGATAAGACTTGAATTTTTGGATGAAAGAAGGGCATTAAGTGCTTAAAAGAGGCCAAGTGCAGTGACTCACACCTGTAATCCTACCACTTTGGGAG
Organism: Ateles fusciceps; assembly: GCA_036589455.1. Lineage (NCBI taxonomy): Eukaryota > Metazoa > Chordata > Mammalia > Primates > Atelidae > Ateles > Ateles fusciceps. Next base: position 15,867,078 of record JAZHEH010001979.1, read on the forward strand.
GCTGAGGCAGGTGGATCGTTTTACCTCAGAAGTTCGAGACCACCCTGGGCAACATGGTGAAATCCTATCTCTACAAAAAGTTAAAAAAATTAGTGAGACATGGTGTTGCATGTCTGTAGTCCCAGCTACTCGGCAGGCTGAGGTGGGAGGATTGTTTGAGCCCGGGAAGTTGAGGTTGCAGTGAGCAGAGATGGTGCTAGGGAACTCCAGCCTGGGCAACAAGAGTGAAACCTTGTTTCAAAAAAACCAAAAAGTACTTAGAAGATAATTAAAAGCAGATTCATGTCTACACACACTGGAATTAAACTACAGAATACCAACGCCAAAGAGATTTTTAAAGCACTAAAGAATAAAGAGAGATTATCTACTAAGGAATGACAATTAGACCAACAGCTGAGTTATTAATAACTAACAATTGCAGTCAGAAGAAAATAAAGTTGTACCTTCAAGGTGATAAGACAAAATAACTGTCCACATAGTATTACCTACCTACCTAAATTATAATACAGAAATGATACATTTCCACGTAAGACTGAGTGAACTATCACTAACATTTCCTTTCTGATAAACAAATACTAATGGGTATACTTCAGGAAACAAGAAATTTAACCAAGATGGAAGAATGTGACAATAGAAGCAATTGTGAACAAAGATATTAGGAAACTTTACTAATACATCTAAATGGTGGTTAACGGGATAATGTAATGATGAAGGAGGAGGAGGAGAACAAAGACTAGAAAAAGAGGCACGAGTAACTACCTTAGTAAATTTATACTGAAAAATAAATTTACCGCATAAATGTATACAACTATAATCTGTCAATTTACAAATAGAAAAATAAAAATTTTAAAAAACCACCCACTTTGCCCCCCTTAAAAAAAAAAGAATAAAAAGAAGTTGGAAATAAAACACTGGGAAAACAAAATTACGGAGGGTGTAAACAGGATTCAAGTATTCTAAATTTCTTAGGTTTTTAAATTTTTTCATTATTTTTAATGGTAGTAAAAAATATATATAACAAAATTTACTATCTTAATGACTTTTTAAAGTGTGTAGTTCAGTGGCATAAGTACATTCACATTGTTGTGCAACCAGTCCCCACCATCCATCTCTAGAATTTTTTTCATCTTAAAAAATTTTAAATCTGTACACGTCAGTAATTCCCCCCACTCCCCTTATCCCTGGCAACCACCATTGTACTTTGTTTCTTTGAACTTGATTACTATAGTTATCTCGAGTAAGTGGAATCATATAATATCATATACTGGGCTTATTTCACTTAGCATAATGTGCTACAACATGGATGAAACATTAGGACATGTCAGAATTTCCTTCCTTTTTAAAATTGATTGATATTCTATTGTATGTATATAGCACATTTTGTTTATCCATTATCTGTCAGTCAATGTACATGGGTTCCTTCCACCCTTTGACTGTTGTGAACAATGCTGCTCTGAAAATGGGTGTACAAATATATGTTCAAGTCCTCGCTTTCACTTCTTTTGGCTATACATCTAGAGGAGGAACTCTGAATCACATGGTAATTCTATTTTCAATTTTTTGAAGAGCTACCTATACTGTTTTCCATATTTTACATTCCCACCAACAGTGCCCAAGGATTCTAATTTGTTCACATCCTTGACAACATTTGTTATTTTCTGTTTTTTTGATAGTAGCCATCCTGCTGAGTGTGAGATGATGTATCATTGCAGTTTTGATCTGTGTTTCACTAATGATAGTAATGTTGAGCACCTTTTCATGTGCTAACTGGCCATTTATATATCTTCTTTGGAGAAATGTCTATTTAAGTTCCTTGTCCTAGCACTTTGGGAGGCTGAGGTGGATGATGAGGTCAGGAGTTCCAGACCAACCTGGCCAACAGGGCAAAACCCAGTCTCTACTAAAAATACAAAAATAAAAAATAAAATAACATTAGCTGGATATGGTGGCATATGTCTGTAATCCCAGCTACCTGGGTGGCTGAGGCAGAGGAATCGCTTGAACCCAAGAAGAGGAGGTTGCAGTGAGCCAAGATCATGCCACTGACTCCGCCCTGGGCAACAGAGCAAGACTCTGTCAAATTAATTAATTAATTTATTTATTTATTTCTAGTCCATTATTTTTTTAACAGGGTCCTTTGTTCTTTGTTGTTGACTAGGAATTTTTTACATATTTTAGAGACTAACCTGTTATTAGACATATAATTTGCAAATATTTTCTCATTCCGTATGTTGCCTTTTCACTCTGAGTGTGCCCTTTGATGCACAGACGTTTTAATGGAGATATTGCCCAATTTATCTATTTTTTTCTTTTGTTGCCTGTAATTTTGTGTCATTCCCAAGAAATCACTGCCAAATCCAATGTCATAAAGTTTTTTCTTCTATTTTTTTTTCCTAAGAGTTTCATAGTTTTAATTTTTGCATTTAGGTCTTTGACCCATTTTGAGTTAATTTTTGTTGTGAGTATTGAGTTAATTACAGTGTAAAGTAATCTCAGTTTCTTGTTTTGATTGGGAATGTAGCAGAAAAACTGATGAACTCTAGACAGTAGGTAAACTATAAGTGTTTAAAAATTTAAAGATAAACACTAAAATACTTAGAATATGTAATTTCAAAAGAAAAAAGAGAAATTTAAAAGCTTAACTTGATCAAACCAATAGAAGGCAAGAAAGAAGGAAACGAAGTCAAGCATACATGTGAAGAAACAAGCAAAACCTATAATAAACAGCACATAAGATACTAGAATATATTAATAACCACAAAATTCATAAATGGATTAAATTCACCTATTAAACAAAACTGTTATACTGGACAACACACAAAACCAGAATGAACAAATAGAAAAAATATCAGCAATAATCTGTTTAAAAGGCATGTACTTAAAACATAAGGACACAAAAAAGTTGAAAGTAAAGGGATGGAGAGGGATGTATCAGGCATATGATAAAGAAAAGAAACTTAAGGTACCTACAGTAATACATTAAATATATTCCAATGCCAAAATCATTGCAAGATTTTTTAAAAATTCATTAATATAATATAAAAGGAAATACCCTGGAAGAAATGTCAATTCCGAATAAGATATGCCTAACAGCATAGCTACAAAAGAGCTGTGCAAAACACTGATGATTACAAAGAGAAGTTAATAAATTTACCATTATAAGAATTTTTAAATAATAGATCAGAGAAATAAAATTGTTAAGAACAACAACAAAAAAAAACCTGAATGACAAAATTAACCATTTTAATCTTACAGACATATATCTCTGCACCCAAAAGTTAGGAAAAAAAGTATTCTTTTAAAATAAATATAGAAGATACAAAAATTGGCCTGTTACAAAGTCATAAAGCAAATTTCAAAAAATGCCAAAAAAACCCGATACCAAATGGACCCAATCTACACTAAATTGAAACCAACAATAACTAACCAAGCAAATAAATGTATACTATGGATATTAAAAGGCACATCACTAAATTATTAGTGGTCCACAGAAGAATTCTAACTCAAGTTGGAAAATATTTAGAATTGAACAGTAGAATGCTCTGTATCAAAACCTATAAGGAAAAGACAAGCATAAATAAATAATATTAGGAAAAGGAGGGCAAAACTACACTGTAAAGGAGATATTAAAACTAGAAAGAAGGCGGTGTGAACTACTTTATGGTAATAAAATTGAAAACTCAGAGAAAATGAATAATTTTCATAGAAAAGACTAACATACTAAAACTCAGGAAGGAACAAAATATCCAGCAGACCTATAATCATTAAAAAATTTGAATTAATAGTACAAAATCTCTCTGCAAAACAAAATAAAATTGAACAAAACAAAACTTCACCCAGGTTAAAGTGATTTAAAAGTAAATTCTATCAATGATATAAGTTAACAGATAACTGTATTATAAACTGTTCTATTGCCAAAATGGGTAAGGGGAGAATATGGGTCATCTGTTTATTTTATAAGGCAAAATGACCTAAATCTAAAAATCAGACAAGAACAATTTAAGAAAAAAAATTATACTCCAATCTAAGATATGACTAAGGTCATGTATGAATGCCAGGCAACAATATTATATAAAATAGTAGCAGAGTCAACTAGCAATCTGGTAAACTACTGCAATATAACGTCTTGATAGAGTTATGTTCACCCAAAGGATGAATGATTTAATAATGGAAAAGCTGTCATTCATCGGAATAACAGATTAAAGGAAAAACAACCTAATATCATCTTGATGGATGCAGAAAGTCATTTAATTACAACCAGAATCATAACAAAAAAATTCCAGTAATCAGAAATGGGAGGAAATTTCTTAATAAGAGATAATACCAAAAGCTAACTGCAAACACTAAACTAATTTGAAGCTACAGAAGCAACATCATCGCACCTATTTAACATTGTACTGAAGATCATTAGACTCCATGGTAAGACAAAAAGAATAGCACATATAAAGCTTGTAAAGAAAAAAAAACCAAAGTTTGTCATAATTTATGGATTACTGATAAATTATATGAAAAATCTAGAAGAATCTACAAATTACTTTAAACCAAAAAAAAAAAATTCAGCAAGACTGCTAGATTCAAGATGAATATACAAAATCAATTCTAATCCTAAAGAAGGGCAACAAGCTATTAAATTGCAAATTTAAACAAGTATTTATAATACAGGTAATACTAAAAATCCACGAATCGCTTAGGAACAAATCTAACTCATCTAGGTAATGGATTAATAGTGAACATTATGGAAATGTATTAACAGACATAAAAGAAAACCTGAAACAATAAAAAGAAACACAACATTCATGGATGAGAAGATTCCATGTTGTAGACATAAATGTCCCCAAAATTAATCTCTAATTTCAATGCAAGTCCTAAATACATAAGCCAGTGTTTATGAATGATTGTTGACGTGTGTACATGTATGGATATAAACCATTATGTTAATCCTAACAATCATACAGAAAAATAAAGGGCCAAGAATAGCCAAGATAATTTTAGAGCAAGAAAAGAATTACAGCAAACACTTCTCCACCAGAAATTGACTTCTTAAAGTAAAGTGATTCAGTTGGTCTGGTTTTGACTGAGATATAAGAGAAAAAGCAAGTTGAAATTTAATTTGAAAGTCACAAACTTGGGAAAGCTCTTAGATTTGAGGCAGCGGTCCAGATAATAAATAATGACCCACACAGAGTCACACAATCATAACATTTCAGGACACTGGGAATAAATAAAACATTCTAAAAGCTTCCAGAGATAGAGAGAAAGGCTGTAATAAAAGGACTGAGACTCAAAATGGCATCAGATGTCTTAATAGCAACACTGCAAAAGACAACATAATGCCTTCTAAATTATAAGAGAAAAATAGTTTCAAATCTAGAATACTAGGTGAGACAAATTGTCAATAAAATATGAAGGCATTTTTCAGACATGGAAGATTATGAAATATTTACTTCCAAGGGAACCTTCCTCAGGCAGCTATCACCAAATGGGATCCAGCAAACAGAGTCTGATACTAGAGAACAACACCGTAAATTCCATGAAGACGATGAAAGGTAGTTCTAGGATAGTAACTCTGCAGTAGGTCTCTAGAACAAACAGTCCAGATTAGGAGAATGCAAGACTCCAGTATGAATATCTCCACGGGAAAAAAAGAAACTGCTAAATTTCTTTTAGTAAGTAATTTAACATGGTAGAGAGTTTGAGGATAAATTGGTGACAATTACATGGAAAATTAAGCAGAGCCAAGTGGCTACTATACCAGGAAGAATAAAAAGGTTTTGAAGAAAAGAAATGCAATTAAATTAACTGTATGACATGGCTATGAGTATTTGTATCCGTGACGTTGGTCATGTCGGGCTTGTAGCATCATAAAAAAATAGTGAACAGGATTACATGAAGGATTGTGTGATAATTACATTGGGAGGATAGAGAGGAAGTATACTGGTTGGGCAGGAGCAGAGTAAGAGACCTGAATCCTCATCTCTGATGGTAAGAAATTAACAGATAGTATCTTAAAATAAATAATCAAGAGACAGCAGCACAACTATGGTTATAAGTAAATGAAATGCTCAAAGCACCACTGTACTTGCCAGGGTGACAGAGCAAGACCCTGCCTCAAAAGATAAGACAATAAAATCTAAAATTAATTTAAAAATCTGAAATAAGATAAGGCTTATTCATTATAGTGGGCTTTTCTTAAAAAAAAATTTTTTTTTTTTTGAGACAGGGTCTTGCTGCCACCCAGGCTGGAATGCAATGGCACCATCACAGTCACTGTGACCTTAACAAGGTCCTACGCTCAATCGATCCTCCCATATCATCCTCCTGAGTTACTGGGACTACAGGTGCATGCCACCATGCCTAAATAATTTTTTGTATTTTTTTCTAGAGATGAGGTTTTGCCATGTTGCCCAGGCTGGTCTCAAACTCCTGGGCTTAAGCAATCTTCCTGCCTTGGCCTCCCAAAGTGCTGGTATTACAGGTGCAATCCTATGGTTTTGAAAATGGAAGTCCAACATGATATTATGTCCAAGAAAACCATTTGGAAATCAATAAGTGGGCTAGAAACAAAATATAAAATATTATCCCATTGTCCAACAAAATCAGAATGAATGACTAGGAAGACACATCAAACTTTCAGGAACCAATATAATTGGAAGAAACTCATAGAGACAGAACTACTACTCATGCATTCTGAAATTTGCATTTCAAATGCATTCAAAAGGAATTTAGAAAAGGAAACATCAGACAACAGCGACTCTAGCTCCAGCTTTGAGTCCACCAGGCTTGTCATATGCAGGATTAGAGAATCACTAGCTCACTCCACGGAGTTATTTTTCCCTGCAACTCTGTCTTCACTGGAATGGTGGCCCCAACTTCCAGATGCCAAAGCCTCCCTGATTTCAATCTGTGTTTTCTCAACTCAGCAAGACCACCATGCTATTTCCCTCTTCCAATGTCATACCAGGCACTACCCACTTCTCACTTTATACTTCATATATACTTATCTTAGAGCAGTATAATTCCATATACACATCTTCCATTGTTTATGTGACTATTGTCATATCCTTTACTTCTACATGTCATAAACCCCACATTACAAATAATTACACATTTCATTATTTTTGCTTTTAACAGGTGCCTTTTATGTAAATTAAATAAGAAAGACAGTATAGACATTTTCTTTACCCACTTATTTATGCATATCTTTTTATGCTATAAATCCAAATATCCAAATGGTATAATTTCCTTTGCCATGGAGAACATTCTTCAGCATCTAGGCTTACTAGAGATTAATTTTCTCATCTTTCATTTAACTGAAAATGTCTCTAATTCACCCTCATTTTTGAAGGATATTTTTCTTAATACAGAAATCTCAGTTTACATATTTTTTCCTTCAGCACTTTAAAGATATCACTCCATGATTTCTAATGAGTTCAGTAGTTCTTACCATTTCTCCCCTCTATGTAATATGTCTTTCCTTCTGGCTGCTTTTTAAATGTCTTTATCTTTAGTTTTCAGCACTTTAAGTCATGGCCAGGTGTGGTTCTCTTTATAGGTTTGAAGTATGGCAAAATTCTTAGTTGAGTTTTTCATCACATTTGGGAAGCTTCAGCTATTACTTACACATTTTTTTCCCACATCTATCTCACTCTCTTGTTCTATATGGATCCCTAAGCCTCTATTTATTTTGTCTATTTTTCTCTGTTTTTCATATTGGATAATCTCTACTGATCTGTCTTCAAGTTCACTGACTCTTCTCCCATCTCTAGTCCACTTTTAGTCTCATCAGTGAATTTTAAATTTTAGTTACTGTGCTTTCTAATTGTAAAATGTCATTTATTTTCTGCTGAAATTCCTTATTTGTATAATCTTTAAGACTACATTTTCCTTTATTGTCTTAAGCATTTTTATAATACTTTTTTTTTTTTTTTTTGAGATGGAGTTCCATTCTGTTGCCCAGGCTGGAGTGCAATGGTGCAATCTTGGCTCACTGCACCCTCCACCTCCTGGGTTCAAGCGTTTCTCCTCCTCAGCCTCCTGAATTAAGTAGCTGGGATTACAGACATGTGCCACCATGCCTGGCTAATTTTGTATTTTAAGTAGAAATGGCCTTTCACTGTGTTGGCCAGGCTGGTCTCAAACTCCTGACCTCGGATGATCCGCTCGCACTGGCCTCCCAAAGTGCCAGGATTACGGGCCTGAGCCACTGTGCCTGGCCTATGATCACTTCTTTTTTTTTTCTTTTTTTTTTTTTAAATACTTTAAGTTCTAGGGTACATGTGCAGATTGTACAGGTTTGTTACATAGGTATACACATGCCATGGTGGTTTGCTGCACCCATCACCCCATCATCTACATTAGGTATTTCTCCTAATGTTATCCCTCCCCCAATCTCCCCCACTCCCTGCTATCCCTCCCCTAGCCCCCACCCCCTGACAGGCCCAAGTGTGTGATGTTCCCCTCTCTGTGTCCATGTGTTCTCATTGTTCAACTCCCACTTATGAGTGAGAACATACAGTGTTTGGTTTGTGTCAGTTTGCTGAGAATGATGGTTTCCAGATTCATCCATGTCCCTGCAAAGGACATGAACTCATCCTTTTTATGGCTGCATAGTATTCCATGGTGTATATGTGCCACATTTTCTTTCTCCAATCTATTATTTATGGGCATTTGGAATGTTCCATTGTCTTTGCTATTGTAAACAGTGCCACAATAAATATACGTGTATATATGTCTTTATAACTGAATGTTTTATAATCTTTTGGGTATATACCCAGTAATGGGATTGCTGGGTCAAATGGTATTTCTAGTTCTAGACCCCTGAGGAACCGCCACACTTTCTTCCACAATGGTTGAACTAATTTACACTCCCACCAACAGTGTAAAAGTGTTCCTATTTCTCCACATCCTCTCCAGCATCTGTTGTCTCCTGATTTTTTAATGATCGCCATTCTAACTGGCATGAGATGGTATCTCAATGTGGTTTTGATTTGCATTTCTCTAATGACCAGTGATGATGAGTATTTTTTCATGTTTGTTTGCTGCATAAATATCTTCTTTTGATAAGTGGCTGTTCATATCCTTCACCCAATTTTGATGTGGCTGTTTGTTGTTTTCTTGTAATTGTTTACTTTTTTTTTTTAAGTTCTTTGTAAATTCTAGTTATTAGCCCTTTGTCAGAGAAGTAGATTGCAAAAATATTTTCTCATTCTGTTGGCTGCCAGTTCACTCTAATGATAGTTTCTTTTGCTGTGCAGAAGCTCTTAAGTTTAATTAGATCCCATTTGTCTATTTTGGCTTTTGTTGCCATTGCTATTGGTGTTTTAGTCATGAAGTCCTTGCCTATGCCTGTGTCCTGCCTAGGTTTTCTTTAAGGGTTTTTATGGTGTTAGGTCTTATGTTTAAATCTTCAATCCGTCTGGAGTTAATTTTCATATAAGGTTTAAGGAAGGGATCCAGTTTCAGCTTTCTGCATAGGGCTAACCAGTTCTCCCAACACCATTTATTAAATAGGAAATCCTTTCCCCACTGCTTATTTTTGCCAAGTTTGTCAAAGATCAGATGGTTGTAGATGTGTGGTGTTACTTCTGAGGCCTCTGTTCTGTTCCACTGGTCTATATCTCTGTTTTGGTACCAGTACCATGCTGTTTCGATTACTGTAGCTTTGTAGTATAGTTTGAAGTCAGGTAGCACGATGCCTCCAGCTTTGTTTTTTGTTTTCTTTTTGCTTAGGATTGTCTTGGCTATGCAGGCTCTCTCTTGGTTCCATAATGATCACTTCTTTTTTTAAAATTTTTATTGTACTTTAGGTTCTGGGGTACATGTGTAGATCATGCAGGATTGTTGCATAGGTACATACATGGCAAGGTGATTTGCTGTCTTCCTCCCCCTATCACTTATATCTGGTATTTCTCCCCACATTATCCCTCCCCACCCCCGCTATGACCCCCCCTAGTCCCCCTCAACTGACCGCAGTGTGTAATGCTCCCCTCCCTGTGTTCATGTGTTCCAATTGTTCAACACCCGCCTATGAGTGATACCATGCAGTGTTTGACTTTCTGTTCTTGTGTCAGTTTGCTGACAATGATGGTTTCCAGATTCATCCATGTCCCTATGAAGGTCACGAACTCATCGTTTTTTACGGCTGCATAGTATTCCATGGTGTATATATGCCACATTTTCTTTATCCAGTCTATTGTTGATGGACATTTGGGTTGGTTCCCGGTCTTTGCTATTGTAAACAGTGCTGCAATGTACATACATGTGCATGTGTCTTTATAATAGAACGATTTATAATTATTTGGGTATATACCCAGTAATGGGATTGCTGGGTCAAATGGTATTTCTATTTCTAGGTCCTTGAGGAATTGCCAATGATCGCTTCTTTAAGTCTTTGTCTGCTAAGTCCAACATGTGTGCCAGCCAGGCCTCTACTGACTGCTTTGACTCTGTATCTCTATCCACATCCCCATTTTTGTTTGGTTCAGTGATTTTTTTTTTTTAATGAATTCTGGCAATTGTGAATAAGATGTTAAAGAGAGTACTGATTCTGCTATCTTCCTATGAAGAAGAATTATTATGTAAGCACATAAAAAATTAATGACTGATCTCCTTGACCATAAGTTGGCTTACGAACATACTCTGTGATTGTAGGTTCATACAAAAATCTAAGATTTGTCATAAGCCCCTCTACTTGGAAGGAACACTTCCAAACTCTGCGGATCTTATCAGGGCTTGGATTTAGGTTACAGATAGGTTTAGAGTACGTCTTAGGTGATACAAAGGTGTTAGCTGGCTCTCCAGGGCTGAAAATTCAGTTTTCCCTAGCAATGTTTCTCACCTAGGGGATCTGCTTGATCATTAGTATTCTGGTCTGTTTTCAAATAGTATCATCTACTATTGGTAAGCCTCATATGATCTTGTAGTACAATGTATCGCCCAACCTTCATGAGGTACTTTATGCCCTCTCTCTGCACAGTTCCCTCCTCTCCAAAGCCAAGGCCTGCAGATTCCCGCTGTTGCAGCTAGTCCAGCTCTGCTCTCACTCTAGCTTTCTGTATCAGAGTCAGGAACTGTCCCAGTCTTTGGGCAATTGTGAGGAATACTTCATGAGTTCATTTGTGTCAGGGATAATAATATTATGCTGCGTATTGGCCACTGCTGGAAAACAGTTGTTTCAAATATTGTATCCGGTTTTATAGTTCTTTATTGTGGGAGTGCTAATTTGGTACCAATTTAATCCTTCTATTGTGGCCAGAGGCAGAGATCACATAATCCTTTTTAACAAAGTTATCACTGTAGGATACATTTTCTGAAGTTGGCTAAGCGTGGTGGCTCACGCCTGTATTCCCAGTGCTTTGGGAGGCTGAGCTGGGCAGATCACCTGAGGTCAGGAGTTTGAGACCAGCCTGGCCAACATGGTGAAACCACGTCTCTAGAAAAAATACAAAAATTACTCGGGCGTGGTGGTGCTTGCCTGTAATCCCAGCTACTTGGGAGGCTGAGGCAGGAGAATCACTTGAACTCAGAAGTTGAGATCATGCCACTGTACTCCAGCCTGGGTAACAGGGTGAGACTTTATCAAGGGGGAGAGAGAGAGAGAGAGAAGAGAGAGAGACAGAGACAGAGAGAGACAGAGAGGGAGAGAGAGAGAGAGAGAGAGAGAGAGAGAGAGAGAGAGAGAGAGAAATTATGAAGTCAAAATTACCCGTCTAGAGTAATGTGACATTTTCATGACTTTTGGAATGTATTATACTAAACTCTTCTCCAAAACGAACAAAACTGGGGCATATAAGCTTTTTTTTTTCTTTAAAATAGAGACAGTCTCACTATGTTGCTCAGGCTGGTCTCAAACTCCCGGGCTCAAGTGATCCTCCTGCCTCAGCCTCCCAAAATGCTGGGATTACAGGTATGAGCCACCATGCCCAGCCTTTTTTTTTTTTTTTTGGCAGCAGGTGGGGAGGTGTTGGGGGCTGTCTGGAGACAAGATTTCACTGTTGCACAGGCTGGAGTGTAGTGGTGCAATCTTGGCTCACTGCTACCTTTGCCTCCTGTACTCAGGAGATCCTTCTACCTCAGACTCCTGAGTAGTTGGGTCTGAGGTGGGAGGTAAAGTGAGTAGTTGTGACACAAACCATATGGCCTACAAAGCCTAATATATTTACTATCTGGCTATTTATAATAAAGTTTTCAAACCCCTATTGTAGATGACAGATGGCTGCTAAACAGAGACAGACACCATGCACAAGCTATTAAATAAACAACAACAACAAAAAACAACTGACGGCTTTCGGGTTAATAGAAGTTAAGCAAATGAGAACATGAAACTAAATCAACCTGTGAACTTTCTTAAAAAAGGATTCATTTGTTGACAACCGTCCCTCAGAATAACTAAGCAATTAGGAAAGAAAGACAAAAAAGTAAAAGTGAGGACAAAGTTGGCATTTTCTTTTTCTATGTGAGACTCAGTTCCTTTACCCCCCTGGTACACTTTGAAATATCTAAAGTATAACAGAAGTCACCAACTAAAGAAGGAGCAAACAAGGGTCTCATAAAGGGTATTCTATATCAATCTGAAGATCTTTGATATAAGAAGCTGAAACGGCTAGTGACTTTTTAGACAAGCCCCATTATAAGTACGTCCAAATGCGTTTGTGGAAAGACGTGGCACATAGACAGACAAATGGATGGATGAACGGGTAGATAGTATAAATAGATGGTTTCTAAAACAGATATAAAAAACAAATAGCAAGGGAAATGTCTGTGAATAAAATAATTTAGGATTTATCGTTATTTACCGTTCCATCTTCCATCAGCTTCAGACAAGAACCAAAATCTGCTAACCGAATGTGTCCATTCATATCCATCAATATATTGTCAGGTTTAATGTCTCTGAAAAAATAAATACATTCAATTTTTAGTGGAAAAGTAAACAATCTGTTGCTTGGTAAGGCTGTTTTTTTGTCAGAAAAAAATCTCAACTTCTTTTAAAAGTAATATTCTAAGAACATCTAATTACTTTATTTAATTACTATTTAATTACTTTATTAAATAGATGTTCTTAGAATATTACTTTTAGTAATAATTCAAATCCTGGCTCTGATTCATATTAAAACTTTCTCAAACACATGTAATTTCAGTATTCTTACCGAGATAAAAAGTAGTGTGGTTAAATTAATCTGTCTTTCCTTTAGATTTACACAGGTTCCAATGTGACTATGGCAGACTACTTTCTGCATACAGAGAAGAGTCATCAGTACCTGATAATCACAAAAAAAATACTATTCTCTAGCCCATGAAATTAGATAGGAAAAAATATACTTTCTAGACCCTAAGATAACTGCAGATAGATAAATTCTCAATTACTGCATGTCATGACAACACAAAGAAATTGCTTCATAAAGTTGATTTTACAGAAGAACTAAAACAATTGCCTAACATCTTGTCTATATTATCTAAAGCTTTCACTCTCTTTGGATGTTAAGTCAATGATGTGTAAGACATCCAAATCTAAACTATATCATATACCAGTTCTTATATTTGTTTTTGTATGTGAATGCAAACCTTGGAAAAATAATCATATATAAAATGGTTCTTTATTCTCAGGGACTTAACAATATTAAGTTTCTAATCATATTAAAGCTTGTAATTGTAAATAACTAAGAGATTATACCCACCCAACTCACTCTACTTTTAAAGGAAGAAAAACAATCTCTGGTGAATCTATGTATGTTAAAAAAAATTATACTGCCATGTAAATAACAGGAATATGGTAGGGTTACTTTAACATGAATAATGCCATTTAAGATTTCTATGCCTCAGTTTTACCACCCATAATATGGATTAACAGTATTACTTTGGTTACTGAAGCAATTTCTCTGAGTGTGTTGTATATTACAAGTTAGCAAATTATGGCCCATGGCCAAATCTAGTTTGCTGCCTGATTTTGTAAATAAAGTTTTATTGGAACACAGCCATGCCCATTCATTTAGGTATTGCATGTCTGCTTTCACAATACAATGGCACAGTGAGTAGTTGTGACACAAACCATATGGCCTACAAAGCCTACTATATTTACTATCTGGCTGTTTATAGAAAAAGTTTTCAAACTCCTACTGTAGATGATAGATGGTTGCTAAACAGAGACAGGCAGATTGAAAACAACAGTCTGTATAAGGAATTAGCTTTATAATCCTCAACATGTGACTGTATCCTAACATGTCAGAAAAGATCTTCTGCTGTAGAGGAAACATCAAAGAAATATAGTTTAGTTCTGGAAGGAAGCTTAGCAGTTACCAAGACTACTTTTAGATGAAGAAAAAATTTTTACCTTAAAAATTAAGCTCTACAGTCAGTACAAATTACTGCTACCGGTATAGCATTTCTTAGATTGTAAAGACAGGTTTTATATGCATTGACAATATCTTTGGTTATTTTATAGACAGTAAGTATAAAATACATACACAAAGCATATCAGTGTGAATATATTTTATTCATAATACAATGTAAATTAATAAAATAGAAAATACTGAAAGTTATAAGAATAAAAGACACTACAGATAGTATTGGTATTACAGATAGTATTGAAAAACCTAAGTATTCTATTAATATTCCTGATCTCATCCTTTCCCTCTAATACTCAGACACAGCCACTACCCTAAATTTGGTATTTACTGTAGCCATGCATATTTTATATTATTATGCATATACGAAACATCACAAAACTATGTGCTTTTTTAATGTCTTTAAACTTTATAATTGATATGAAACTGTGTATTGCTTTTTGCAATTTGGTTTTATTCAAATACTATGCTTCATGAGCCTGGCATGGTAGCTCATGCCTATAGTCCCAGTACTTTGGAAGACCAAGGAGGGAGGATCACTTGAGCCCAGTAGTTTAAGAGCAGCCTGTGCAACATAGTGAGACTCCTTCTCTACAAAAAATAAAAATAAAAAATTAGCCAGGCATGATGGCACACGCTTGCGGTCCCAGCTGCTTGGGAGGCTGAGATGGGAAGATCACTTGAGTCTGGGAGGTAAAGGCTGCAGTGAGCTGTAACTGTGTCACTATACTCCAGCCTGGGTGACAGAATGAGATACTGTCTCCAAAAGAAAAAAAAAATTATATATGTTTCTAAAACTTATCTATTTTGGTACATACTGTTTTAATTCATTAATTTTAAATAATTTTAATTATATAGTTTCATATACATATCAGAATTTATCAATTCTCCTGATTATAGAATTTAGATTGTTTCCCATTTTTATTTTGTTAAAACACAGAATGTTGAGATGAATATTTTAATAAATGTTTTCTAGTACTCATATGTGAGTGCTTCTTCAGACTATAGATGTAGAAGTGAAATTTCTGAGATGAAAGATATGGACATCTTCAACTTTGCTAGCATGATTACTAGTATAGTTGAGACTCCTTTTCATAACATCATTGGTATCATTGGTCATCTTAGATTCTTCTTTTATAAAATGCCTGTTAATATCCCTTGCTGTTTTAAAAACTGTGTATGCACTGTTTTGTTTTGTTTAATCTTCAGGGATTCTATTTACTCAAACTTAGTTCCTTATATGTGTTACAAATCTCTTCTTCCTTCATGTGGGATTGTTTTTCCATTGTTTTTAATGCTTTCTTATTTGTTAAAAAAAAAAAAAGTAGTAAATACAAATGTAGTCCTATAATTTATACTGTGATTTCTGTCTTCCCAGACATCCTAAGGACAGTGTCATAATTTTCTCTTGCATAAGTTTTAAGGTCTTACTTTTCAAGTTTTTAAATCTACCTGGGATTAATTGTTTTATGCAGTGTGAGATAAAGGGCAGTTATATTTCTTTCTAACCTAGCACCATTTACTGAATGATATCCTTTCACCACTGATATCTAATACCACATAGGTCATAAATTTAGTGGATTTGTTTCAGGACTCTCAAGAAGAGCAAAAATACTACTGTATTACTGTATTTTTTTTTCAGTTGATAATCTTTAGATTGAAAGAGTGCCTATTAATTACCAGGACAACAGGCATAAAATGGAACTTTCCACACAAACCAAGATGAATGGCCACCCTATCAATATGCCTCTACCTGCACCAATACCACACCGTCTTAATTATAAAAATAATGAGCTCCATACCAGTAGAGCATATTTTTTAACTGCCATTAGTCTTCTAGATCAATGCTGGAATTAGCTTAATATGTTCCATAGTACATACTAAAATTATTGTGGGAATCATGATTTTATAGATTAATCTGAAGAGAACTGACATCTTTGCAATATGACACTTCCCATCTGTGTATACAATAAACCTTTAAGTCTTCTTTTCATATTCTTCAGTTACAAATGATTTTCCATAGAGAACTTACACATCTAACCTACAGGCAACATAGTGAGACTTTGTATCTACAAAAACTTTTTTAAACTTAGGCATACTTGTGCATGCCTGTGGTCCCAGCTACTCAGGAAGCTACTCAGGAGGCTGAGGTGGAAGGATCGCTTGAGCCCAGGAGTTCAAAGCTGTTGCGAGCCATGATCATGCCACTGCACTTCAGCCTAGGTAACAGAGCAAGACCCTCCTTTTTTCAAGTGCATACACACACACATGTACACACACACCCCTAAATTTTTAAAAATTCAGACTCTGGAAACCAGCTCCTAGTTTCAAAACCTTCAGTAAACTCTCAATAAATCACCAAAATGCAAAGGGTCCAAAATTATTCTTATCACTTCCCATTTTCTTCCAAATAAATAATCTTCTTGTATAAATAATCTTATGGTATATATCAGCAGCTGAGAGAAAGATAGGTTTTAGGAAATCACATTTCAGGATCCCATAAGCATGCTGGGGGTAGAGTGAGACATGGGATAAGAATATAACAGCTGACAAAGTAAAACATTCAATAAGTATTAATTAAAAATTTACAGCACGCAACAGCGCTGAATTAACTGTAATACTACATACTATGGGAGTACATAAAGGTACAAAACAGAAATTCTTTTTCTTATTCCCTCATCACCCCAAAAAATCTTCACAGCAGTACACGTTTATCTCTGTTCCCTCCAAAATCACAGTAAAATGACAATTACAAGAATTAAAAGGTAGAAACCCACAAGTGAATGTCAGAAAAGACAACAGAAGATGAAGAGTGTCAACACAACTTCCAAAGATGGAGAACATATGTATGATAAATAATGTGGAGCCAAGGAAGCTGAATTATAACCACCCACAAAGCTGGGAGGCAACTAAATTGACTTGATATATGATTTGATGTACTGGAATACTTGAAAATGTACTGTTAAGCATTTGGTACACATAAAAGGAAATTTTAAGAGTATTAACAAACAACTGAAAAAATTTTGAGCCTATTATTAGTTATAGGAAAAAACAGTCATATAAGGAAAAATTTGTATTTCTTGGCTCAGCAATAAATAATATTTACAAAGTCTCAAAAATGCAAGCATTATCTACCAAGAAGAGAAAAATGTGATAAAATTATAGTGAGAGAATGCAGGAAGGCAAAGTAGAAAGAGGAATACAAACAGCTAAATCCTCCTCTAGCATATCAGGCAGTCAATAGAAGTCATTACAAACTGCCCAAAATTTGCAAATCTAGAAATATTAGCATATCAGGACATTAGAGATATGGGGCTAAATAACTTTAAAAAATAGCTTTAAAGGAATTGAATATAGCTGCCACTAGGGAGCAGGCATAAGAAGTATGCTAAAGGAACTATTTTACAATATAATTTTTTATATTAATTAAGTTTTTTTCTTTACTGTGTTTGATTAAAATTAATTAAAAAATAAAAATACAGGTGTAAATATCTGAATCATTTAATCAAAGAATACGAAAATGTTTTCACTAAGCCATTAGGATCATCTGCAGTCAGCAATGTATTTTAGTCCAAAAATTAATGGTTATCGATATCACAGATAAGCACCGTGATGTTAAAATGACAATATTAATTGGTCTGTTTGTCCAACAATGAATACAATTATACATTTAATAAAGCAAGTTGCCTACTGACTCACTCCACATCCTTATTCATTTTATTCCATGGCTGAAAAAGAAGTCTCTCTGTTCTTAAAATGGTCATTATTTAGGCAGACGGAAACTCTCCTAACCTTTGAAATAATTAGACCTCAGAAGGGTGAGCTATTTATTCTCCCTAGTCATCTGGTGTATTTGAAATATTTAAGTTTTATTTTTGTTGTGGGGGTGAGGCAATAGAACATATAATGCTGGTATGAGGTAGAATTTAAAGGACTCATAGGGTAGAAGAGAAAACAGCTTTTCCATCTAGCTGGGCTGAATATTTCACTCAATTACCAGGTGAAAGCAAGGTGTAAAACTTACATAAATTCACATACTTCATCACCTCGAGGAAAAGACATGTTATTTCCTCTTTTTCCGACTAAGGCTACAGCTTGACCTTCTGTGGTTTCCTTTTTCCTTCAGCCTTACCTATCATTTTCATTTAGATCTAAATTTATAGTAGTCATTAAAAAAAATGTTTGGGTCTGGTTTGTCAAAGATCAGATGGTTGTAGATGTGTGCCATTGCTTCCGAGGCCTCTGTTCTGTTCCATTGGTCTACATCTTTGTTTTGGTACCAGTACTATGCTGTTTTGATTACTGTAACCTTGTAGTATAGTTTGAAGTCAGGTAGCATGATGCCTCCAGCTTTGTTCTTTTGCTTAGGATTGTCTTGGCTATGCGGGCTCTCTTTTGGTTCCATATGAAGTTTAAAGTGATTTTTTCTAGTTCTGTGAAGAAGGTCAATGGTAGCTTGATGGGGACAGCATTGAACCCATAAATTACTTTGGGCAGTATGGCCATTTTCACAATATTGATTCTTCCTAACCATAAGCATGGAATGTTTTTCCATCTGTTTGTGTCCTCTCTTATTTCCTTGATCAGTGGATTGCAGTTCTCCTGGAAGAGATCTTTTACATCCTTTGTTAGTTGTATTCCTAGGTATTTTATTCTCTTTGTAGCAATTGTAAATGGGAGTTTGCTCATGATTTGGCCGTTTGTCTGTTGTTGGTGTATAGGAATGCTTGCGATTTCTGCCAACCCAAATGCCCATTAATGATAGACTGGACAAAGCAAATGTGGCACATATACACCATGGAATACTATGCAGCCACAAAAAACGACCAGTTCGTGTCCTTTGTAGAGACATGGATGAATCTAGAAACCATCATTGTCAGCAAACTGACACAAGAACAGAAAACCAAACACCGCATGTTTTCACTCATAGGTGGGTGATGAACAATGAGAACACCTGGGCACAGGGACGGGAACAACACTCACTGGGCTAGGTGGGAGGATGGAGGGGAGAGGAGGGAAAGGACAGCAGGGGTTGGGGAGGGGATAACACCAGGAGAAATGCCTGATGTAGGCAACAGGGGGGGATGGAGACAGCAAACCACCATGGCATGTATGTACCTATGCAACAATCCTGCAGGATGCAGGATGTGCACAGGTACCCCAGAGACCAAAGTACAATTAAAAAAAAATGTTTGGGGGAGAAGAGATACAAAGTATGATGTGAACTAAGCCAAACTTATATAGGGACAGCCCTTTTCTTTTTGTACTCTAAAGTGTAAACAAAGTGAAGAGAAGCCACATATTCAAATTCCCATTAGTGCTCAATAGGAGAGGATGGGGGAAGTGTCTCATTGCCTCTGCTGACCAACATCCATCAACTGAGTAGAGAATGCTCTTAATTACTTCATAAAGATGTTCTCAATAGCTAGTATAACAAGCACAGATACTTCATTCAAACTTAGGGGAGGGGCGCTCAAGAGAGGAGGAATAGAAAGAGCTCTCAAGTGTCACCTGAATAGAAAGAAGGTTACGCTTAATTGACAGAACCCACAAACCCAAAAGGTTCTTTTCTAAAATCTTGAAGAAGTAGGATCAAAGAAAAGTAGGTAGATAAACATCTACCTATTCTCTCTACAAATAGTTTGATCACTTAGCTAAGGTTTTGGCATCTTATAGTATTACATAAGAATAAAAACTAGAGGTCTCCTAGAAAATGTTTTGCATTCAGCATTTGGTAAAATATTTTTAAATAATTAAGGTCATTGGCATAAAGTTATCTATCATGATTATACCTACTTCAAGAAAATGCAAGTCCTTGTTCTTACATTACCACTGAAATGTATGATCAACTCTTAAAAGGAATTTGAGTGCTGAAAAGAAGTTGTCCAAAAGTTTTTTGGCTTTCCCTTTTCTTATTCATTATGCAGCGAATACTCTTTAAGATGACAAAAGACCTTCTCATTGCCAAATCCAGTAGTATTTTTTTAGTTTGAATCCTGTAATGACTTCTCTATGACATCTGACACTGCTGGTTATTCTCCCACCTATACCACTTTCTTCTCTATTTTTTCTCTCAACTAAAACTAATTCTTCTCAGTTTCCTTTCCTGGTTCCTCTTTCCCAAAAGCATAATTTCCATTTCCCTAATGCCACCCTTTCTTAATATGCATCTCTGCTCTTCTTTGTACCTCAATGACCTTTTCCTTGGAGGTACCTGTCATTCCTTAGATTTCAGGTTAGATGGTTGCTCTATAAACCTCAAATCTCTGATGAGCTCAAGACAATGTTTTAATTTTTGCTTTAAGCAGTCATATGGTTTGTGAAGTAATAGGAATCAAAAATGTATAGTCTAGTGTGTATCTAGACATTTACAATTTTAAGAGCCTTGTATTCCTTCTGCAGCCTGAAGAACTTCCTTCAGCATGTCTTCTGGCAATAAATTCTTTTGTTCCTTTTTTTTTTTTTTTTTTTAGATGGAGTCTCATACTCTGTTACCCAGGCTCGAGTGCGGTGGCATGATCTTGGCTCACTGTATCCTCCACCTCCCAGGTTCAAGCAATGCTCCTGCCTCAGCCTACAGAGTAGTTGGGGATTACAGGTGCCCACCACGACGCAGGCTAATTTTCTATTTTTAGTAGAGGAGGTGTTTCACCATGTGAATCAGGCTGGTCTCAAACTCCTGACCTCAAGTGATCCATCTGTGTCAGCGTCCTAAAGTGCTGGGATTACAGGCCTGAGCCACCACGCCTGTCCTCTTTTGTTCTTCTTTTACCTAAAAATATAATTTCACTTTTATTTTTGAAGGACATTTTCACGGGATATATAGAATTCTTGGTTAAGTCTCTTTTAGCTTCCTTATTTTCTGATAAGAATTCATTTTTTAATGCAACTGTAGCTCCCCCAAAGGTAATTTGTCATTTTTTTCCTTGCTGCTTCCTAAATTTGCCTTCTTGGTTTGGATTTCAATAGTTTCACTATAATGAACCTTTACATGGCCTTTTTCTCTTTTTTTTTTTTTCTGCAAAGAATATTTTATACATCACTAACCATGAATTTTTGCCATTAGTTATTATACAAATGCTGCCTAGTGCAGTTATCCAAATGGCAAGACTATTTTATGTCCACAATTCACCTCTATAGTTGTAAGTAGAACTTTCATGACTTACATAAGTACATCTATCAGTGAAGATTTAACACTGAGGATGCAATCTAACATCTGTAATACACATAGCCTTTTTCATATTTATCTTCCCTGGTGTTTCTTGAGCATTTCAAAAACATAAATTTGTATCTTTCATCAAATTTGAGGCCATTATTTCTTCAGGTATTTTTTCTGGCCCATTCTCTTTTCTCTCCTTCTTGGTCTCAAAGTACATGTACATAAAACCTTGTGATATTCTCTAACATATCTTTGGACTACTATTATCTTAATCTTTTCCTCTCTGTTCTTTACCTTCAATAACTTCTATTTATTTATCTTCAAGTCTTTACTTTGTCATCTCCATTAGGCTGTTAAGTTTTTCGAGTGAAAATTTTCATTTCAGATTTTGTATTTTTCCTTTCTAGAATTTCCATTTGATTTTTTCATTTGTTTCCAGTTCTCTGCTGAGTTTTCCTATCTTTTAATATATTGTGAGCAAATTTTATTTTCCTTTTTTGAGAACAGTTTTAATAACCACTTAAAAATCCTAGTCTGCTATTAATAGTTTCTACATCCGGCTCATTTCAGGGATACTATTTTCTCTTGAAAAGGAGTTACATATTCCTCTTTCTTTGTACACTGGGCAATTCTGAATATTCCCTGAACATAATAAATGTTAAATTTTTGAAACTTTGGATTCTTCAATTTTTCTCCAGTTAGCATTTTTTTTAAATCAGATGATTAATCACACTTAAATTGCAAACTGTTTCTTAGGCAGAAGTTTCTTGTCTTTTGTCTTTAGCTGAGCAGTTTTGAGTGAAGCTATCACTCAGTTATCACTGAGAACTGTCAGTAGACAGATTATGGAACCCTCTCTAACAAACATAGTTTCCCAAAACTCAGCTTTCACAGCCATAGAGACTAGAGTTCCTCTACTTATGCCCATGCCACAATGTACGCCATGCCATTTTCACCTAGCCCCAGGCTGAGAGTTGCAAAACATGAGACATCATTTCATATACACCATCTTCTCTGAAGACGTATTCTCAATCAGGTTCTCCCTGCTTCTGTTCACTCTTTAGTGCCTTTAGGATAATGGTCTTGTGCAATGCTCAGATTTTTAGTTGCTTCTGTGAGGGCCTTAGACCAAAAGGACTTCACTCAGTCACTACCCCTTCTCATACATTTGAACCACTATTAATTTGAATTTTCTAACAGATGTAGCCAATCCTATTTCTAATTAAGGTACCCTGAACTTTTAAGTTTTATGAATGTAGAACTATATTTTTCAAACATGGCCTCAATAATATCTCTCACTCCACATTTTCATCTAGAACCTTGCCAGTCACCCATCAAGAAGACTGTCCCTTCAACTTGAACCTGGACAAACTCTTGTGACTGTGTCAATCAATACAGTATGATAGAACTTAGGTTGGCTATGACTTACAAGGCTAGGTCATTAAAATGTCATGCAATTCTGCTTTGTTCTCTACAGACACTTGCTCTTGGAACATACTTACCATGTTGTTAAGAAAGTCAAGCAGCCCATTTGTGAGGAACAAAAACCCCATGCCCACAGCTCTGGCTGAACTCCCAGTTGATGGGCAGCACAAACTGGCTAGCTATGTGTGTGAGCCATCTTGACAGTGATTCTTCCAACTGCAGGTGAGCTACTGCAACTCATGCTGCATAGAGAAGATACAGTTAGGTCCTGCCTAGTCCTGCCCAAATTTCAGACTCATGAGCAAAAAAAAAAAAAAAAATGTTGTTTTCTATTAGTCACTATGTTTCAGGGTGTATGGTAGACAGAGATGTGCTATCTTCTCCCTCAATGACGTGCTTTGCCCCAGATGTCAACAGATAGCTCCCCACTGCCAGGCTCCTTCAGAGTTACAGAGAGCCTCTTTACAAAACTGCCTGTGTGTCTTGGAGAAGTTCATATGCATTGAATGACTGATAAGGAAACAAACACCATGCCATTTCTATCAAACTATCAACAACTCAGGTGGCCACAGATGCTCCAGAACTCCTAGTGGGGCTGACTGAAGCTTTGGCCTCAGTGCCATCTGACTTTCCTTCCACCCAAACTTGCTTTCTACAATTTCCTTCTGCAGGTGTTAACCCCTAATAAATACCCTACATGGCACATTCTGTCTCAGTGCCTGCTTCTGGAGAACATAGTATGTAACACAGCAATTGATAAGTGGAACAGTAGCCCAACAAATTCCATTTTCTGAAAGAAGCAGCAAAATAACATCTGGCATTCAAAACCACTCTGAGTCAGTGACATCTTGCAAATAATGTGGCAGCCAGACAACCAGATACCAAGAATTGTCAATAAAAGGAGTGAAAGGAAAGTTCAAGTAAAACATTAGTTCCAACTTTGACAATTCATGAAAACTGCGAAAGATATGGAAATGCTTAGAAGAGATAAAACCGCTACATAAACACTGCAAAAATATTATTCAAGTTTTTTTCATAATTTGCGTATTAGTCAAAACATGGTCAGTAATTAAAGTTTCTAAAATGAGTAATTTTCTTTGTCCCTAAAAAAAAAGCAAATAAGATTTGGATTAAAAGTTTTATTATTTTAAAACTAAAATCAAAATTAACATTTACAATAATACATATTTTTTATTTATAACAGTTAAAAATTTAAAAAGCATTCTATGCTGGGCACAATAGCTCATGCCTATAATTCCAGAACTTTGGGAGGCAAGACCAGTCAATCAGTTGAGTCCAGGAGTTTGTGACCAGCCTGGTAAAACCTCATCTCTACAAAAAATACAAAAATTAGCCAGGAATGGCGGCACATGCTTGTGCTGGTAGTCCCAGCTATCCAAGAGGCTGAGGTCAGAGGATCACCTGAGTCCAGGAGGTCCTGGGCTGTAGTGAGCCGTGATAATGCCACTACACTCCAGCCTGGGTGACAAAGCAAGACCTTGTCTCCAGAAACAAAAAAGGAATTATAAAACAATGATTATATTGAAAGGGCAACATTCTATGAGTGATTTTTACTTTTTTTAACTTCACTAGAACATCAGTACCAAAAGCATGATTATTACAAATATTATCCCCGTAAGACTGGAATGTGGATACGACAGCATCAGTTAAACTACATAGTTTCAACTCTGGCTGGACACTGAAATCAACTACAGAGGTCATTTTAATTACAAGTACCTTAGCCCCAACCCATGCACCATTAATCAAAATACTGCATAGGGATTGGTCCCTGAAAGCCACTAATTTAAAAGAGGCATTTCTCTTTCCATCAACAACACATCAATATCACCCATTTGGTTCCTTTTTATCATTTATACAAGTTAGGAGAGTGGACTCTTCTATAACAATACTTTTATTTTCTAATTTTCCTACTCTTCCTTTTTATATATTCATATAAAAACAGCATATTGCATTATATTAATACAATGAAACTGCTTTTTAAAATTGTCTCTCTTGTCAAAGAAATATTTTATCAGTAATAAAGAGAACAAAGTCCACATTGGTAAAATTATGTCATGAACAGCCTTTCTGACAGTCAGAAATTAGAATTCTTCATGGAATATTAATTTGGGGTGCATCTTACATTTGAGAAAACAGTTACTCAAAAAATTCTATTTGCAAACTTTTCTCAAACTAATCTTTTCCACCAGAGAGTGAAGCTATTATTTAAGAATTATGGGAATAATAAAAAACTAATGATTATATAATTCCAGGTACTGCAAAATAATGGTATACAAGTCATAATCTTTCTATGCATCTTTCTAAAAGGCATCCAGACACAATCAACAAGGAGAACAAGTGAAACAACCCAAAAACCACACTTAAAATGTAATTCAAAGAAAGACTACTATGAAATTCAAATTATGTGTAATTGTGAAAATAAACATTCAAATTCAGAAAGTGGGAAAAAAAAGAGAAAAGCAGGGAGTAAAGGGGCAATAAAATGCAGATTAAACCACTGCCCACTGTGACCGAAGAAGAAGTCCTATCATGAGTAGGAGAGATGGCATAGTTGGGGGGAAACTGGGTGAAAGGTACATGGGACCTTTCTGTACTACCTTTGCAATTTCCTGTGATTCTAAATTTATTTCAAAATAAGGTTTTCTAAGCTAAAAAGCAATCATCTTGAGCAAATTTATAGAATTATTTTATGCTTCTCATTATCCTGTTATATATTAACATGTCTTCACACTTACTCTAACAAATACTTGTATTTATCACTAAAAGAAAAAACCTTCTAAAACTATAGTACAGTCAATAGCATCTGATCTGAGAAATACTCAATGGGAGATTCAGTTAAAGGCTCCTTAGGATTTAATAAAATGACCAACCTGAGGAATAACTACATTTAGCTACCTATCAAGTAACCTCTATGCTAAATAGTTCTGTACAAGTACAAATAGTGACAGATAAAAGGAGGAAACAAGTAATTAAATTAGTACAAAAATATGAAAATGTACATAATGGCTTTATAGGATAGACCAGAAATTTCGTTCAATTACCCTGCATTGGCTCCTTCAAATGACAGATATATTCAAACTGATACTATTGCTGCATGTGTCATAGGAACACTGCACTAAACGAAGTACTCAAATGTGATAGGAAAGCTTGCCTAAAGACCAGGGAATGTCTGTATAGTGAAGACCTAATTTTGCCCAAAGAGAGGACTGGCTTTTTTTTCCTCAGTTACTGGAAGATTATCTCCAGGCTCTTGGAATAGCACAACTGATAGGAGTGTCTTTGGCTACTAGACAATCTACCAATGTAATTTATGATACATGTAATTTATTTGGGTCATACTCTGTTTTACCTCTAGAAAGGACTGGAGACTAGAGGTATCAGCCCAACTTTTGGGAAGGGCTGGAGACTAAAGACAGTCACATAGGCAGTAAGTAATTGAGGCCAACTCAAAAAACTATAAAAACCAACGGCTTAGGCGGGCTTCCCTGATTGGCAATACTTGGTGAGCACTATCATATGTGTATGCTGGGCTGTCCTAATTCCACCAAGAAAGGATGACAAAAGCTCCACATTTGATATTTTTGAACTCTACCCTATATATTACTACTTCTTCCTTGGGCTGATTTAAATCAGTATCCAGGTAATAAAATCGGTATTCCATGTAATAAAATACAAAGTATAACAGCATTCAGTGAGTTCTGTGAGTCTTGCAAATTATCAAAACTAAGGGTGGTTTTGGGAACCCCTCAAACTTGCAATTGGTGTCAGAAGTGGGGGTGGTCTATTGGGAATGTTTCCTCTAACTTTATAGTTGGCCCAAATTCCTTGCAGTTACTGAAATACCAACTGAACTGTAATATAGTAACTATATTTATATTTCAAAATTTCTAATTGTGCGCATCCTGAGTTCACCTATACTCTAGTGCAACAGTTTTAAACTATAGATGGTCCCTAACTCACAATGGTTCAAATTATGATTCTTCAATTTTATGATGGGCTTACTGAAACATAGTCCACTGTAAGTGAAGGAGCAACCGTATAACAGTTGCAGAATACTATAATAGTTCCTCCATTAGCAATATAAAAAATTCCAATTTTGAAATGTGACTTAGGCCTGCAAGGGACTGAAGACAGTTCTGAGTAAGCCTTACGCCTCCCCTCAAAATATTTCTATCTCATTGTAAAAGTAATGGTTTTACACATTCCAAGAGGATAACTGCCAAATCATACCCACAAATATAAGCCAAAAGAGATAAAATCAGCCCAAAGCTCTGGTATAGGCAAAGCACATATCAATCTTTCATGAAATTCTTATGGAAAAGAGAGGAAAAACTCTAGATATGAATTCTGTGGTATTTCTCCCTAAAAAATTCTATTAAAATAGGATTGCTCTATTTCCTGTATCAGTACACTTTACTCAAGTTAACATTATATAAAACACTATCTACATTAAAGAGATGAGGTTAATAAAAGCTATAATAAAAAAATCTTGACTATGAAACAAATTACATGAAGAAAACTACAAACAAGTTAACTGGTTTTTTGTTTTAGTTTTTTAGACTAAAGAGAAATTACTTTAAAAATACATTCCATCCTAAGAATTTATTCAATCCAGTATTTAATATTTAAAACAAAAACAGGAAAGCACACATATTCCACTAAGTTTCACAAAACCTGCTTAATTTGCCTTCAGGGAGAGATTTATCCAACAAAAAGCTAGTGTACCTCAAGCATATGACTCGACTTCTGTTCATTTTTTCTCCTTGGTTTTTAGGTTCTTCATTTTTAAATATAATTTCTATTTTGTGATTCCTTTTTCCTTTTTATATTTTGCCATTGATTTATTGCATGCATTCTTATTTCTAATTCTATAAATCCATTATGGAACAAAGTGAAGATGAAAGGTATGAATGACTAGGTAATTTGATTATGAGAAAATACATTCTTGTGTACACTCCATGTAATAATGACTGATACAACACTTTCTGGAACTTATATAGAATTCACTGTCTAAATACCAAATATAACAGCAACTGTTCTAAAATATGACTTGACAATGGTAGTGCTGTGTTGCAGCAACCTACTAACCCACACCCAGAAAGAAGCCCTTGAAACCACAAGGCTGGAGGTCTAGATGAAGAAAACCTCCAGAGAGACATCATAAAATATATCCACTTAGCACATCCACTAAACTAACCACTTGGCAGTTTATCATATGCTGTGTTAAAGTATAGGATACTACCCATTATCCAGTTATATATATATATACGTTAACGTATAGGATGTATATGTTAAAGTATAGGATACTATCCATTATCCAGTTATATATACACATATGCATATATATAACTGGATAATGGATAGTATCCTATATATCCTATATATATATACAGTATCCTATATATCCTGTATATATATATATCCTGTAGGATATATAGGATATATATATATCCTATATATAGACATATATATATACACACATATATATAACTGGATAATGGATAGTATCCTATACTTTGACACAGCATATGATAAACTACCAAGTGATCATTTATTTAATGTATTGTTCATATTTTTAGTGCCTCTCCAAGGCACATTAATCACTGAGGCTCGTACAGGTGCTGTTTCGAATCCTTCAGACATGACCCTAAAAGTCATTGAAAGCTTATTTGCTGTTTGGTACGACAAGATATACAGAGCTCGTCTTGTACACTTCCTACCTAGATCTCCAGTCAGTAATTTATCCAAGTAGCCTGTTTTCTCTGCAGTATGGCAGGACAATAATCTGTCAAAAGGACGCTCATTGCTACCGTATTGATTACTGTATCTAGTTATTTTCATCACAAAGAGCTGTATGTATGGTATATGGCTGTGTGTATGAAAATGACAGATCCACCGACAGTTTGCACCGTGCACCTGAAAAAGCTGCAAACAGTCAACACAGCCTGTGAAAGCAGCTGGAAGGGAGGCTGTACCTGGCAAAGCCACAAAGGCGAAGTTGCCCAAGACCACGGGAACCTACCACTTGCATCAGCATGACCTGGATGTGAGATACAGAGTCAAAGGAAATCATTTGGAAGCTTTAAGACTTGACTGTCCCGCTGGATTCTGTAATTACATGAGGCCTGCAGGCCCTTTGTTTTGGCCAATGTCTCCCATTAGGAATGACTGTATTTACCCAATGTCTGTACCCTTACTGCATCTAGGAAATAACTAGCATGCTTTTGATTTCACAGGCTCAGGCAAAGAGACTTGCCTTGTCTCAGATGAGACTTTAGACAGTGGACTTTTGAGTTAATGCTGAAATGAGCTGAGACTGTGGGGAACTGTTGGGAAGACATGATTGGTTTTCAAATGTGAGAACATGAGATTTGGCAGAGGCCAGGGCTGGAATGATATGGTTTGGCTCTGTGTCCCCATCCAAATCTTGTCTTGAATTGTGCTCCCATAATTCCCACGTGTTGTGGGAGGGACCCAACAGGAGATAATTTAATCATGGGGGCAGTTCTCCCCATACTGTTCTCATGATAATGAATAAGTCTCACAAGATCTGATGGTTTTATCAGGGGTTTCCACTTTTGCATCTTCCTCTTTCTTTCTTTGCCTGCTGCCATCCATGTAAGACGGGACTTACTCCTCCTAGCCTTCCACCATGATTGTGAGACTTCCCCAGCCATATGGATCTGTAAGTCCAATTAAACCTCTTTCTTTTGTAAATTGCCCAGTCTCAGGTATGTCTTTATCAGCAGTGTGACAACAGACTAACACAGTTGCCATCAATTGACGACTTTTTCTCTTGAGACCAAATCATAATTTTCTGATAGACTGAGTAATTTTGGACTATACTGTGTATGCTGTGAGTGTGTACACTTTTGTTTCTATCTCAAAACTCTGGAAAATGTTGGTGTTTTAGTCTTACCAGGAAGTCTACCTGGTTGAGATCATATGTCCTGACATATCCTAAAACATAACTGAATCTTGAAAACATTATGCTAAGTGAAAAAGCCACTCAGAAAACCACATGTTATATGATTTCATTTATAGGCAATGTCTGGAATAGGCAAATCTATAGAGATAGAAGGTAGACTAATGGTTGCTTAAGGCTGGGGAAACAGGGAAACAGGATGTAGAGACTTAAGGTATAGAGTGTCTTTCTGAAATGATGAAAATAAAATAGATCACAGTAATGGCTGCACATATCTGTGAATACACTAAAAACCACTGTACACATTAATGAGTGAACTGTATGTTATGTGAATTTATCTCAAAAAGCTATTTTAAAAGACTATTTACAATTTAATCTTAATAATTTCTAATGAGGATCCACTGAATATCACTGGCAAGTTATGCAAAAAGGTAGAGATATTTCCACTGAAGTGTGAAAAAGTTTGAAAAAAAAAGTCTTAAGAAGCAGTCATATATAAATGACTGCTATCAATATTAACTATCAAGGATAGTATCTAGTGCTATTATGATTAAAGCTAATAAAGAAAAGTTCACCATTTTTAGATCATTTTTTAAAACTGCCTTTGGGCCAGGCATGGTGGTTCACACCTGTAATCTCAGCACTTTGGGAGGTCATGGAGGGCAGTTCACTGGGATTAGAAGTTCCAGACCAGTTGGCCAACATGGTGAAACCCTGTCTCTATTAAAAATACAAAACTTAGCCAGGTGGCATGCACCTGTAATCCTAGCTACTCAGGAGGCTGAGGCACAAGAATCACTTGAACCCAGGAGGCAGAGGTTGCAGTGAACCAAGATCACTTGACTGTAATCTAGCCTGGGCAATAGAGTGAAATTAGTCACCAGTCAATCAATCAATCTGCCTTTGAAAGGTTAAAAATAAAGAAGGAATTCTTAAGTTTTCCCAAAAAGCTGCTAAATATTCTACTATTTCCACTAAGAACTTTTTTTAAAAATTAAATACAAAAATTTCCTTTTATGAAATGACAGGTGATCTAAGAAAAGAAATTGTTATCTTCTCTAATCTACAATTTTAAAGCATTATATACTTTACAACAACATGATTATCTTTAACAGCCTAATAAGCCAAACAGCAATGATCCTTCTCAATCAAAATAGCTTCTAATAGGGTCCTTCCAGTTTGAATGCAAAGTGTGCAACATTAAATGATGATATTGTAGGAAACTATACCACAAACAGAATCAAGGTAAGATCTAAGTCATTGAAGGACACACAATATCAGCTGGTAACATTTTGGTGCCACAATCAACATTCTGATTATCTGTGTGGTGCTGAAAAACACCACAAAGTTCCTCATCTTCCCATTTTTGTCATCTAAAACAACCGCATGATAATCAAACATAACATTCTAATCAGATCAAACTTATTTTTTCTTTCTTGTTCTAGAAGGATTCTGTGTCTTCAATCATCCACATTTTTGAAGTTATAGATTACAACCTAAATACCAAGTATAGTGCTGAGTTTAAACATGGTTAGAAATAACTTGGTTTTTTTTTTTTTTCCAACCTGCAATTAGGCCTTATGTTACCACAACCCAACATTTGGCATAAACTTTAATCAATCTTAGTCAGACATACCACATGATGCTGTTAAGTCATTAGAAATAACCTCTACTCCCAAATTTTGTATTTGAACAAATAAATAATTGAAAAGAAAGGGCACAACCTATAAATGCACACTGCCTATGTAGCAAATCAAAAACAGTAATGCCGGGATTCAAATTTTAAGTTGAAATTTAAGTGCATCTATTCACTTTATAGATGCATAGTGCATAGATGCACAAATCTGAGTTCACAGATAATTGAAAAAAGATATCTTATGATTACCAAGAGTATTTCAATTAACATAGAGAGAAAAAAAAAACCACCATTTTGTTAAAAGCATAAAAGAGATGGACATACTTTCATAACATGAAGATCTTTATATTGTATTTTTCTATGTATTCGAGTGACATCTTTAACATTAAAATAATGAAATATTATTTCTGAACCTCAATGGTCATTTTTTGTACATCTTGATTACTTTGGTCCTCCTTCTTTAAGCTATTTCAATTTTTTAAAGTATCTTCTTCCTATGATAGACATGGCTTTTTCCAAGAGATCTTCCTGATTCACTTGTTCATCTACTATTCTTTTATTTTACATGAAGATGTAAAGATAATTTTTACAGCTTTTTTTTAACCTGTTCTGGTTGTCGCTTACTCTCCATCACATCAGTTACTCTTTAAGTATGAGATGAACATCTGTCCAATTTGGGCACAACTATGAAGCAGAAGTATTCTCTTAAACTTTTATCTTTTCCCCAAAGACAGTAAATTTATGGTAAAAAGTATATTACTTACACAAAAGTAAGCAATAGCCTACAGTCTTCGCTACTTCAACCTCCAACACCCAGGACACTAGTATCCTCAGGAAAAACATAGATGTTTGCTTGAAATGCATCAGTTAAGACATCAGTATAATTAAATACAAGAGGAAAATGATTACTTTTATTTTCCATAAGACATTGTAGCTATGCTCTCAGCTATCATGATTTTCCTCCTAACCTCTGACTCTTCCCTCTTAGTTTTCTTTATTGGCTACTCCTAATCTACCCAGTCTCTAAAATGTGGATCCTCAAGGATCATCAGTCCTGCACTCTCTTCATTTCCTACTTTGTTTCACTAAATGAATTCAGCTTATCCCATGATTTGCATAGCATCTACATACTAACAACACCCAAATGTTTGAATTGCAGATCCCAGCCTTCCTTACAGCTGGTAAGAAAAATCACTTCCTGGAAGGCCAAAGAGCCTAAGCAAATTTGGCACTCTTGAGGAATTCACCAAATTTATATGCACTGCAGGTGAAATACAACGTACAGAATTTCTTGGGCTTGGTTTCCAGACTTCAGTAAAGCAAGTCATAGAGGCCCTTCTTTTTCCTACAAATTTTTTTTTAGAAATAATAAGCTCACAGGAAATTAAAAAATCATTCAAAGAATCCCCTGTACTCTTCCACCAGCTTCCCCCAATGGTAACATATGATAATTGTAGCACACTATCAAACAAAAAAATTGACAAGGGTACATTACTGTTAGACTAGTCCTTATTCAATTTTCACCCTGTGGTAGTTAATATAGGTGTCAACTGGACTGAAGGATGCCTAGATGGCTAGTAAAATATTGTTTCTGAGTGTTTGTGACAGTGTTATCAGACGAAACTGACATCTGAATCAATGGACTGAAAGAGGAGGACCCGCCCTCAAGTGGACAAGCAGGTGGTAGAAGGTGAGAAAATTCTGCTTGCTGAGTCTTCTGGCTCTCTTTCTTCTTCCAGTGCACGAAGCTTGCTTCGACTTCCCCTGCCCCGGGACATCAGACTCCAGATTCACCGCCTTTGGACTTGCACCAGCAGCTTCCCGGGGACTCTCAGGACTTCGGGCACAGACTGAAGGCTGCACAGTCAGCTTCCCGGATTTTCAGGTTTTCAGACTTGGACTAAGCCACTACCAGCTTCTCTCTTTCCCCAGCTTGCACATAACCTATCATGGGACTTCACTTCGTAATTATGTGAGTCCATTCTCCCTAACTGACTCCCTTTTATATATACATATATCTTATTGGTTCTGTCTCTCTGGAGAACCCTAATACATGCCATTTAAAAAATGTACACATGTGTGCATGTGTAGTTCTGGGCAATTTTATCTTGTGTATAAACTCATGTGACTACCACCACAATCATAATATATAACTGTTCCATTATCACAAAAGAATTCCCTCACACTGCCTCTTTGTATTTCTACTCACTCCCCCATTCATTTTCCCCAGGCTCTGTCCATTTGAAATTATTAATCTGTTCTTTATCTCTGTAGTTTTGTCATTCAAGAATGTTATATAAATGGAAGCATACAGTATGTAACATTTTAAGACTTAATTCTTCTCACAAAGCATAATACCCTTGAGGCCCCTCCGGGTTATTGTATATATCAGAAGTTCATTCCTTTTTATTGTTCAGTAGTACTCCACTGCATGGATATACCAGTTTTGTTGAACTATTTACCCACTGAAGGATACCTGGACTGTTTCCAGTGTTTTGCTATTACAAATAAAGCTGCTATGAACAGGCAAGTACAAATTTTTCTGTGAATATAATTTTGACTTGTCTGGGATAATGCTCAAGAATGTGACTGATGGGTCAAATTATGTTACATGCTTAACTTTTGGAAAAAAGAAAAAGTTCAAATGTCTTCCAAAGTAGCTGTGTCATTTTCTATTTCTACCACCACCAAGTAAGAGATCCACTTTCTCCATATCCTTGACAGCATTTAGTTATTATCTATTTTATTTTTACTCTTCAGATAGGTGGTTAGTAATATCTCATTATGGTTTTAATTGGCATATTCCTAATGTCCAATATCAGTATATTGAACATCTTTTCATGTGCTTACTTACCATCTCTATCTCCTCTTGGGTGAAATGTCTATTTTCTTTTCCCCATTTTGTAATTACATTGCTTGGGTTTTTTAATTGTATTCTGAGAGTTCTTTATATGTTCCAGATATAAAGCCTTTGTAAGATATGTTGACAACTATTTTCTCATGTAGTTTGTCTTTTATGGTCTTACGGGGTCTTTCAATGAGCACATAACTTAAATTTTGATGAAGTCCCATTTATTCATTTTTCGTTTATTGGTCATTTTTTGTCATATCTAAAAACTCCTTACTAAGCCACAGATCCAGAAAATGTTCTCCAATATTTTCTTCTAAAAGTTTTATAGTTTTATGTTGTACATTTAAATCCATGATCCATTTTGAATTAATTTTTGTATTTATGAGAGCTTTGGGGAAGTTATTTGGGGTTCTTTTTTGTCTATTATTTAAGCACCGTTTGTTGAAGATTATTTTTGTTTTGCACCTTTCTCAAAATCAGTTAGGAATTTCTATGTTAGCCTATGTCTTGAGATCTCTAATGTCTTCCAATAATCTGTGTGTTTATTAAATCGCAGTTACCCCATGGTCTTGCTTAACGTGGCAATGTAGTATAGCTTAATATCTGGTAGAGTGATTCTTTCCACCTTATTCTCCTTTTTCAAAATCCTTTTAACTACTCTAGTTCAATTGCCTTTCCATATAAAATTTAAAATAAGCTTGTCTCTATCTAAAGAAATCTTGCTAGGATTTTGATAGAGATTGCATTAAACCTATAGATTTGCAACCTCATGAAATAACATTAAAAAAATAAAGAACGAAGACTAAGCCTATAGATCAGTTTAAGAACTGACATCTTTAATGTTTAAAGCATTTTGAAATCTACTAGCCACTCATTATTTCTAATTCCTCCAAACAATATTCACCAGTATTAGCTCCTCTATTAATATATTTCTTCACTCCTCAATACCACTGCATCATTTCCTGCCTCCTTCAAAAGGGAGAAGGCTACTGGGGTAATTCTCAGTAGAAAATAATAGCAATATAATAGCCCCTTTGAGTGTTTATCTTTATAACATCATAACGTTCTTGGGTTTCTCAATAAAATAACAAGCTATTATTTCTCCAGCTAGTCAATTAACACTTTAATAAGCATCTTTGGAAATCTATCTTTTCATCTTTGCAAGATAATTTTTTTTTTTTACACAAAGTTCTTAGTTTCTGTACCCTCAATTGAGGTGGGAGTTATTAGGAAATTATTTTAGGCAAATAGGAAAAAAAGGGGTCCTTGGAAGATTTTTTCATAGCCCTTGTCTAGCATGAAAGCCCTCGGTCTTAGACCTGGCTGGCAACCTTTGGTATGCAAATACAAAGCTGTCAGAAACTTGATCCACCCAATATGGTGATTCCCACAGTTGTCCTCTTGCCCTGGCCCCGACATGTACCTGGCAGCATGGCAGCTTCCACAAATCCCTGTGTGTATGCGGAACATCATGGCACCCTGTATTTGCCTATTAAAAGACGAGGGTGGGGAGGGCCAGCTTTTTCTGGGTGCTACGTGAATGACAAGCTTGGTCAAACCAATCCCGTGAGCCCTATGCAAATCAGATACCGCCTCTTCCGGCCATCAAATATAGCTGACTGATATTACTTGAAAGCAGGGTTCTGTCTCTCAGCTTTGGAGCCCCTCTCCCTCTGTCTCTGTACAGGAGAGATGCTTCTATTTTCCCCCTTCTCTCTTGCCTACTAAACTCCCTGCTCCTTAAAACTACACCACGTGTGTCCATATGGTTTTTTTCTAATTCCCCCTCTAGAGGAAGAACCTGGTGTTCCTCCACGCATCGGAGCTGGATCACAACAATAAAACGTTTTGAAATCTACATTTTAAAAGATTATGGGGAGACTTCTACTTCCAGTATGTAAGGAATTCAGATGTCACCACAGCATCCTAACAAAAAGCAAAAACCTGAACAAACTGAAAAATCAATAACTCTTCTTAGATATGTAAGGGAAGTAAGGTCACAGGGCAAACTGTTGTCCTAAAATTGGACAGAAAGGTGGCTATGGAGAATCACAACTTGGCAGTTTGAAACTCCGTGGCAGAAACCTCGCAGGGAACCACTGCCTGGTTAGGAAAACCTAAACTGTGACTGAAGAATTGGTGGAGGTTCAGCGTGGACAAGCCTGAATGATTAAAAACTCCAGAACCAGTCATAGGGAGGCCCCCCACTTATTTCTGAGTTTTACCACCAAGAGCTCAACTAGGTCCTTGTGGTGAATACCAGAGAAAAATATTCTCATGCTTCCAACAGGGGGAGGAGAAAAGAGAATCTCTGCTGCATATGCCAGAGTATTCTCTTCTTAAGAAAGCCTGCCCTCGGGAGAAACTATTTCACCAAAGCCTAACCTGACGAATTTTTCAGAGCCTAACCTGTTGGGATATTATCAGAGACTAACCTACTAGAAGGAAGGGCAATACTCAAGTCTGGCCCCTTCAAGCCATCCTGTCCCAACTAAGTAGGAAGGCAGGAAGGGAGGTACAGAGGTGGCAGGGGTACTGAGAAGCCCTGGTGTTCACAGGGCAGTCTCACAGATTCACTAAAGATTGGGACCTAACCATAGGACTACAGAATGGCCCCCTACCAACACATACATGCACACACATGCCCCTTGCTACCACATCACTCAAGGCCCATTTACTGCAATTCCTTTTGCCCAATATATTGGAAAAGAAGAAGAGCTCAAAGCAGTCTGAGCTATGTGAGGCATGCAAACTTTATTAGGCCCAGAGAGACATGAGTATGGGGACTTCAGTCACATGTCCCTCAAGCCCAGGAGCAACTGTTTGAAGCATTTTGTTACAGCCTAGCTACCTCACCCATCATTTTCATGTTCCTGGAGTTTGTGATACAAAGAACAATGTATAGCTAACTAAGAGCTTCTGATATTTTAATGTAAATTCTTGTTAACAACTTAGGAACTACCTCTTTTTTTTTCCCTTAAAAACCCACTTGTAACTACTGTTAATCAGAATGTATATTCAAGGCAAATAGAAGCTATGCTCCCTGGTGGCCATCCTCAAGCTTTGGGCTCAAATTACAAGGCATACTGAAAAAGAGACAAGAGACTAGACAGACATCAGAATGAGAGTCAGATATGGCAAACATGTTGCAATTATCAAACCAGGAATTTTAAAAACTATTATAAATATGTTAAAGACTTTACGGTTAAAGTAGGCAACACATAAGAACAGGTAAATAACACAAGATGGAAACTCTAAGAAAGAATCAGAAATGCTAGAGGTCAAAACACTGTAACAGAAATAAAGAGTATCTTTGATGGGCTCATCAGTAGACACCACTTAAGAAAGAATCTCTGAGCTTGAGAACAGAAACTTCAAAATTAAAAAAGCAAAGAGAAGACTGGAAGAAAAAAAAAGACAAAAACAACAGAATATCCAAGAACTGTGGGATTATTACAAAAGGTATAAGTTACATGTAATGGGAATACTGGAAGGAAAAGGAATGAAGCAATAATGTCTGAGAATTTCCCAAAATTGTCCTACATCAAACCACAGAGCCAAGAAATTCAAAAAATATCAAGGAGGATAAATGTCCACCCTCCTGCCACCCAAAAAAAAACACCTAGGCACACCATTTTCATACTACAGAATATAAAACATAAAGAAGAAAAATCCTGAAAGAAGCCAGAGGAAAAAAAACACCTTACATATAGAGGAACAAAGATAAGAATTATATCTGATTCCTTAGAAACCATGCAAGTAAGAAGAGAGTGAGGTGAAATATTTAAGAGATAAGAGGAAAAAAAAACTCACCAACCTATGATTTTGTATGCTGCAAAATTATCCTTCAAAACTGTAAGAGAAATACTTTCTCAGACAAACAAAAATTGAGAGAATTTGCCGCTAGCAGAACTGTATTTCAGGAAACATTTTAAAGTTCTTCAAAAGAAGAAAAGTGATATAAATTAGAAACAGAACTACTTAAAGAGAGGAACAGCATCAGAGAATGAGTAAGTGAAGGTAAAATAAAAACTTTATTTTTAATTAATCTAAATGATAACAATTTGTTCAAAAGAATGGCAACAATGTCTTCAAATATAAATTATTGCTTATGCATGAAATAAATGACAGCAATGATACAAAAGACAAGAACAAGGAATTGGGATTACTCTGTTATTACAAGATACTTCACTAGCTATGAAGCAGTAGCATGTTATTTGAAAGTGGGCTGAGATTAGTTGTAAATTTATATTGCAAACTCTAGGGTAACCACTAAGAAAGGTTAAAAAATAGAAGTATAGTTGAAATGCTAAAAAGAGAGAGAGAAAAAGAAATCATATAAGGTGCAGCTTCATTCACAATTGCCAAAACTTAGAAGCAATTAAGATGTCCTTAAGTAGGTAAATGAATAAACAAACTGTGGTAAAGGCAGATCACAGAATGTTATTCACTAAAAAGAAATGAACTATCAAACTTTAAATATTACTAAGCGAGAGAAGCCAACCTGAAAAGGCTACATACTATATGATTCCAACTATGTGACATTCTGGAAAAGGCAAACCTGTGAGACAGTAGAAGGATCAGTCATGTCCAGGGGTTAGAGAGAAGGGAGGAAAGAGATATGGAACACAAAGCATTTTTAGGGCAGTGAAATTATTCCGCATGATACTATGATGGGGGGATAAATGTTGTTATGCATTTGTCAAAACCCATAGAATGTACAACACCAACAGAGAGCACGAATTTAAACATGTAAACTATGGACTTAGGTGATAATGAAGGTTCATTGATGTTAACAAATGGGCCACACTCTGGTAAGGCATGTTATGTTGACAGTAGGCATGTGTGTGTGGTGGGCAGAAGTAGATATATGGGAATTCTGTACTTTCCACTCAATTTTTTCTGTGATCCTAAAATTGCTCTAAATAAGAAAGTTTATTAATTTAAAAGTATATATGAAAGGGTATTCACTTAAAAACTGAGCTCTCATTTCTACCCTTGTCCATCCCATTTTCTCTCCACCCTAGCCTCTTCAGGCAACCATTTTTACAACTGCTGGTGTATCTCTGAAACTTTCCTTAGGAAATGCAAGCAAATTTCAAAATATATGCTTATATTCCTGCATTTCTTAAATAAAATTTAGCACATGCAAAAGCTTATGAAAAATGCTGCTCAAAGAAAGAAAGGAAGGGAAAATCAGAAGTGAAAACTAAGGAAAAGAAATATTCTCAATAGATATAGACAAATAAATAGATTTAGAATTATAGAACTGAAGGATAAAACTGTCTTATTTATAACAATTTTAATGCCTCAAATTTATAATTCAAAATATGTTTCCCTAATTGCAATGGCATATTTTCTATACTGTCAAAGCACTTTCATATACATACTTCATCTCACCTTCCCAATAGCCTGGCAAAACAAGCAGTGTAAACGTTATTTATTATCTTCCTTTAACAGATGGGGGACTCTAACAGGTGATGGAATTAAATCTTCTGATTCCTAGTCCAGTGCTTTTTCACTACTCAATGTTATTAGAAAATATCTTACTTTAATTATTCCTACCATTTGCTATTTTCCATTGCTCTTGTTAAATTTTTGTGCAAATTTTTTCATATCCAAGTTTTTGTGCTGATAGAAGACAAACAACATAGTTTTACAAGTCTAGAAATAAATCTACTTAAAAAGAACACAAAAAAGGGAGTATTTCCTTGCTTAAACACATCTAGTCTCACTATTCCCTTCTTGTATTTTCCACTTCTGTATATTTGAAGTTCATGAATTATAAAACATTAGGAAATTTCATAAGACATGAATTTTACCACAAAATAACTTATCTAACATTTCCTTGCCTAAAATTCATTGTAGCTTATTAGCTACCAAGATACAAAGTCTGTAACACTTAAGAGTTTCATGGTAAGAACCAAAATCTGTCTTTACAAATTAGTCTCCTACTAAACTCAACATGAACTCTTTTCTCTAGCCAAATTAGTCTATTAAGTATTTTCCAAAACTACCATTTGCCTGCTTATGTGCTCTTCTCCTACCATTCACTTATCTTGAATGCCTACATAGAGTCTTCTCATTCTTCAAAGCCCCACATTAAAAGTCTTCTCCTGTGAAAAACATGATGCTGTATAAAGAACATTCATCTGGAGACAAGCCAGACTTAGATTTTAATCTAGGCTATGCTACTTACTGACTCATGTCTCTCAAGCTGGGTTTCCTCATCTATAAAATGGGGCAACATCCATTTTAGATAACATCTAAATCATAGAATTTGTGTTAGAATACAGTGAATAGCACAAAGAGTTAAATGAGGATTCAAACTGATCATCAGAAATAAACTTACTATTCATTTCTTGAGCTCACTGTAATTTGCTTGTATAACTCATTTAGCAATCCACAGTTTGGACTTACTCCATCATCTCTTATACTTTGGCCCTAAGTGATTATTTAACTTGTGGCATTTTAAGTTTTATTTCTCTCTTATGTTTTGTGTCTCCAAACAACTGAAACCTTTTTAAAGCCACAACTATATGCTGTATCTACTTACTTACAATTCCAAATAGTTTAGCACAATGTTACTTATAAAAGAAGACTCAAAAAATATTTCCTCAGTAAAGCATTTGATGAAAATAGCCTATCCAGAAAATGAGAATAACATTTTTAGAAGTGCATTAACACAAATGGAGCATCCACAGAAAGGTAAAAGGAGAGGAAAGGAGGGAGGAAGACAAGGTGTGGGAGTGGGCACAGGGTATGTGGTGGTGGAATCAGACAAGGAAGATAGGAAGTGTATACAAATTGTGATAACAGAGAAACTCGAGATGTTTAGATGTTTAACCTAAGGAAGACTTCAGAAAGCATGAAAACTAGAAGATAAATAAATTATATGTGACTCTAAAAGCAAAACTAGGACCAGTGACTAAAATAAAAAGAAATTCAGCTTAATATAAAATTTTCTAATATTAGAGCTGCCCACCAATGGAATAAATGATTCATTTAAAAGTAAGTACCTTGCAAAATTAGATTTACTTAAGTAGAGCTCAAGGTTGAAATGGTTTTCAGTCCACATAACAATATCTCTAACAAGCCTGGCAGAATGAAAGGTACTACAAATACCTCATATTTACTATCACCAATCTATGCACATAATTGTCAAAAGTAGTTACTCCTTGTCAAGAATTACTTATAAACTGGGTAAAGTCTCTCTCAATTCCACAAGCCTAAGACTGTATGTTTAGTAACTAACATTCTTCAAATATTCAATGAAATAGTATTTTCTATAAGTATTTTTAAATGATAGTCCTCAGCTAGGATTTTGGGTTACCATTTAAGCCACAAAAAAGCACATTGGTTTCTCATCCTATAATTGACTCTTGAGACCACAATACCATCTTTAAAGCTGCAGTGTGGCTAGGAGTGGCGGTTGATGCCTGTAATCCCAACACTTTAGGAGGCTGAGGTGGCAGGATCACTTGAGTCCAGGAGTTCAATACCAGCCTGAGCAACACAGTGAGACCCCCATCTCTACAAAAATTTAAATTAAAAAACAAAAACAAAGCTGCATTGTACCTTACAATTTTGAAAACATTTCCATATCTTTATTTTCAATAAAAATTGTGATAATCAGATACCCACAGAGAAAAGCACATGAATAGGCAAAAGCCAGAGATCTGATAAAACAAAACTGTTTATTCTTCTTTTAATAATGTCTTAGAACTTCATTACTAATTAAATGAAACAGCACTTAAGACAGCACATCTTAAAAAGCAAACACTGAAACAGAAACATTCTATTCCTGCCACATTCATGTTCTTCTCAGAGATCACTCTCATTACCCAGAACTTAAAACAGTCACTGCTATCTTAGAGCAGTGATTCTCAAAGTGTGGTCACTACACCAGCAGCAGAGCAAACCTCCAGCAGCAGCAGCATCACCACCTGGAAACATTAGAGATAGCAACTCCCCAGCCCCACCCAACCCACTGAATCAGAACTTCTGCAGTTGACTCCACAATCTGGTTTCAACCAGCCCTCCTCCATAGCATTCAGATGCATGCCAAAGTTTGAAAATCACTCTTAGAAAATGGTTTAGTTTACTTCTAACTCAGCAGTATCCCTTTACTTACTTCTCCTCAGCATCATTCTTTCTCACATTTTGTACGATACAAAGATATTCTCATTTGAATGATTAATTCACCAATGATGTTCTGTTTCCTACTTTCCTCTT
The DNA here is from genome assembly GCA_036589455.1 of Ateles fusciceps. Taxonomy (NCBI): domain Eukaryota; kingdom Metazoa; phylum Chordata; class Mammalia; order Primates; family Atelidae; genus Ateles; species Ateles fusciceps. The sequence goes on from JAZHEH010001979.1 coordinate 15,909,669, forward strand.
AAAATGGGAGGGTACCTTTTAAATGATCCAATTTATTCTTAATTTATTTCTTATTTTTTGTGTGTCCTTCCAAATTCATGTAGGTACTTTAAAATTTTTTAAACATAAATTATTAATAGTTTCTAATAAATTACTCCATGTTCATCAAAATTATCACTTTTCTACAAAAAAAAAAATCTTTTGACACATACAATCCTTCAAAGTATTTTCTTGAGAAACATAAAATAATACAGGACTTACTTAGCAAACAAACCTACGACTTATGGTCTAGAATTCCAGCTAATTTAAATATATAAGACTCAACTATAAGGAAACTCGCCAATGCATACTTCTTTTGAGATGGAATTCATATGTACATTTAAACAAAAGTAGTTTTCTTAAGAAGTGGTTTCTAGAAATGCTGACTGGAAGACTTTTTTTAAAAAATAGATTTGGGGGTACAAGTGCAGCTTTGTTACATGGATATATGGTGTAGTGGTGAGGTATGCAATATAGTGCACCCATCACTTGAATAGTGTATCTTGTACCCATAGGTAATTTCTCATCCCTCACCTCCTCCCACCTTTCCTAGTCTTCAATATCTATTATTCTAGGAGTGGGAACTTTTAGATACTATACATGTACATGTATGTATAAGCAGGCACATCGGTTCTGAAATGCTGACAAATAATAATGACAAAGCAAAACAACAAACTCATCCGAAAATAATTTTTTTGGTTGATGATAAATGTATCTAAGACCATAATTAATAAATCTGGCAAGAAATAGACCTCTGTTGCTAGATATTACATGGTAACTCACAGCCAGGTACAATGTCTTACCTGTGTACATAATGTAGCTGATGAACTGAGTCGATTGCTATCACCATCTCAGCCAAGTAAAATCGAGCCATATCTTCAGGCAATCTATCTTCAAATTTGCTGAGTAGAGTAAGCAAATCCCCACCAACATAATAATCCATAACCAGGTACTGTGAATGAAAAAAAAAAAATGTACTCAGTAAATAATAAGGGTGAAAAATTAAAATAATGTATCCCAAGGTCAAACAGGACTGGGTCAAAATATTTATGCAGTTAATTACATAAGCAGCTAATTAACAAGAAACTGTGTAAGATGATGATCAGCAGTCATTACAAAACTTCAGCACTTTGGGGAGGGAGGCTGACGCGGGTGGATCATGAGGTCAAAAGATCAAGACCATCCTGGCCAAGATGGGAAACCCAGGCTCTACTAAAAACACAAAAAAATTAGCTGGGCCTGGTAGCATGTGCCTGCATTCCCAGCTACTTGGGAGGCTGAGGCAGGAGAATCGCTTGATCCTGGGAGGCAGAGGTTGCAGTGAGCCAAGATTGCTCCATTGCACTCCAGCCTGATGACAGGGCGAGACTCCGTCTCAAAAAACAAAACAAACAAAACACCTCTAAATTTCATATAGCAGTAAAATAAAATGTTTCAAGACCGGGGCAGAAAACAACACAGGGTTACCATTCTCGTATTTTGCAAAATACAACAATATTATTATTATTATCATCTTCACCTACAACAATGGAACACAACTTTCCAAGATTTTAGAAGAATGAACATTTGAATGCCCCACCAAAAAAAAAAAAAAAAAAAAAAAATGAAAGAAAAAACTCAGAATGAAGGATAGTCCCTACATTGAAAGAAATTCATGTTCATCATCATTATGTTCTCCTTATTTCACCCTGGATCAGTAATAACTTTATGAGAACCAGCATCAGTCTTAGATCAGCATTTGGAAACCACTACTATTAGAATAAAGCAATTCTCACCATATGTTTCTCTTCCCATTTTTAATATTGTACAAATATCAGAATGGGCTTTTCTCAGGTGTATATAATAAATAGAAGCCAACTAATTTTAGATAATGGATCCTTATTGGTATGTGGATCACAAGGTCAGGAGATTGAGACCATCCTGGCTAACATGGTGAAATCCCGTCTCTACTAAAAATACAAAAAAAATTAGCTGGGCGTGGTGCCATACGCCTGTACTCCCAGCTACTCGGGGAGGCTGAGGCAGGAGATTTGCTTGAACCCAGGAGGCAGAGGTTGCCGTGACCCGAGATCACGCCACTGCACTCCAGCCTGGGCAACAGAGTGAGACTTCGTCTCAAAAAAAAAAAAAAAAAAAAAAGAAAGAAAGAAACTAATTTCACATATTAAAGCCTTAAAAATTAGGGAAGCTGAATATATTTAAAATCCTGGTCTATGGCCTACTTGCTATATTTACTAGGCCTAGTGGTTTTGTTTGTTTTTAGATGGAGTCTTGCTCTGTCATCAAGCTGGAGTGCAGTGGCGCAATCTCAGCTCACTGCAACCTCTGCCTCTTGGGTTCAAGTGATTCTTGTGCCTCATCCTCCCAAGTAGCTGGGATTACAGGCATGCTAATTTTTGAATTTTTAGTACCACACCCAGCTAATTTTTGTATTTTTAGTAGAGACAGGGTTTCACCACGTTGGCCAGGATGGTCTCCATCTCTCCTGGCCTCATGATCTGACCATCTTGGCCTCCCAAAGCGCTGGCATTACAGGCATGAGCCAGCGCGCCCACTGGCCTAACGTTTAACTGACACTATCCTGATAATTTACTTTAGATTAAAGTGTGAAGACTATTTTCTTACTGACTATTTAGTCTATAAGACTAAATAGACAGAGTGTATTTTAACTAGTCTAAAACAACTAGTTAAATAATCCATTCTCCTCAATTCAAATGAACCGTCCCTTCATCATATTTTAAGACCCAGATATATCTGGTTTTAGATAATCTATTCTGCTACGGTTGCCTATTCCTATATTATTATAATATCATATTGTTCTGATTGGTTAATTTTAAAGTTAAATTGAGAATTTGGTATTCCTAATCAAAAACTACTTTAAAAATATTACCCAATGTAGCTAAGGTATCTTTAAACAAGTTTTTAAAAAAACATAGACTGAGAGGTAATATTCATAATAGGTGAAGGAGACATTCCTAAAATAAAGAGCCCCTTCCAATTGTTAAGAGGGGGACAAATAATCCAACAAAACTGGGCTAAGAATATTAAGAGATAATTCACCTAAGAGGAGACACAATCAGCCAATTAATACATGCTTAACTTCAACAGTCATTAGGGAAATGAAAGCCAAAGCAACAATCATTGATTTTAGTAATCACTGGTCAGATTACTAAAAAGACCATGACAGCTTTGGGGACAGTGACTTGAAGCAATCCTGCTTTTGGAAGGATGATATCCTATAATCTTCTGGGACCAAAGTAACTACTAAAATTTAAACTGTACATACCCCTTGGATCTAGTATTCCCATTCTTAAGAATTTAATAAATTACGACAAAAGTTCCAATATATAAGGAATATGGGCAAGTATATTTACTGTACAGAACTATTAATAACTGCAACAAATCAGTAACAATATGAATGGTGATCAAGAAAACTGTTAGTTGAATTATGACATATCCATTATATCACTACTATACTACCCAAAATAAAGAAATACAGATCTGTAGGTATGAATATATACACCATAAAACTGCCAACTCTGAGTTTCTAAAAAAATCACTTTGAAAATATTTCAAAGATTGTAATTTTTTTTAAAGAGCTCCAGTCCAAGGAAACAATGCTAAAACACATGAAAACATGCAATGAGTTATGTGTCCAAAAATGAGCCATTTTAAAGAACAGATATGTTTCTAGAAGTCTTCGTAGGAATATCAGGAAACTCTTCTAATTCTCATGCTGACATAACAAAGAGATTAACAGCCAATCTTTAGAGCCTCACCTTTTAGTTATTCCTCCTTGCTTTCATTTGGTTTACTATTAAAAAATACTTTTCTAAAAAAAGATACTTTTCTAATAATTTCTGTCTTAACAAATTCGATTCCTATAAAGGATTTAGAGTTCACATGAGTTACTACAATTAATTTAAAATTCAAGTATGTTTCACCTTTTAAACAAGTTACATATGTCAATTCAAGAAAAATACTTTTGCTCTAAATATTTTCCTGTTTTTTTTCCTCAACCATAAAATAATTAAACAGAAAACAACGAATAAGAAAAGACAGAACGAACAAATTTCACTGCTTCATTATATTGTAGTGTTATCTACAAAAAATTGTATGCGTCAATGTTGATGTAACTAAGCAGCTTTCTATTTAATGAGTTCTTCTTAAAGAAGCAATTATCTAATCACATCTTAATATCAACCATCATTAAATTATGTGCCTTTTTCTGAAACACACAAAAGGTCTACTTGATATCACACCACATTTTTTCATAAACTATAGTGGTAAGTAGCTTAGAAATGAAAGTCAAGTTATTTGCCACAGCTTTCTTGAACTGTACAGCATTATAAATTATGTTCTTTACTTGGCTATTTAAAAGCTATCAGGATTAAAAATTACTTTGAAAAATAATTATACATAATAAAATTGACTTTTCTGGTATCAAAAATTAGTGTTGTCAACATTTTTTAATGATTTTATTTTCTAATATTTTATAAATGTTCAAAAGATAATCTTTGATAATAACCAAGACCTCTGACTCTTGAAATGAATATATGGTGAAGGCTCCCCTAAACTAAAGAAAAACTGGTAAGTTATAGGAAATGTGACTACTAGAGTGTTTCATTCCTCCTCCAGTTATGGTTTTAATTCTATTTTAGTAATTATTGAGTGGCATATCCAGAATATTTTTCCCTGAGAAATGTCTTTGAAAAAGAAATGTTAATCCTAATGTCAAATACAAAGAATGCAAATAAAACTAAGTAAGAGGAGAGAGATAAATCACAGTTCAGGCTTTCTTCTCATCAAAGTTTTGGGAAAATTTTGCTATATAAAATTTGGTATTTGGGTACTTTATTTCTATTAATATATCTACAAAATTATATAATTATTTCTATATTTATACCAAAATGTAGAGTTTTAAGCAATGCACAAATTTGCAGTGTTACATTTCTCTACTACAGAATACACTGTAATTGTGGATTTTATTCACTATTTAGAAACGTTTTTTAAATTATAATACACTGCTATAATTTTTCTAGGCAAAGATGTGGGATATGTTTTAATTTCCTCTTAAAATGTTAACAAAACCCATGCAGATTATATTTGCATGATACATCCATTTCTAAAATTTTTTATATTATGTATAACAAATCCAGTTAAAACATCACTGTATTCAATTTAACAACTGTACAACTAATACATACAAAGCTCTAGGTTATGGCTTTTAAACAATTCTCACTATAACCCACAATAATATATAAAGCTTATATGATAATTTGGTATATCATAAAAGAAATGTGTCATGAGACCATATTCACTCTTACTACTTGTCATGAGCTCTGTCATTTTCTATTCTATTTAATTTTTTTAAATGTAGCTTATGGCTGGGCATGGCTCATGCCTATAATCCCAACACTTTAGGAGGTCAAGCCGAAAGGATCATTTGAAGCCAAGAGTTCAAGACGAGCCTGAGCAACAAAATGAGACCCCATCTTTACCAAAAAAAAAAAAAAAAAAAAAGTTTTAAGTTAGTGGGGCACAGTGGCACACACCTATATTCCCTGCTACTCAAGAGGCTGAGGCAAGAGAACTGCTTGAGCCCAGAAGTAGAGGCAGCAGTGAGCTATGACTGGGCAACAGCGCAAGATCCACCCTGGACAACAGAGTAAGATCTTGTCTCTTAAAAAAAAATGCTGCTTGTAACCAACTTAATTGATTTTATTACTCACTAATGGGTCACAATCTGTAGTATAAAAAAATTACTAAACTCTGTAAGTATATAAGGGATTTAAAGGACAAGTAATATAATGAAATTGTCTGAACACCTAGATCTGGCCTGCAATCAGATAAACCCCATCACTATTAAGAGTTAAATGAACCTTGAGGCATCCAAGATGGCCAAATAGGAACAGCTCTGGAGTGCAGTTCCCAGCGAGAACAATGCAGAGGGTGAGTGATCACCGCATTTCCAAATGAGTTATTACTGCCCACAGATGAGGAGATTCCTGGGCTGAAAAGTGCCACAACTTTCCAGCACGGCTCTCTCAGCCAGCGCAGGTGGGGTCTCTGCACAAAAACTCACACAAATCTGGATGGCCGTTTCAACTGGTGCCCACAACCCCTAGGAGACAGAGCCATCCATTCGACTGAAAAAGGGGGGGCTGAAACAGGGAGCCAGGTGATCTGGCTTGGCAGTTCCCACCCCCACAAAGACCAGCAATCTGAAACTCTGGATTGAGAGTTTCCCAGCAAGCACAGATGGTCCAGCTCTGTGGGGGAAAAAGACGTCCACCATTACCGAGGCAGTCCGCCACTACTGAGGCAGTCTGCCATTACTGAGGCAGACCACTATTATCAAGACAGTTCTATCTAACTATTCCTCTATAAACAAAACCACAAGGAAGTTCACACAGCAGCTGGGCAGAGCCCACGGCAGTTCAGCAATGCCTCTGCTGGCAGACTGTGACTAGGTTACCTCCTTGCTAAGCAGGGCATCTCTGAAAAAAGGCAGCAGCATGTCAGGAACTTATAAAGCCCCACCTTCCCAGGACAGAGCACCTGGGAAAAAAGGCAGTTATAAGTTCCACTGCAGCAGACTTAAACATATCTGCCGAGCAGCTCTGAATGGAACAATGGACCTCACAGCTCAGCACTTGAGCTCCTATAAGGGACAAACTGTCTCCTCAAGCAGCTCATATATCCAAAGAGACATCTCATAAAGGAGAGCTCAGGCTGACATCTGGCGAGTATCCTTCTGGGACAAAGATAACAGAAGAAGAAACGGGGCAGCAATCCTTACTCTTCTGCAGCCGCTGCAGGTGATTCCCTAGGCAAGCAGGGTCTGGAGTGGACCTCCAGCAGTCCTACAGCAGAGGGGCCTGACTGTTAGAAGGAAAAGTAAAAAACGGAATGAAATAACTTCAACCTCAACAAAAAGGACATCCACTCAGAGACCTCATCCCAAAGTCACCAACTACAAAGACCACAGGTAGATAAATCCACAAAGATGGCAAGAAACCAGTGCAAAAAGGATGAAAACACCCAAAACCAGAACGTCTTTCCTCCTCCAAGGGATCACAATGCCTCACCAGAAAGGGAACAAAGCTGGATAGAGAATGAGTATGATAAACTGACAGAAACAGGCTTCAGAAGGTGGGTAATAACAAACTTCTCTGAGCTAAAAGAACATGTTCTAACCCAGTGCAAAGAAACTAAGAACCTTGAAAAAAGGTTCGACGAAATGCTGACGAGATTAAACAGCTTAGAGAAGAATATAAATGACATAATGGAGCTGAAAAACACAACATGAGAACTTTGCAAAGCATACACAAGTTTCAATAGCCAAACTGACCAAGCAGAAGAAAGGATATGAGATTGAAGATCAACTCAATGAAATAAAATGAGAAGGCAAGATAAGAGAAAAAAGAGTGAAAAGAAATGAATGGAGCCTCCAAGAAATATGGGATTATGTAAAAAGACCTAATCTACGTTTGATAGGTGTACCTGAATGTGACAGAGAGAATGAATCCAGGGTGGAAAACACTCTGAAGGATATTATCCAGGAGAACTTCCCAACCTAGCAAGGCAGGCCAATATTCAAGTCCAGGAAACACAGAGAGCCCCACAAAGATATTCCTCAAGAAGAGCAACCCCAAGACACACAATCGTCAGATTCATCAGGGTTGAAATGAAGGAGAAAATGCTAAGGCAGCCAGAGAGAAAGGTCGGGTTACCCACAAAGGGAAGCCCATCAGACTCACAGTGGATCTCTCAGAAGAAACCCTACAAGCCAGAAGAGAGTGGGGCCAATATTCAACATCCTTAAAGAAAAGAACGTTCAACCTAGAATTTCATATCCAGCCAAACTAAGCTTCATAAGTGAAGGAGAAATAAAATCCTTTACAAACAAGCAATTGCTGAGAGATTTCGTCACCACCAGGCCTGCCTTACAAGAGCTCCTGAAAGAAGCACTAAATACGAAAAGAACAACCAGTACCAGCCACTCCAAAAACATACCAAATGGTAAAGAGCATCAACACAATGAAGAAACTGCACCAACTAATGGGCAAAACAACCAGCTAGCATCAAAATGGCAGGATCAAATTCACACATAACAATATTAACCTTAAATGTAAATGGGCTAAACACCCCAATCAAAAGACACAGACTGGTAAAGTGGATAAAGGTCAAAACCCATCGGGGTGCTGTATCCAGGAAAGCCCTATCACATGCAAGGACACACACAGACTCAAAATAAAGGGATGGAGGAAGATTTACCAAGCAAATGGAGAGCGAAAAAAGCAGGAATTGCAATCCTACTCTCTGATAAAATAGACTTTAAACCAACAAAGATCAAGAGTCAAAGAAGGGCATTACATAATGGTAAAAGGATCAATGCAACGAGAACAGCTAACGATCCTAAATATATATGTACCCAATACAGGAGCACCCACATACATAAAGCAAGTTCTTAATGACCTACAAAGAGAGACTCCCACACAGTAACAGTGGGATAATTTAACATTCCACTGTCAATATTAGCCAGATCAACAAGACAGAAAATTAACAAGGATATCCAGGACTTAAACTCAGACCTGGACCAAGCAAATCTTAGACATCTACAGAACTCTCCACCTCAAATTCACAGAATATACATTCTTCTCAGTACATCACACCTACTCTAAAGTTGACCACATAATTGGAAGTAAATCACTCCTCAGCAAATGCAAAAGAACGGAAATCATAACAAACAGTCTCTCAGACCACAGTGCAATCAAATTGGACCTCAGGATTAAGAAACTCACTCAGAACTGCACAACTTCATGGAAACTGAACAATTGGCTCTTGAATGTTGACTGGATAAACAATGAAATGAAGGCAGAAATAAAGATGTTCTTCAAAATCAACAAGAACGAAGACATAACGTACCAGAATCTCTGCGATACATTTAAAGCAGTGTCTAGAGGGAAATTTATAGCAATGAATGCCCACATGAGAAGCAAGGGAAGATCTAAAATCGACACCCTGTCATCAAAATTGAAAGAGCTAGAGGAGCAAGATCAAAAAACCTCAAAACCTAGCAGAAGACAAGAAATAACTAAGATCAGAGCAGAACTGAAGGAGATAGAGACACAAAAAATCCTTCAAAAAAATCAAATCCAGGAACTGGTTTTTTGAAAAGATCAACAAAATAGATCGCTAGCCAAATTAATAAAAAAGAAAGGAGAAAATAATCAAATAGATGCAATTAAAAACAATAAAGAGGATATCACCACCGATTTCACAGAAATACAAACTACCATCAGACATTACTACAAACAACTCTATACACATAAACCAGTAAACCTGGAAGAAATAGATAAATTCCCAGACACTTGCACCCTCCCCAAGCCTAAACAAGGAGGAAGTTGAAACCCGGATTAGACCAGTAACAAGGGCCGAAGTTGAGGCAGCAATTAATAGCCTACCAACCAAAAAAAGCCCAGATCCAGATGGGTTCACAGCTGAATTCTACCAGACATGCAAAGAGGAGCTGGTACCACTCCTTCTGAAACTATTCCAAACAATTAAAAAAAGAGGAAATCCTCCCCCAAATCATTTTATGAGACCAACATCATCCCAATACCAAAACCCGGCAGAGATTCAACAAGAAAAGAAAACTTCAGGCCAATATCCATGATGAACACAGATGCAAAAATCTTCAATAAAATACTGGCAAACTGAATCCAACAGCACATCAAAAAGCTTATCCATCACGATCAAGTAGGTTTCATCCTGGGGGATGCAAGGCTGGTTCCACATACCCAAGTCTATAAACGTAATCCACCACATAAACAGAACTAAAGACAAAAATCACATGATTATCTCAATAGATGCAGAGAAGGCCTTCGACAAAATTCAACTGCCTTTTATGCTAAAAACTCTCAATAAACTAGGTATCAACAAAATGTATCTCAAAATAATAAAAGCTATTTACAACAAACCCACAGCCAATATCATACTGACTGGGGAAAAACTGGAAGCATTCCCTTTGAAACCTGGCACTAGACAAGGATGTCCTCTCTCACCACTCCTATTCAACATAGTATTGGAAGTTCTAGCCAGAGCAATGAGGCAAGAAAAAGAAATAAAGAGTATTCAATTAGGAAAGGAGGAAGTCAAATTGTCTCTATTTGCAGATGACATGATCGTATATTTAGAAGACCCCATCGTCTCAGCCCAAAATCTCCTGAAACTGATAAGCAACTTCAGCAGTCTCAGGATACAAAATCAACATGCAAAAATCACAGGCATTTCTATACACCAATAACAAGACTTAAAAAGAGTCAAATCAAGAATGAACTGCCGTTCACAACTGCCACAAAGAGAATAAAATACCTAGGAATACAACTAACAAGGGATATAAAGGACCTCTTCAAGGAGAACTACAAACCACTGCTTAAGGAAATAAGAGAGGGCACAAACAGATGGAAAAACATTCCATGCTCATGGTCAGGAAGAATCAATATCATGAAAATGGCCATACTGCCCAAAGTAATTTACAGATTAAATGCTATCCCTATCAAGCTACCTATGACTCTCTTCACAGAACTGGAAAAAACCACCTTAAACTTCATATGGAACCAAAAGAGAGCCCACATAGCCAAGACAATCCTAAGCAAAAAGAACAAAGCTGGAGGCATCATGCTACCTGACTTCAAACTATACTACAAGGCTACAGTAATCAAAACAGCATGGTATTAGTACCAAAGCAGAGATGTAGACCAATAGAACAGAACAGAGGTCTCGGAGGCAACACCACGCATCTACAACCATCTGTACTTTGACAAAACTGACAAAAACAGGCAATGGGGGAAAGGATTCCCTGTTTAATAAATGGTGTTGGAAAAACTGGCTGGCCATGTGCAGAAAGCAGAAACTGGACCCCTTCCTGACACCTTACACCAAAATTAATTCCAGATAGATTAAAGACTTAAACATAAGACCTAACACCATAAAAACCCTAGAAGAAAACCTAGGCAAAACCATTCAGGACATAGGCATAAGCAAGGACTTCATGACTAAAACACCAAAAGCATTGGCAACAAAAGCCAAAATAGACAAATGGGATCTAATTAAACTCCAGAACTTCTGCACAGCAAAAGAAACAATCATTAGAGTGAACCGGCAATCAACAGAATGGGAAAAAATTTTGCAATCTACTCATCTAACAAAGGGCTAGTATCTAGAATCTACAAAGACTTAAAACAGATTTACAAGAAAAAAACAAACAAACCCATTCAAAAGTGAGCAAAGGACATGAACAGACACTTTTCAAAAGAAGACATATAATGATGCCAACAAACATATGAAAAAATGCTCATCATTACTGGTCATCAGAGAAATGCAAATCAAAACCACATTGGGATACCATCTCATACCAGTTAGAATGGCGATCATTAAAAAAATCAGGAGACCAAAGATGCTGGAGAGGATGTGGAGAAATAGGAACACTTTTACACTGTTGGTGGGGATGTAAATTAGTTCAACCATTGTGGAAGACAGTGTGGCAATTCCTCAAGGACCTAGAAATAGAAATTCCATTTGACCCAGCAATCCCATTACTGGGTATATATCCAAAGGATTATAAATCATTCCATTATAAAGACACATGCACATGTATGTTCACTGTGGCACTGTTTACAATAGCAAAGACCTGGAACCAACCCAAATGCCCATCAATGACAGACTGGACAAGGAAAATGTGGCACATATACACCATGGAATACTATGCAGCCATAAAAAAACGATAAGTTTGTGTCCTTTGTAGGGACATGGATGAATCTGGAAACCATCATTCTCATCAAACTGACACAAGAACAGAAAATCAAACACTGCATGTTCTCACTCATAGGTGGGTGTTGAACAATGAGAACACATGGACACAGGGAGGGGAGCATCACACACTGAGGTCTGTTGCGGGGGGAATGGGGGAGGGACAGCAGAGGGTAGGGAGGTTGAGGAGGGATAACATGGGGGAGAAATGCCAGATACAGGTGACACGGGATGGAGGCAGAAAACCACATTGCCATGTATGCACCTAGGCAACAATCCTGCATGTTCTACACATGTACCCCAGAACCTAAAGTGCATTTATATATATATATATATATATATATAATTTTTTTTAAGTTATATAAACCTTTAGGATTTTTCCTTGTTTCCAGTGGGGTTGGAAAAACCTTTAATTTCATTTTAGCTAAACATGGTAGAGTCCATGTAATTTATTTAAATGTTTTTTGAAGTTGCATTTAAAAAGTCAGAAATATATACATACATGTATTAGTTATGTAATAGTAATTTTAAAATGTAAAGTCAGAATGAGATGAGAAAGATGAATTTCAATGGGCAATTCTGGAAATGACTATTTTATGATGAATTTGGGCACAATTTAAAAGTACTAGCTGGACTTCAACAGGAACAGGGAAGAGGAATGGTACTGGTATTAAACGTATTATAGATACCAAAATCAAGGGCAAAATGTAGAGTACAGAGTACGTTTGAGAATAAAGGATATTCCCCTAAGGCTGAAATGTAGAATTTGAAGTGAGTACAATATTTCCTATCTTTTTTTTCTTTTTGAGCCAAACACTATATTTAACACTTGACCATTTCCTCCACCAACTCTTAGTTTCCATGGTACGATATCTTGATTCTCCTTCTTGCTCTGATCATTTCCATTTGTTTTCTTCCTCTTGGGTCCCTCTATCTGTCTTCTCTAGGCACATTTGCTTTCACGTTTTTTTGTTTTTTAGTGACAGGGTCTCTCTCTGTCACCCAAGCTGGAGTACAGCAGTGTGATCATAGCTCACTGTACTGCAGCCTCAACTTCCTGGGCTCAAGAGATCCTCCTGCCTCAGCCTCCCAAGTAGCTGGAACTTCAGGTGTGTACCACTACACCAAACTTTTTTTTGTAGAGAAAGGGTCTCACTATGCAGCCAAGTTGGTCTTGAACACCTGGACTCAAGCGATGCTTCCGCCTCAGCCTCCCAAACTACTGGGATTACAGGCATGAGCCATCACACATGGCCTATTTTCACATTTTTATAAGCACTACTCAGTTATTCTCATTTACTCCTTTTATTCACTGTTATTTACAACAGGAGTTGGCCAACTTTTTTGTAAGGGACAGATAATAAACACTTTAGGCTTGGCAAGCCGAAAGGTAAAATCAGGGACATAATGTAAGTACTTACATAATAAGAAAAAACAAACGTCCACACATATCTCTGGTTTTATAATCAAACGTTGATGTGCTAGCAGTGTCCTTAATTCTTTGAGCAACTGTTATCATGAAAAGGCTAATACATAGTCTTAGACAAGTTTATTTTCCCCTGGGCATGTTTTTTCAGCTGCTGCAATCAAACATGATTTAATTAATTCTACATCAGTAAGTGGCGTTCCTTGCTTGGCTAACAAATGAGCTACCCAGAAACTTACTACAGATGCACTCATTTCCATTTTTATTTTTATGAAGTTCTGCTGCGATACATACCCTGTGAGTTGGGAATGTGTGATGAGTGCTTAGTCTGGAAATGTAGATGTATAGTGTATTAGTATTACTGTAGTGTAGTTGCATAATAAACACAATACTCTGCCATTTAATCCATAACAAAATAATCCACACTACTGTGCCTAAAAGCCTAATATCTGAAGACTTCTTGCCTTATTTTGTCATGATGAGTATGCACTATTAAGAAAAATAATAAAATGTTATGGGGTACAGCAATATGCATAGCATTCAAAATACTATCAAGTTATAACTGTGTCACTGCAATTTATAGTGTACTAAGCAGCAGTGCAAAATGAGAGTAATACATACACTGTGTTACCGTTTGTCACAGTGCCAGTCTCTATCACTAGTCGGCTCTGCTACTGTACCACAAAAGCAGCCACAGACAATACGTAAATCAGTAAGTGTAGTTGTGTTACAATAAAATTTTAGGGAGACTGAAATTTGAATTTAATATAATATTCATGTGCCAGAAAGTATTATTCTTTTGATTTTTTTCAACTATTTAAAAATGTAAAGACCATTCTTAGCTTGCAGGCTCTACAAAAACAAGTGGTAGGCCAGATTTGAGTTGCAGCCCACAGTCTGCCAAAACCTGACCTATAAAATAGTACTCAAAGATGTGTAGTGCTATTCGCTCTATCTAGAGAGCACCAGACTTATATATCCAACCCAGTGAATGGATCACACTACAATTCAAACCAAACACCTGCCAAATTAAACAAATCATTTTCCCCCTACTCTAAATTTTCTCTCCTCTATTCCCCCAATTCAATTCATCCATGACTACTGAATCCCGTAAGTCAGGCATTGGAAACAACGAGAATCATTATGATTCCACTCTACTCCACTGACATCCACTCAAACACATAAAGTTCTAATTATTTTACTTTCTAAATAGTAATGTGAAACCATCCCTTCCTCTTCATCCCTACTTGGATATTATCACCTTTATTCAAGTCCTCCCCATCCGTCACCTGAATTTGTAAAAGTTTCCAAACCAGTGTCTTTGTCTCTAGTTTTCTCCCTGAAATCCATAATCCACAATGCTGTCAGCATGTTCCACGTAAAATGTAAAACTGATTATTTCACTCTCCATAAAACTCTTCTTGAAATTCAAGTAAAATCTGACTCCTCAGCATGATCTATGATCTATGCTCTCAAAGCCTAATTTTATACCTCTCTTTCCTTGGTTACTATACTGTAATCACACTGGCCTGCCTCTCATCTCTCAAACAACCCTAGTCTTTTCCAGTCACAAACCTTCCTATAGTCTTAAAACAGTAGGTTTCATACTTTGCTCTGTGAGGAACCCCTGAGAAACCATGAAAGGTAGAAGGAGGAAAGCAACAGATCAGTCTGGGCAGTTTTATTGTAATATGCTATATTGTCTAGGCTCTCAGATATAATGACATTTAAAAACATACACAAGAGTTTCATGACCACACCAATGGAAAAACATGGTTGCAAAAGTCTAATTTGCTTAGCAGAACACGTAAGAACATGTTAGCTATTTAAGTTCCCCCTCTCATCCTGCCTCCCTTCTCCCCAAGCCTCTTCAGTCAATACAAACAAGTATTGACTTCAAATCTCTATACTTTTGCCCACCAAGCCCTCTCTCTCCATCTTCTTCTTGGTTTAGCTAATTCCTATTTGTCTTAGAAGAGTCTTTACTGACTTATCTTTGAATAAAGGTAGTATTTTCTCCATCTGAAATAATCTGAAAATATTACTTGATTTTGGATGTACTGCCTGGCTCCCCCTCATGGGAATGTAAGAATAAGGAAACAGACCCTGGCCAGGCGCTGTGGTTCACGCCTGTAATCCCAACACTTTGGGAGGCTGAAGCAGGTGGAACTTTAGCTCAGGAGTTTGAGACCAGCCTGGGCAACATGGTGAAATCCCATCTCTACCAAAGACACAAAAAATTAGCTGGGCATGATGGCATACACCTATAGTCCCAGCTACTCAGGAGGCTGAGAACGGAGGATCATTTGAGCCTGGGAGGCAGTTGCAGTGAGTTGAGACAGCACCACTGCACTCCAGCCTGAGTGACAGAGGGAGACACCATCAAAAAAAAAAAAAAAAAAAAAAGGAAGAAAAAGAAGAAAGGAAATGGAAAGAGAAAGGAAAGAAAGAAGCACATCGTGAAAGAAGGTAGAAGGAGGAAAGCAACAGGTCAATCCAATAAGTATTTGTCAAATGACTGAAAAATATCCCATCAATTTTTATATCCCAGTTTTTGGTGTAGTGTGTAACACACAGGAGGATTTCAATACATGCATGCTAAAGAATAAACCTGGAAATAAAAATTGGGGTCAGACAATGAGGAGCCTCGAATAGCAGGCCAAGCAGTTACATACTCAATTGTGATAGATTTAATTTTATTTCCAATTCACTCATTTACCTCTTCATTCTTATTAATTCTCAATTGGCAGTGCTTCTAATATTTTGATTTTCCTCCAAGCTCTTTCTCAACTTTTGTGAAGTGTCTTATCTCAATATAAAATCAGACATAGCCTATGTTTTAAATGTGGCTCTACTTAACATAGCACATAGCCACTTAGAAAAACATGTAAAATTCTAAAAAGCAATAGAATACTATGAATAAAATATATTGGGAAAATCATTAAAAACTCCTGAAGACCTTCTATGGAACTTAACTAATAGAAATTAAATGTTTGGATTTAGCTTTGACTTGCTTATTAGCATAAAGAATTCCAATGAAAAGGTATCAAATTTCCAGGGAGGAAAAAAAAACACATATGAAGTGAACAACTTACTCTGTGTGAAATGCAGTAATTTTCTATATGAAACCTACATTTAAACAATGCTTAAATAAAAATAATGCTAATTCTTCCAACAGAAAAAAAAATAGTACATGGAAATACAAAAATGATTCTTACTAAGTTATTGTCATCCTGGAAAGCATAGTGCAAGGTTGTAATCCACTTATTGTCTCCATTCACTAATACATCCCTTTCTTCACGAAAACACGCTGTCTGAAAAGCAAAAAGAAAATTTTTAGAGCATATTTTATGTAAGACTAGGAAATACGCAAAGAATTACTTAATATGTTTATATTATTTCTGTTCTGGAAAAGGAATACACTTGGTTTTTATAAGACTTTTCAATAACACAAGTTTCAAAGAACCCTCAGAAACTGGTCTACTGGAATAATACCTTTTAAAAATATACTTTATATTAACAAATACTTTTATAGTTCAAAACAATCAGAAAAATGTGCAGAATAATTTAAGAACCATAGACCAACCCACCATCCAGATACTATAAATGTCTGCATTTTGCCATATTTACTTCTGATTTTTTTTTAAATAAATAAAATATAAATTGTGGTCTTCCTACTCCTACTCCAAACAGTGAACCCACTGTCTTCCCTTTTGCACCTGTTGTAATCAATAATCTGAAGTCAGTGGATAGTCCACCAATAACACGCTTTGATCAAACATCTCTATGTCTATAAACAATAGATTTGCTGGTGTTTTGAAAATTTTCATGGGCTGGGTACAGTGGCTCATGCCTGTAATCCCAGCACTCTGAGAGGCCAAGGCAGGCAGATCGGTTGAGCTCAGGAGTTTGAGACCAGCCTGGGCAACATGGTGAAACCCTGCCTCTACCAAAAATACAAAAATTAGCCAGGAGTGGTATCATACACCTGTAATCCCAGCTACTTGGGAGGCTAAGGCTGGAGAACTGCTTGAACCCAGGAGGCAGAGGTTGCAGTGGGCCAAGATGGCACCACTGCACTCCAACCTGAGTGACAGAACAGAGACCTTGTCTCAAAAAAAAAAAAAAAAAAAGAAAAGATTTATGTGAATGGTATAATTTTATCTATTCTTTTGTAATTTAATTTTTTTTTTTTTTTTGCTCAAGAATGACTGTTCTTCTTTTAACTGCTATGACATACCATTGTTTGAATGCACTAGAATTTATTTATGCAACACCCAACCATGGAAACATAGGTTATTTCCAGTTTGGTATTATTATATACAATGTTGCAGTAAACATATTTGTACAAATGTGCAAGAGTTTCTCCACTGCATACGCTTAGCAATAGAAATACTAAATGCTAATTTCAACTTTACCAGAGACAGACAATTTTCTTTCCTGAGTGTTATACCAATTACTCCTCCACCCAGCATATGAAAGCTGTGCTTCTCCCCACATCTTCAACTATATGTGACATTATTAGACTTTTAAGTTGTTGCCAACATGATGGATGTGAAATATATTACTTTAATTAACATATTCCTAATTACAGGTGCAGATAAATAACTTTATATACACTTATCTGACTCCTGAACTTTGTCTTTTAATTGTTTACTTCCTTTGTCCATTTTCTCTAATGGATTGTTTTTTCAAATTGATTTTTTTAAGTTGTAGTTTATTCTGATAATATATTTCCACTACTATAAAAGCATATCCTGGAGAACCTAGAAATGTATGATCAAAAATAGAAAATAATTTTCTTACTTTCTTTTTTGAGATGGGATTTCTATTGCCCAAGCCGGAGTGCAGTGGTGCAATCACAGCTCACTGCAGCCCAGGCTCCCAAGCTCAAGTGATCCTCCCACCTTAGCCTCCTGAGCAGCTGGGTCTATAGGTACATGCCACTATGCCCAGCTAATTTTTTTTTTCTTTCTAGAGGAGAGGTCTCACTATCTTGCCCAGGTTGGTCTCAAACTACCGGGCTTAAGCAATCTTCCAGCCTCCCAAAGTGCTAGGATTACAGAAATGAGCTATGAGCTACCACACCTAGCCTAAAAATGAATTTTATATATCATAATTCTGTAATACATTATCTTTAATTTTTTTTTTTTTTTTTTGCGACGGAGTTTCGCTCTTGTTACCCAGGCTGGAGCGCAATGGTGCAATCTCAGCTCACCACAACCTCCGCCTCCTGGGTTTCAGGCAATTCTCCTGCCTCAGTCTCCCATATAGCTGGGACTATAGGCGTGCGCCACCATGCTCAGCTAATTTTTGTATTTTTAGTACAGACGGGGTTTCACCATGTTGACCAGGATGGTCTCGATCTCTTGACCTCGTGATCCACCCACCTCGGCCTCCCAAAGTGCTGGGATTATAGGCGTGAGCCACCGTGCCCAGCCTATCTTTAATTTTTAACTAAAAAGAAACAAAAAATAACAACACTATGACAGAAACTTCAAAGATAACTCTAAGAAAGTAAGTCTCCTTGAGTCACATTCCCATCGTTTCGATGCCCAATTGTTGTGTCCAGTACTATTATTCTTTGTTCAGAATCCTCTCAAAAAAATCTGTGTCTATATAAGCATGCATGCACACAAACACACACAACACATTACACATTATATATACACATGGTATCCCACCTCCCCTATATTATTTGGTCTTTATACAAATGAGTTTATATTTATAGTGCTCTGTAAGTTGTTTTTTTTTTCCAGTAACAATGAATTTGAAGATCCTTCTGTATCAATACATAAAAATCTACCTATTTTTTTCTTGATGGCCATACCATATTCCAGATACACTATAAAATTAATACACAGTATTATATATATATTAAGTGCTTAATTATTACATCCCACAAGGTAAATTCAACAGCCATGATCTACAAAACAATCAACATTGTAATTCATTTGGCCCTAACATTTTCTATGCATGTATACCCACAAATCTTATTTAACCAAATAAAATTTCTAAAGTTCTGCATTAAATAACAACATAATAAACATTAAAACAAATAAAGCTTGACCAAAACAAATGGGTAATTTTACCTTCAATTAAATTACTAAAATCTACAACACTATGCTTTGGTTCACTTTAAGTGGAAAAGAGAAATCACTTTACATACATAGTACTAAGTCCTGTTTTATAATTTAACCGACTCGAGGTTATGGCTTACTGCTAACATTTTAGAGAGTTTGTAAAGACTGTCAGAGCCTAGGAGACTACTTTCTCCTGGCTTTATCTCACTGTAATAGAAATCTGAAATTTTATAAACATTCTAGCTAGAATTTAATAAACATTCATTATTTCATTTGACTGATAACTCAAAACTAAAAAAGCTCCAAAGATTTTAGTCAACAAAACATATTAAACTTTGAGTTCTAATCTATGCTAAACTGTTTAACTAAAAAAAAATTATTTAAAAAATAAAAAATATAGGCCAGGAGCAGTGGCTCACATCTGCAATCCCATGCCTTGGAAGCTGAGGTGAGAGGATGGCTTGAGGCCTAAAGTTTGAAACCAGCCTGCACAACACAGCAAGACCCTGTCTCTACCGGGAAAAAAAAAAAAAATCCCAGCCAGGCTGGTGGCATGCACATCTGTAGTCCTAGCTACTTGGAAGGCTGAGGCAGGAAGAACACATGAGCCTAGGAGTTTGAGGCTGCAGTGAGCTAAGATCACGCTACTGCACTCTAGCCTGGGCAAAGAGGGACCCTGTCTCTTAAAAAAAAAATTAATTAAAATAAGAAAATAAACAATATAAACTATGATATAAAATTTCAAACATATACAAGGGTAGAGAAAGTAGTATAAAAACCTCCTCCTCCTAATGTACTCAACTTCCGCAATTATTTTCTTGGTCAATCTTATTTCATTTATACCCTTACTACCATCCCCTAGCATCACACAGGTGCATATACATATTTTAAAGCAAACCCCAGACATCATAAGATTTTACCCATAATATTTAGCTATTAAATGATTCCTATCAACGTCTTGAATCCTGAGTCTAGATATAAACCACAGGCTACATTTTGCTTCGATATATCACACTGCTCTCAGTTGCTTGTCACAATTGGGAAAGGATGGGTTCTGCTGGCATTTAGTGGGTAGAGGCTAGAGATGCTGCTAAATAACCTACAATGCACACAACCACCCCTACAACAAAGAATTATCCAGCCCCAAATGTCAATAGAGTCCCTGTTGAGAAGCCCTGTTCTAGATCAATATCATCTAAATCATGATGCACATACCTGGGTATATATATTCATAGAGATACTCTGAGGATTCAACATGCTTTAAGGCTATAGTAACATCTACTTCACTACTTTAAAAAAAAAAAAAACTAAATATCTCCCTCCTTTAAAAACAGAATATTTGATATCTAAGAATGTATTAATAACAAACATGTAGGAAGGGTTACTGTAGATCATATCACTTCCTCAGATTCTTTCACTTTCTCAACCAAATGTTCATCCAAACATTCTGCTTGCCACTGTGTTTTCAACTGCTACACAGTTTTCCTTTTTTTAAAAAAAAAAATATATATATTCAGTCATATATTATTTAAATTTTATTCTTAATGGACTATTGGGATAAAGAGAAACAGGAATGCCTATGTTGAAACAGAAGTTAGTAAGGACTACATTCATAAATGGTAATTCTGGAAAGTTGTCACAGGATTCCCTTCACCATATTCATAAGATGCACTCGTCAGATTAACAATCTTATACAGCACATCAAAACTGCAGATACTTGGAGAGCATGAGTTAAAAAGAAAAAAAATCCACTGATGACTTTACCTACTTTGGCTTATCATATACTAGGAATAAAGACTTCTCTCTTCCATAGAATACTATCACAGAGAAATTCTTTCAAATAATAATTGAATCTTTCTCTAATATTTGAAGGAAAAAACATTTTTCATTTTTAAAATCTAAATGAGTGAAATTTTAAGTTGCAAAATGTAAGAATTCTAAATATTACCATGGCATCAATTCACTTTTAAGTCTTCATTGTAATATATATGTGATGCCCAAATCAAACATGAGATGCATCATTTTTAACTTATTTTTCAGGAAAAAGTTTTTAATATAATTTTAAAATTAGAAATAACTCGGTAACGTCCACAACTGGCATGTTTACATACTATGAGTGCAAAGATAATAGTGGTCCAACTTTTACAGAAGATAATTTTATTGAAGTAATAGCTATCAAAGTTTAAAGGTCTCCCCCTCCCCTACTAAAATCCCAGAGTTCGACAAGCAAGGAGTTTAATTTGGGAAGTGGATAAGTTCTAGGTCAAGCATAAAATGATAATCCCTTCAAGTACAAATTATCCTTGAAATCATTTCAACTTCAGTATACACAAGCTGAAGTGCCTCAGGGCAGCCCACAACAATATCTCTGAGTAACAGCATTTTATAGTAAAACTGAATTAAATTTTACTGGAATATACTTCTTGAGTAGCATGACTAGTTTTGATGCACTAGTTTCTCTCCTGTTTTGAAATTTCTCTTGGCCAAACACATGCAGTTAGATAAATGGTAAAATAATGAAATGTGTTGTCTGTTTGACACTTCATCTTTGTAAGAATTCAAACTACAGATAAACTCACAAAAGTAATCCAGTATACATAAAGATTTTTGCAACATGGTTCTAAATAATAAAACTAAGAAAACAGTTGAAATTCCCATAAACTTTTTTTAAAACTCAGCCTAATAAAAAATATAGCATTCATGTAGGGCGCAGTAGCTCACACCCATAATCCCAACACTGTGGGTGTCCAAGGCAGGTGGATTACCTGAGGTCAGGAGTTCAAGACCAGCCTGGCTAATAAGATGAAACCCTGTCTCTACTAAAAATACAAAAATCAGCCGGGTGTGGTGGCAGGCCCCTGTTATCCCAGCTACTCGGGAGGCTGCAGCAGGAGAATCACTTGAACCCGGGAGGAGGAGGTTGCAGTGAGCTGGGCCAAGATCATGCCACTGCACTCCAGCCTGGGCAACAAAGCAAGGCTCTGTCTCAAAAAATAAATAAATAAATAAAAAAATATATAGCCATTCAGTATAATGAAGCTATTAATAAACAATGAGATATTATAAATGTATTAAATATGGAAGCGGAAAAATCTAATACATATTTTAAGTGAAAAAGCAATATGAAAATTCAGCCTTATAATACGATTTCGTTATAATAAAATTTTCTGTTAAGGATACATAAGAAACCCTAGGAAAGCTGTTTGATCTACTTAAGACAGAATGATCTACTTAAGACAGAGGACTGGGGGTATCTGAAGGAGAAAAGGAACTTGCATTTGTTCATTTTTTACTTTCTGTAGTACTTACATTGTCTTTTTAAATGTAGGTGGCAGGTCAGGTGGTACAGGTAGTTCAAATCTAATTAACTCGACTCATTACTACTATTACTAATAGAAACAACAATTATAAAAATAACCAAACAAGGATAACAATAGAAAAACTAATAAAACAATAGGCATAAATCAGCACTGTCACAGATAAACTAAGATATACTGTTACCCTACTTATGAGACCTTATTATCTTCAGTTTATACACGAGAAAATTGAGCCGTAGAAAGGTTTAACTCTCAGACCAGTGCAGTGGCTCGCACCTGTAATCCCAAGCACTTTGGGAGGCCAAGGCAGGCAGATCACTTGAGTCCAGGGGTTTGAAACTAGCCTGAGCAACACAGTGAGACCCCTATCTCTACAGAAAATACAAAAATTAGCTGAGTATGGTGGTGTGTGCCTGTAGTCCCAGCTAGCTGGGAGGCTAAGGTGGGAGGATCCCTTGATCCCAGGAGGCAGAGGTGGCAGTGAGCCAAGATCGCAACACTGCACTCCAGCCTGGGCAACAGAGCAAGACTCTGCCTCAATAAATAAATGTAAATATTTTTAAAGTATTTTTTTTAAAAAGGTTTAAGTATCAAGACAGAGAGTGTTCTATAAACTATACTGCAACTCCCCATGAAATCAGTAAGGACATTTCTTAATGAGTAAAGTCAGTACTCAACTGAACAAACATGAAGAAGTAAAATTTATAGAATAGATTGGGAGCGGTAGTTAATTAATTTAGGAGGATGTTGATAAACTAGCAAAGTCTGTAAATGATAAACCTGTAGAGTTATTGGTGATAAACTAGCAGTCTGTAAATGATAAATCTGTAAAATTATTGGACAATGATTATATTAGTATAATATTCTGCCCAGGTATAGAAAGAGAGGAGGCTTCCTAGCACCTTACAGTAACCCATATCTCATTAACTATACATTTGACATATGGCTTGAAACAGAAATAAATAAGGTTAATAAGTTGGATGTAAAACTTTTGAAAAATTGTTTTAAACCATCAACAATACACAAATAAAAAATAAGTTTTGCTGCTCATTTGTAATTTATTATGTCTAGTTTTCCAAAGCTGGATAAGTCATGGTCAGAAGAGTTTTTATAAATGTAATGTTTTTTATTTTTAAAAAAAGTTCTGCTTATTCAAGCAGAGAAATATAATTTTACTTTTAAAGTGAATTCTTCTTTAAAAGTTTCACTGAAGGCCGGATGTGGTGGCTCACACCTGTAATCCCAGCACTTTGGGAGGCTGAGGCAGGCGGATCACCTGAGCTCAGGAGTTCAAGATTAGCCTGGCCAACATGGTGAAACCCTATCTCTACTAAAAATACAAAAATTATCTGGACGCGGTGGCTCATGCCTGTAATCCCAGCTACTCGGAAGGCTGAGACACGAGAATCACTTGAACCCAGGAGGCAGAGGTTGCAGTGAGCTGAGACTGCGCCACTGCACTCCAGCCTGGGTGACAGAGAGACTCCATCTCAAAAAACAAACAAAGTTTCAATGCAGAGTTTCCGCCTACAAGATAAAAGTTTTCTCAAATAGTCTGAGGTGAGTACCTTTCAAATGTGGAGTCAGTCTTGCATCTCCACAATAAATGATACTTGGGCATCGTATATAATTCTTTTAACATATTGCTGAATTGTATTTGCTAGTATTTTGTTAAGGATATTTGCATCTATATTCATGAGGAATATTTATCTTAAACTTTCTTTGTGTGGTCCTTGTCAGGTTTTTCTATCAGCGTAATACTGACCTCCAAAAGGGGTCTTATACTCTAAGGTTCTGAGGTCTCTAGCTAGTCTACCTTATTCTCTCTACCTTTGGGGATCTTCTAATGCTTGTTTTATATATAACGTACAGAATCTTTATCTGTATTTCACAGGAGAATAGGAATAAGTGAGTCTATTCCATCTTGTCTCAGAAACAGAATATATTAATACTTGTTAATTCAATAAAATATTTAATTTTAAATCATACTGTTTTATTTCCAATTTTGCCACTTCCAGCAGTAATGAAAGCTAACCTATTAACCTTCCTTTTCCCAATTCTTATCCAACATATATAGCTTCATTAAAAAAAGTATAAACTTTAATTTTTTAAAAGTTGTAACTCTGAAACAGTAAATTGACTACACTTGTTATTTCTGCCAAACTATTTTATAACATTATTAAAAATTGAAAGAGTGCAGGCGTGCGCCACCACGTCTGGCTAATTATTTCCTATTTTATAATAATAGGATTTTTGCTCCAGCTGCTGGGAATGCTGTCACACCTTCAGGGTTTGCATCAGCTGAAGAAAGCCTACCAGTCCAAGGCCATGTCCTTCAGGGGTAGCTCATGTCCACTGACTAATGGAGGCAGGTGTATAAAGGTCTAGACATTCTGACCCAATGTAGGACACTTCTCAATGGCCATTTCTGCTACAGAGCTCCCACTGGAATCAACTGAGGCTGATGGGACAACTTTACAAGTCCTATTTCCCTCCATTCCCTTCTACAGGTGTTGATCTCAAAAGAAATCACTAACAAATAACTGCACAATAAGCTCAATCTTGGTATTTACTCCTTGAGAAATCCAACCAGTTACAGTTAAGACAATTCAGTCTTAGGGAAATTAAAAGTAAAAACTAAGGTTGTTGAATATAATGGACACTGGCACATATCCCAGTGATACATGTGACATTAAAGCTCCCAGATACTTCGTCAAACAGGATATTACTACACAATAATTACCTCTCAGGGATGCAGAGAAAAAGGAACAATTATACACTTAATAGGAATGTAAATTAGTACGATCTTTATGGAAAACAGTACATCAATTTCTCAAAGAACTAAAAACAGAATTACCACTCCATCCTGCAATCCCACTACTACTGGGTATCTACCCAAAGGGGAAAAAAATCATTATATCAAAAAGATACCTGTTCTCAAACATTTATCAGCACTATTCACAATAGCAAAGTCACAGATTCAAACTTAGTGTCCATTAACGCAGGACTGGATAAAGAAAATGTGGTGTGTGTATACATACATGTATGTATGTGTGTGTGTGTGTATACATATGTAAAATATATATATATATATATATATATATATATATATATATATGAGGAAATCTTATCTTCTGCAGCAACATGAATGGAACTGGAGGCCATTATCTTAAGTGAAAGAAACTCAGAAAGCCAAATAACACATGTTCTCACTTCTAAGTGGAAGCTAAACCATGAGTACACATGGACATACAAAGTGGAATAATACATTGCAGACTACAAAAGGTGGGAGGGTGGGAAGAGGGTGAAGGTTGAAAAGTTGCCTACTGGGTCCAATGTTCACTATTTGGGTGACGGGTTTACTAGATGGGTACTCCACCACGATGCAACATATGCATGTAAGAAATCTGCACCTGTATCTCCTAAACATATAAAAACAAAAAAATGTTTAATGAATAAATAATATTTTAAAAGTAATAATTACTTCTTGGAGGTAGAGAAAGGATGGACTTGGGTGGCAAAAGAACATGTTAGCTTTATCAGTATATGCTACTATTTGTTTTACAAAGAATATATTTGTGCTTCTCTTCAGAGGGTTATTTTTTTTCCCCAGAGTTAAAAAAAAAAAAAACCTAGAAGCAAAAACTTGACCAAAATGTTATTAATTCTGGGTAACAGAACAAAAGTGATTATTAGTTTCTCCTTTGTGTTTTCAAATTTCTCCAAAGAAATAAATAATGAAGTTTTTACTTTCAATGCCCCGTATCTGTCATCATGGGAACCCTTTTTGCTTTTCCCTATTATGTCTGTTCACCTTTGGGTTGCTACAAGTGCTAACAGATAAACGAAGATTTCTAAGGGCATATTTCTCTTTATTCTCTTACAAATCTTGCCAAATTCCAGGGCTAATATTCAGCCTGCTCATCAGTATCACATTTTACCAGTTAAAATACTGACAGAATTCTACACCAGTTAAGTTCTGCTTCCTTGAAGCCCCAGAATGCCTACCCCATGCAACCCTTCACCATGACACAGCACAGCAGGGGACCCCTAGAACTCCACCCCAAATCTATGTGTGACGTCAGTTCTGACCAGGCCATACCAGGTGCTGGATATTTTTAACATCACTCCAGCCAATCCTTCCCTCAAATCTACATAAAAATGCTGGCAATTCTTGCAATTCTTATAGATTTTACTATAACTCCTGTAACATAAAACAAAATGTAAAGTGACTGCATAATCAGCATTAAACAGAATTCCTAGAGGGCATGTTCAAAACTCCTGCTGACTTTTGCTTGTAACAGAATATAGATAAATACAAAGTAATATAAACAAGCAATGTCATATTAGAAATTAATCATTACAAAATGTCTTTCTAGAGTGTAGTCTGTACCCATCCTTTAATTATAGCTGCATAAGCCCCACATTACAAGGGTTTCCATTTAGTATCCCACTAATATTAAATTATCATTATGGATTGTAACCTTTATCATAATTATATCATAATTGTGTTGAACTTGTCTTTTATGGCTTAAAAAGTCATCATAAATGTTACCAAATAATATTTAATGAGTTCTACGTAATTATACAGTTCCTGAAAAATATTTCTAAAATACTTATATATTCTAGTACATAAGACTCTTACCTCAGCTCTTTTCAGCATTTCCCATTTATTCAATATTTTCATGGCAAATACTTTATCTGCATTTTTCAGTTTTACTACAGCAACCTAGAAAAGATAAAGGAAATATAAATTTTAAAATATGACAAATAATAATTTTTTCAGCCATCCATTTTCCTTTTTCCTCTCTGTAAAAAAGTACCAATTATCAATTATTTCAGTGCAGTTCAAATTCTAAGATCCTAAACTTAACAATGTTGTCAGATGAAAAAGTTAGTGAACACGTGCCAAACCAGTAACTGTATTTGTGAACACTATATTAGTTGTTAAGTATACATTATGTCCCCCTTTTCGAGTTTTCTGCTCTGGAATTTAAACTCAGTATCTACTATCATTAGAAACTGAACAAAATGTTCAACAGGAAAGAACTACAGCTTATCAAATAATGCATGCAAAATTCCAATACCATGCTACAAGGAAGGCCTGATGCCAAAACAAATATGTTCTATGAGGATCAAACAATATGAAATAAACTGAAAACAATCCTATTTTTCATACCACATACTCTTACATACTATACCGTAATGCACACACACACATATGTGTACACATACCTAAATAGCAATTAAAACTAATAATTTTACAAAAACTAGACTTTACACATCCCTTCCAAAAAGAAAAAAAAAGGAACATATATTTCTGTATTTTATATTTCAATTGTGGATCAAAAACTATCAAATACAATAAAATCCCTTTCTCACTCTCAACAAACTGATGACATTTCTATTTCTATATCTCTGCTTCAGTTTAACCAGATAATTTCTAAGTGCACTTCCAGCCTATAGGATTTACCACAGGCCTGAGGCTCGCCTACAAAAGAGAAAGACAAAGGTTGAGCGAAACCGTTTCCAGTTACTGGAGGTGGGTGGGGAGGAAGAGAAATGCTACCCTAATATGCAGCAAGGGAGGTCAAACTATATGCAGCAGATCTTCAAACTGCTGTTCAATGGGATATTTCCAAAATTAGAGAATAGGTTTAAATTCAAGTGCCAAAAAAAAACTTAATAGCAAATGTGAATATCAAGGTTATTTAATAAATTTATATTTGAATCAGACTGCAATAAAAGTAATACGACCATATAATTACAGTAAGTTTATAAATACTGAATACTTTTTGGTAATTGTTATAAGTGGTTATAACGACTGTGATTATAGTTACTCATCAATTAAAATGGTGAGAAAGAAAAGGAGGTATCTCAATTTCAAATGCAATCACTTTAGTCTTCTGTCATATTTGGAGAAATGATGGGTCAATTACTGTTCTCCCAATGAGCTCATACTTAAACAAGGATGTAATGAAGAGTAAGGAAAAACCTAAAACATTGTTTCACTAAGATCTCTAAAAGGATGAAAATAACACTTGAGCTATGGCTTAGACTCTAAAATCAAACCCTGCACGACTGGGAGTGCACTTGGACAGAGGGACAGGAGCACTAAACTATACAAGCCTAAATTTAGGGTGGGGAAAACACACAAAACGCTATCACTTACAGCTTCTTATTCTGATTTAGGGAAGAATAGCTGAAAGACTCCAAAACTTAGGTATCTTCCCCCTCCTAAGGTCACAATGCGAGAAAAGTGCCAGCAGTACTCTACAATTCACCAATTTTCTATATGTATAAGTATGTAAGCATCTGATGATAACTACTAATAACAGTAGTGGTAGCAGTAGTACCCACTCAATACTGCTAGTATAAATCTACTAGGAGGAGAAGTGCGTTCTAAATGCCAGGCACTATGCTAAGAGTTTTATATAGGTCCATAATCTCTTATCTGCAATTCTAAAAGACAAAAGGTTTTCATAACTCATTTGGCAGCATGTAGTAACACCAGGCTATTGATATTCTTGTTTTTTAATCTCACTTTATATAAAAACAAACATGCTTCACTGAAGAAACATGAATATATCTGTTTATGAAGTGCTGCTCCAAACCCCAATGGGAATGTTATATAAAATAGAGTATACACACTAAATTACCCATCTAAAATCCAGAAATATTGGAACCAAAACAACCTCTGGATTATACAGCTGTGCAGTAGAAATAATGATAATGCCTAATGTTTACTGAACACTCAAACACTTAGCTAGCGTTTACTGCGGGCTGTTTTGTGGAGTGGTGACAGCATGGATTCTGAAGATAGACTACTTGGGTTTGAATCCCGCTTTTTTCATTAGCTGTATAACTCTTGACAAAAAACTTAACCTTTCAATACTTCAGTGTCCTAATTGTCATGATAACGGGGTTAATAACAATACTTTATATAACTGTGGTAAAGATTTTTAAAATTAATAAAAGTATAATCCTTGTACTTGGGATTACTGACCACTAATTATTGAGGTGTAACTGCTCAGGGCCAAAATGAGATCCATTATACACACCTGTGCAGTCATCAGGGCTGCCATACTGCTGCAGGGTAAAAAACATTTTCAAGTTTTTCAAGGGCCTGGTGCTTCGTAAGCGTTCAGTAAGTGTTAGCTATGATTATATGCCAGGCATTGCACTAAGCACAGTATGGCCCAATCTCTTCACTGCCATTTACTCTACCTCTAATATGTGGCAAGGAATATAACTCTCAATTTCTTCAGTTTCTTCAACTACCAAAATAAAAAACCTTTCATCTCTTTAATTTCTAACTTTCTATAATTTTATACTTATGACATATATATTTACATAGAAATATGGATAGAATTGCCCTCAATTGAGTGTATCTATCCACAAATAAAAACCAAACCACAATATTCACCAGTGTGGTTTGCAATAGTAAAATATTGAAATGAACTTAAATATTCTAAATTTTCATTTTGACTAAATATGACATATCACAGTATGATAGAAAATTACTCATACACTTGAAAAAAATTACTGAGGAATGTTAATAGGGAAAAGTTCACAGTATAATGTTAATGAAGTTTATTAAAGTGTGTACACTGTGGCTTTTTTCTCTCTGTATATATGTACACACACATAAAATATGTACCATAAATTTCTATGCTTTATGTATATTAAGAGAAGAATCCAAATATTAGAAGATCAGGTATTTCTAGGTGAGGCAATTTCTACTTGCTTTTCTACATTTTCCATATAAAACATAAAATCTGAAGCATGGAATGAAGTAGTATGGGATACCACATCACATCCTGATCATGAAATGATCATAAATTATCACGGTATTGTGGTGTAACTGCTAAGGGCTAAAATGAGACCCGTTCTACACATCTGTGGTCATCAAGAATGCCATGCTGCTGCCAGGTGAAAAACATTTCAAAGCTATCTTATAACAGTTTCACGAGCTACCTAAAATCTTTTCTGCAATAAGGTAAGTGTGGTGAAATAAAAGTCAGTTCAGGAAATATTCTTGAATTATCGAATTGATAAATGATGAGGAAAGAATATGAAGCTTACAAAGTAACAAAATAAAATCAAACTGATGTTGGTTTAACACTGCAAGTCATATTCATATTCATTTCAGGAGCTGAAAATCAAGAAGAGGAGCATTCTCTTAGAACTCTAACTTCAGGTCCTATATTTTCAAGAACCACAGCTAACATATAAGAGTGTAGTATGTTAAAACGTCCTTTCTTGTTTAGCTTGATCAAAATTAAAAGTACATCTAGTATGAACTGCAAGACTATAATTTAACACAGAACAAAGACATATGTTTAAAAATACTAGCAATATCTCAAAAGACTTCACAGTAAAAACATGATGTTAGAAAAACTCTAAACACTACAGAAATAATCACTAAGTGACAAATTTATACAAGTCAGTTCTTAAACACAATGTACTATCATTTGAAGCTACACACTGTAGTTACAAATTGTAGTTACAGAATGCTGTAACAATATTTTATGTTCATTCTTAATTTACAGGTTGTAGAATACAGAAACTGTTGCCATGGAGTTCTATAAATTTAGTTTTCCTGTGTATAGCAAGAATTCATTCACCATACCTCCTCTGTTCCAACTCATTCCAAGCTACCATTATATCTTGCCTGGGGCTGGGCATGGTGGCTCATGCCTGCAATCCCAGCACTTTGGGAAGCGGAGGTGGGTGGATCACCTGAGGTCAGGAGTTCAAGACCAGCCTGGCCAACGTGGTGAAATCCCATCTCT
The DNA here is from genome assembly GCA_036589455.1 of Ateles fusciceps. Classification (NCBI taxonomy): domain Eukaryota; kingdom Metazoa; phylum Chordata; class Mammalia; order Primates; family Atelidae; genus Ateles; species Ateles fusciceps. The sequence goes on from JAZHEH010001979.1 coordinate 15,941,125, forward strand.
ACTAAAAATACAAAAATTGGCCAGGTGTGGTGGTGGGTGCCTGTAGTCCCAGCTACTAGGAAGGCTGAGGCAGGAGAATCACCTGAACCCTGGAGATGGAGTTTGCAGTAAGCCAAGGTCGTGCCACTGCACTCCAGCCTGGGCAACACAGTGAGACTCTGTCTCAAAAAAAAAAAAAAACAAAAAAAAACCACACACACAAACTTGCCTGGACTGTCCTACCTGATCTCTCTACTCCTGCCCTCTCATCCCACAATCCAATCTAACCTCAACACTGAAGCCACAGTTGGTCCTGTTGAAATGTAGCTCAGATCATGGCACTCTGATGATGACATTCCTCTGCTCTACAGCTTTCAATGGCTTCCCACCTCTCTCCAAGTAAAAGTGAAAATCCTTACTATGCCTTATAGGGCCAACATGTTCTGGCCCTCCACCCTCCCTGACCTCATGCTACTTTTCCCCCTGGTTCACTCTGCTTCAGCCATAATGATCACCTTGCTCAATCCCAACTGATAGCCTTTGCACCTGCTGATCCCTAGGCCTGGAATACTCTACCCCCCACAAAGCCACACAGCTTTCTCTCTCACTCCTTCACTGAAATGTCACTTTACCCTAGACATTTTCTAACCCATTTCTTTGCTTCCCTTTCCCATTAGTTCTTACCATATTTCATGAACTATATATTCTATTTATGTATTTTGTTCATTGTTTGCTTCATTCACTACAATATTAGCTAATGAGGGCAGGGATTTTTTTTTTTCCTATTTGTTCACTAGTACATGCCTAGTACTTGGGAACCTACAGGTACTCAACAAACATCAGCTGAATTAATGACGAATGGTAATCTATGTTGGTATATATACATGCAAAGTTGAACAGCACCAACATTCTCAGCTGCAAGTATACAACTAAACTGATACTAAAATTCAAAAATAAGGTATTATGACAGAAGAGATACAACTGTAATTTTGTGATTTATTAAACGTCTGTCAGCTTATTCCAGCTCATTCTGCTCTCTTAACAGGCATCAAAGTCTTGACTTCACAACTTGGTCTTCATTATCTTTCATCTGTTGCTGCTCACTATTTACTGTTTGCCTTTGTAACCTTTTAATTTCCCCTATATATCATCTACTATCATTTATGATTAATAACAAAAAACAACTCTTATTTATAGAAAGCTTTGTCTATGCCAGGCGCTGGACTAAGCTTATTACATATATTACCCCTCATTTAATCCTTACACCAATCTAAAGTAGATTCTACAATCCCTACTTAAATTAATAAACTAATGTTTGCAGAATTAATAGTGACAAAATTAATAAGTAATAGAACCAGAATATGTACCCTGGCTATCTGATAAGAGAGCTAATATATTTTACTATTCTGAGTACTGAATAGTTGTATAGGTACTGAGTTCTCTTCCCATTCATCATACCTATAATTCTGATACCTATTGACACATGTTAATGGTGATCATTATAAAATGTGTTGAAATCACTGTATTTGTGTTTTTAAAAACTGTTCCGTGAGTGACCAATTTGTGTTCAAAATATTTACTAAAAAATTGGGGAGGGAACTAAGTATTATCTTTAATAAACAAACTAAAAACACTAAAGAGTTTATTAAATCAGCCAGAGATACCCTTTCTATGGAGACACAATTTATATATTCAGTAGCAAAAGTCAAAATATTTTAAAATTGGGACAGCATGGGCATCAATCAGTCAGAACAAACACCGGCTATAAAATACACTATGCCCATACCAGTTTGCCCATACCAGTTTGCCCCTAAAGACTGAAGACTAGCACCATCAAAGGTGGATCATGCAATATAACTTCAAACTTCTTTTACTCTCTCATGAATGCCACGAGAGCCAGAATAAAAGAGTTTTTAAAGAAGAATGAATGGCTAAAGGTAATTCTCCTTTCAGACCCTAGAACTGGATTATGCAGACAGGTAAGAGCCTAGTTATAGTAATTAGAGGAAGCAAGCTAATTAAAAGCTTTTGACACCTGAAGCAGGGGTAGCAGGCCAAAGCAGCAAGCTTTCACAACAAGCTCTGAAGCCCAGAAGCCTTGAAGCTGCCGGAGCAAGACTGGAGCAGGCAGAAGCGGTGAGCCACCAGGAAACTGTTGACAGGCAACACCCAGGGCGTAAGTTAAAGGTTTTCCTGAAAGCAAAAAGGAAAACCCAGCGTTAAGTTAAGCAGTAACTAACAACAATTGAGTTGTAGAGAGAAGGTTTGTAATTCACTGAGCTGCTGAATTTAAATTATATCTTGCTGTTTCCCACAATGTATGCATTTCTTATAGGAATTACATAAATGATGCATTTATTTTCATGGATTTTTTTTTTAAAAAGAGCATAACTGATAGAAATGCTCCTATCAACTATTCATGCAGAGGCGAACCTATCTCCTGGGCCTATATATCTATTGACAAATTCCTGGTAGAAGACAAAACATCTGGGAGGAAATGATTATCTCTTTAGGGTCTCTTCATTTCTAAACCTACTAGTTCATAAACACTACAAGGTATGTAAGCCCAGCAGAGATATTTTCATCAGGAACGAATAAGCAGTAAAGCTCATAATCCACCCAATACTACCTTTCTATACAAAATTAATTCTGTCTAAAATAACAGAGTAAATTAACAGCAACCTGTTGTTTTTATTTTACATATTTTAATCAATACATACATAGAGCAAGAACATACCAAAAAAAAACAAAAACAAAAACAAAAATTGTTTAAAGACATTTCACACTAAATCTCAAATATTATCAGTCACACGTAAAGTGCTCTGACTTGATACTGGATGTTTAAATGGCACTGGCCTGTGACCAGGCAGGACTTGACTCATTGCTGTACTGCTATCTGCTGCCACCAACTCCCCAGCCCTGTACTCCATTCTTCAATTCTTCAAGTATTAGGACAGTAAAGCAAATTTGGCTGTCCTTAACTAACTGCCTTACTTATCCTAACGAGCAACTGCAAGTAATTTTTCAAATCTCTGTCTTTTTCTTTTCAGTCTCTTAAAAAAAAAAAAGTCATGAGATATATATATGGTCCTTAAATCTTTTTATCATTGCTTTTTTTTTCCATAGCTCAATCTCAGCTGAGCCCTCAAATTGACCTCAAGTCCTGAGATTAATTCTTTCACTCTCAACAGAACTTTATCAATCTTCCAAAATGTTCTGTACCACCCTGCCATGACAAACTATCCCACTTCTGTCCTATCTATTCTCCACCAGCAATTAATGACCTGCTTGCCTAATGTAGGTAACAAACCTTTCACATTCCCTCAGGCCATTTCTAAATGTTTTTGCACTTCCATACCTCTTTTCTTTTTGAACCCTACCACCTTTCAGGGCTAACAGTATCATTTGAGATCTTGATCCCAGACCCTCTCCTTCCTTCCCTTCTTGTCCTTATTCCATTAAAAATGTATGTCCTGCTCTCAAGCCCCCTTCTCCTGGATATCAATTGAAAAACTTTTCCAAGACCATTCCCCATCGAAGAACAAAAATATAAACAAAAACGTCACCCCCATTTTACCTTTTTCTCAAGGAACATTTACTACATCCCTTTCTACAACACATCATTTCTCCAGAAAGCACATTTTAAAAGAGTAGTACATGCTTGCTTTTTCCATTTGCTCATCATTTGTTTGCTTCTCAACCTCTTTCAAACACCTATTTCAAACTATTTTTTATTTCACTCTACTATACTGAAATTATGCTCTCAAAGTTCAATAATAACTTTCTAATTTCCAAATAAATTGTTCTCAATTCTCATCTGCTTTAAGCTCTCTTCATTACTGGACACTTCTGACAATTAATATACCACTAATTTTTCTTTTGCTGTAACCTGTTAAATACTGTTCCCCAAGGTATCTCTACTCCACCTTTTTTACATCTCTCCTTCCTGACTTACATTATCTATTCCAAAGCCTCAGTGAATACCAACCTAAATCCCCATCTCTTGCTATCTAGACCCTTATTTCTAGTTGCCTACTGGTCATTCTCCCTAGCATGTTCAGCAAATGTCTTAAATGTAAGAAGTCAAAAATCTGTATACCAAATTCACTCAAGTTGCAAATCTCATCATCTATGAATTATACTTTTAACTTATCACTAACATTCAAAGTTGACTTTTTTGAATCTGTTTCTCCCACCCACCCTTCTTTCCCACTACCGCTGGCCTAGTTCAAGCCCTCATTATTTCAACTTAAAAATGATAATGGGCTTTTTTACCACCTTACTATATGCTGTACGTTATGCTAACTGCTGAGAACACAAAGTTGAATACAAAGTTTGTTGAGCTCAGAAAACAATACTCCAAAATGAAGGACTCAGCAGCATTAGACACAGAAGCTTTTCTTTGACCTTCTGCTCTCTCAGTCCCATTCTCCCCCAAGGTAAGCCACAGAAACTAGAATCCCTCTTCTCTAGGTCATAGAAACTAGAACCCCCACTTCCTGAAAGCCAGCTATAAAACCTAAAAATACTACTCTAGTCTTCCCTCAGCCTTTCAGTATAAAAACTGGCCACAAGGAAATTATTGCCAGGCATGGTGGCTCATGCCTATAATCTCAGCACTTTGGGAAGCCAAAGCAGGAAGATTACTTGAGCCCAGGAATTCGAGACCAGCCAGGGCAACATAGGGAGACCTCGTCTCTAAAAAAAAGAATTTTTTTAATTAGCCAGGCGTAGTGGTGCATGCTTGTGATCTCAGCTACTTGGGAGGTTGAGATGGGAGCTTGGTCAAGACTGCAGTAAGCTGTGATTGCACAACTACATTCTAGCCTGGGTAACAGAATGAAACCGTCTCAAAAAACCTGGCCAGGCACAGTGGCTCATGCCTGTAATCCCAGCACTTTGGGAGGCCCAGGTGGGCAAATCACTTGAGGTTAGGAGTTCAAGACCAGCCTGGCCAATGTGGTGAAACCCCCTCTCTACTAAAAATACAAAAAATTAGGCAGGCATCTGTAGTTCAAGCTACTTGGGAGGCTGAGGCAAGAGAATGGCTTGAACCTGGGAGGCAGAGGTTGCAGTGGGCCAAGATCTCGCCATTGTACTCCAGCCTGGGGAATATAGCAAGACTCCATCTCAAAGAAACAAACAAACAAAAAAAAAACTATCAGATTTTATCTGTTTCATTGCAGGTCATCAGACCCCCATTCCAGAGAGGATCCTGCCCCACACCTGAAAGGAAGGAATGCTGCACAGAAAGGCCAAGAAAACTTTAGACAGACAGGCCTTGCTGGGTTTCCTACTCAGTCTGTTAGCATTACATCATACCCTTTTTTTCTCCAATCATATTTCTACACAACCGTCTACACTTTGTTGAACCTAAGCATAAAAATGGACAATTCCCCCTATATTTTGGGGTCTTCATCATAAAGGTTCCCATGGATACACATTAAATAAATACGTATGCCTTTTCTCCTATGAATCTGCCTTTTGTAAGTTAATTTTTCAGCAAACTTTCAGAGAGCCAAAGGTTGGAACAATAACAAGGATTGGACCCTTGGCCCCCACAAGTTCTTGTCCCCAAAATTCTCACAGTCCAGTGTGGAAAAGACACCTAAACAGTACTGCATAGAGTACAATAACAGTACTACAGGCAGAGGAGAGATAAAAATCAGGCTCCTATAAAAAGCAGAGATATCCTTGACCCCCCAAGTGGGAGTAGAGGAGGAAAGTGTGAAGTATGTGAATATGTATGTTAAAAGTTTTTTAAATGAAGTGACTGACACCTGAGTCTTACATAGTGAACTCCAGAAAAAGGGGACTCACATGGATGTGACTGAGAACAGGGGATAGTTTGGAAAGTAGGGACAGCATAAGCAAAGCACAGAGGCAGGAAATAGTGTGTGGGGGGAGAAGATATGCAGGACAATAAGCAATTTTCTTTCCTAGGAACATAAAGAGCACAATAGGGAGTAGCAAGAAATGGTGCTGAGGGGTCCAAAGAGTAGAGAAGCTTGTATGTCATGTTAATAAACTAGAACCTTAAAAATATAGATAACGGGAACCACTTTGCATAGATGGTTTTAGCTCGATCACTCTAGCAGCTTTGTGAAGAATGGTTTTAAGGCAGGGAAAGAAATTAGAAAGTTATAGCAGTAATTGAGGTGACAGGATCTAACTGAGAAAAAGAGGAAGAAACTGGGGAAATACTGAGGATATAAAAGGTGGTGAGTGGTGAGATAGGAAGACCAGAGAGTAAAAAGTCCAGAACCCCCCCCTTTGTCCCCTTTGTCCCCTTCTCTATCCAATCCTTCCTCAACACTATCACAATTATTACCTTTCTAGAAGAGTTCCAGTTATACCACTACAGATGGTCTCCAACTTACAATGGTTCAACTTACGATTTTTCAATTTTTTGACTTTACAAAGGGTGCAAAAACAACATGAATAGAAAGCCATGTGAGACTCTTTCAGGATGCTGGGCAGCTGCAGCGAGCCACAGGTCTCATGCAACCAGGAGGGCAAACAACCAATACTCTACACTGTACAGTATTGCTAGGTGACTGTGCCCCACTTGGAGGCTAATAACATAAGTGTTCTGAGCACATTTAAGGTAGGCTAGGCTAAGGTATGTAGACTATAATGGTTAGCCATATTAAATACATCTTCAAGACTTAAGGTATTTTCAACTTACAGTGGGTTCATTGGGACATAACCCTTTCAAAAGACAGGTGGCATCCGTACTCTGCTTTTATTTTTTTTTATTTATTTTACGAAGTTTTTGTATTCTGCTTATTAACATTTTATAGGACTCCAATTCCTACAGAATAAAGGTCCTTATCACAGCATATCAAGCCATTCATTGCTTTGCCCAAGTGATCTTTATTTTTTATTTTTTTATTTTTTTTGAGAGTTTCAGTCTCGTTGCCCAGGCTGGAGTACAATGGCACAATCTTGGCTCACTGCAACCTCTGCCTCCCAGGTTCAAGCAATTTTCCTGCCTCAGCCTCCCCAAGTAGCTGGGATTACAGGCGCATGCCACCACACCAGGCTAATTTTGTATTTTTAGTAGAGGTGGGGTTTCACTCTGTTGGCCAAACTGGTCTCGAACTTCTGACCTCAGGTGATCCACCCACCTCAGCCTCCCAAAGTACTGGGATTACAGGCATGAGCCACCATGGCCAGCTTTTCAAGCCTCATCTTTCACCACCACCACCACCAAAAACCTTATATTCCAGTCAAAAGATCATTCTCTGCTCTCTGAATAAACAGAAAAGCACTTAAAAGGGAAAAAAACTCTTTTGATCCTCATAAATATGCTATAGAAAATTTATAAAATTAAAGTGTGAAGAAAAACAGCCACAGATAACATTATTTGGGATTACAAAACTAATATGACATCATACAACCTTTTTATGTCTTTCCAACTTACAAGTCCTCTTCCAGAAATTTATTCTTAGAAAATCATTTGACGTATAGTGAAAGCATTAGGTACAAAAAACGTTTTAGAAGGCATTGATAATATGGAAAAAAAATACAACACATTCTTTCATTCAAGCTACAAATATATATTGAGCACCTGCTATGCACTAGACACTGTGGCAGGTGCTGGGAAACTGCAATGAGCTAACAGACAAAAAAATAAATATATTCATGGAGCACACATTCTAGCTTAACAATACGGAAATGGTTAAATAAATTATCAAATACCCACATGATAGACTTTTATGGGGCCATAAGAAATCAAGTTTACAAAGAAATATTTCAATACGTAGGAAAAAGACAGACTATTTGGTAAGAAAAAATTCATTATATTTTTATAAAACTACATCAATTTTATTACCTGTGAATAGAAATAAAATTAGAAAAATATCCCTCAAATTACACAAGTGGGTATCAATGCTGTGTACCTCTCCTTCTTGGTGATTAAACTGTGACCCTACTCAAGGGCATGTAAATTACTGGATTATAGTAGATAATTAATAAGTATTACTTTCATTAGTCAAAACAGGGAAGCATGAAAGAAAAAAAGAACTCCATTTTCCTATGTTTTTAGCCCCAATAAGGAAAATTACATTTAAAAGCACTGTGCTAAGTAGGGAACAAAACAAATAAAAGAAATTCACTCCCGGACCTCACAGAGATTGTACTTTATTGGTGAACACAAACATTAAACACATCAATAAGGAATTTAATAGTTCTAAGTATAAGTGCTAGGAAGAAGTTGTATAGGTGTTCCCATCTCCCCATTAGAAAAACAAAAGTATCTTACATTTTTATTCCCACTTTCATAAACTCATTCATTTCCTGACTTCATTCTTGTATTTAGTTCCTTCGCTGATTTCTTTCTGCCATCTCAATTCTTTCAATGATTTCCAAATATGGAATCATTTTAAAGACGCAATAGGTAATGACAAATACATTTGGTGAAGCAGGGAATACCTCTGATTTCCTTGAAAACACAATAATTAGTAATATTGGTCTTAAATATAATGCATTAGTCATTTCAAAGTATCTGAAGAAACTGTACCAAAGGAGATGAGTGCTTGGGCAAATCACACTGCTCTGCTTCCCTTTTCTGTAAAATTTATCCTGCTACCTTTTTCTTCCTAGAGTTCAAGTTACAAGTATGTGGAAACATCCTGCCTCACAAGCAAGAGAGGCTCCACCCTCTATCTTAGATTCAAGAGGCAAATGTTGAAAAACAAAAATGAGTCATTCCCTTTCACTTCACTTCTGTCCTTGTAATAAACTCAAATAGATAAGGACTCAAGATCTGTCCTCTAGCAACTGGCCTGGATACCCATATTTCAATATTGTTCTCTGTTGCACTAGCCAATTAGTTTGAAGGCTGGCTGGAAACCTCAAGTCAGCTAGCTGGATGCATATACTTGGAGTCTACTCTGAGATCCCAATTTAGAACCAAACTTTGCATTTAGGAGAAAATAATTGGAAGTCTCCAGTTTGGCTCCAAATTTAAGTCTTGATTCCTTTTAACAGAAAATCCAATAATTTTGAACCTTACCTAGCTCTAGCTTACTAGTTAAAACCCAGAAGCAAAGAGAAGAGGTTTGAACCTCACCTCCTTGCACAGCTCAAACAGGATGCAATTATGTCATAGCCCATAGATCAAAAGTATCAAAACTTCCAGGATCTTTGGTACAAGGAATGAAGACTTTCATCAATGACATGTAGAGGCAGAAACAGGGATGATTTGGAATTCTCAAAGGATGGAAACACTGAAGTAGTATAAAAAACCTCAGCAGTGAAGACCAGCCAAGAAATACCCAATTACTGAAGAGTAAGAGCCAAGAACATTGACTTTTGTTGATGTTTTCTTTTTAAGTTAGTATTTAAATAGTCTAAATAGAGACTGTTTTGAGACGGCCAACTAGGGACCCTCATATACTTCCCTCCCACCTTTAATCTCATGAGATGACAGACAATATAAGTTGCTAAAAGTAATAAACCATAATAACACTGGAAAGTAATGAGAGTAACATCAGCTGATGAGATACTTTAAAGAATTCCTGAAATCTAAGATAAACAGAATAGGGTTAAATGGAGAGAAAAGAAAATGGAGAAACTACACTGCAGAATAAAATTAAGGTAAGAGCAATTACATAGAGAGTTAAAGCTGAAAATCAAAACCCAAGGAGTCAAGACAGCTAATAGGGAAATTATCAATGTATAGACTCCAAATTTTATTATTTTTGGTATAAGATACAATTGGTATACTTAAAAAAAAGTATAAAACAAAAAGGAAACTACTAGAAACAAGGTAATCTGATAAGGTAGCTGGTAACAAAAGATAATTAATATTAATGAAACAGGATATATAAACAAATACCTTTCATATTTTTTTAAGAAAAAGAAAAAAAAAGTAGAAAATATTCTATCAACAGCTACAAAAAAAAACTAGTAAGGAATGTAAAATATGAGTAAAAAGTTTATAAAATTGGCCACCTTTCTTCTCTGAAATTATAAATCATATTGTAACCAAAAGAAGACTGGGCTTCAATTCTCCTCTATCTGTAAATTTCATATTATCCAATGAAAATAACACTTTTTAAAGTAGACAAGTTGAGACTAATGTTCATATGAAAAAACAAAAACTTCAATTTCTGGCAATATGGAAGATTAGATACGTTTAATTACTTTCCTGTATATCATAAATGTGAGAAACTGTTAAAACAATCATTTAAACACATTTCTGAGTGAGATGAAACAAACTGCATCATCAGCATCAAAATTAAGCACATCTAAGAATACTAAAGGATAAGCAGGCATCATAGCTGGCTTTCACTCTGATGGTTTCTGCCAAACTTTGGAGACTTTGAATTTTCCCTTTGGTGACCATAAAACTGGTAAAGACAGGAAATAAAGGTTAGATAACATAGAAGGTGGAAATCTAACAGGGAACCATATACAAAAACTGTGTCCTAAAACTAAGTGGACTTAGAATAGTTACAGTATACAAGGTCCATATACCAAAAAAAAAAAAAAAAAATCAACTGCACATCTATACACTAGTAAATAGTAAATGCTCCATGTGTACTAAACAAGAAACAAGTAGTCATCAGTGTGATTCAGCATAATGTACTATGTCAATTATGTTGAGGTTGTTCACATCCTTTATCCTTAATAATTCTTGTCTACTCGTTCTATTGGCTAACAGGAACAGAAAACCAAATACCACATGTTCTCACTTGTGTGAGCTGAACAATGAGAACACATGGATGCAGAGAGGGAAACACTACACACTGAGGCCCGTGGGTTGGGGAGGTGAGGGCCAGGGGGAGAGAGAGCATCAGGATAAATAGCTAATGCATGTGGGGCTTAATCACCTAGGTGATGGGCTGACAGGTACAGCAAACCATCATAACACATGTTTACCTATGTAACAAATCTGCAGGTATTTCACATAAATGGAATCATACGGTATGTGACTTTTTGTTCTGACTTCTTTCACTTAACATGCTTTCAAGGCTCATCCATATTATAGCATGTATCAGTACTTCTTCATTCCTGTGTGGCTAGATAATATTCCATCATATGAATATACATTTTGTTTATGCATTCATCAGTTGATGGACAATTTGGATTGTTTCCACTTTCTAGCTATTATAATTAAGGGTGCTATGAACATTCATATACAAGTTTTTGTGTGTACCTACATTTTCAATTCTCTTGGGTTTGTACACATCTAAGAGTAGAATTGCTGGATCATATGGTAATTCTATGTTTAACATTTTGAGGAACTTTCAAATTGCTTTACAAAGTGGTTACGCTATTTTACATTCTACCAGCAATGCATAAGCTTTCCAGTTTCCCTACATCTTCATCAATACTTGTTACTGTCTTGCCTTTTAATTACAGCCACCTTACTGGGTGAGAAGTGGTATCTCACTGTAGTTTTGACTTGCATTTCTCTAATGACCAGTGGTGATGTTGAGCATGTTTTCATGTACACATTGTCCATAAGCATAACTTCTTTGGAGAAATGGCTATCCAAATCACTTGTCAATTTTTAAATTAAGTTGTGCTTTTATTGCTGAGTTATAAAGAGTTCTTTTATTATAGACACTGGGCCCTCATCAGATATATGATTTGCAAATATTTTCTCCCAGCCTGTGAGTTGTCTTTACTTCCCTGATGGTGTTTTTTAGAGGTACAAAAGTTTTTAATTCTGATGAAATCTTATTTTTCCTGTTTTTTCTTTGATGCCTGAGATTTGGTGTCATATTGCCTAAGCCAAGGTCACAAAATTTTACACCCATGTTTTCTTCTAAGAGTTTCATAGTTTTATCTCTTACATTTATGTCTATGACCCATATTGAGTTAATTTTTGTATATGATATGAAGCAGAGTCCAACTTCATGTGGATATCCAGTTGTCCCACATTGTTGAAAAAAAAAACCAAAACTGTTTTACCTCCTTGGTCTCAGCACCCTTGTCAAAAACCAATCATCCATAAATGTAAGGATTAATTTATAAACTTTGAATTCTTTTCTATTGATTTATATATAATCCTTATGCCAGTACCACACAACCTTGACTACCACTGCTTTGCAGTAAGTTTTGATATCAGGAAGTGTGAGTCCTCCAACTTTGTTCTTTTTCAAAATTATTTTGACTATTCTGTATCTCTCAAATTTCCACATAAATTTTAAAATCAGCTTGTCCATTTCTACCAGAAAGGTACCTTGAATTTTTATAGGGATTGTACTGAATCTGTAGATCAACTTGGGGAATACTGCCATCTTAAAAATACTAAGTCTTCTAATCCATGAATATGCAATGTCTTTTCATTTGCCTAGGTCTTCCTTAATTTCGTTCAGCAATATCTTACAGTTTTTGCTTTCATTTAAAGGTACTGCTACTGGGCATAAAGTCTTAGATTGATCAGTTTTCTTCTTTCAGTAGTTTAAAATGCCATTTTCCATTATCTTCAACTTCCATCATTTCTGTTGAGAAGTGAACTGTCTTATTGCTTTCTGGAAGTTACATGTCCTTTTCCGCTAGGTATTATTAAAATTTTCTATCTCTGGTTTTCAGAGTTTTACTGATATGTGCCTGGGTGTAATTTTCATATTTATCCTGTCATGGAGTCATAAGAATGGATTTGATTACAACTGAGCTTCTGTCTTATAATGACAGATGCATTTCCATTTGTCCTTACACCCAAAGGTGACAGGCCTTCAAGGATCTAAACTGAATACCTACAATACTTAACAGAGCCTTACTCTTTACTGAAACCTGAACTCTAAGTTATGTTTTTCCTGCTTATGAGATTTCTAGCTGCTCTGCCACTGCCTAGGTAATAGCAAGTGGCTAAAGAGAAAGGTAGGGCTGAATGTTGGGAGTTTACCTCTCAACAGCTTATATCTGCAACTCTTTGCCCCTTGAGTCTTACTAATTTCAAAGCTCTTATACCTTCAAACAGATAAATTTATACTTTAGTCACGGTTTTCTAGTTGTTTTCAGCAGAACAGTTGGTGTGATATAAGCAAGGGTGTCACAATCAGAATCTCCATGTAAATTATTTAGTGGGTCAAATTTCTCAAAATACTCCACTGGATTTTGACTGACATTTCATAGAATTTACAGATTAGGGAGAATTGACATCGTTACAAATATGCTGTACCATCTTTGAATATGGTGTATTTTGTTTTCAAGTCTTTTGACTAATACTGTAACAGAGTTTAAAATTTATTCCATGTAGATCTTATGCGTTGTTAGGTGGTTAACTCCTAGATCCTAGAGACATGGTTGTTTTTGTTATTGTGAATGACACCTTGTATCATCATCTCTTCTAGTTAATGATTTTGAATATAGAGGAATTCTACTCGTTTTTGTAAAATGATCCTTTGAGAAATAATTATCTTATTAATAGATATTGTTATCTATTAATTCTATAGATTTTTATGAGTAGGTGGTCTATAAATCCTTACAGATTTATCTCTTCCTGTCCAATCCTGCTAACTGATTTCTATTTCTTTCTTTCTTTCTTTTTTTGAGGCGGAGTCCTGCTCTGTTGCCAGGCTGGCTCTAGTGCAGTGGTGCAATCTCAGCTCACTGCAATCTCCACCTCCCGGGTTCAGAGATTCCCCTGCCTCAGCCTCCCAAGTAGCTGGGACTCCAGGTGCGCATCACCACATCCAGCTAATTTTTTTTTTTTTTTTTTGTATTTTAGTAGAGACAGGGTTCCACCATGTTGGCCAGGATGGTCTCGATTTCCTAACCTCGTGATTTTCCTGCCTCAGCCTCCCAAAGTGCTGGGATTACAGGTATGAGCCACCGCACCTAGCCTTTATTTCTTTTCTTAATGCACTGTGAGCACCTCCAGTAACATAGAAAGCTGTAATAGTGTTAACCATCTTTGTCTTGTGCCTGATCTTAGACAGAATGCATCTAAAGTTTCTCCATAAAAGGTTTGCTTTAGGTTTTTGGCATGAATCCTTCCTCAAGTTAAGGATATTCCCCTTTATTACTATTTTCTGAGTTCTTGTAACATCTACTTATCAAAATTATGTTTTTTCTGCATTTATTGAAATAATCATGTGATTTTTCTCCCAACTCCCCAACAATTTTTAAATATTCTATTAATCCTTTCAAAGAGCCATTTTGGGCCAGGTGCGGTGGCTCATGTCTGTAATCACAGCACTTTGGGAGGCTAAGGTGGGCAGATCACCTGAGGTCAGGAGTTCGAGATCAGCCTGGCCAACAATGGTGAAACTCTGTCTTTACTAAAAATGCAAAAACTAGCCAGGCGTGGTGGCAGACGCCTATAGTCCCAGCTACCTGGGAGGCTGAGAAAGGAGAATCACTTGAACCCAGGAAGTGGAGGTTGCAGTTAGCCGAGATCACACAGAACGAGACTCTGCCTCAATGTTAAATAAATAGAATGTGCTAGAAAAGAATGTGTAGTCTCTGCAACATGCAGAATTCCATATTTATCTTTTAGGTTCAGCAAGATAACATGTCATTAAAATATTTTTTATGTTGTTCAAGAGGCAACAGTGGTGGAGGTGGGTTCCAGGAACCAGGTATCAGGACTGGACATGGCAACTGCAGGCTCAGGGAATCTGCGGTTTCAATAAATTGAGAATCCAGAGCCCAAAGAGTGGGTCTGGCCCTTTTCTGCCTTATGGTGCTGAATAGTATCCCAAGCAGAACCTATTTCACACCCTGCAGATAAACTGTTCAGTCTCCATAATGCCAACATGAGCTATGCAAATTAGCTATTGGAAACTTTCCTGGATAGACCTAAGCTGCCTCAGAGAGTACAGTTTATTAAGAAAATGGATCTGCCCAAAAAAATGCTAATACAGGAACAGTGGCCAAAATGTCTAACAATTAAAAAAACATCATCAGCAGAGTTCCTGTGGCTCTTTCTCGATATCTGGGGCCATGAACACCATTTCTGACCAGGTGTACATTTAGACCAATCAGAACACCAACGTGGAGATGCCTGCTGAAACCTGCTCACCTATTGTGTAGTGTGGAGATGACTGTATGGAGGCTTTCCCTCTCAAACTTAAGAATTTCTAGACCAAGAAAAGCCTGTTCTCTCTCAGGTAGCTTCTATGACTCCCACGTAGCCTGAAGACCCTATTCTATCCCCCACCATGTTAAGCACTGTTTCAATATGGCTCTCAGCTCCCAGGTGACGGAGGTGGACAGACATTCCCAAGTACAAAATCTGTAAGCCTGGCTATACTCTTTCCTACAAAGATGATAAGCACTACAGCAACAATTTTTACAGCAAACTTGCCCAACCCACGACCCACAGGCCGCATATGGCCCAGAACAGCTTTGAATATGGCCCAACAAAAACACGTAAATTTTCTTAAAACACTATGAGATTTTGTGATTTTTTTTTTAAGATCATTAGCTATCATTAGCGTTCGTGTATTTTATGTGTGGCCTAAGACAATTCTTCTTCCAATATGGCCCAAGGAAGCCAAAAGATTGGACACCTCTGTTTTACAATGAACTTTCAAGTACAGAGATCATGGCTGAAATTTACAAGAATGGTCCAGCAGATGGAGCCTTCTCTGTGTGTGCTGATTTCTAGCAGTCAAAGTCTGAGATGTCCAACATGACACCAAAGAAATGAGAAGAACCTACACCATCTGTATCCTGGTCTGCAGAATGAAGACTACCACCCACTACTGCCTGGCTGTCAATTCTTAGAAAACTGACTAGGGTAACAATGCCTTCTTCGAATTATGGAATCAAATCAGAAATCCTGGTTAAAAATCTCACACACTGATCAGTACTAGAAAAAGTTTCAGCATGCTGTAGCCTGTCCAGCCAGCCCTGCAAATGTTTTTTTTTAAATATGGTGAGTTGAATACTTTTTTAAACATGGCAAGTTGAATATAGCAAGTGGGGGATGGGTGGGAAGTCCTTTTATTCTTTTTTTTAGTATGTGTGCTGCCGAAGCAAGCCCAGTCCTTTTATTCTTTTAGTTCAGATATAATTCAAGAGTTTAGACAATGGCTAATGTACTTCAGGGCCTGAAGGACTAGACTAAACCAAACTTTGTGTATACTATTATTTAAATAGTATACACAAAGTTTGGTTGAGTCTTAACTTAGCTCTCTAACACAGAAAATAACTCCAAACCTGGCTACCTCTCAGCCTCCTTGGAGGACTGATTTTCAAGGATGACAAGGCTAAGTGAACCCTTCAAATTTCCTAATAAGGACTTTCACACAGACTAGCGTTCTACACAATGCTTGCTGCTCCAACTCCTACTACAATCAACCTCACAACCAAAACATCTCCAGAGAGTAAAACTCTGTGATAAAGGGTTTTATTTCAGGTTTTCCAAAAGAATTACTAAAGGGTTTGATTTCAGATTTTCCAAAAGAATTGCTAGTGGAATTCCTAACAAGGAGGATTTAAATTCCCATTTATAATCATTATCTCTTGGCTAGTAGTTACTTTCCAGATTTGGAATAAGAGGAAAATGGTAAGCAGCTTTTTAAATGAAGAAAATCACTTTCTACCGGGGTCCTTGAATCAGCTGAGTCTTTCAATGTTGTATATGTATCCTCTCTGTTCTTTTCTGTAGCATAATTATTTTAATACAAGCTTTATTTGCTACATACCTGGGCTGACTCTGTGAATGAACAATTCTAATACTTGTTAGAAATGCTGTATTTGTTGCAGACTACATATGTGAACAGACTAGCCTAAAACAAAACTGGGTGGTCCTTACTGGATACAGAGATTTGACTGAATGACACACTAACCTCTATCCCTTGGGGAAACTAATTTGGCAGAAACTAGCTTTTGACATTTTTAAAAATCACTACCAATAATCTTAACATGGAATTAGAATAACTGTGCCATTAGAAGTTTCTCCCTTCAAAAAACAAATACCTCTATGTCTTGAATTTTTTATCTGCTTGATTATCAATTTCTGATATAGGATTATTAAAAATGTAACCTTAAACTGTTCAAAAGTTTTTGTATTTCCCAATGCAAGTTCCATGTATCAAGTGTTAGTTTATATATTTTTAAAATAATTTGTAAGACAAACATATGTTCCATTATTATTAAACCTTTTAAAAATTATTTTATAACATTTATAATTGATTATAACATGCCTACATACAATAACAAAACAAATTATGTTTATGCAATGTTAAAGTAAACAACATATAACTAAAACTCAGATCAAGAAACAGAACATGCAACAGAACTCTGCCCCCACAGCCCTACCTGATCATAACCCCCACCTTTGCAACGGAATTAATCATGATCCTGACTTTTGTGACAGAGGCATATCGCAAGAGGCCAGGCACAGTGGCTCATGCCTGTAATCTCAACACTTTGGGAGACCGAGGTGGGCAACAGCTTGAGCTCAGGAGTTTGAGACCAGCCTGGGGAATACGGCAAAACTCCACCTCAACAAAAAAACACAAAAATTAGCCAGGTGTGGTGGCACATGGCTGTGGTACCAGCTATTCAGGAGGCTGAGGTATGAGGATCAACTGAGCCTGAGAGGCAGAGGTTGTAGTGAGCCATAATTGTGCCACTGCACTCAGCCTGGATGACAGAATGAGACCCCATCTCAAAAAAAAGTAAAATAAAGGCATATCATATGTATTCTTTCCTATGTAGCTTTATGTCAGAAATGACTTGGGCAATGGTCCTCCTTTCTCTCTCTCTCTTTTTTTTTTTTTTTTTTTGAGACAGAGTCTTGCTCCGTCGCCCAGGCTGGAATGCAATGGCTCCATCTCAGCTCACTGCAACCTCCGTCTCCCGGGTTTAAGTGATTCTCCTGCCTCAGCCTCCCGAGTAGCTGGGACTACAGGCGCCCGCCACCACGCCAGGCTAATTTTTCTATTTTTAGTAGAGAGGGCGTTTCACCATGTTAGCCAGGCTGGTCTCAAACTTATGACCTCGTGATTCACCTGCCTTGGCCTCACAAAATGCTAGAATTACAGGCGTGGGCCAGGGCACCCAGCCAGGTCCTTCTTTTTCTATTATCTGGGCAAGTTTAAGTTTAGAATTACTTCTTCCTTAAATTATTCATGAAACTTGCACATGAATTCATCTCAATCTGGAAAAGTTATTAAATGATATCTTAAAATGAGTAATACATTTATATGCTTAAAAAAATCAAAACAAAAATAAAAACGTTTCCACTTAGAAGTGTCACTCCCACTCCTATCTGCATGTACCATTCCCTCGACTCCCCTTCTATTTTTACTGTCCAAAAATACAAGTGTAAACAATATTTCTACCTACCTCTGACTAACAAAAAAGACGCACTTAAATATTATCCTGCATCCTATTTTATTCACTTTACAATATTACCTGGAGATCACTCTACATAGGTACAGTGAACTTTCTTGACTACACCTCCATAGTATTCTATTATGTCAGTATACCATAGTTTATTCAACCAGTTGCCTACTGTTGGATACTTGAGTTGTATTTGTTTGTTTGTTTGTTTTTTTAAGATGGGGTTTCACCATGATGGCCAGGCTGCTCTTGAACTCCTGACCTCAGGTGATCCACCCAACTCGGCCTCCCAAAGTGCTAGGATTACAGGTGTGAGCCACCGCATCCAGCTGTATTTGTCTTATTTTTTACACTTAAATCTTTGATTCATTTGTGGTTTATCCTGGAATATGTAAGAGTTTTAACTTGTTCCGCAAATGGACTTTTCCAAATGGTTATCCAGGTGTTTCAGGACCTTATTGAAAGTTTTATTTCTAGCCAAATACAGTGGCTCATCCAACACTTTGGGAGGCCTAAGCAGGAGGATCAATTGAGACCAGGAGTTGAAGACCAGGCTGGGCAACAAAGAGAGACCTTATCTCTATTAAATAAAAAAATTTTTTAATTAGCTGGGCACGATGGGGCACACCTGTAGTCCCAGCTACTTATGAGGCTGAGTGGAAGATAGCTTGAGTCCAGAAGTTTGAGGATACAGTGAACTATGATGGCACCACTACATTGGTGAGACCCTGTCTCATTAAAAGAAAACCAAACAAACAAACAAAAAACCATCTAAACCAAGTTTCAGCAAACTATGGCCTGAAGGTCAAGTCTGGCCCATCACCTGTTTTTATAAATAAAATTTTATGTGAATACAACCACATCCATCATTCACTTGCAAACCATCTACAGCTACTTTGCACACTACGATGACAGAGAAGAATAGGTGCCACAGAGAACATATGAACTGTGAAATCTAAAATATTTACTGTCACTTTACAGAAAAAGTTTGCTGATCCATAGTCTAAGCAGTCCAATTAAAATATACAGATTATCAGAATGTATAAAAAATACAAAAACCTAACTATATGAAAAGGTTAACATCATAAGAAAGCTGGCTATACTGAGGCAAATCAGACTACACAACAAGGAGTACTACCTTAAAGGGAAACAGTCTATGATTAAAAAACTCAATGTATAAGAAAGATGTAACAATTGGAACATGTATGCACCAATTATATAAAATAAAAGGTGAGGAAACTACAGAAAAATATAGGCATACCCACAATTATATCTGAAAACTTTTAATAGCCTTCTTCTCAGAACTGACAGAACTAAACAAAAATTAGGAATTTATGAAAGAGCTTAATGACAGTATCAACCACCTATAGCTAACTGACATGTAAAATACAACAAGCAATATATGTAGAAAAAACATTTTTTTCAAGTGTATATGGAGTGTTCAATGCACACAGTGTATCTAGACAATGGAATGTTATTCAGCACTAAAAAGAAAATAGCTATCAAGCCATTTAAAGACATAGAAGAACCATAAATGCATATTACTAAGAAAAGCCAATCTGAATAGGCTACATACTGTACAATTCTAACTATTCTGGAAAAGGCAAAACTATGGAGATTATTTAAAAAAAAGACCAGTGGTGGCCAGGAGTCAGTGGGGGAGGGAGGAATAAATAAACAGAGCCAGAAAATTTCTAGGGCAGTGGAAACTACTCTGTTTGATACTACAATGGCAGATACATGACATACATTTGTCAAAACCCACTGAATGTACAACATAAAGAGTGAACCCTAAGGTAAAGTATAGACTTTGGATAATAATAACATGTCAGTGTAGTTTCCTGGATTGTAACAAATGTACCATTCTGGTTCAGGGTTTTGGGGGACACGGGTTGGGTAAGTGTGGGAACAGGAGGTCTATGGGAACTCTGTACTTTCTGCTCAGTTTTGCTGTGAACTTAAAACTGCTCTAAAATATAAAATATTAAAAAATTAATCAAAGTAACCCATTATGTCAAGTAATTAAAAGAAAAAAATCCATATAATTATTTCAATAGATACAGAAAAAGCATATGACAGAATTCAGCACCCATTAATAACTACACTTTTTAAATTCTCAGCAAACTATTATAGTAACAGAAGACAATATCTACAATCAGATAAAAGGCACCTACCAAAATATTGCCTAACAGTGAACAATTTCACCATACTTAGTGAAACACTGAATTCTTCCTCCCTCAATTCAGGAATAAGGTTAAGATGTCCACCCTTGTGACACCAATTCAATATCGTATTAGAGGTCCAAGCCAGTGCGGAAAATCAAGACAAAGAAATAGAAAGTCTGCAAAGTAAAAAGGAAGCTGTCCCTATTCTGAAAATCCTATTCTCAGACAATAGGACTGCTTACACAGAAAAACCAAGAAACCAGGGAACTATTAAAAACTATTAAAAACAACGAAACTATTAAAAAAACAGGATCTCAGGAAATAGTCTGATACAAAAATAAACTATATTATGTAAATATTAGCAACATAGTGTTTGAATGTAAATATTTTAAATATATGATTTGTCAGAGTCAAAAAACTTAAATACTTAGGAATAAATTTAAGAAAATATGAAGAAGACCTATACATTAGTAGTAAAAATATCCTTGAGAAAATTAAGTTAGACCTTAATAAAAACAAAGAGAAATACCTGCTTCATAGACTAACAGACTCAACACTGTTAAGATATCGGTCCTCCCAAAATTTATCTATATACTCAGTGCATACTCAGTTACATCAGTAGGCTTTTACAAAAATTGATACATTGATTCTAAAATGCAAAAGTCTTAGAATACTATTAAAACAGTCTTGAAAAAGAACAAAGTGGGAGTCCATACACTCAGAGCTCATTACACAATCTCAATGTTACTATAAAGCTACAGGAATCAAGACTGTGGAATTAGCGTAAAGTCCGACAATGAGATAAAGAGAAGAGAGAGCACAGCAGTAGAACTCACGGTCTTTTTACCAAAGTGCTAAAATGACTCAATAAAGGGAAAACAGCCTTTTCAACAAATAGGGCTGAAACAACTGGCTACAAATATGAAAACAAAAATGAATCTCAATGCCAATCTCACATCATATATGAATTTGAGATGGATCACCAATCTAAATGTAGTAGCTAAAAGTAAAAGACTTTAAAAAAAAAAAAACATAGATATCTTTGTGTTCTGAGTATAAACAAGGATTTCTTAGAACACAGAAAATACTAACCATAATAGAAAACAAATGATAAAATTATACCTTCAAAATTGAAAACTTCTGCCATTAAATAATTTTTTTAAAAAAATGAACAAACCACACAGCCTATGACAAAATATTGCTAAAACATCTGACAAAGAACTCCTGCAGTTCAACAATAAAAATACAAACATTTCCATTTCTAAAGACTCAGCAAAAAATCTGAACATACACCTCACAAAGGAAGACATAAGAATGGTTAATAGCCACACAAAAACCCCATTATTATGCTGATATATAACACAAATGTAAACAACAATGAAAATTAAGATCACAGGATACCACTACATATCCACTAGAATGGCTAAAATTAACAACAAAAAATATTGGATGAGAACAGGGCATAAGCAGGAATGTAAAATGGTATAATCCAACTGGAAGTAGTATGCCAGTTTCTTTTAAATTTAAACATGCAACTACTATTTAGCATTGTAGTTCCACTTCTAGGTATTTACCAAAGGAAAATGAAAACGTATTTCCATAAAAACTTGTACAAGAATATTCACATCAGCTTTATTGGTAATAGCCAAAAAAATTGGAAACAAATGTTCACCAACAGGAGAATGCATAAACTGTGGAACATTGATAAAATGGTATACTGCTCAGCAATAAAAAGAAAGGATTAATACATGCAATTGCAAGGATGAATCTTGGACATTATCCTGAGTGAAAGGTGGACACAAAAGAGCACATACTGCATAATTCTATTTATACGAAATTTTCAGTAAAAATTAATCTACAGTTAAAACTCAGAACAGCATTTGCCACTTGAAAGTTGTGGGGAACCAACAAAGAAGAAAACTTCCTAGGGTGATAGAAATATTCTGTATCTTGACAAGGGTGATTCATTTTCCAAAAATTCACGGAACTGTAAATATACAACTAGTGTATTTCAATGTATGTAAAATTTACCTCAGAAGATCTAAACAAACAACAAAAAGATTGTGTGCTCCTCATTCATATGGCTTCACCAGTGAGGTCTTCCAGACATATTAAAAAGAAGTAACACCAATCTTACACAAATGCTTTCAGAAGATTGACAAGAAACACCTCCCAAATTGTCTTATGAGCTAAATATATAGTTCCAAAAGGTAAGGAGATAATAAAATAGACCAAAGGCCAATCTTTCTCATGCCCATAAACAAAAAAATTATAAACAAAATGTCAGCAAATCAAACCCAATTATGTATTAAAAGGCCACATCAGGAACAATTAAATTTCTATAGTATTGAAATATTGGTATATATGAAAATTATTATCTCAATATTAGCCAAATATTGTAGTAAAATCATATCAAAATAGATACAGATGAAGCTTTTGATAAAAATTAACTCCTATTAATGATAAAAGCTCTCTACAGACTAGGACAAGAAGGAAAAAGAGTAACAATTTTTTAAAAAAGTAGTAAGCAAACTTCTTACTCAATAGTAAAACGCTAAATACTTTCCCCTGAATTCACAAACCAGACAAGGATGCCCACCTTTCAGTACTTAAATTCAACATTTTATTAAAGATCTTTTCTATTACAATAATACAGGAAAAAGAAATAAAAGGAATAAAGATTGGGAAGAACAACTGTTATCATTATTTGAAGATCCAGATGAGTATATAGAAAATTTAAAAATTTATGTACAAACTAGAATTAATAAGTTAATATAATCAAGATCCTTAAATATAAAGTAATCAGTATTTTAAACACTTACTGGGATAGACTATTTCTATCCCAGCAAGAAAATAAAAAATAGAATTCTAAAACTATCATTTACTAGCTTACCAAAAAAAATCAGACTAAAAAAAATTAAAAAGAACTGGGTTGGGGCAGGTAAAAAAAAAAAAAAAAAAAATCAGACTCATAAATAAATTTAGTGAAACCCGAACAAGACATCTACATTGGAAAATATTTTCCTCAAAGACCAAAAACAGAAATACCATTTGACCCAACAATCCCATACTTGGATATATACCCAAAGGAATATAAATTGTTCTGTTATAAAGACATATGCACATGTATGTTCACTGTAGCACTATTCACAATAGCAAAGACATGAAATCAACCTAAATGCCCATAAACGGCAGACTGGAATTTTTTAAATGTGGTACAGATACACCACGGAACGCTATGCAGCCACAGAAAAAACTTAGATCACATCCTTTGCAGGGACATGGATGGAGCTGGAGGCCATTATGCTTGGCAAACTAACACAGGAACAGAAAACCAAATACCACATGTTCTCACTTATAAGTGGGAGCTAAATGATGAGTACACATGGACACACAGAAGGGAACAACACACACTAGGACCTACTGGAGGATGGAGGGTGGGAGGAGAGAGAGGATCAGGAAAAAATAACTAAAGTGTACCGAGCTTAATACCTGGGAGAGTAAATAATCTATACAACAAATGCCCATGACACAAGTTTACCTATCTAACAAACCTGCAACTGTACCCCTGAACTTAAGAATATTTTTTAAAAAGACTTCTACATTGAAAACTGTTTTTAAAAATTAATAAGTAACACACATAGGGTCCCCGACTTAAGACAAAAGCTCCTTTGCAATTAAATGTGAAAAAGGTAGTCTTTACAACAAGCAATACTCAGAAACTACAAGAAATAAAATGAACTTTGACCTATACCTCGAAAAACACAGACTTTATCAGATGGATGAGACAAAATATATTCATGACCTTGAGGTTAGAAAAGAATTTCTTAAAAACACAAAAATCACGGAGAGAGATCCAAGATGGCCGATTAGCAGCAGCTCAGGATTGTAGCTCCCACTGAAAGCGCAGAGAGTGAGTGGACGCCACATTTTCAGACGAATTTTTATTGCCCACGGACCAAGAGATTCTTGGCGGAGGAGCCCCACGGGTCGCCAGCGTGACTCTTGGCCGGCGCGGCCGTTTTGCAGGCGCCCTGGCGCGGCGGTTCTAGTCCGGAGTATATGGGACTGAGTGCCCTTTTGGTTGGCGTTGGAGCTCCAGGAAGGCAGAGTCTCCCATTCAGCTGATTGAAAAGCGGACTGAAGCGGGGAGCAGACTGGGAGATTCCTGGGCAGAAAAGCGCCATGAATCTCAACGCCGCTATTTCAGTCAGCGTGGTGGGTCACCGCAGGGGGAAGGCTGGTCCCCCCCCTAAACACACACAAAAAAAACAGCAGTTGGCACTGCTGAGGATTGAGAGTTTCACAGCAAGTACAGCTGAACCCGGGAAGGTCCAGCTCTGTGGGGGGAGGGGCGTCCGCCGAAGGAAAATTAAGAAACAGAAAAAAACTTTACCACCAACAAGTTGGACGTCCACTCAGAGACCTAATCTGAACGTCAGCAATTACACAGACGACAGGTGGATAAATCAACAAAGATGGGAAGAAACCAGCGCAAAAAGGCTGAAAACACCGGAAATCAGAATGCCTTTCCTCCTGCAGAGGATTACAGTGCCTCATCACCAATTGAACAAGGCCTGATCGAGAATGAATGTGAGGAATCAACGGAATCAGGCTTCAGAAGGTGGATAATGAGAAACTTATGTGAGCTAAAAGAACATGTTCTAGCCCAATGCAAGGAAACTAAGAACCTTGAAAAAAGGTTTGACGAAATGTTGATGAGAATGGACAATTTAGAAAGGAATATAAGTGAATTAATGGAGCTAAAAAACACAATACAAGAACTTCGAGAAGTATGCACAAGTCTAAACAGTCGAATTGATCAAGCAGAAGAAAGGATTTCAGAGGTCGAAGACCAACTTAACGAAATAAAACGAGAAGACAAGATTAGAGAAAAAAGGGTAAATAGGAATGAGCAAAGTCTCCAAGAAATATGGGACTATGTGAAAAGACCTAATCTACGTTTGATAGGTGTACCTGAATGTGATGAAGAGAATGAATCCAAGCTGGAAAATATTTTTCAGGATATTATCCAGGAAAACTTTCCTAACCTAGCAAGGCAGGACAATACTCAACTCCAGGTAATACAGAGAACACCACAGAGATATTCCTCAAAAAGAGCAACCCCAAGGCACATAATCATTAGATTCACCAGGGTTGAAACGAAGGCGAAAATACTAAGGGCAGCCAGAGAGAAAGGACAGGTTACCCACAAGGGGAAGCCTATCAGACTCACAGCAGATCTCTTAGCAGAAACCCTACAAGCCAGAAGAGAGTGGGGGCCAATATTCAACATCCTTAAAGAAAAGAACTTTCAACCCAGAATTTCATATCCAGCCAAATTAAGTTTCATAAGTGAAGGAAAAATAAAATTTTTTACGAACAAGCAAGTACTCAGAGATTTCATTACCACCAGGCCTGCTTTACAAGAGCTTCTGAAAGAAGCACTATGTACAGAAAGGAACAACCAGTATCGGCCATTCTAAAAAACCTATCAGTAAGCTGCATCCAGACCCATCTCACATGCAAGGATATACAGAGACTCAAAACAAAGGGATGGAGGAAGATTTGCCAACCGAATGGAGAGAAAAAAAAAAAAACAGGAGTTACAATTCTCATCTCTGATAAAATAGACTTTAAAGTAATAGAAAACAAAAGAGACAAGAAGGACATTGTATAATGGTAGAGGGATCAATGTAATGGGAAGAGTTAACGATCGTCCTAAGTCTATGCACACACAATATAGGAGCACCCAGATACATAGGGCAAGTTCTTGGTGACTTACAAAGAGACTTGGACTCCCACACAATAATAGTGGGAGACTTTAACACTACATTGTCAATAGTGGATAGATCAATGAAACAGAAGGTTAACAAGGATATCCAGGACTTGAACTTATACCTCGAACAAGTAAACTTAATAAACATTTACAGAACTCTCTACTCCAAATCCACAAAACATACATTTTTTTTTTTTTCAGTAACACATCACATTTATTCTAAAAGAGACCACATGGTTGGGAGTAAATCACTCCCCAGCAATTACATAGTATTTCATAGGTTCAAATGAAATATTGGTTGGCTGTTTGTTTGTTATTTTCCTCCTTTATTCCTTCCTGTCTCCATCGTATAACACAATTATTAGTATAAAAGAGCTTTTTAATACCCATTTTTAGACTGCATTCTAGCCTGGGCAATAGAGCAAGATTCCCGTTCTCTCTCCCTCTTTTTCTTCTCTTTTTCCCTTTCTTTTATTCTCTTTTTTTCTTTCTTCTCTCTTTCTTTTCTTTCTTTTCTTTCTTAAAAAGAATAAAAAATAAAAATAAAAAAAAAAACACAAAAATCACTAATAATAAAGCAAAGTTTAACTAATTAGACTCCATTAACCCAAAGAATTTCTGTTTAATACAAGATCTTTGGAGAGAGGGAAATGCCAAACCACAGAAAAGATGTGTCTGTCACATACATACACACACACCCACACATGTGTGTGTGCATTTCCAACAACAGACTTGAATCTAGAATATGACAGTAAGTCAAACAACTTACCCACCCAACTCCTACTTCCTCAACCCCAAAATGTGCACTTTACGAAAAGGATATCTAAGTGATGTGAGATGATATGAAAATGTGTTCAAATGTAGGCGCTATCGAGAAATGCAGAATGAAATCACACGACAATACAACTACTCACTCACCAAAAAAATAGCTAAACTTAAAAAAAAAAAACACCCATGTTAGTGAGGTTATAAAGCAACTGGGACCTTTATACACTGTTGATGGGAATATAAATCATTAACCACTTGGAAAGTTATTTGGCATTACCTACTAAAGCTAAATATGCCTACCCCGTGACCCAGCAATTTTAAATTTATATCAAACACAAACAAGTGCTCATATCTCCCTAAAGATATGCACAAAAATGTTCATAACAGCATTATTCATAATGGCTAAAAACCATAAACACTTGAACACCATTAATAACTTGTGGCATATTCATATTAAGAAAAATACTCTGAACCAATAACAAACGAGAATGAATTACAAAAGTATACTGCTGAGCAAAAGAAGCCAGAAACCAAAGAGTATATATTATACAATTCCATTAATATAAAACTCAAAAACAAGCAAAAAAAATCCAGAGTGATAGAAGTCAGAATAGTTAACAGGGAAGTGATTATTCACATAGGGGGGGCAATGAGAGCCTATCAGAATGCTAGATATGTTCTATATCTTGATCTGCATGATGGTTTATACAAGTTCACACAAATGTAAAAATCTGGCTATGGCCAGCGGTAAAGCAAGATGGTGAAATAGAAGCCTACACCATTCGTGCTCCCCCATTTTAAAAACTATCTGCAAAGAGAAAAGCACTATCACAAGAACCAAAACTCCGGTAAGCAATCATAATACTGGTTTTAACTTCATATCTTGGAAAAAGGCATTGAGGAAGACAGGAGAGACAGTCTTAAATCATGGATGCCACCCCTATCCTCTATCCCCTTGGCAATGGCCATGAGGTAGAAAGAGAGAATGAATATACTTCAAAGAGAGAAAGTGCAGGGACTCAGTGCTGCCCTGTCACAGCAGAGAATGAAGTTCTGCTGGGCTCAGCCAGTGTCCATGCTTGGAGGAGGTATTTGACTAGCCTTAGCCAAAGGGCTAGTCAAAGCCCTATCCCAGCAGTCAGAACTAGAGTTTCCCAGCAGGCATCACCATTGCAAGCTGAAGTGCTCGAGGGTCCTAAGAAAACTTGAAAGACAGTCTAGAACATAAGGACTCCAATTCTTAGGCAACTCCTAATGCTTAGAGCCAGTGAACTAGGGTGGCACATGACCTAAAGAGACGTCAGATGTCCATCCCCCTGGGTGACAAGAGTAAGACTCCATCTCAAAAAAAAAAAAAAAATTAGTAATAGTAATTTTTAAAAATCAAGCAGAAATTCTAGAGTTGAAAAACGCAATTGACATGTTAAAGAATGCATCAGAGTCTTTTAGTAGCAGAACTGATCAAGCAGAAGCAACAATTAGTGAGCTTGAAAACTGGCTATTTGAAAATACACAGTCAGAGGAGAAAAAGGACAAAGAATGAAAAAGAATGAAGCACATATACAAGATCTCGGAAACAGCCTCAAAGGGGTAAATCTAAGATTTATTGAGCTTAAAGAGGAGGCAGAGAAAGAGATAGGGGTAGAAAGTTTATTAAAAGGATAATAAAACAAAACTTTCCAAATCTAGAGAAAGGTATCAATATTCAAGTACAACATAGTTCTTTAAGTACTAGTTAGAACAGTTAAACAAGAGAAAGAAAGAAAGGGTATCCAAACTGGAAAGAAAGAAGTCAAATTATCCTTGTTTGCAGACGATACAGTCTTTTATTTTGGAAAACCTAAATACTCCACACGTACACAAAAAAATCTTATTCAAACTGACAAATTCAGTAAAGTCACAGGATACAAAATTAACATACAAAGATCAGTAGCATTTCTCTATGCCAACAGTGAACAACCTGAAAAAGAAATCAAAAAAGTAATCTCATTTACAGTAGTCACAAATAAAATTAAATACCTACGAATTAAATTAGCCAAAGAAGTAAAAGATGTCTACAGTGAAAACTATAGAACACAAATGCTATGGTCAAATAGCATAAGAATAAAATGCTCTTGTTTTTCTTTGTCCCCTAAAATGTAAAAATCCATCAAGTTATGTATGTATGTATTTTTAAAAACTGAGGTATACAAACACATATATGAGATATATATGAGAGAGAGACACCTACACATACACATACACACACACCCCTCAATAAACTGATGAAACACTGATGAAAGAAATTGAAAAGGGCACAAAAAACTGAAAAGATATTCAATGTTCATGGATTAGAAGAATCAATACTGTCAAAATATCCATACTACCCAAAACAATCTACAGATTCAATGCAATCCCTACCAAAATATTAATGACATTCTTCACTGAAATACAAAAAATAATCCTAAAATTTACATGGAATTACAAAAGACCCAGAATAGCTGAAGCTATCCCAAGCAAAAAGAACAAAAATGGAGGAATCATATTACCTGACTTCAAATTATACTACAGAGCTATAGTAACCAAACCAGCATGGCACTGACACAAAAACAGACACATAGATTAATGAAACAGAATAAAGAACCCAGAAGCAAATCTACATACCTACGGTGAACTAATTTTCAACAAGGATGCCAAGAACATTAGGGAAAAGACAATTTCTTCAATAAATATTGCTGGGAAAACCAAATATCTATATGCAGAAGAAGGAAACTTGATCCCTATACCTCTCACCTCATATAAAAAACAAATCAAAATGTATTAAAGACTTAAGTCTAATACCTCAAAGTATAAAGCTACTAAAAGAAAACACTGGTGAAAATCTCCAGGACACTGATGTGCACAAAAATTTCTTAAGTAATATTCCAAAGCACAGAAAACCAAAGCAAAAATGGACAAATAAGATGACATCAAGTTTAAAAGCTTCTGCACAGCAAAGAAAACAATCAACAAAGTGAAAAGACAACCCACAGAATGGGAGAAAATATTTGCAAACTACTCATCTCACAAGGGATTAATAACCAGAATATATAAGGAATTCAATCAACTCTATAGGAAACAATCTGATAATCCAATGTTTAAAATGGGCTGAAGATTTGAATAGACTTTTCTTTTAAAAAGACATACAAGTGGCAAACAAGCATATGAAAAAAGTACTCAACATCACTGATCATCAGAGAAATGCAAATCAAAACTACAATGAGGGATCATCTCACCTAAGTTAAAATAACTTTTATCCAAAAGTCAGGCAATAACAAATGCTGGTGAGAATGTGTAGAAAAAGGAGGAGATGGAGATGATTAATGGGTACCAAAAAAAAAAAAAAATAGAATAACTAAGACCTACTATTTGGTAGCAAAACAGGGGGACTACAGTGAATAATAATTTAATTGTCCATTCTGAAATAACTAAAATAGTACAATTGGATTTTCTGTAACACAAAGGACCAACAATAATTTAACTGTCCCTTTTGAAATAACTAAATGAGTACAATTGGATTTTCTGTAACACAAAGGATAAATGCTTGAATTTCCATTTTGAAATAATGTGGCTATCCAATTTTCCATGATGTACTTATTAAGCACTGCATGCCTGTACCAAAATATCTCATGTACTCCACAATATATAAACCTAGTATGTATCCACAAAAATTTTAAAAATAAATTAAATAAGGTCAGGCATGGTGGCTCATGCCTGTTAATCCAAGCACTTTGGGAGGCCGAGGTGGGTGGATCAACTGAGGTCAGGAGTTCGAGACCAGCCTGGCCAACATGGTGAAACCCTGTCTCTACTAAAAATACAAAAACTAGCCAGGCGTGGTAGTGAGCACCTGTACTCCCAGCTACTTGGGAGGCTGAGGCAGCAGAATCACTTGAACCCAGGTGGTGGAGGTTGCAGTGAGTAAGGATCATGCCGCACTCCAGCCTGGGTGACAAGAGCAAACTCCATCTCAAATAAAAAAATAAAATAAGAATGCTATGGTCAAATGACATAAGAATAAAATGCTATTGCTTGTTTTGTACCCTTAAAAAATGTAAAAGTCCATCAAGTTACAGATGTGTATTATTTTTTTAAATTGAATATGTGTTGTGTGT
The DNA here is from genome assembly GCA_036589455.1 of Ateles fusciceps. Taxonomy (NCBI): domain Eukaryota; kingdom Metazoa; phylum Chordata; class Mammalia; order Primates; family Atelidae; genus Ateles; species Ateles fusciceps. The sequence continues at coordinate 15,972,210 of JAZHEH010001979.1, forward strand.
GTGTGTGTGTGTGTGTGTGTGTGTGTGTGTATACCACAATATACTTCCATTTTTTTTTTTTTAATTTTAGGACCTCAATAAATATATTTTCAGACAAATAAAATCAGGTAATTTATCATCAGCAGACTTACACTGAAGAAATACTAAAGGGGGCCAGGCACAGTGGCTCACACCTATAATCCCAGCAATTTGAGAGGCTGAGGCAGGAGGACTGCTTGAGCCTAGAGTTTGAGAACAGCTTGGCCAATGCCGCAAGACCCCATCACTACAAGAAAATCTACAAATTAGCGAACGATGCTGGACACATCTATAGTTTTAGCTACCCAGAATGCTGAGGTAGGAGGATCACTGGAGCCCAGGAATTCAAGGCTGCAGTGAGCTATAATCATACTACTGTACTACAGCCTGAGAAGAAAAGCAAAACTTTGTCTCTAAATATAAAAAAAGAAATACTAAAGGGAATTGTTAAGTCAAAAGGATAATGATCCCCAAAGGGAAGTACATGAATATAAATATGTGGGTAAATCTACATGAATAGGTACACTATATCTGTTGGGGTTTCAAATATATATGGAACTAAAATACATGACAGCAATGACCAAAAAAAAAGAAACAAAGAAAGAAAATAGGATAATTGGGAATCGGCAAAATATAAATTTACCAAGGATACATGTGGTAATCTCTAGGGTAACCCATAAAAGAAGATAAAATTAAGAAATTCATTGAGAGGGATAATTTAAAATATTCCATTAATCCAAGAAAAAGCAAGAAATGAGAGAAAAATAACACAAAATGAGCAAAACTAATATAAAAAAGTAGTAAATAATACAATTACATTACATGTCAACCGATTAAAAAAAAAAACCTAATTATATTCTACTGAACAGCAAACATACCATATGTTTATAAAAAACTAAAACTAAAAGGACAGAGTAAGATATTTAATGAAAATACTAATAAAAAACAGCTGGAGTAGTTCTACTCATACCAGATATTTAAAAATTTAAATCACAAAACACTACAGAGAAAATGGGAACATTCCATAATGATGAATGAGTTAATCAGCAGGAAGATATAATAACTGTACATTTATTATCAGCAACAACTGAAAGAAATGAAGACATCCTCTCTCAGGAAATGACAGATCAAGCTGAAAAAAAAAGAAAGAATGTGGAGGACTTAAACTAGATTTTGAACTTGACCTAACTGATATTTACAGAACACTGCACAGCAAATTTCAAAGGATTCTAATCACATACAGTATGTCTTTTAACCACTTTTAAATTACATTATAATTCAATTAAAAACTTAGAAAATTTTCTAAATGTTTAGAAATTTAAATTCACAGATCAAAAAATAGAAATATAAAATCATACTGTATTTTGACCAAAATATATATAAATGACATATCAAAATACATTTGCTATAGCTAAAGCTGCTTACAGGAAAACATAAAGCCTTAAACACAGATTTGAAAAGAAGGGCTAGATATCAATGCTATCTCAAAAAATTAGAAAAAGAGTAGCAAGTCAAAACCAAAGAAAACATTATAAAGTGCAGAAATTAAAGAAACAGAAAACAAATCTACAATAACAAAATTCAAAAGGCCAAAAGTTAATTCATGGAAAAGATAATAAACTGATAAATCCCTAGCAAGAAAAATTAAACAATGAGAGAAATGATCAATCCAGTAATAAGTTTTAAAAATGAGATAAAACGGATAAACCTAGCAAAACTAATACATACATAGAACAAGTAAGTTTATCTCCATTAAAGAAATTAAACATATTATTTTAAACTTTTTCACTAGCAACCTCTGGTCTCAGATGGCTTCACCAGTTAAATCTTGTAAGCATATAAGGAAAAAAAATAACAATCTTCATTAACTCTTCTGGAGAACAGTAAAGGAGGGAACATTTTCCTCTTCTTGTAAGACGAGCATAACCAAGATACCAAAATCTGATCAGAACATTAGAAGTAGGAAAATTACAGGCCAATTTATCTCAAGAACGTAGGTACAAAGATCCTAACAACATACCAAAAAAATAGCACACGAAGCCCATTGGTACATATAAAGGGGTAACACATCACAAGCTAACTGGGCTTATTTTAGGAATGCAAAGATTGTTTAACCTCTGAAAATACAGCAGCATAATTCTACACATTAACAAAGTAAAAAAGAAAAACTATGAGTGTCCCAAAAGATGCAGATGAAGTATTGATGAAATTCAACAAAATTCCTGATTTTAAAAGTGTAATAAGGTTGTTGGGTATAAGGTCAATAAACAAAATTAAATTCTACTTCTAACTACTACCAAGAAAACAATCAGTAAACGAAATTTCACAAAGAATTCTAATTAAAACAATATCAGATGTGAAGGTCTTCTATACTGAAGGAAAACTACAAAACGGTATTGAGAGAAATTTATAAAGTCCTAAATAAATGGAATAATATACTATGTGTATGGATTAGCTGACTCAGTATTGTTAAGATGTCAGTTATGTGCTAACTGATCTCCAGTTTCAATACAAACTTAATCCAAATTCCTGGAAGGGCGGGGTGGGGGAGAGAGGGAGAGACGGAGAGACGGAGAGAGTGAGAGAGTGAGAGAGGGGGAGGGGGAGGGGGGAGGGGGGAGGGGGGAGGGGGGAGGGGGAGGGGGAGAGGGAGGGGAGAGAGAGAGAGAGAGAGAGAGTGCGTGCATGCAAATCTGCATATTTACAAGTGAGTCAAAATTGAAAAGCTGATTCTAAAATACTATGAAAATATCCTCTGGGAGGCCAAAGTGGGCAGATCATTTGAGGTCAGGGGTTCAGGACCAGCCTGACCAATATGGTGAAACCTCGTTCCACTAACAATACAAAAATTAGCTGGGCATGGTGGCAGACACCTGTAATCCCAGCTACTCAGGAGGCTGAGGCAGAAGAATCTCTTGAACCAGGGAGGCAGAGCTTGCAGTGAGCCGAGATCACACCACCACACTCCAGCCTAAGCAACAGCAGGAGACTCTGTCTCAAAAATAAATACATACATACATACATAAAATAAAATAAAATACTATGAAAATACCAGGGGGAGAAGAGATTGGGGGGGGGAGAAAAAGGAAGTCAGAGTACATACACTACCAGGTATCAAGATTCCTTATAAACTAGAATAAGACAAATAAACCAACAGAACAAAAGAAAGTCTAGAAACACACTCATATTTTCACTGATATCTGAAGTACATGTGAAAACATGAATTAGAAAAAAATTCCTGGTAGAAATATTTCATTCAATGCTTTATTTTCTGAGCAATCATATCAATCACAACAGCACAATCACATCAATCACAACTTAACAAATATCGTTTAACAAGTAAAAAGTAACAATACTTGTTAAATTATCTCACAACTGTGTTCAACAGCTTCCAAACAATTAGCAGATCTTCTATCAAATCTTAATCTCTTACCTCCCCAAAAGCTCCTCGACCAATCACCTTTAGTATTTCAAAGTCTTCTCTATGTAATCGCATTTGTTTCACTTTAGAAGTAAATGGTTTAGCTGAAATGAAAAAGCAATATCAATTATTTTCTTAATAAAATGTGATACAAATTAGATATAAATAATAATTTCTTATTTACAAAAACATTCAAATTATGATTTAAAAACTGTCAAAATATTTTAAAATCCCAAAATATATGAGAATAAACAGATTTAATTTCCCTAAGAAAACAATATATTTTCTTTTATTTCTTACATATAAATTACATTTTTGGAAAGAAATGTATGTTTAAACTCCAAATAACATATGAAAGAATGCAAAGCAAGAGGGGATGTAAAAATGAGACCAGTTTTAACATTCTCTCAGCATTAAATGTATATTTTAACACAAAGGTCTAAAAAGTAAAAGCACATTTCATGGCACCAGACAGCTCTTCAGCAATTCCCACCAAGTAAATTCATATTTCTTTCACACTCACTCGTTTTTTTAAAATGCTTTAGCAAATGTCTACAGTATACAAAGCATGGTGGCAATAACTGGAGTTTTTAAGGAAAAAGTTGATTACAATACAGTACTTTCCTTCAAGAAGCTCTCAGTCTTCATTCAAAGACAGACAAGTATGCATATATGCAGACACAAAATTTAATAATGTGATAAAGTTTTAAGTGCTTCAGAATTAGAATAGAACACTAATTATGTAGATACTAATGCTTCACACAAAGGAGATAACACATAGATTGTACCTTGAGGACTAAATAGAATCTTGCTCCTTTGCCTGGGTTTGACAGCGTAGATACTCCAGGCAAAAGGGAACAAGATAAGCAAATTAAGAGAGGCAAGGAAGTGAATTTGGGGTGCTAATGGTAAATAACCCATGGTTCAGAATTGTGAGAAGAAATGCAAAGAAATAAGAGCAAGAAAATGGAAAAGGCTTTGAATTTCATTAAAGGAATTTCGATGTAACCATATTAATATTTTTAACAAGTAAATTAACATTTTTTAATGATTAGAGCAATTATATATTCTACTGCCTCTAAGAGAAGTTTAGACCTGTCTCCTTTCCTCTTCTCAGGTCCCTCTTTATCCTAAAAAAAAAAAAAGGAGTTGATAGAATTAAAAGATCATAATACATGGGTGTGGTTGTATTCTCCTCTCTTCCTTCCATGGAGCCGGAGTGTGATAAGATCAAAGATATGTATTTGAGCATTTGGGGAGTGAAACAGATAGGTCATACAATTTGCTCTGGTCTAAAAGCATGCATTTAGCCCTAACTAGCTTGGAAAAAGGGTACTCTGCACTGCTTAGCCAAGTCTACTAGAGATTTCTGTATCTGTGTTTTAGATTGTAAGGAAAGGAAAGAGATAGGATTTCTATCTGGAATTCACACAACAGAGAAGACAAAGAGAAAAAAATTAGCTGGACATGGTGGCACATGCCTGTAGTCCTTAGCTACTCAGGAGGCTAAGGCCAAAGGATCACTTGACCCCAGGTATTCCAGGCTGCAATGAGTCATGATAACACCACTACACTCCAGCCTGGGCAAAATAGCAAGATCCTGTCTCTTAAAAAGCAGTAATAAAAGAATAAATAATAACAAAAATTTCATTTGAAATAGCATCCAAAAGAATATAGTACTTAAGGATAAATTTAACCAAAGAGGTGAAAGACTTGTACAATGGAAACTACAAAATGTTGCTGATAAAAATTAAAGAAGACTTAAATAAATGAAAAGGCATCTAGTATTCTGGATTGGAAGAAGATTTAATATTGTTAAGATGACAACAGTACCCAAAGCAATCCACAGATTCAATGCAATCCTTATCAAAATTACAATGGCATTACAAAAATAGAAAAACTCATCCAAAAATTCATATGGAGAGAGAGAAAAGAATGGGAAAGGTATTTGCAAATCATGTATCTACTAAGGAATTAATACAGAAATATATAAAGAATTCCTACAACTCAACAACAAAAAACCCCAATTCAAAAATGGGCAAAAGTTTTAATAAACATTTCTCCAAAGAAGACATATAAAAATGAAAAAGCAATGAGTTCACGTCCTTTGCAGGGACATGGCTGAAGCTGGAAGCCATCACTCTCAACAAACACACGCAGGAGCAGAAAACCAAATACCACATGTTCTCACTCATCAGAGAGAGCTGAACAATGAGAACACATGGACACAGGGAGGGAAATATCACACACTGGGGCCTGTCGGGGGGTGAGGGTCAAGGGGAGGGAGAACATCAGGACAAATACCTAATGCATGCAGGGCTTAAAACCTAGATGACAGGTTGACAGGTGAAGCAAACCACCATGGCACATGTATACCTATGTAACAAACATGCATATTCTGCACACATATCCCAGAACTTAAAGTAAAATAATATTTATATATAAATATATATAAAATAAGATACATAAAAATGGCCAATACGCATATGAAAAGATGCTCAGCATCGCTAATAATTAGGGAAATGCAAACCAAAACCACAATGAGGTATCACTTCACAACCTCTACAATAGCTGTAATTTTTTTTAATTGATTAAAATAAAACAAAATAACAAGTGATGAAGAGGATGTGGTGAAACTGGAACCTCGTACATTGCTAGAGAGGATGTAAAATGTTACAGCTCCTTTGTAAAACAGTTGGGTAGTTCCTCAAAAAGATAAACATAGATTTACCAACATATCCCAGCAATTCCATTCCTATGTACCCAAGAGAATCAAAAGAGGAGATTCAAACAGGTATCTGTACAATGATATTCATGGCAGCATTGTTCACAGTATCCAAAAGTTAGAAACTATCCAAATGTCCATCAAGAGATGAACAGATAAACAAAATGTGGGAGATACACATATACACATATATATGTATATGTGTATACATATATACATATACATACATATGTGTATACATGTACACATATATATGTATATATGTGTACATGTGTACATGTATATACACACACACACCCCCCCAGTATGTTAAATGAAGTTAAAGTCTGATACATGCTATAATGTGGATGAATCTTGAAAACATGCTAAGTAAAATAAGCCAGGCATTAACAGGAAAATATATTATTTCACTTAAATGAAATATGTAAAATAGGGAAATTCATACAGACAGAAAGTAGTTTGAGGTTACTAAGGGCTGGGGAACAGAGAATGAAAAGTTATTGCCTAATGGTTACAGAATTTCTCTTCGGATAATGAAAACATTTTAGAAACAGATAGTGATGGTCATTATATAACATTATAATTTAATCACTGAATTGTACACGTAAAAGTGGTCAAAATGGCAAATTTTATTATACGTATTTTACCACAATTTAAAAAAATTAGTAAGATACCAAAACCATTGAATTGTACACTTCAAATGGATTAACTGTTTGGTATGTCAATCATGTCAATAATGCTGTTTTAAAACAAAATAGGAAGATTCTGGGCACAGTGGCTCATGCCTGTAATCCCAGCACTTTGGGAAGCCAAGGCCAGTAGATTACCTGAGGTCAGGAGTTCAAGACCAGACTGGTCAACATGGTGAAACCCCACCTCTACTATAAATACAAATATTAGCTGGGTGTGGTAATGCGTACTTGTAATCCCAGCTACTTGGGAGGCTGAGGCAGGAGGATCACTTGAACCCAGGAGGCGGAGGTTGCAGTGAGCCAAGATCATGCCACTGCACTCCAACCTGGGCAAAGAGCGAGACTCTGTCTCCAAAAAAAAAAAAAAAAAAAAAACAGAAAAAAAAAAGGAAGAAAGCTTTTCCAAAAATTACACACAAGTTTGACAAAGTGGGTAATACATACATGTTTATTAGAACTAAAATGCGGCCAGGCACGGTGGTTCTTGCCTGTAATCCCAACAATTTGGGAGGCCAAGGCAGGTGGACTGCTTGAGTCCAGGAGTTCAAGGCCAGCCTGGGCAACATGGTAAAACCCTGTCTCTACAAAAATACAAATACAAAAATCGGCTAGACACGGTGGTTTGTGCCTGTAGTTCCAGCTACTCGGAGACTGAAGTGGGAGGGCCACTTTAACCCAGGAGGTGAAGGCTGCAGTAAGCTTATATGGCACCACTACACTCTAGCCTGGGCCACAGAGTGAAACTCTGTCTTAACAACAACAAAAAAACCCTAAATTGAACTAAAAATGGGAGCCTGACTATGCCTCCAAATAATTATAACACCAACTTTCTATACTTAAAAGAAGCTCTGATTTCTACTATACCATAAAAACACAAAACAAAGGTATCATTAACCCATAACCTAGTTCCTCTGCAGGCTAAATCAGAAATCGAGAAAAAGTACGCTGCAGAGCTGATACTTCAGGTAAATTATAACTGACTATTCTAATTTGGGGTAAATATGAACAATAAACAATAAATATTAAGAATATTAAGTGTCTATAGAGCAGTATGTCGTTATCTTGTCATATGATGATGCCCTAAGTAACATAAAGAAAATGAACCAAAACAAAGCTAAGGGTTACACAAATCATTACTGAGCAGTCCATCCATAATGTCAGGGACAGTTTAAAAGGTGCTTTAACAAGTGATAGCTGACAGTTCAGAAATTCAATAATAGAACCAAAAGAACATGTATCAATTAGTTAAATATTTCTTATTTCTATTTCGCATTTTAAAAAATTTAATTATTCATTCAACTTATTCCCGAAAAAAGTTCATTAGCAATATTTAACAAAAGTGCTTTCATACAAAGATATGTTCTTAAAAATTATATCCACCAAAAAGCCCATTTCAAGCACACTGTATGATTAAAATAATTTGGAATATAAAAGACAAACTGCAAGAGACTTTATATTCATTACAACAATTGAAAAAGATTTAATAATCACTATACTATTGCCCCCAACAAAAATCAAGGACATATGAGGTATCGATCAGATTTGTTGTACTGGTAAATAAATAACATGCTATTCTGAACAGATGCTATTAGTGACATTTCACAAAGTACTACATCATCTAATGAGGACAATACCTTGACTTTCTTCAGTGCTGTATACTTAAATGACTTCACTGTGGCACACACTTTCTGAGGTACCTGCCATGCCACCTCCCTCCCATTTTTCTGAAAATCTCCCTGTCAGTTCTCAGGGGTGAGCCAAGTGCATATTGCGAGGCCTCATTTCACTGGTCAGAGTTAAGTACACCAAAGTGGAAACCTGACCTAAGGTGGGGGACAAACAATTTAAAACCTAACTCAGAGGCAGTCTCTGCAGATGATTACAAGAATTAACATACAAACTCAGCAAGATAGTATGTGACTTGCCAGCCAAAACTTGACTAGTAAGTCACAGTACTACTATGACACAGCTAGCTCAGAGAAGGACACACCAACTTAGAAGTAATAGCTTGGAAGTAACAGTTTTATGTAAATTATGACTTGTCTAAACTTCAAGAACGTGATGTAAAAATAAATAAAATAGAATCCTTTAATCACTTCTTAATGTACTCCATTTTTAAAAGTGCTTCTTGGCAAAAAAAAAAAAAAGATTTAGTACTAAGAACAAACTTTCTGTGTGATAATAACAATCTTAGCAGGCATTATTTTATTGGGAGCCATCTAAGCCAAGTACCATACCAAGAACTTCCCATTTTACAGAAGAAAAAAAAAGGTTTAGAAAGATAATATAAATTGCTGAACATTACATACCTAATAAGTGGCAAAGACAGGATTAAAACTCAGATCTATCAGGCTCCAAAAGCCTTTCTAATATAACAAGTTGCCTCTTTATTCCCAAAAGCTTTGAAACACAGATGCTGAAATTAAGAGATCCAAAAATGAAATAATTCTAAGTTAAATAAAAAAGATCTTTTTGAAACTGAAAAGAAGAAAGTATATTTCTATCTGAGTTCCTAACACACTGCCTGGGGTTCAATGTATACCATTTAATGAACAGATAAATGAATAATTCTAGAAGAAAAAGAACTCAAAATTCCAATACAAAACGCCAGGTATACCTTGCAAGGTCCATCTTTCTCCCTGCTCTCTGTAGCCCAAGATCCAAAAACAGTCTCCCCTTCAATTCTCCCATCCAACCTCCTTCCTCCCCCACAACTACTGGCCAGGTGGTAGGAACACAGATTGCAAGCCACTAGTGATAGCTACCATGGTGTAAGAAAGAAAGTGTCCAATAGCAAGAGAGGGTGGAAAGGCAGAGGCATAAGTGAGAAGATGAGGAATAAAGACAGAGTCTGAAGGAGTAAGATAAGAGACCTGGAAGAGAACAGAGTACTGGAGCAAGACATTTTAGCCTTTCCTTCACCCATTATTTTCCTTCTTCCCTTTCTTCTCGAATTTCTTCAGTGGGTTTCCATTGTACCATTCTTCCTCTCCCTTATCCTTTCTACTGATGCTAATCTGCAGTGGAGTAACATAAGAATCTGGAACCAACAGTAGGGCAGGGAAAGAGAATAATTCATGCAAAAAGGAGACTAGAAGAGATTAGGTAACAATGAGAAAAGAGTAGTTGCTAAAGCCATGTTAAAATTGCTATCAATTATATCAGGCTCTATGTCTAAATTCTGCAAATAAAATACACTATGTACTTTTAAATTGATATATAGTAAAAGATTATGAAAATAGGCCAGGCGCGGTGGCTCACGCCTGTAATCCCAGCACTTTGGCAGGCCGAGGTGGGCAGATCACGAGGTCAAGAGATTGAGACCATCCTGGCCAACATGGTGAAACCCCGTCTTTACTAAAAATACAAAAATTAGCTGGGCGTGGTGGCATGCACCTGTGGTCTCAGCCTCGGGAGGCTGAGGCAGAAGAATCGCTTGAACCCAGGAGGTGGAGGCTGCAGTGAGCCGAGACTGTGCCACTGCACTCCAGCCTGGCGATAGAGCAAGACTCCGTCTCAAAAAAAAAAAAAAAAAAATTATGAAATATACTGTGACTATAATGAGTTATTCAAAGAACAAAGTTACAGGTGGTATATTTCTGAGACTTTTAAAAATCATAGACACATGAAGATAAATACAGTATTATTCACCTTTAAGCACCAGTATCATTCATATTAAAGTGTTTTAACTTAATAATTGAGTTTTGTTTTGTTTTGTTTTGAGACTCGAGTCTCACTCTGTTGCCCAGGCTAGAGTGCAGGGCTGCGACCTCAGCTCATTGCAACCTCTACCCGCAGGGGTTCAAGCAATGCTGGTGCCTCAGCCTCCTGAGTAGCTGGGATTACAGGTGTGTCCCACCACGCCCAGCTAATTTTTGTATTTTTAGTAGACAGGAGATTTTGCCATGTTGGCCAGGCTGGTCTTAAAACTCCTGACCTCAGGTGATTCGCCTGCCTTGGGCTCCCAAAGTGCTGGGATTACAGGCGTAAGCCACTGTGCCAAGCCTGAGTTATTACTGAACAAAGTTTCAAAACAGTCCTTGTGCATATATGGTCTTCACAACATAGTAAGCAGAAGTACAACAGACCCACACATATACATATACAAATACAGAGAAATGCTGAATAAAATAGAAAAACATGAGAAATTTTAAATACAGAATCAAACCTAATGAAGGAGAGAAAAAAGGAAGAAAAATCCCCAAGAATTAGAAATAAAGAAATCTAATCAAAACTTTAAACACAAGAATACATGCTGCAAAAGCAAAAGTCTTGGACATAGGCCCTAACAGGTAGATCCACAAGAAACGAACGTATAGCTGGTGGCTTAACAGAGGTGAAGGATTGGAATGGTTACCTCTGATTAAAACCAGGACCCTTTCTCCATGTCAAGGAATAATAAAAATTCTGATTCTTGGTCCAGTGAAGCCACTTAGGGTATTGGGTAGGGGTGGGCACCATAAGGGGAAAACATGAGGGTTTGGAGTCTGAATGCATACTGCCCATGAAGTAAGGAAATCCTTTGACAAAAAAATTAATATCAAATCTAGTCCCTATCCCACAGAAGCAAAAGCATTCAGAGGGAACAGAACTCATCCCAGAAAAATCTACCCTCAGTCAAAAGTGAGCTTACAACTTAAAAAAAAAAAATTAAACTAAATGAGGAAACAGAATACCGAAATGGGGAAGGTTGGCAATCAAAACTAACGGGAAGAACAGGACCCCAAGAAATCAAGAGAATAATGCATCTGAAAAATACCATAAAATAAGTGGGTAACAATGATTAAAGAGATAGAGGAAATACATATGATAATGAAAGAACAGAGATTTGAAAATTAACCAAATAAAACTTCAAGAAATAAAATATACTGCCACTGAAATGTAATGATATATTAGCATGTGCATATAGGACAAAATAATGAATTTTTAAGTAACCAATTTACTTCCCTATGCTGTTTTAAGTACTCAAACCTTTTTTAAAAAAATACTCTGAAGCAACGGTGGCTCATGCCTGTAATCCCAGCACTTTCAGAGGCCGAGGAGGGTGGAACGCCTAAGGTCAGGAGTTCGAGACTAGCCTGGCCAACATGGTGAAACCCTGTCACTACTAAAAGTACAAAAAAAAAAAAAAATTAGCTGGGTGTAGTGGCATGTGCCTGCAGTGCCAGCTACTCAGGAGGCTGAGGCAAGAGAATCATTTGAACCCAGGAGGCAGAAGTTGTGGTGAGCCAAGATCACGCCATTGCACTCCAGCCTGGGCAACAAGAGTGGGACTCCGTTTCAAAAAAAAAATACTCTGAAGCAGTAATTCAAAAATGGGAAAGTATGGGGGAGAATCATACACTCCTTCAAGAATATAGTTTAAGGCTATGAATTCCCCCCCAAGAAAAGCACATTTACTTCAAATTTTATATATCATGTAAAAAAAATATTGCTAGATACCTCAAAAACTTTGACTAAGAAATAATGTCCTAAAGGATATTAAGTATATAGCCATGTGTTCTGGCACTTATTATTAAGTATAAATTTAAACCAAATTATATACTATCACAGAAAATATCACCTGGTTTTAAATCAGCCTTTTAATTCACGGAATATCCTGAGAATGTTATTTTCACATCCACAATCCCAGCATCAATAAACTCTACCTCCTATGACACACTTGAAGAACAATAAGGAATACAGTGTTCCAATTACTGGGTGAACTATAAATATACTACACAGATTTTAAAATATAACTCACCTAAACATTAATCTAACACATTCTCATTACTACAACAAACTTGTGACTTTAATCACAAAGAGTTAATGAAGGTAACAAAGCAGCTACAGATTTTTAACAATTTTCATCAAATCACTTTTGGCCAGGTGTAGTGGCTCATGCCTGTAATCCCAACACTTTGGGAGGCCCAGGTGGGCAGATCACTTGAGGTCAGGAGATCAAGACCAGCCTGGCCAACATGATGAAATGCTGTCTCTACTAAAAATACAAAAATTAGCCAGGCATGGTGGCACACACCTGTAATCCCAGCTACTCAGGAGGGTGAGGCAAAAGAATCACTTGAACCTGGGAGGTGAGGCTGCAGCAAGCCAAGATGACGCCACTGCACTCAAGCCTGGATGACAGAGCAAGACTCTGCCTCAAAAAAAAAAAAAAAAAAAAAAATCACTTTCTAACACAGAAAAGCTAAAATATTGTAGTTTATATAATATAGTAGTTTATATAATTTTTTTTAATGGTTACACCTGCATGGTATTAGTCTGCAAACAACTGGAAATTTATTTCAACCAAGGTTCTCTTAAGTCTTCATTATTTGTGTGCAACTCCAGAGAAAGTTAATTTATATCAATTTACAGTTTAGTGGTCACGATCAGGGAAACTGATACTCTCCCCCACTGACTACAACTCATTGCAGAGGCAATCTAGAACTTTTCTTTTATGCCCACTATACAAAATAAAACTTGCCGACATCTCACTACCTCAAGAATCAAATTTAAATGAAGTATCCAGAAGTAACCTAAAGAACGAACGTAATATGGATAGATCTTGGTCTAAATTTATGCCTTGCTCTTCAGTAAAGTATAGTAACTCCAGATACATGTTCCACAAATGCAATAATTTCTATTCTTTGGTTAGTCAGTACAGAATATAATTTATACTTCCTGAAAGCAACTTTGTCTATTCATGAAGATAGTTGCTTTTCATTTGCCTTTGTCTTATTTTGAACACATAATCCACAGGTTTACAGACTTTTTCAATGAATACATTTCAACTTGTATTTCATCAGCAAACATTTGAGAGAATGTTATTTCATAGGTTAACTATTTTAAATTCCCTGTTGGTCAAGTTAGCAGTAGTGGGCAATTTTCTCATAGAAAACAATTCCAAACATAATAAGCAGATGCTTGCCAGCTCTAATCAATAAGCTATAAGCCCTGTCCTTCTCCCTGTATCTGAGGATCATTTACTGCTTTAATGTCCGTCTCCTCATACAACAGACACAAGGGATTCCTGGAAAGAAAAAGATTACAGGATGAGATTCGTCATTCCCCCCACTCCAAAAGGTCAAAACATTTCAATGGCTATGTTTTCAAATAAGATTTATACCCTACAGTATCCTTTGAGGTTTTCTTACTAGAATAAAACATATATTTTAGGAGAATTAATTATTTAGTTGGAGTGGGGGAGAAACAAACAAGTCACAGAATTTTCAAAAAGTGTAACAATTCAGTTAAGAGTATACATTAATTAATGTTGCCCTAAGTTTTATCAGTTTTTAAAATTTGTTCTTAATTTCAAGGGAAGAGGCTTTAACATAAGAAATAAAACATATGCCAGTCCACTATTTACATATTCTTCAACTTGGCCATGAGATCTTTCAAGCTTTCACCAGAATCTTCCACTGTTACCTCAGTGACAGAATCTTCTTCCATTTTTGGAATTGTGTATGTCACTGTAATTCCTTCAGGTAAGTCTGGAACTGGACCTGAAGAACTGTTCAACTCTTCTTCTGAAACCTCAGATACCAGCTAATTACCCCACTCGTTATCTTCATGGATTATCTCTTCCTCTTCTAGTATAACCTGTTGTTTGGGCAATCCTACTACCTTTTTCTTATATTCCTCCTACTGCTTCCTGCAATTTCTGTCATCACACTGAAGATTTGGCTTCATGGACATAGTAGGAAAAAAATCCTGCACTGCATTATATCCAAGGTAAAACTAACAGTACCAAAATTTAACAGAAACTTTAACATGCTTTGTACTAAGATCCCAGCAACCACTTCCACAGTGGAAGGACGACTGGCTGCACAAACACCAAAGCATGCAAAAACTGCACACTTTGGCATCCATCAGCCCTGAGGTGCTGGTTTGATTGCTGTTGAGTAGCTCTGAGACCTTGAGAAGTTACTTAAACACAAAAGGCTTAATTTCCCTACCTCTACAGGTACCTATACCTCATAACCCTCACAGGGTCATAAGGATTTAATAAAACAATTTATGCAAAGTAGTAAGTACATGGGACATAAAAAAAGATTCAAAAATTATTAACTGATATTACAATCAGAACCTCCCATCTATTTGATCTTGGGTATGTTATCCTTTAGACCCCAGTTTCTCCTTCTCTCTGAAACTAGAAATACTTACACATAATTGTAAGAATAAAACATTTTTAAGTGAATGCCTTTCTTCTAAGGAATTTATTTTTTAAAGCTGATGGTCCAAAGAAGGTCCCCCTTTGAGCTCTAACACAAGCATTCAGGAGACAAGAAAATGCCTAATAATATCCCAACAAAAATGGCATCTCTTAAACAGAAAAAGAAAAAAAAAATCCTCAGGAATTCAGGGGATTAAGTCCGCTTTGTTCACTACTTTAAACCCTGTTACTTTGTAAGTCACTTTTAAACAAATGAATATTGTAATGTGGCAGACTGCCTAGTTACCTAATGACTATTCTTCCCTTCTTCCTCACTGACAGACTCTATTTCTGCATAGTTGCAATTTGTTTTACCCCAAATGATGAATTATAATTGGTATATGCCAGTCATGGTAAGTCCTTTCCCCTTTTCCATTGTTTGGTCAGGCATCTGTGTGAAAGTTGCTTTACATTATTTTGACCAATAATAGAAAGGGCCTGAGAGCTTCTAGGAAGGGTCTTTTCCTTAATGAGTAAGAAGAACAAAAAGGAAGCCCTTTTTCAAATGCTCTTTCTACTCTAGATATTACTACAATGATATGCTCTTTTAGGAGCTGCCTTGCAACCATGAAAGGAAAAACAGGAGAGCTTCGGAGGCCTGCCAATCTAATACTCTGACACTGCTGAGCCAGAGAACCAACTCCGGGATTGCCTGCCTCAACATTTCTTATTTATTAATAAATGTTCTTGTGTTTTTGGTCACTGTTAGTTGTATTCTCTGTTATGGCCAAGCAAATGCTGTTAAAAACATTAAGCATAAAGTCAAATATAATTCTTTCCAGTGGAAACATAAACTTACCTGGAAATTTTGCTCACTAGTCTATAACTTATCTCCACATCTGTAAACTGAAACTACACGTGTTTGTGGCACTTTTTCTCAATTAGGCTATCAGAATAGAATTCATAATCTTCGGATTAATTCCATTTAACAAGCTTGGCATTTTATGTTTTGCATACCAACTTGTCCAAGATGCACAACAAAGTATGAAGATAGGCAGCATTACTAGCTTCATTTTAAATAAGAAAACAAAAGAATTTAAGTTATATAACCTAATTTACTGTTTGTTTGTTTTTTGCTTTTTGTTTTTGACACAGAGCTTCACTCTTGTTGCCCAGGTTGGAGTGCAATGGCACAATCTCAGCTCACCGCAACCTCTACCTACCAAGTTCAAGTCATTCTCCTGCCTCAGGCTCCTGAGTAGCCAAGATTACAGGCATGCGCCACCACATCTGGCTAATTTTGCATTTGTGGTAGAGACAGGGTTTCTCCATGTTGGTCAGGCTGGTCTCGAATTCCCGACTTCAGGTGATCCACCCACCTCGGTCTCCCAAAGTGGTGGGATTACAGGTGTGAGCTACCGTGTCTGGCCTTATTTATGTTTTTAAACTAATTTCTGACAAATTTGCTGGCCCTTAAATACTCAAATAAATGAAAGAACTAGGATTCACAACCAGATCATCTAGTATACAGTCTTTAGCATGAGATCAGAAAGAGCAGGAAAATGTTAAAGTTGCTGGGGAAGGCATAAAGAAGTAAAACTTTAAATGTCTATAGAAGGATATTACAAGATTACAAAAGAAAAGTTAAGTCACTCTAATGTATCACGTAAAGTTTGGTCCTACTAAGAAAATGCTTAATTTATACATTTTTATAACAAAATAGATTTTGTTTATATAAGCTCCTTCAGCCAAGAATTCACATTTAGTGTTGAATGACAATTCATGAATGAAATCTCTACTATATCCATTTTAGTTCTAATCAGTTACTAAAATATATAACAGAAAACATAATTCTACAAAATGAAATCACTTTGGGAATCCAATGGTCTCCTAAAACTTAGACAAGATCATCTACTAGAAGGCCTGTGAGGGAGGGAAAGAATGGTATTATGATATTTTAATGTTTTAGAAATATTTGCTGACCCTTAATCATTTAAAAAATGTACAATCTAATCTAGTATCATCTGTCATGTATGCAACTCGCATAGATGCCATCAGATAAAATGTTAATGAATATCTATACCTATCACACAGGCGATTCTCCAGGATATTAGTCCGTTTTCACACTGCTATAAAGATACTACCTGAGACTTGGTAATTTATAAACAAAAGCAGTTTAATTGACTCACAGTTCCACATAGCTGGGGAAGTTTCAGAAAACTTACAATCATGGCAGAAGGTGAAAGGGAAGCAGGCACCTTCTTCACAAGACAGCGGAAGAGCAAGCAAGTGCAGGAGAAACTGCCACTTTTAAAACCATCAGATGTCGTGGAGAACTCCCTCACTATCACAAGAACCGTATGGGGCAACTGCCCCCCCATGATCCAATCACCTCCTACCAGGTCCCTCCCTCAACACCCGGAGATGACAATTCGAAATGAAATTTGGGTGGGAACACAGAGCCAAACCATATCACCAGGAAAAAGATATGGCAGAAAGAATCTTGGACCATTCATACTAATAGCATGTACTGTACACCTACCATGTCCCAGGCAGGAAGCTAGTACTGATTACTTAATCAAGTAAGTCAAAATGGCAACACTGCCGGCAAAATGTATCTAATCTCTGAAAAGTAACATTTTTTTAAAGTTTTTCTTAAGAGAAACCCTAATGTGATACTTGAAGTTAACAACTGTTTCTGAAGTTCAGATGCAAAAGGAAATGCAGAATAATCAAGAAAAACCTTTAAAACACAGGTGTTTTTATTGGAACACAGCCCCATCCATTTGTTTATGTGTTGTTTTCACTTGCTTTCATGACATAAGGGCTGAGTTGAATAGTTGGCACAGAGCTATGCAGCTCACAAAGCCAAAAATATTTACTGTAGCCATTACAGAAAGTTTGCCAATAGTCAGTTTCTTCACTAATACCAGATTCTATTTTTACTATAATTTATAAGTTTTGATATCTGCTAGGAAAGACCCATCCCCCACCAGGGTTTATATAAATATAAAATAATAAATAAAATAAAATAGTGTGATATGGGGAAAGAGACAGACACACCCATTAATACATATTTATATGTGTATTTTGTATGTGTGGGTGTACACTTTTGTGTGTGTGTGTGTGTGTGTGTGTGTATTTTTAAGACAGGGTCTTGCTCTGTCACTCAGGCTGGAGTGCACTGGTGTGATCACAGCTCACCGTAACCTCAACCTCCTGGGCTCAAGCGATCCTCTCACCTCAGCCTCTGAAGTAGCTGGGACCAGAGGCACACGCCACTACACCTGGCTAAGTTTTGTATTTTTTGTAGAGACAGAGTTTCGCCACATTGCCCAGGCTGGTCTCAAACTCCTAGGCTCAAGCAATCTGCCTACCTTGGCCTCCCAAAGTGCTGGTATTACAGGCATGAGCCACTGTGCCCAGCCCATATTTATATTTTTATTTTTAAAAGGTCTGAAATTAGGAAAGAGACTAATTCAGGGGTTGGCAAACTTTTTCCATAAAGGCCACGGTAAATATTTTAGGCTTTGTGAGCTCTTTAGTCTCTGTGCCAATGACTCAACTCAGCCCTTGTATAATCAAAACTAAAAAAAAACAATATGTAAACAAATGGGTGGGGCTATATTCCAATAAATCTTTATTTACAAAAACAAGGCAGTAAGCTAGATTTGTCTCGTGTGTCAGTCTACTGACCCCTGAACCAAGAGAACAATGAAGCGGAACTGGGTCAGATATAGACATTTTAAATGGGGGAAAGATGAACTATTTGGAAAAAAACTTTAATTCATAACTCACACAACTCAAAATATAATGCCATAATTAAAGAAATTTTTCTTAATCTATAGTAATATTAGGAAAAAATAATGGAGCATATTCTCATAATATTGAAATGAAAAAGGCTGTTTTAGCAACACAAAGCCTTATGGCCAGAAGTATTAATAATAGAAAGAAGATTTACCTATATAAAAAGTTTCCTATAAGGTAAAAGATAACATGAACAAAGTTTAAGAAAAATAAAACAACAGGCCGGGCGCGGTGGCTCATGCCTGTAATCCTAGCATTTTGGGAGGCCGAGGTGGGTGGATTACCTGAGGTCAGGAGTTCAAGACCAGCCTGGCCATCATGGTGAAACCCCGTCTTAAAAAAAAAAAAAAAAAGAAAAAAAGAAAGAAAAAGAAAACAACACTGGAAAAATATATTTGCAACAAATATTTACATAACAAAAAATTAACACATAGAACATACAGTTTTTATAAACCACTAATATTAATATTAGAAAAACAGACATTGTCAATTAAAAAAAAGAAAATCATATGGAAAATGTCTAACATCTGGAAGTAAATCAGAGATTTTTATACTAATGTAAAAAGTATCAATTATTGACCATGGGATAGGAAAAAAAGACTGATAATATTCTGTTCCTAGGAAACAAGGACTCTCATATCCCAGTGTTAGAAATTTAAACTGGTATCCTTTGTGGGGGAAGAAATACTACATTACAGTAACTTTAAATATTTTAAATGTACATTCCTTTTGCCCAAAAAATTCACCTCTGAGCATATGTACAAGCCCTGAAATACTGTATGTTAGAATGGAAAACTGGAAACTACCTAGGAAATACCAAAATGGTATATAAATTACAGGACAGCCATGCCATGAACACTATACCCATATATATTCATACCATGAAATATATGTGGCAAATAAAATGAAGTAGACCTACGTGAATTAACAAAAGCTTCTCTAATGCATACTGTAAAAAAAGCATTCACATAAACAATGTTAACAATTATGCCATTTATGTAAATTAAAGAAAAAGTTGTACACATTTGTTTATGTACACAAATACTTAAGTGAATGTATAGGAAAAGGATACGTGTCAAACAATTAAGCAAAGAATCAGAGGTAATTTCTGTGCCAAAGAATGGAAATAAGGAATAGGAAAGAAGGCACCTCCACTTTTACTTCTGAAAGCAGAGAACCACCTAATTAAAAATATTGAATCTGGGATCAGACAAACCTGAGTCAAGTCTAGACGGCTGTTACTGAATTTATACTAGTTACTTATTTCTTCTAAACCTCACTTGCAAAATGGTGATAACAGCAGAACCTAAGTCATGAGTTGTTTGAATTTTTTTTAACTTTCATTTTGTGGAAAAATATATATAACAAAATACGCCACTTTAACTATTGTTAAGTGTACATCAGTGACATTATTTACATTCAATGTTGTACAAACATTACCACTATTTCTAAAACTTCATCACCCTAAACTGTAACTCTGTAAACAGTAAGCAATAATTCCCCATCCCCTCCCCCGCCCACCACCACATCCCACGCCTGATAACCGCTAATCTACATTCTGTCTCTATAAATTTGCCTATTCTACATACTGCATATAACTAGAGTCATATATGTCTGGTTTATGTCACTAGGCATGTTTTCAATGTTCAGTGATGTTGCATGGCATGTGTCAGAACTTCAATCTTCTTATGGCTAAATAATACTCCATTGCATTCTTATGCCACATTCATTTTATCCATTTATCCAGTTAATGAAGACTTGGGATGTCTACATTTTTGGCTATTGTGAATGGCTGTTATATGCCAGTGCTTTGAATGCTGGCATGGAAGTACCTGTTTGAGTCTCTTAATGGGTTAAAAATGGGTTTTTAATTAAATAAGAATACACAATACATAATGTGATATCTGGTTCATAAAATGGTTCAATAAATGTTCATTATAGGCCAGGTATGGTGGTTCACACCTGTAATCCCAGAACTTTGGGAGGCCGAGGCAGGTGGACCATTTGAGGTCAGCAATTTGAGACCAGCCTGGCCAACATGGTGAAACCCCCAACTCTACTAAAAATACAAAAATTAGCTGAGTGGTAGTGGCGTGTACCTGTATACTGTTTTTTGAATAAACAAAATAACCATATATTCATGTACAACTTGTGTATTTTCTGTTAAATGATTATGCCTAAATCACAACAAGATCTAATGATGAACTAATGACACAACTAATGGAAGTGCATGGCCAGGAGGCAGATATTACCAGCAGAGAGTATCTGTGAGTGAGAAACTTGGGTGGCAGTCTTCGTGCACAGCAGAGGGATATGTTTAACACTGGGCAAAAATACTAATCTACTGGGCACATCATTCCCATCATATGCTATCAGAACTTAAATTCATTAAAGTAGCTATCCTTATATCAGTTTCATTCTTCAAGTAAACTTTTTCTTATAGAAAAAGAAAAGCAGTGGTGAGAATGATATAAATGGCTCTGATAGCTGATAGACACATTCTTTACTGTAAATTGCTAACTGGCATTCTAGTTCATCTACTTTGCCTCCTATAAATAAGATTACTGAATATACGTGTACTCTAATAAATTCTATAAGGCTGAAATTGAAAGGTTAGTAAATTCACCCAAAAAACTCATTATTCATTTAACTCTTCACATATTTAACCCTTTACTGAGCATCTATTCAATTTCAGCTACTGTACTAGAAAAGGGAAACATTCTGGGTAGTTACCTAGACAATCTTCCCATGGCAACAATTTAATCTCATTATAAGCCTTCTTTCAAGCATCCTCAGTTATTGAACCATTAATAATGCATAAATCAACAACTGTTTCACAATAAATTTTACATAATAGTTTCCTAAAAGATAAATTACAAAGAAAGAAAAAATCAATGTAGGTACTATGTAAATTTATTTCTATCCAGCTCGTAAGAACACTATTATAAATTAACGTTTCTTAACTATTTTGTACGGCTAAAATACGACAAAAGTGAAAAGCAAAATTTGGCCACTTTATCTTTTAAAAAATTCTTCCAAATTAGATTTTAGAGAAAGAAAGAGAATTTAAGATAATTCTAAGGTCACCTATAAGAACAAATGTAGGAGAAAAGCCAAGAAAACATTTAAAAAGAAATAATAAGGTCCTTACTCTACCAGCTATTGAAGTGTGTTCTAAAATTATCAGTTCAAATATAGACAATCTAAAAAGTAACCTACATATACCACAGATATATCAGAATTGGGTATTTTTATGTTCTTTGGATGGGGAAGAAGTTTTCTAACCAGAAT
The DNA here is from genome assembly GCA_036589455.1 of Ateles fusciceps. Taxonomy (NCBI): domain Eukaryota; kingdom Metazoa; phylum Chordata; class Mammalia; order Primates; family Atelidae; genus Ateles; species Ateles fusciceps. The sequence continues at coordinate 15,994,301 of JAZHEH010001979.1, forward strand.
GCCAAAAGAAAAACCCTAACAGAAAAGATTTAAATAAATAAAAGTTACAGTTTTATTATGTACTAAAGTTATATTTTTAAAAATACTCTAAGTTCAAAAGAAAAAATATGGCCAGGAGCAGTGGCTCACGCCTGTAATCCCAGCACTTTGGGAGGCTGAGGCAGGTGGATCACGAGGTGAAAAGATCGACACCATCCTGGGCAACATGGTGAAACCCCGATTCTACTAAAAAATACAAAAATTAGCTGGGCGTGGTGGCACGCACTGGTAGTCTCAACTACTCGGGAGACTGAGGCAGGAGAATTGCTTGAACCCAGGAGGCAGAGGTTGCAGTGAGCCAAGATGGCGCCACTGCACTCCAGCCCGGTGCCTGGCGACAGAGCAAGACTCTGTCTCAAAAAAAGAAAAAATACCCTAAGTTCAAAAGAAAAAATACAAATGGGGGACATATCTGTTATCTATGATGGTCAAAGGGTTGCTATCCCTAAAATTCAAGGAGCTTTTGCAATATAGTAAGAAATAAAAGAACACTATAATAGAAAATTGGGGAAATGTGTAAGGTGTTTTTTGTTTTAGAGTTGGGATCTCAAAATGTTGCCCAGGCTAGTCCCAAACTCCTGGCCTCAAGTGACCCTCTACCTCAGCCTCTCTAGTAGCTGGTATTACAGATGTGAGCTTCTAGGCCGGGCCCTGTAACTTCAAAAATAAATTATAAATTTTAAAACACATTTTTAAAGTCATAAACCAACAGTATAATGAACAGAACAATGTTTTTATGAAGTATATCAAGTAATTGAGAGATCTGGTTTCAGAGTCAGAAAAACTTGACTGCAAAACCTGGCTCCATCATTAAATAAGTTACTTAACCTATCTAATTCTCCATTTCTTTATGGGGACTAAACTATTTACTAACTCAAAGGTATTGACAAGATAAGTATTTTATGAATAAATGAGATAAAAACTTCAAAGAGGGGCTGGGCACAGTAGCTCATGCCTGTAATCCCAGCAGTTTGGGAGGCCGAGGCGGGTGGTTCACCTGAGGTCAGGAGGTTGAGACCAGGCTGGCCAACATGGTGAAATCCCATCTCTACTAAAAATTAAAAAATTAGCTGGGCATGGTGGTGCATCCCTGTAATCTCAGCTACTCGGGAGGTTGAGGCAGGAGAACTGCTTGAACCTGGGAGGCAGAGGTTGCAGTGAGCCGAGATTGCACCACTGCACTCCAGCCTGGGCAACAGAGGGAGACTCCGTCAAAAATTTAAAAATAAATAAATAAATAAAAATTAAAAAACTTTAGAGAGGCAAGACCTGACTGTAAGATGACCGATAAAAAGAGGGAGGAGTTCAACTTATAAGGAAAAGAATGATGCTAGTGGAGACTTCAGGAGAATATTTTAACCTGCTAAATAAAATATTTGGGTGAAACTGAGACAGGTAGCACAAATGATCTGTCCATGGTCCTGAACCTCCATGAAATGTTAGGACGGAGTTCATTCTAATTGTGAAATACTGATGACACTGCTTCAAAGTTCCCTAGGAATTCTCAAACAGATAAGCACTAAAGAAAAGAATGGAAGAAACAAGGAAAAAAATAACCCAAAGCTTTTGAAACAGCTTACCACTGAGAGATGACATGTTTGGGATTGGAAGGTGGCAGCGGGGGGGGCCGGAGGAGGGTGGTGGAGGGTCCAGGTTTGACAGTTTTCAAATATTTATATATAACAAAGACAGAAAAGGAAGACTATTTCCCCCATTCTGTGAATTTGTGAGAAAAGTCTTAGAGAAAGACTATGGAATTACATATATTTGGGTTTGCAGCAATTCTGTAGTATATATCTCCTAAAATGGCTGATAAAAGTCAACAATATACAGTACATGAAGAGATGTAAGGAGTAAAGGAAAGGAATCTCCCAGTGGCCACATCTCCACAAAAATTCTCCACCTTCCACACCTTATAATAGCTATGATCCAAAAGTAGACACCTGTCCCAAACTATTCCAATTAGATTCTCTTTTTCTAAATTAAAAGAAACAGAGACTAGAAGTCATAGGAGAGATCCTTGGGAAAAGCATAAAAGAAAGTGACTATATTCATAACTTAAATGTGGAAATTTCAACTGGACAGTCTCAAAACGAAGAAAAATGAAGTGTTGTATCTTCTAAACAAGTAGAGGGGAAAATTAAATCAGGCAAATATACTGAATTAATCTAAAAGACAGTGAGAACACATGGAAAAATAAATACAGAAAAAGTTTAAATGGCAGAAATACATCCAAATAAATCTGTATTTATAACAAATGTAAATGGCCTCCCTGCTCTGTTAAACTACAAAGATTTCACACCATAGGAGAAAAATCCAGTTACATGCTGTTTCCGAAAACTATCCAAACACAAGACTACAGAAAGAATGAAAATGAAAGGATGGACAAAGATAAACCAGGTAAATAATATCCAAATAAAGGTATATTATTTATATGAATATGAAGAGAAAAGGGGAACTTTAAGGCAAAAAGCTTCACTACAGATAATGACTGCAATAGAGAAAGGTGCAATTCATCAGGAAAACACAGAAATTCTACACTTTAGATACCTAACTGACCTATCCTCAATGTATAAAATGGACAAAAACTGACAAGAGTTACACAGAAAAGTTGGCAAAACTGCCATTAAGCTAGGTAATTTTGACACCTATCTCAGTAATTAATAAGTGAAGCATACAAAACTTTAACAATCTAAATAATAAGCTGAATCTAGTAGACACAAACGCAATACAACTACAGAAGAAATACTATTTTGAAAACCATACAGAACATTTCTAAATCTCAAGCAAATGCTTGGGTATGACACAAAAAATATTTTAAACTAATGGCTTTTTTTAAAAAGCATTGGAAATTAAGATATAACTAAACAACTCATAGGTCAAAAAAAAATAGAAATAAGAAAGCAGAAAGCATTTAGAATGGAGCAATAATGAAAAGACAACATATCAAAACATATGAGATGCAACTAAGGTGATACTTAGAAATCTAAAGTCTTAATACTTACTTTAGAAAAGAATAATGCTAAAAATTAACACACTAATCATGGAACTTTAGAAGATGGAAAACTGAAAAGTAAATGAAAGATAATACAGACGAGAGCAGATGTTAATAAAATTAAAACAACCATTAAATAGAGAAAAATCAAAATTACAAAAAATTCACACGATTGATAAACCTCTAAAAGGAGTGATAAAAAAAGAGAGGTGATACAAATAAACAATATTAGAAATGAAAAAATAAGTATGCAACTATGGGCATTAAGAGAGTAAACAGAAAAGCAATTATTGTGAAAAAATTTATGCCAATAAGCTTTAAAATTAAAAGTGAGCAAATTCCTAGAAAAAGTCAACTTGCCAAATGACCAAGAACAGAGAACTTGAACAACCCTATTTCTAGTAAAGAAACTGAACCTACATTTAAAATCTTTCTGGAAAGAAAACTCCAGAATGAGAAGGATTTATCACTGAATTTTTCCAAACATCTCAATACTGAATGTAGAAATGGCACCAACATTTGAGGGAACACATCTCATCCTTTTTTATGAGGACAGCATAATGTTAATACCTAAAACTTACAAGGACAATATTACAAAACTACAGAGTAATCTCTCTGGCAAACATAATCCAAAAAAAATCCTAATCAAAGCATTAGTAAATCAAATCCAGAAACATGTTATCCATCACAACCAAGATGAGTTTGAGCCAGGTATTTAAGATTAATAGTCAAACTTCAATGTTAATCATCACATAATGGAATTTAAAAACTGAAAAATCATAAGATCATCTCAGTAAGTGTAAACAACTGATAAAATTCGTAACAGTCTCTATTAAAATTTAAAATCTTATGCCAGGCACAGTGGCTTACGCCTGTAATCCCACCACTTTGGGAGTCCGAGGCAGGTATATCACAAAGCCAGGAGATCCAGACCATCCTGGCTAACACGGTGAAACCCCGTCTCTACTAAAAATACAAAAATTAACTGGGCATGGTGGCGAGCACCGGTAATCCCACCTACTCAGGAAGCTGAGGCAGGAGAATCGCTTGAACCTGGGAGGCGGGGTTCCTGAGGTTGCAGGGACCTGAGATCGCACCAATGTACTCCAGCCTGGGCAACAGAACGAGACTCCATCTCAAAAAATAAAAAATAAAATCTCTTAGAAAACTAGGTATAGATATGCTGAATAAAACTCTTAAGTAGTTTTTAATTTAACTTCTAAGCCAATATTGCCAGAAACAAGAGTCAAACTAGGGCACTTAGATTGACTTTAGAGCCCATGCTTTCTCCACTACACTATAGCAATGGCAGTGAAATTTTTTGTTGTTGTTACACTGTCTCTACAAAGCTTTTGAAAAGCAATGTACTGCCTTGAACGCTTTTTTTTAATTATAGCTCAAATATTTAATCATAGGTTTAAATGGTTGCAAATGATGTAATTTCCAACATATTTCAGATTGCATGTGTGCTTTAAATAGAATTCCATCAAAATCTGGCATTTATGAAATTTTATGGAAAATGTCCACCACATAATCTAATTGGCAAAGCCAGTCCTCACTGTCAAAATGGCAAAAGTAAGACTTGTTCTCTAACACTCAACTGAGACTTGAGGGGAATACTAGGGAAGTTAAGGTAGAACCAATATTCTGGAATTCCAAAACAGTCTTTAAAAATCCCTTTGGTTTTTTTCATGGCATCAAGTTCGTGGGATTAGTACTACAAAGTATTTTGACCTTGTTCAATTTAGTACTTCAATTAGCATTAAACTTTATTGAAAAGTAAACCATACTCCAAATTGTATATCCCTAATTGCATTATGGGGTTCTAGGTCATCAGTTCTTAAAAATAATAGTAGTACTTGAAAATCACATATATTATTATAATTACAATCAAATTTAGCTTATCAGGCTAAATTAAAGAGGAACATGACAGGCAACCATAAAGTCATTTGTATTTGACTTTGATATTTATTTTTGTACTTTATTTTGAATATCAGTATGCCTGACACTCTTGGAATTTTTAGCACTGTTAAGGCATTAACTGATTTAAATTTAAATGAGCCCAATACAAAGATCTGGTTTTACAGAAGCAGAGCTTACATTCTTTATTCAGGCTTAAAACCAATAACATCACCACTTAGACTTAACTGGGCAAGCTGTGCTCCTAGCCTTTTGTTATTAAGCTTATTTTCTTGTAATTTTTTTTATTTAATGTAGTAGTATTTTGTATATATAATGTAGTAGTAGTATTTTTTTATTTAATGTAGTAGTATTTTGCGTAGTAGGTATTTCCTGAAGGTTAAATTAGGATGTAAGACAGATCTGCAGTTCTCTCTTCCATTACATCTCTTTTGGTCTTCATGGACGTGAGGAATGAGGATACGCTGCCTTGATGGCATTAGTTGGAAACCTGTGTTCTCCTAACTCCACAAACTCTTCATTAGCTCAATTTTAAGATAATGAAAAACTGACTGGAAATTCAAAATTCAAACTACTATCTTTGGATAAATTCTGGTAATTAAAATTTCTCTTTTGAAGATGTATTATAAATGAAAGGAATTAAGTTGCTGTGATGGAGGTACTACTTTCATAGAATCTTTTTCAGTATTTTGACAATTTCTATACTAATTTTAATAATAGGACACTTAGTAGATTGCTACTGTTTTATATCTTAAAGTTAAAATAGCATGGAAATATTTGTAAAAGGTCTGACCATACCAAAAAATTAAAGTTGAGATATTTAACTATCATTTTCTTACTTCATATATTAAAGTAATATAATTTACATTATAAATAATGGTTTAATTCTTTGTTAATTCCAAAAGACATATTTAACTGGAGGCTTTATAACTGGAGACATTTAATTAAATATGCTGCCTTATCAGCCCAGAAATTTATCAGCAATGTAAGGCTCTTTGTGGAGACATAGTTTTTTGCAGACTTAAAATAATTTCATTCACACACACACACACACACAAATTTAATTTAAAATACTGTACTAAGGCTGGGCGTAGTGGCTTACACCTGTAATCCCAGAACTTTGGGAGGCCAAGGTGGGCAGATCACTTGAGGTTAGGAGTTCAAGACCAGCCTGGCCAGCATGGTGAAACCCCATCTCTAATAAAAATACAAAAAATTAGCCAGGTGTGGTGGTATGCACCTGTAATCCCAGCTACTTGGGAGGCTGAGGCAGGAGAATTGCTTGAACCTGGGAGGTGGAGGCTGCCGTGAGCCGAGATCACGCCACTGCACTCCAGCCTGGGACACAGAACAAGACTCCATCTCAAAAAAGAAAAGAAAAAGAAAAATATATAAATAAAGCACTGTACTACATGGAATTAAAACCTTGTTAAAAAAAAGACTTGTTTTCTATTAGAACAAGTCTGACTTTAATTTTTAATTCAAATGAATGTGTTATTACATAGCCTCATATCAACCATTTTGCTTCAGAGTTCTCAGAAAGAAGATGGATAGGAATTTTGCCACTGGTTTGTAAGCTAGTGAAATGAAATACCTGCTTCAATACTTTTTATAGAAACTATTTTTCTTTTGCCCTCTTTCAAGAGCTACACAATCCCAGTCCCTTTTGTTTTACACCTAACAGATTTTCACAACATAAGACAAAGTACCATGTGAACATCTGAGATAGGTAGGAAATATGCCTTTATTTTATAAAAATGGGAGATGGGCCACTGTGAAATCAGAGTGGAAAAAAAATCAACAGACTTCAGACTGTTCTCAAACAGATAGATTTTAGAAGACTAATTAGGGAAGTTAAAGACCTGGAAATTGATTCTCTTAAAACTATATGCATCCACATATCCCTTGGGAAGTCTTCATGCACCATGGATACAGATATCTCAGTTTGAAGGCTATTACACTAAATTATCTCCTGATCTTTAGTAGATCTTTTAAAAAAAATAAAATTGCCAATTTATATGTTAACAAAAAATCTGATCTTAATTGACTCTCAGGTATAAATGAACGATAAAACCTTAACCGACTGCATTCTGGAAGTTCATTCTCTAATAGGGATCATCTGCAGTATATGAGAAGGATTGTTTTAGCTGAGACAGAGATCAGTTTCTTAGCCTGCTCCTCTTCTAAGGTAAGCATGACAAGCCAGGGATCCCAGCACAACAGCTCAGGAGGTCAGAACTGCCTCTCAGGACCTCTGCTTCTCTGGGACAGACCTGCCACTACTGGTAGCCAAGACTCCATTATCTACTATGCAGTGCCCGTTCCATAGCCCAGATACTGCACTAAGTCAGCTGTGTCTCTCCTCATCACATTCTCCCAAATTCCAATCCTCCATCTCCACAAACACCATGGCCCATGTGAATGTGAAGAATACTGAGCCATATGAAAATCTAGTCGAAGCCAAACTGAGAAAGTCAGACTGATGCCCTAACAAAACCCCTTTATTGCTGCAGTTAAAAAAAAAAAAAAAAAAGCAGTCCTTTTAATCAATCATTAGAACTCTTTTTCCTCATTACCTGCTCTAGTTTTGTGGGTGTGGGTAGGTTCAGTGCCCTAACCCTCAGAGTCACGTTTTTTCCCCACTCACACCAAACATGCCAGGGAAAACTCCAAAGCTCCTCAGAGCACAGCTCCTAAAGGGATTACCAGGCCCAGTTCTCCAACCTGTACAACAGAGGCAATGGCCACCAGCCCCATTTCAGGTCCTGTGATTTCAGGCAAGGGCCTTTCACTTGGATCCCATGGTCCAGTAGACATGAGGCCCTCAGAAGCAGCTGCCCCAGGACCCCTGGAAGCAGCTCAGAGACCCCATGCTTGCCGATCTCCAGCTGATGAGTCTCCTGTGGCTGGTTCCCCCAAGCCTGTACTGAGCCAGAACTAGTGGGACCTGGAGGCCCTGAGCACTAGGCAGCAATTAAGTCTCTGAGCATCCTCCCAACCACTAGCCAGAAATAGAGCTTTTGCAAGTGCTCCAACTCAGACAATTAAGTTTGAAGACGAAAGCATGAGCCTGAGCAGAAGGGTGGGATCAGCACTGCCCAGAGACTCAGGAGTCCTGAGCCTCTGCTCTGGCCTTGCCAGGAACTTATAAATGATCCTGAGGAGCACATGTCCCTTAATAACAAAAGGGGAAGAGGAAAACCCACCTGGCTCTGGGTAAAATCAGAGCAATCAGGAAAAAAGAGTTCTAATAATTAAAAGGAAAATAAAAATTTCAAGTGAATCAGTAAATATTGCTTAGAAAGGCAGAATTAATATTCTTAGGGTGAGAGCAAAGATTACCTAAAAGTTATTTTATGACTCCTATTCAGTACTGTTAAAATGTGATTTCATCAATTCCTAGGAGTTTAAACCAAAATTAAGCAGTTGTTTACATAATACTCTAAAATGCTGGCGGGGCACAGTGGCTCATGTCTGTAATCCTAGCACTTTGGGAAGCCAAGGTGGATCACCTGAGGTCAGGAGTTCAAGAGCAGCCTGGCCATCATGGTGAAACTCCATCTTTAAAAAATAAAAATAAAAAAATAAAATAAAATGTCTGTATAGACAATAGAATCACTTCCAGTGTTTACTGTTATACATGTGGCATGTGAGGACTGTGATGGCAGCTAAGTCAAAAAGACAGAATTCCTGTAGCACACACTATAGCAGCAACAGGCTCTCTGGTATTACCTGCAGTTATTTAAGATATTGCTTAATATCACGTTGTTTATTAAATGCAAATAAATAATTTTTTTAAGTATTTAAAAACAGTAATACTGTTTGCTTAGGAGCAGGTAAAACACAAACAGCAAAGAAGCAGAGCTCTACCTCACTCTTTACTAGTGGTTCTTACATTTACTCAAGTGCACAGCCAGTGAAATAAGCCAGTCAAAAAAGAACAAATACTGTATGATTCTCCTCATATGAGGTACTTAGAGTAGTCAAATTCATAGACAAAAAGCAGAATGACGGTTGCCAGAGGGCAAGATATGGAAAGTGGGAGTAAAGTTATTTTTAATGAGTACAGTTTCAGTCTGGCAAAAGAAAAAATGCTCTGAGATGGATGATCAGGATGGTTCCACAACAGTGTTTATGTACTTGATGCCACTGAACTATACACTTAAAAAAGATTAAAATGGTAAATGTTATGTTATATATATTTTAACACAATTTTTAAAATAACGTTTTAAAATTCATGGGATGAAAAACTTGAAATTGAGAAAATTCTACCCATTGATTTAATCTTTCCTAAAAATTAAAGAAAGATTTCGATTACTCTATTTTAGTGGCAGAATATCACTACTCTAAGGAGCATGACTTAAAATACACATGCTGATACAATAGTATGTTCCTGGAAAAGTACATATAAATTAGTCTCAAATATTTTTGTAAGCAAACATTTATAAATCTGTTGCTATTAAATGCTACACAAAGTTGTATATAAGCTTTCCATATATACATAAACAAGAGAAATATAAACAAGTGAAAAGTACTGACCCACCAAAAAAATGGCAGGTTTACTCTTCATATCCTGTGAAAATACTTTACTACAACAATATATACTAATGGGTTATGAAACGTTAACTTAATCATTTGCTACTCTCTCCACCTAAAAAAAAAAAAAGAAAAAGGAAATGAAAACCAGGTAGGAAGATTCTATACGTAATGAAAATGTTTATGTTTTAAGTATATTTATTTTTAAAATGCTTTATAAGTGGGAGCTAAACAAAGGGTACATATGGAGATAAAAATGGAGGAAAAAAACTTGAGACTCCAAAGGGAAGAGGACAAGAAGTAGGGAAGGTGGAAAAACTACCTACTAGATAGAATGTCCAGTATTTGGATGATGAGTATAGAAGCCCAACCCCCATCATTATGCATGTAATACCCATGTAATAAATAAGTACATGGATCCTTGAATCTAAATTTATTGTTAATGCCTTACTAGGCCAGGCATGGTGGCTCACACCTGTAATCTCAGAACTTTGGGAGGCCAGGGCAGGCAGATCACTTGAGGCCAGGAGTTCAAGACAGGGTTCTGCCATGTTGGCTGGGATTTGTCCAAATTACCTGCACACGGTGGCGCACGCCTGTAATCCCAGCTATTCAGGAGGCTGGAGCACAAAAATTGCTTGATCTCAAGTGCACTGAGCCAAAATCATACCGGCACTCCAGCCTGGGCAACACAGCAAGACTCTATTTCAAATATCTATCTATCTACCTACCTACCTATCTATTTGTAGACAACTTTTTTTAAATTAAATGCTTCACTAGATTGTTTTAAATAACTAATGAACAATCTATAAAATATTTCTCTTCTGTTAATGCTTTGTTTTGACACATCAAATATCATGGTAGTATGGTTTGATGAGTATTAACAGGATATTTTGATATTTTATAACTAAAAATATAAGAATTTTCATTTCCTAAAAAAAGTAATGATTTGATTTTTATGTTTTATTATCCTTGAAATGAAAAGCTGAACTTAGAGCAATTTACAGCTTATGAACTAGTCATAATCTAGAAATTTATTTACAAATAATTAACTTGGAATTTAGAATACATTACCTCAAAGAATATGTTATAAATACTAATTAGTTTTCCAGTGAACCACATGTAAGTCTGTAAGCTTTAAGTCTGAGGCCCAGCAGGTGATTATCAAGTATTCTACCCACCATAATCCCCAGGAGACGGCCTGAACTTAATACTAATACCACTGAAGAAAATGTACATATTTTCTCAATCTATGATTCCTAAAGAAATACAAAGTTGGTCCATAAACCTAGACTTTTGAGCAACATTTGGCTGCATTTCTCTCTTGCTGGAAGCCCAAGTTCCCCTAACTGTTAGATATCCACTTTGTTCTAGGCAAGGCACAGTGGCTCACACCTGTAATCCCAGCATGTTGGGAGGCCAAAGCGGGTAGATACCTGAGCTCAGGACTTCGAGAACAGCCTGGGCAACATGTTGAAACCTCATCTCTACCCAAAATAAAAAAAAATTAGCCAGGCATGGTGGTACATGCCTGTGGTCTGAGCTACTTGGGAAGCTGAGGTGGCAAGATCACTTGATTCCAGGAGGAGAAGGTTGCAGTGACCCAAGATCGTGACATTGCAGTCCAGCCTGATCCCATCTCCAAAGGAAAGGAAAGGAAAGGAAAAAGGAAAGGGAAAGGGAAAGGGAAAGAGAAGGAATAGAGAAACCTGGTCCAATGTTCTCCAATCTACCCAAGCCAGACACACACCCAACCTGACAAAATTCTCATTTCTTGGGCAAAACGGGGAAGAATGCAAACTATCTACACAGTTTTATTAACGGAGAGTCCAAAACTTATAAAACAACTAAGCTACCATTATCTGGTCTGGAACTATGATTCTTAATCAGAAGAACACATTGCAATTAACAGACAAGCATTTAAAAAATTCACATACCCTGACTTTCATCCTGAGTTACCTGAGTCATAATCTATAGAGGTGAGTAGCAATGATACATTTTTTGAAAAAGCCACGTAAGTTATTTGGATGCATATGCCAAGTTAAGAACCACTTCTTCTGAGGACTTTACATCTTACATAATTATTTAATAACCACAAATTGCCTATGAAAAGCAAACACAAATTTACATTGTTGGTTCTATCCATATGCCCCTGAAATAACAGACCCAAATTCCATCCATCTATCCAGGAAATTACTAGGCCAAAACCAAGCCAGGAATGGCATCCCATAAGAAGTCACAATGAAGGACTGACAGTATCTGATACTCTGCTTATCTTGACAGGTTATTCCATATAAATTATATCCTCTGTGAGTCTCAGATGGTCCTGTCACTAGAAAGAGGATCATTTAGGGTTTATCATGGGATTATCAACTGAGAATAAAATCCACAAAATCTCCACCTGTTTCTCTGTCTCAGGCTACTGTAAAAAAGGAGCCACTCCATTTTTTAACAAGTCAAATTACATCTGCAAACCCTAGTTAAAACTGTAACTCTGCCTACTCGTGAGCACTTGGCTATAGGTAGAGGAAAAAAAAAATCACAATCATGCTTTTATTAATCCAGCTGGAGCCAAAGAGAAGAGCAGCACCCTGAGGCAGCACAAGGCAGTGAAACCCTGGGCCTGGCCCCTTGAAACCATTCAGTCCTCCTAAGCCTCTGAGTCAATAATGGGAGGGACAGCCTGGAAGATTTCTGAAATGCCTTAAGGGCCTTTTTCCCACTGTCTTAATATTACCTACTTTTTCATTACGCTAATCTCTCTAGCAAGTAGTTGCTCCACAGCCCCCTTGGATTCCTCTACTGAAAACACTTCTTCCTTCTTTACTACTGCACCAGACTGAGATTTTTCCAAAATTTTGTGTTCTTTTTCCCTTTTTATTATAAGCTCCAACTTTAAGTCATTCATTCGCTCCCATATTTGATGACAGGCTGTTAGAAGCAGCCACACCATTCTTGAATGCTTTGGTGTTTAGAAATTTCTTCTGCTAGATAGTCTAGGTCATCACTCTTAAGATCAGTCTTTCACAAAGTCCTAGAACATGAACATAATGCAGCCAAGTTCTTTGCTAAGGTGTAACAAGGGTGAACTTTGCTCCAGAATTCTAGTAAATTCCTCATTTTCATCTGAGACCTCATCAGCTTGGGCTTTGCTGTCCATATTTCTATCAGTATTTTTATTAGAGTCAGTTAGTCAGTCTTTGGTAAGTTTCAAACTTTCCCTCTCTTCTTGTCATCTTCTTAGCCCTCCAAACTCTCCCAACCTCTATACATTACCCAGTTCCAAAGCCATTTCCACATTTTCAGTTATCTTTACAGCAACACTCCACTCCTGGTACCAATTTTCTATATTAGTATATTAATCCATTTTGAACTGCTGAGTAATTTACAAAGAGATTTATTTCGGCTCACAGTTCTGCGAGCTATACAAAAAAGCACGGCACCCACCAGCATCTGCTTATGGTGAGGGCTTCAGGAAGCTTTCATTCATAGTATTAGATTGGTGGAAAAGTAATTGCAGTTTTAGATGGAGCAAGGAAGCTGGCATGTCACATGCCAAGAGGGGGAGCAAAGAGAGAGTGGGAAGGTACCAGGCTCTTTTTAACAATCAGATCTTGGGAGAACAAATACAGCGAGAACTCACATATTACCACAGGAAGGGCACTAAGCCATTCATGAGTAATCTGCCACCATAATCCAAATATCTCCCAATAGGCCCCACCTTCAAGATTAGGGATCACATTTCAAAATGAGATTTGGAAGGCAAAATTTCTAAAGTATATCAATACTTGCTAATGAAAGTCACCATCACACACTTTACATGAACACAACATTCCTGACAATCTCAATACACTCTCCTAGGATGGTCTCTCTCCAACTCCTCCAAGAGTACTGTTTCATACTGTGCGGAAAAGAGTTACATCATAGACATGAGACTGCTATTTCTTAGCAAGGCCTATATGGAAGGTTGGTCTATGGCTGGCATCTGGGAACTTGGATTTTGGGAGTGTTCCCACAATCCTAACTGATAAGAATGTCTCTCTGTACCTGAACTATTTCTACAAACAATATAATTTATGCTGAAAATCTATCTTTCTGGGAGTCTAGAATTTCAGTATGTGCTAGGCAAAGGGTTCCTACATGATTAGCCACCAATAAAAGAAATAAACTCAGTGCCCAGGGTTTTTAATTGACAAATAATTGTACATATTGATGGAGTACACAATGATGTTTCAATATATATGACATACGGTGATCAGATCAGGGTAATTACAACATCCATCATCTCAAACATTTATCATTTCTTTATGTTGGTAGTGTTCAACATCCTCCTATCCAAAACTGTAGAGCACTGACTTTCTAATGAATTTCTCTGGTAGACAACACTTCACACTATCTGTTAAAATTCATTACTGAAGGGATTAAACACATCCTGTGTGATTCCAGTGGGAGAGGATCCTTGGAAGTATGTGCTTGGTTTCCTCTGGCTTTGTTCCATTAGCCTTTTTTTCCTTTGTTGATTTTGCTTTGTAGCTTTTCACTGTAATGAACACTAAACTATGAGTATCATTGCATGTTTGTTCCATCAGTCCTCCTAGTAAAGCACCAAACTGGGGGATGGTCTGTTGGACCCCAAACACACACAAATCTTCTCTTCTCTCATTAAATGTCTAATCATCCATTATTTCCTGGTATCCTCAGCTGATTACATTTTATCAACTTCATTGAAATAATAAAAGCAATCAGAAGTGAATGGGAGGCGGAGGTGGGAGGATCACTTGAGCCCAGGAGGTCTAAGCTGCAGTGAGCTGTGATCATGCCACTATACTCCAGCCTGGGGAACAGAGGGAGATCCTGCCTCAAAAAATAAAAAAATGAAAAATCTTAAAATTAAAATGATCTTGGCCAGGTGCAGTGGCTCACACCTGTAATCCCAGCACTTTGGGAGGCCAAGGCGGGTGGATCCCTTGAGGCCGGGAGTTCAAGACCAGCCTGGCCAACATGGCAAAACTCCATCTCTACTAAAAATACAAAAATTAGCCAGGCGTGGTGCACACCTGTGGTCCCAGCTACTAGAAAGGCTGAGGCAGGAGAATCACTTGAACCCGGGAGGCAGAAGTTGCAGTAAGCCAAGATCACACCACTTCACTCCAGCCTGGGTGACAGACCAAGACTCGGTCTCCAAAAAAAAAAAAAAAAATTTAAGGCCAGGCGTGGTGATTTATGCCTGCAATCCCAGCACTATCGGAAGTCGAGGTGGGTGGATCACCTGAGGTCAGGAGTTCCAGACCAGTCTGGCCAACATGGTGAAACCCCGTTTCTACTAAAAATACAAAATTAGCTGGGCATGGTGGCATGCGCCTGTAATCCCAGCTACTTGGGAGGCTGAGGCAGAAGAATCACTTGAACCCTGGAGGCAGAGGTTGTAGTGAGCCGAGATCACGCCACTGCACTCCAGCCTGGGCAAAAAAAGAGCGAAACTCTTGTCTCAAAAAAATAAAAATAGTAATTAAAATAAAAAATAAACAAAATGATATCACAAATCTCCATTTCCCTACTATAGCCCAAGTTCAAGGCACTACTCTCTGTCTCACGTGTACTGTTCAAAAGTCCTAACTGGCATGATTTTATTCACAAGGCAACCACATCACTCTTCCGCTCTAAACTCTGCCATGGCTTCCCTTAGAGTAAAATATAAACTCCTTTCCAGGAGAAACCTCATACCCTACCACTCTCCCCTTCATTCACTCTGATCCAGCCACATTGGTCTTCCTTCTGTTCCTGTTTCCACGTTAAGGACCCAGCACTTACTGTTCCCTCTACTTAGGGTGCTCTTACCCAAGATAGTCACACGGCTGGCACCTTCTCATCTAACATCAGTTCAAACATCAACTCCTCGGAGGTCTTCCCTAACCAACCCATCTTCATTACCACCCAAAACACTCTGTCACATCATCCTCTTATTTTCTTTATAGCTCTTAACATTATCTGAAATAATCTTATTTACACGTCTATTTCCTGAACCTCCTCCAAATTATAATGTAAGCTCCATGAGAGCAGAGACCCTGCCTGTCTTGTTCACTGTTGTATCTCCAGATTTTGATGTCTATCACGTAAGAGATGTACAATATTTGTTAAAATAAATGAATTAATGTATGTACTCCACAAACATTATATCATGGCAAAAGACAACAAATCTTAAGGGTACTTCTGTTTCAAAAGAAAACAATTTCCAAGTCTCCTTGCTTTAAAAAGAAATATATGGGAGGCCAAGGTGGGAAAATTACTGGGGCTAGGGGTTCCAGACCAGCCTGGGCAATATAGGGAGATCCTGTCTCTACAAAAAAAAAAAAAAAAAAAAATTTAGTCAGGCATGGTGGTATGCATCTATAGCCCCAGCTATTAGGAGGCTCACTTGAGCCCAAAAGTTTAAAGCTGCAATGAGCTATGATTGCACCACTACACTCCAGCTTGGGTGACAGCAAGACTCTATCTCTAAAAACAAAAACAGGTATCTATTCAATGGCTTCCCACTGTCCACAGAGCCAAATTCAAATTATGTAGTAAGCCTTCTGAAATGGGCCAACCCACCATTTCAACTTTATTTTCCGCTATGCCTCAACTGTCCCCAAGTACTATGGTCCAAGCACAAGCCTTTGAGCTTCCTTTCCATCTAAAATGTCCCCTTTTAACTCTGCTTCACAAAACATTAATTCCTTAAGAGTCAGCTCAAAATGTTGCCTCCATGATTGACCCTTTCCACTCCCCACAGCAAAGTAAATCTCTCTCCTCTGCGTCCTTTATTATATTTAATTGTTTAATTCGTCGAGGGCAGGAACCACATGTTGTTCATCTTCATTGTTGCTACCTCCAATATAGATATAATACTTTACTGTACATTTAAGAAACTGATTGGATTGACTTTAAATAGATCTTCTCTTAATGACACCTTCTGCAGTTATCATTAACAACACAGATATAATTTATTTGTGCTGGATATACAAGAAGTGATCCTGGTATGACATACATAAAAAGACAATTAATAATCCAAGATTCATATTGGTTGCCAAATGAGCACTATAAACAAATTTTATAGGCATTCAGAGGAGGGATACACCAACAAAGGATGGCATGGCTGAGAAAGGCATTATTTTAATGACTATTTATAATTTTTTTTTTTTTTTGAGACAGAGTTTCGCTCTTGTTACCCAGGCTAGAGTGCAATGGCGCGATCTCGGCTCACCGCAACCTCTGCCTCTTGGGTTCAAGCAATTCTCCTGCCTCAGCCTCCCAAGTGGCTGGGACTACAGGCATGCACCACCACACCCAGCTAACTTTTGTATTTTTAGTAGAGATGGGGTTTCACCATGTTGACCAGGATGGTCTCGATCTCTTGAACTTGTGCACCCGCCTCCGCCTCCCAAAGTGCTGGGATTACAGGTGTGGGAGCCACCGCACCCGGCCAACTATTTATAATTTTAAAATTAAAAATTAATTACAGATATAATGCACTCTTTAAAATATAATTACAGATATAACGCACTCTTTCCTCTCTTACATACAGTAACACTGGCCCAGGAAACCTAAATCAAAACACATTATTAGAGAAGGTGTTGGTTACAGGTGGTCACTGAAGAAAACAAAGTATAGCATAAAGTTTTACCGTAGCACTAAAAATTCCTTTCAAAAATGCTACAAATAAACTGTAGGCCACAATGCCAACTATAACAGAGACTGTTTGTTGTCTAGACAGAATCCTAACTTTGTTAAGATAGCTGCACTTCCCTTACACAGCCTATATACCTCAATAATCTTATTGCCACCCATACAATGACTGGTTCAGGAATGGACGGGAGACCTAATTTTGGCCATTGAGAATGGAGGGGAAGATTTTCTAGGTGCTTCCATCAAATGAGAAGGCTACAGGAAGTCTCCTTCTTCCTCTCCACCTGAACAAGAAAGCATGTTGCTCCAGTGCCATCCTATAACCTTGAGGAAAAACACTGTTAAAAAGAAGCCTACGCTTGGGCGCAGTGGCTCACACCTGTAATCCCAGCACTTTGGGAGGTTGAGGCAGGCAGATCACTTGAGGTCAGGAGTTTGAGACCAGCCTGGCCAACATGGTGAAACCCTATCTCTGCTAAAAATACAAAAATTAGCCGGATGTGGTGGCACGTACCTATAATCCCAGCTACTCAGGAGGCTGAGGCAGGAGAATCATTTGAACCCAGGAGGTGGAGTTTGCAGACTGCACCACTGCCCTCCAGCCTGAATGACAGAGTGAGACTGTGTCAAAAAAAAAGGCTGGGGCACTGTGGCTCACACCTGTAATCCCAGCACTTTCAGTGGCTGAGGTGTGTGGATCACCTGAGGTGAGGAGTTCGAGACCAGCCTGACCAACATGGAGAAACCCCATCTCTACTAAAAATACAAAATTAGCTGGGCATGCTGGTGCATGCCTATAATCCCAGCTACTTGGAGGCTGAGATAGGAGAATCACTTGAACCTGGGAGGTGGAGGTTGCAGTGAGCCAAAATCTCAATATTGCACTCCAGCCTGGGCAATAAGAGCAAAATTCCACCTAAAAAAAAAAAAAAGAAGTCTACACTACACCAGCAGTGAGACTGAAAGACCTTGGATGTTTGATAATACTGTGGAGCCACTAAATGTAGAAGTTTACCCCATCTTTGCTCTTCATAGCTTAATTAGTAAAACTTTCCTTATTCTTTAAACCAATTTGCATCAGGCTTTCTGTTCCAACCAAAAACACACTATTAACCTTCAACATATGTACTGTGCAATCAGCTACCTCTTATTACTGTACTATCATTTAAACTATTTCTTTTTATTCCATTACTCAAGTCAAGACTTGTACCACCAGAAATTTGACCTGTTTCTTTTACAGAATCATAAATTGAATAAATAAAGCACAATGTTCACAAAATTCAAGTTCATTTTAAAGACAAAAATAACAAATAGTTCTGAGGTCTATAACAGATAATAATTTTTTTTTTCAAGACAGAGTCTCGCTCTGTCACCCAGGCTGGAGTGCAGTGGTGCGATCGGCTCACTGCAACCTCGGCCTCCCGGGTTCAAGCAATTCTTCTGCCTCAGTCTCCCGAGTAGCTGGGACTGCAGGTGTGAACCACCACGCTCAGCTAATTTTTGTATTTTTAGTAGAGACGAGATTTCACCACATTGGCCAGGTTGGTCTCAAACTGCTGACCTCGTGATCTGCCCGGCCTCAGCCTCCCGAAGTGCTGGGATTACAGGCGTGAGCCACCGCACCCAGTCAATAATTTTTAAAGTATCAGAGTGAAAAAAGAAAAAATATAAAAATCAAACATGATTAATTTTAATTTCAAATGAAAACCACATTTCATTAAATATTTACCTCTATTTAGAGACATTTTCATATTTTTTTCTCAGAAAGATGGAAGACACGTATTATAACGATTATAAAAAAGATCTTGTTCCAATTATCTCTACACAGAATGGCAGTAAAACATTTTTAAAAATATTTTATTAATAAAATTCTCGACTATAAAGTTCCCTGAATTAAAATATTCTTTATCACTTAGAAAGATAGAGTAAAAATTCAACAGGTATTAAGATAATTTGGTCATAATAATATTGCTTTCCACAGAATTCTAAAATCAAAATTCTAACTTTGTTAAAACTTTACTTGTGAAGAAAATTATCAGAGTAAGAAGTATTTAAATTGAATTATTACGAGAAATATGTCTTACTCACCTATCTTCCACAACTATCCAAAAGCTAGTACAAGGTAAACATTCAGTAATTTGTTGAATTTAATTACTGTCATCATTTTAATGACCATCCTTTGACCACTGACCCATATTTCTGTCTCCTGAACATTCTACCTGGATGTTTCCACTTACCACTCAAACAAAATCAAAACCCTAGACTTAAATATTTGATCTCTGTATTTCCCTCCTTGTTATATTTTATTTCCCCCCAAATCTCTGTAGAATTGTTTGTAAAGTAGGAGTTTTAGATTTTATTTATTCATTGTAGCTACTGACTCAACATTGAAATTTAACTGTATCAAAACATTTTATTCCCTTTATTTAACTCCATTGTTCACTCAGAAATTCTTTCATTCGTCAAATAAATATTTATTGAGTGCCTACAATGCACCAAGTACTTATGTTAGGTATTGGGGAAGAGGCAGTAAGCAAAACAGACACAGTCCCTGCTCTAGTAAGGAAGATCAATAATAATCAAATAATTGCAAATACATATAATTTAAAATAGTGATAAATGCTGTAAAATAGTGACGATGGCATAGTCTTAATCACCTAACAGTTAAATGTTTTTGTAGTTTCTAAAAATTATCACAAAAAGAGAATTAAACCAAACTAAATCCTCAAGCTTATAGAACTTATAATGTGTTATCAGAACTAGCCATACAATCTACGACTATTATTTATTGCAAAAGATATCTACATCCCCAATAGCCATCAGATTCATATACAAGGCTACTATGGTAAAGTCAATTTAAAAAAAATCTATTTCACATTTTCTTCTTAACCTTATAAAATATGGGACAAATGCTGCTTTTTTTCTTTTTTTTTTTAAATAATAAAACGGGGTTTCACCATGTTGGTAAGGCTGGTCTTGAACTCCCGACCTCAGGTGATCCACCCCCCCCCCTCGGCTTCCCAGAGTGCTAAGGATTACAGGCGTGAGCCACTGCGCCCGGCCAAATGCTGCTTTTAAAAGTGTTTCTAGCTTGTAATAAAATGACATTTAGTCATAAATCAGTTTATAATAGCATTATTTGTAACAGCAAATAAACTGAAATAAATTAAATGTTTTAAAAAAGTTAATATCTAATAAATAACTGTATATCCATTTAGTGAAATAAGCTGACTTTGAAGAGGGTAATTATCAAGATTTTACAATAATTAGAAAAAGAGTTTAAGATCATAGGATATTAATAATGGTAATGGTAACTAACATTCATTGAGGGCCAGGTATTCACTACATCTTGGGCACTGATCTAGCCCTTTACTCCAATATTGTACTTAATCCTCACAACAACCCCATGAAGCATGTATAACTATTCCCATGTTTAGAAAGGAAAAAACTGAAGCAAAAAGAGGTTAGATGACTTTATCATATTAAGAGAAAAAAAAAAGCAAGGTATAAAAATACTAGAAATGTTCCTATACAGAAAACTAAATATGTATATATAAAAAATTCAACGGGTTAGCACAAAAATAACAAATCTACTCTTAGAGCAGTAAAAAATGTTTCTGCTTTTAAAAAAATGTAGAGGCCACATATAAGTTAAAGAACATTTTAGTATTACACACTAAGGAAAAATAATTTTAAAGTCAAACTCACAATACATATACATAAAATACAATTTTTTTTTTTTTTTTTTTTTTTTTTTGATACAGGGTCTCACCCAGGCTAGGGTACAGTGGCGTGATCTTGGCTCATTACAACCTCCACTGCCCAGGCGCTAGCGATCCTCCCACCTCAGTCTTCAGAGCAGTTGGGACTACAGACACATGCCACCACATCAGGCTAATTTTTTCATTTTTATAGAGATGGGGTTTCACCATGTTGCTCAGCCTAGTCTCAAACTCCTGGTCTCAAGTGATCCGCCCACCTCAGCCTCCCAAAGTGCTGGAAATACAGACATGAACCACCATGCCACGATGCTTGGCATGAAATTTAAAAATTCTTAATTAAGTATACTTCCAGCAATTCTGGTAATATATTATCTTCCTCCCTCCCTCACATAGTGCACACATAAAATAGATAACCAAGTTAAATGTAGTAGGAAAAGTTTATCAATTAAGTTTAGCTATAACACAAAACTCAACCCTAACTTAAACAAAATAAAAATGTATTTTTATTTCAAGTAAAAGATATTTGAAGGTCCAATGCTGGTAAGGTAGTTTGACAAAGCTGTGAGGAATCCAGGATGCTTCCAGCTCACTGCTGGGCCATCCTTGTAGCATGGCCCTCATACCCTCATTATCACAGTCCAAGCTCTGAAAACACCACATGTGTCCTGTGCAGCAGAAGGGAATAAAGTGGGGGAAACCTTCCCTTTTAATGAAGCTTCTGGTAAGCATCACACATTGCTTCTTACATCAATCAGCCAGAACTACTAATGTGACCACACCTAACTGGAAATAAAGCTAGAAAATACAGTCAATTGAGTCTTGTTAATAAAGAAGAGCCCTATCAAAATTCCAACAGTCTTTTTTGCAGAAATGGAAAAGCCAATCCTCACACTAATACAGAACTGCAAGGAGCCCCGAATAGCCAAAATCTTGAAAAAGAAAAATGGTTTAAAGGACTTACCCTTTTCAATTTCGAAACTTACTACAAAACTATAGCAATCCAGGCTGTATGGGACTGGCATAAGGATAAACACATAGATCAATGGAACAGAACTGAAAGTCCAGAAAAAAATCCAAACATCTACAGCCAGTTGATTTTCCACAAAGATGCTGAGTCCATTCAATACAGGAAGGAATAATCTCTTTCTGTATGTGAAATGATGCTGAAACGATTGTAATTTCCACATGGAAAAGAATGAAGTTGGATACTTACTTCAAATAAAATATAAAAACTAACTCAAAATGGATTCATAACAAATATAACTGAAACACAAAACTTACGGGAAAAAACAGGCTGAGGGTGGTAGCTCACACCTGTAATCCCTACACTTTGGGAGGCCAAGGTGGGCAGATCACTTGAGGTCAGGAGTTTGAGACCAGCCTGGCCATCATGGTGAAAGCCCATATCTACTAAAAATATAAAAATTAGCTGAGCGTGGTGGTGTATGCTTATAATCCCAGCTACTCAAGAGGCTGAGGCAGGAAAATCACTTGAACCCAGGAGGCACAGGATTCAGCGAGCCAAGATTGCACCACTGCACTCCATCCTGGGCAACACAGCAAGACTCTGTCTAAAAAACAAATAAATAAAAATTACAACATTGGATTTGGCAATGGATTCTTAAATATCACACCAAAAGCACAAGCAAGAATAAAAAAAGGGACAAACTGGACTTCATCAAAATGAAAACCTTGTATGTTAAAGCATATTATCAAGAAAGTGAAAAAGCAACCTACAGAATGGGAGAAAATATTTGTAAATTATATAATCATATACATGACAAGAGATTAATATCCAAAATGTACGAAGAACAGTAACAACAACAAAAGATGAACAACCCAATTTTTAAATGGACAAAGAATGGATGAGACTATGCATATGGGGAGACTGGAAATCTATGAGAAATTTCTATACATTCCACTCAATTTTACTGTCAACCTAAAACTTTTTTTAAAAAATAGTCTATCTTCTAAAGTGGGCAAAGGATTAAACAGACATTTCTCTGAAGAAGATACACAAATGGCCAATAAGCACATGAAAAGCTGCTCGATATCACTAAATATTAAGGAGGTACAGATCAAAGCCACAATGAACTACCTGCCACTTCATACCTACTAGAATGACTAATCAAAAAACAGAAAGTACCAAATGTTGGCAAGGATGTAGCAAAACTGAACCTTCATACATCGCTGGTGGGAATGTATGACGGTGCCACTGCTTTAGAAACCAGTTTGGCAGTTCCTCAAAAAGTTAAACAAAGAATTATTATATGACCCAGAAATTTCACTCCTAAGCATATATGCAAAAGAGTTAAAAATAGGGACTCAAACAGGTGCTTATATGTCAATGTGCACTGCAGCATTATTCTAATAACCAAAAGATGGAAACAACCCAAGTATCCATCAACAAATGAACAGATAAACAGAATGTAGTATATCCATACAATGGAATATTATTCAGCCATAAAAAGGAATGAAGTTCTGACAGATACTGCAACATGAATGAAACCTTATAAACAGTATACTAAATGAAATAAGCCAGACACAAAAGAATAAATATTAAATTATTCCACTTATACAAAATATCTACAATATGTGGAAGTTCAGAGAGACAGAAAGTAGATCAGAGGTTTACCAGAAACTAGGGGAAGGAGAGAATACAGAGTTGCTGGTTAATGGGTACAGAGCTTCTGCTTGAGGTGATGAAAACGTTTTAGAAATAGATAGTGGGGGCCGGGCACAGTGGCCCACACCTGTAATCCCAGCACTTTTGGAGGCCGAGGTGGGTAGATCACGAGGTCAAGAGATGGAGACCATCCTGGCCAACATGGTGCAACCCTGTCTCTATTAAAATACAAAAATTAGCTGGGCATAGTGGCACATGCCTGTAGTCCCAGCTACTCGGGAGGCTGAGGCAGGAGAATCATTTGAACCTGATAGGTGGAAGTTGCAGTGAGCGGAGATCACGCCACTGCACTGTAGCCTGGGCGACAGAACAAGACTCCAATTCAAACAACAACAACGAAAAGAAATAGATAGTGGTGATGTTATACAACATCGTGAAATGTAATTGATGCCAATGAATAATATACTTTAAAGTGGCTAAAATGGCAAATTTTGTTTTTATACACACACACACACACACACACACACACAAAAGCAGACTGAGAAAGCAGTGTGTATATACAATGTTTTTCATCTGTCTCAAAAAAATCTCTCTCTCAGTGTAGTAGGTAAGAATTTCACGCATCTGGCATTTTCCAGAGTACCTCCCTCCCCAGAGTTGTGCCACAACTTCAAATTCATAAATATTGCCAAGGTACTAAAGACAAGCAACATTTAAAGCACATCCAAGAAATATACACACACAAACACACAGAAAATAATAAGTGAAATTACGACAAAACAGTACCAGAAATTTGACCACCATTATAATTGCCCTTACTCACTTTGAGGTATTCTTTTTGTAATAATACCCTCAGGAAAATAGTCCTCTTTACTTTTCATAATTTGGCTAAACACATAAACTAGCTAGTGTCATTAGTATGTTGGTGCTATAACCTAAAAACTCAGAAGAAAATTAATTAAGGAGGGCATGGAAATCTTCCCCCGTACTCCCTTGCCCTACACCTTGCCCTATGCATCACTTCCATTTGGCTGTCTCAGAGTTTTGTCCTTTATAATAAACTGGTAATATGGAGTCATACTTCTCCAGCAAAAACATGCTTCTTTTAAGAAAAAAAAAATTTGAAGTTATACAACAAAAAGCTTGCTGCTTTCTGGTGAATAAAAGCCAAGGACTATCTGGCATAAACAGGGGGAGATAAGCAGATAGAGACAGCAGCAGCTCAGTGGCTTACAGGTTTCAGTGACAAAAATTGAGAATTTTACAGAGAAGAAAGCACATGAAATATCTCAAATATAGCCTTTCCCTGAATTAGAAAGATAATTCAATATGCATAAAACAGGAAAATTAGTCAAAAATAAGCTGAACAAAACACATTGGTCATCTATAACTTCATCTCAATACGCTAGAATAGAATCATATATAGCTCTTCATATTCTGGAGGCTGGTTACTTTCAGAAATGGACAGCTGTAGAGTAGAATAAATAGAAATCAAGTGAAACAGTTAAATAAAGTGAAAGTCCTTCTATGAAAGAAGAGTAAATTTGAACTAAACATTTTCTTGGCATTTTTTTATAAAGCATTCTGGATTTTCAAAAGAAATTCAGACTCAAATATAGTTTGAGCCATGTGCAGAGATTTTGGAAAGAAAGTTAAACTTGACTTTTTAACTAATATTTAAGCAGCTATATGTGAAAATTCTTAGGGTTAATAAGCACTAAACAATCAGGATTTTTAAAAATCTAATTTCAATTGTCTGTTAAAAAACTAACACTCTCACAAAAATCATCTTTGTATATCTGAAAACTGAAACATAAATTAGAAACACTGTTGCAAAGGAAATACTACTGCAGCTGAGGGGAAAATTCCTTTGTCATTTCCAAATACTATTTACATTACATCATCTCCTTTTACTTCTTTTTTTAAATGGGATGGTTTACATATTTTTTAGCAATATATCTAATTGAAAACAAAACATACTAAACTATCATAAATATTTCATCCTAATCCTACTTTAAGCTGTGAATACATAATGCTATCTAGACACACTGATCAGTACCTGCTTTAAATTCTATTGATTCTCAGTAAGGGCATTAAATTTAGAAACTAAAATGATGATTAAGATTTAGCATGTAAATTTTTTATGGCTTTGCTACTATTTTGAATGTTTTTCCCTTTCAAT
This sequence comes from Ateles fusciceps, assembly GCA_036589455.1. Taxonomy (NCBI): domain Eukaryota; kingdom Metazoa; phylum Chordata; class Mammalia; order Primates; family Atelidae; genus Ateles; species Ateles fusciceps. The sequence continues at coordinate 16,019,986 of JAZHEH010001979.1, forward strand.
AAAATGCAAGATAAATTTTTAAGTATGTAATTACCAACAAAATAAATGACCGACAGTCTGGAAAACAAACATGACCTTGAGCAACAGAAGTAGTCAACAAACTAAATGATTTCCAATACAAGGAAGCAAAGTATTACATAATTTAATAATTTATTTTAGGGTGTGTTTTTCAATATGCAAAAAGAGTCATAATGTTAAAATAAATAAAGATGGCACCCTCATCCTTTGAAAACCTGACTAGGGAGTAGTTAGAAAGCTGACCGGTTTTCTCGTTGAGTCCTACGGCTCAGCAATCCCCTGAAACAAATTTCTCTTAACCCTGCCCTAAAACAGTCATGTAGGGAAGAGCTGGTCAATTATTTAGATTTTAAAGGGATTTTCTCTAGGAAAAGTTGGAATTCATTAAAAGAGGAATTACATTTAATATAAGGCACTTCTCATTATTAAAAAGTCAAAAACAACAGATGTTGGTGAGGATCTGGTGAAAAGGGCACACTTATACACTGCTAGTGGGAATGTAAATACAACCTCTATGAAAAAGTATATGGTGATTTTTTAAAGAACTAAAAATATATCTGCCATTCAATCCCACAATCCCACTACTGGGTATCTACCCAAAAGAAAGTAAGTCATTATATCAAAAATACATCGGTATGCATGTGTTTATTGCAACACAATTCACAACTGTAAAGATACAGAACCAACCTAAGTGCTCATCAACCAATGTGTGGATATAATGTGGTATCATACATATATATATATATATATATATATACACACACACATACACATACACACATCATGGAATACTACTCAGCCATAAAAAAATTTTTTTTTTTAAATAATGTCTTTTGCAGCAACTTGGATGGAGCTGGAGGCCATTATTCTAAGTGAAGTAACTCGGGAATGGAAAACCAAATACCATATATTATCACTTACAAGTGGGAGCTAAGCTATGGGTACACGAAGGCAGACAGAGTAGTGTAATGGTGTTGGAGAACCAGAAGGGAGAGGGAGGAAAGAAGGGTGAGGGGTAAAAAATAATACAAGGTAAAATGTGAACTACTCAGGTGGTAAGTGTACTAAAATCTTGTACTTCACCACTATACATTTCATCCATGTAACCAAAAACCTCTTGTACCCCAAAAGCTACTGGAATTTTTAAAAGATATATATAACATATACATATATATACAGACAAATATACATATACATGTAGCATTCCTTTGCATTTACAAGGATCAACTTGGACTTCAGAAGAGCAGGTAACAGCTGCTAAACCAAAGCTACCTTTGCAGTTATATAGTTGACATGTATTCTGACACCTCTGCATAGCACCTGGCAGCTCCTTAAAGAATAATAATCACATCCATCATTTGCATAATTTACATCATTTGTGCAATTAATTTTGTCTTCACTGCTTTGTTAGCATTCTTTTGCTGTGTGTTCAATTCCATAAACATTGAGTAATATGGGTGTGTCTTTAGAAGTAAAAGTGTATGATTAATGAATTTAATCTATATAGGTTTTTCAGGAATCTACTAGCCTCCTAAGACAGATAAAGACTATTTATAAATTGCCATCTATAAGAACAGAGAAATAACTAAAGAAAAAGACTGATCTGCTCAAAAATATACTCATGAATTCTAACACAAATTTCCCATTTGCTGTATCCAGTTCTGAGCTCCTCGATTACGGGACTTAGAAATACCTCAAAAAGAAAAACACAAGTTTGAAAATAAGATCAATGAAGTAGGATTAAAGAATTTAGACTTTTTTTTCTTTTCTGAGACAGAGTCTTGCTGTCGCCAGGCTGGAGTGCAGTGGTACGATCTCTGCTCACTGCAACCTCCACTTCCAGGGTTCAAGCGATTCTCCTGCCTCAGCCTCCCAAGTAGCTGGGACTACAGACGTGTGCCACCACACCCAGCTAATTTTTGTATTTTTAATAGAGATGGGGTTTCACCATGTTGGACAGGATGGTCTCGATCTCTTGACCTCACCATCTGCCTACCTTGGCCTCCCAAAGTGTTGGGATTACAGGCGTGAGCCACTGTCCCCAGCCAGATTTAGACTTTTTAATTCTGTAAAAACTACAGCTATTTTTAAAATTTTCATTTTTATTAGTTATTCATAAATACATATTCAATCATCACTTAAGATTTAGGAAGAACATTGGGCCTCGTACGTATTATCACTTCCACCAAAAAAAAAAAAAGTCCCCTTCCATACCATCCTCCCAATATAGTTATAGCATAATTTTAGTTAGATAAATATTAACTGTATTCATTACTATAACCATTTAAATTATTACTTTTCCTTTCCCAAACAAATTTCTATTTTTCTTAATAATTGTTTTCTCATTTGCTTCATTTCCTAAGCAACCTTAAACTTTCCCCACATTTCCAAATCTCTTCTCAAGATATTCATTCATATCAGATACTGCAGTCAGTCCTGGAATCTATCCTGTTATCTATCCTCTCTCCTGAACTGCATCCTGTTATGGTTGACTACATGCTTGGTGTAAAGTTGTCACTTTGTCTTCTTCCTTCACTACAGTCCTAGAAAATCCTTTCTACTGTCTCTTGCATTGTATCTCCTGCTTCCTATATCCTGTTATTTCTTCATTCGCTCCTTTAACTAGTTACAGCTAAGGCAAACAACTCATTCCAGTTTGCCTAAGATTTTCCTGGTTTTAGTACAAGTCCCATATCCTGGGAAACTCCTTAATCCTGAGTAAAGCATTTGTAGCCCACAGGTTACAGAATTTTTAACACCTGCATGCCTAAAAATGTCCTTATCCCACCCTCAGACTTGCTTAAGAATTTGGCTGGGTATAGAATTTCAGTTTAGAAATTGTTTTCCTTCAAAATATTAACATTGTCTTCTAGCTTCCAGTGTTGCTGCTGAAAAGGCCAAAGTGTTTGATTCTTATCCTTTGTATTTGTACTCTTTGGAAACTTTTTGGGTCTCCCACATACACTAAAGTATTTCAAATTCTTTTTATTTCAACCTGTAGTAAGAAATATAAGAAATACAGAAAAAGTCAATGTTTTGTACAACAATACTTATTCCTTCTACATTTGATGTACTTTGTATTTTCTATTCTAGTCTTTAATTTTTTAAATGCTGGTTAGACTTAGTAATTGATTTTAAAACCTATCACAACAAGCAGGAGAGACAATGAGCTATATACATAACATGCTGTCAAATGTACCAAATGAAAAAAAGATCACGGAACAAATTTTTGACTACCATAAGAGTAGTAAAATAAAATATTAATTTGAGCTATTTTATCCTAAAATAGCCTGAGCTTACCTGTGTAATAGTATTCAAGTTCTAAGAATTATGGGACATTTCATAAAATTTCCAACATACTGCACTATTTGTTTTTATATACTGCTATGCTAAGGTATACCTTACATTTACATATAAAATAAACATATTTCCAAAATTCCTAAAGTGTTAATCCTGACGTCCTGTTCTCACTTATAAAGCAATATATTCTTTTTTTAAAAAAGCTGGGTGTGGTGGTGCATTCCTGTAATCCCAGCTCCTTAGGAGGCTGAGATGGGAGGATCTCTTGAACCCCAGGAGTTCAAGACCAGCCTGGGCAACATAGTAAGACCCTTGACATGGTTTGGACTTCTCCCTCACCCAAATCTCATGTTGAATTGTAATCCCAGTATTGGAGGAGGGACCTGGTTGGAGGTGACTGAATCACAGGGGCAGACTTCCCCTCTGCGTTTTCATGACAGTGAACGAGTTGTCAAAAGATCTGGTTGTTTAAAAGCATGTAGCACCTCCCGCTTCCCTCTCTTCCTCCCTCTCCAGCCACACAGGATGGGGTCTGCTTCTCCTCCACCTTCGACTATGATTGTAAGCTTCCTGAGACCTCCCAGGCATGCTTCCTGTATAGACTGCAGAACTGTAAGCCAATTAAACCTCTTTTCTCTATAAATGACTTAGTCTCAGGTAGTTCTTTATAGCAATGTGAGAACAGACTAATACAACCCTGTCTCTAAAACAAATCAATAAATAAAAAGGGTGATGTTCCTAAAAACAAAAAAATTAGTAATGAACATCAAGTATTTCAAACTGACAGCACTGGTTCATTGTATCTAAGTTCACTCTACTTTATAGGGCATTTTTCCTAGATGCAATTTTATCAACAGCATCACTCTTATGCTATTCCATCATGAATGCCAGTAACGATTATCATCTGGCAACCACCTCTAATTTATCTTCAAAAGAGAGAGACAAACAGAAATGTTATAATAATAGCTATTATTTATTGAACATGCTTCTACCATGTGCCAGCATTGTACTGGATAAAATAATTGTACTTACTCATTATCATTCCTAGAATAGAATATTAGGTAGCTAGTATAAAGGAAATAAGTGCCCAACCAATATTGCTGATTATCCTAGTTGAGGACGTAAATAAATGTAACCATCTGTATTAAATGAACATTTTGATACTTCAGACTGATTAATAAATTCTACTCAGGAAAAGCTAACAATGAGGAGTAGCAGACATGAAGAACAAAAGTATCCTAGAAAAGATTCAGATCCATCAACACCTCACTTAATCCTTGTGTAAAAACAAAAACAAAAAAAAGTGAACAGCTTTAAAACTATTCTAATAAAAAGAAATGCTTAAAGCATAGTACTTGCTGATATGCTCTAGGTACAAATTTATTTAACAGACTATTCTCTGTGTACATATAAAATCTGAATAAGCTATAAAATTACTGTTATTTAGTGATAATTTCTGTATGTTACAAAGTCTAAAATTCAAAAAGCATCAAAATACAGTTATCTGCATACAGACAGCCGTGCATATTTCTTTCATATTAAGTAATACTATCTTACATTTATTAAGTAAATTGGTAAGTAATTCCCTAAAATTCCAATTTCCCATTTCAAAGTAGGGTGTGGTAGATTTAATGAATGATGTACCAATTCAGTCATTACTAGCAAATTAGTTTACAATGTGGAAATAATTTTTACTTCTACAACTCTACTGTAATTTTTTTCTAGAGTTAATGCTGACATCCAGACTATTACTGTATCAACAAACATACAAACCATAATCGTTTCAATAACTTAAAACAACTAAGGAGACAAAAAACAGTCTTTCAAATCTTACTTACTATAAATGAAAAATAATACATCTTTTTAAATTTAAATGTGATCTATAGTCTTAAGGCACTTTTATCTCCTTGCTCTAGTGCTCACTGGCTTAATCCTCTCTTTCTCTTCCCATTCCACTTATTTCCTCCCTCAAGCCATCAGTGCCAAAAGCAAGAAATAGCTGTCAAAGAAAAACAACATATCTGACTTTGAATTGTCAGTTTTCTTATTGTCTTACTGCTATGAACAAAACATTAACTGTACCAGTATAAAAATGAAATGGACCAAAACTTGAAATAAAATGAAACTGATGGAAATGGAAGTAAAAATCTTGGCTGACTCCATTGTAAGAGTAATCTACCATCAGCATAAAAATAAGTAGCATCTAGCTGACACTTTCATTAATATAAATAACAAACACAAATATATAACAAATCATATTATTTATACTGTGTTCCTGTTGCAAAGTCTTTTAAAGATTTAAATAAAAGACCTAATATTTTCTGAATTATTAAAAGTCAAACTTAAAATTACAGCATATAAGGTAAATCTCAATTACCAAATTTAACCCCAACAACAATCCCAGTAAATTTCCCTAAGAGTCCCAAATAATAATGTTTGAAACACTGAACTGAGGTCAAATTCACAATCTGGAAACAGATCTTAGTTTTAATTGATTTTCACACATTGTCAGGTGGTACAAATAAAACAGGACATTCCTCAAAATGTAGTAATCAATTCATATGAAGGACATCTGATCTATTTCAATACTTAAATAAAGAGACTGGCATTCTTAATCTAAATTCTCAAATAGCTTAAAAATATTAAATACTACTACTCACCACACAACTCTTGACAGCCTTTTCCAATCTTAACTTTATTTTCTTACTCTGTATCCAAACTTCTGTGGTTGATAACCCACACTTTCAGCAACTCATACTCTGACTTAAAAATGCCTGAGACTTAACAGATACTGCCTAGCCCCAGAATGTACAAAATAATTCCTTAAAAATGATATTATCTTGTTCTCTATTACTGAAAAATAACACTTAAGAGATTGTACGTTTTTGTTAGGCCACATATCAGATTTCCAAAAAGACAAAATGTGAACTAAAGTATTACTAAAACATATTTTAAATTGTGAAAAGAACCTGATTTGAAATTATGTAAAATATATTAATAAAAATAATATTTATTCAGCCAAATACTTACTTGATATTTGGCTTGACTTATATAAAAACATACATAAATGAGGCGTTTTTATACATATATAAGAAACAACATCCAATAAAACATTTAATGGAAAATACATATAAATTATTCTGATAATACAGCAAAATATCTCATAGCATAAAACTACTTACATAAACTCTAACACTCAGAAGGCAAAGGAAGCTATGGTTTTCCCTTTATCATAAATCATTTAAAATTATATTTACTACTGGTACATACAGAGTTCTCCCATAGCTTCGCAGATAGGAAAGAATATTAAATGACAAAGATCACAGACTAGAGTGTCACTATGGAACCATAACTTAAGAACTCAAATTCCAACTCTAAAAGCACCAAAACCCTTTAAGTCTTAAAAATAAAATTAAAGAACACTACAGAATGTCTCAATTTGTGAAACATGGAATGTAAAACTCATATGCTTTACAAAATATTTTATTCAACATATAAAAGACACATATTCACAAAACTAGTACCAAAGTCAAAACTGACTCACTCTTACGTGAGAAGTTACTTGAAAGATGGTTTACATTTCTTACATTCCCAGGATGAGTCTGGCAGTATGTTTTTAAAAGTCATTCTACTCACATTTACATATTTTTTTAAACCTTGTGACGTCACATTGCTAGAAATCTGATACTGGCAAATTGAATAATTAAAGTTATTACGTGTAGGCATTCTTGGATCAGTGGTCTACCTGAGAAACTAACTTTGAATAAATTTCAAATCAAAAAAATATATATACATGACACAATCAGCACTTGCATTTTACTTCAGGAAAATAAAGCTTTACTTGGGACCAAAGATATTTTAGCATAAGAACTTTCCAACAATCTAAAATGGTTAGTATCCCAAAGGTACAAAATATTATTTGACCAAAATCCTTCAAAAGCCAACATACGACTACTATAAACAGATCTACGTGATGATACATGCTTATTCCAACAGTGAACTTCTGGACGTTAGAGTGCGCCCTGTATACCACAGGAGACGCTGAAGAACTTAAGCCAAGCAAGCCTTCAAGCTTGAAGGTCATGGCGTGTTTGCTCACATCACTGATCTATTCCACTACAGTAGGTCTTCTAAATCACATCTATATTTAGAAGAATGAAGCCAAAAATCAGATTTAAATTAAATTTAGAGTAAAATCTAACTTTCAAGTGGAAGCTGCCACCATTCTCCATCAACTACTATCACATTTATGTCATTTAATCTTACAAATATAATTTTTGGAAAGTCCATGTTTAGCAGTTTCCTTTAGCTTGCACTATATAGAGGTTAAATAAAGCCCACTGATCACCACCTTCAACTTCCTGTTGACCTAAGATAAATACAGATATTTTAATATCTCCTCCCATTTTGAGAAGTTTCCATAGTCTGAATGTTTCCACCAATAAATACCTTTCAAATGAAGGGCTATTATATTGCCGTGTATTAGGCAACTGTAACCAGTAATCCACTTTTACCCATCACAGAATTTATGTAAAATCTCTTACTGTTGACCTAAAAACATAAGTTATTCATCGCCAAGTTCCACATTAGGTAGGCCTTAAATCAAGACAACAATTGAGCAGCACAGTTTTACTCTTGGGAAAATATTTACCAAAAACTAACGGAAAATCTTGAATAGTGTCTATTACTGAATTTTTCTTTCATTACTGAGTATACTCATAACTCTCTATACCAATTAAAGCATAATGATCAGCTAAAGATTAAGAGTTTCTTGAAAAAATACAAACTTACCCCATTCTAGGTATTCGAGAATGTTCTTCTCTCTTCTCAGTGGAGAATTATTGCATTCATCATAAAGGCAGATGAGTATATCCAGTAACGTCTCCACACTGAAGCACTGCCCATTGGTCTGAGCGGGCCCGTCCAAAATAAACTGCTCCAACTGCCTCAAACGCACTTCTCCAGACATGTTTGCTTCGGTTTCTGCTGGTTTTCCTTTAAATTATTATGATGATTTGTACTTTTACTATCTAGACCTAAATTTTAAAAGATGTGGTTTTAAAAACAAACCACTTGTTATTCAAACAACTGTCAGGCAATGCTGGTGCTGAATTAAACATCCAACACACCAGTAACCTCACTTAACTGAAGCGTCTTCAATTTCACCCATATATTTTGAGGGTAAATTACCATAAAATATATACTTAATGCATTTTAAAAGAATAATACAATTAAATCGTATATTTAAATAAAATAATAATTAAAAGTACAAAGAACTAAAGAGTCAACACTTCTTTAAAAAAAAAAAACTCTTCTTCATTCAAAATTCAACTCGTGCAACGTAATCCTGAAACGAATCCGGTTGCATCATTAATGAATAAAGTCCTATTGGCATCAGCAATTCACTTCCCGGGAAGAAGAAAAACAGAAAAGGGAGGAAAAAAACAGAATGCATGGAAAGGGGAGGGAAAACCAAAATGTTGCTGCAAATCCTCCCAACCACCACTTGGATAATGCATCAGCGGCAATTTCTCCAGCGGTAAAGGGAGGGGGCACGGTCCCTGAAGCAACCCCTCGGCTTGGAGCACGCCAAGTCTTGCCCAGAGGAGGCTTTTCGTTTCTCCCGCGAGGTCCTTCTTTTTTAAGGCTTTGCAGTTAGTCCTATTTTCAACAGATTCCGGTGAACATTCTTCATTTTCCTCCCGGCTTCTCCCAGGGTCCTGACCGGCTGCGCGGCCGGGGGTGGAAGGCGGGCTGCGGGCGGCACTGGCACCGGCTCCGGAGCAGCTGCTACTTGGGCGCCCGAGCCCGCTCCATGTCGGTGGTCGCTCGTGGGCCGCGCCGCGCGGAGCAGAGAGCCCGGTCTCCCCCACACCCGCACCGCGGCCGCCCCTCCGGAGGCTCCCGACGCCCCAGGCGAAGGGGGGTGCTCTTCTGAATTCAAAGGACAAGGGCGGCCGCAGCTGCGGTGGGCGGCGCGGGCGGCTCCGGCAGCTACTTCTCCCCCTTCTTCACACCCCTGGGCTAAGGGCATCTTTCCTCAGCGAAGAGGGAGGCGGCCGAAGCGCTGGAGGGGTCGCCGCCGCGGCTGAGGAGACCAGAGGCTGCCGCAGCCCGGCTCCCAACCACTCCCTTCCTCTCCCTCCTAACCCTCCCCCGCCTTCCCTCTCCTCTCGCGCTCGCGCCCTGGGCTCCGCGAGGCTCCTCCAGTCCCGCCGCACGCAGGCGGAGGCTCGCGGACGAGTCCGGATCCAATATGGCGGCCTGGCCCCCCGGCCCTGGCACACGCGCGCGCACAAGCCCTCCCCTCCCCGCCCCCGCCCCCGCCCCCGCCCTGCCCGAGCCCCAGTCCCAGCCGGCGGCCAAGCCGGGCGGGGTCCGGACGGCGCGCCCAGTGGAGGCCCCCGAGGGGGCGCAGGCCCGGGGCGCGAGCCGCTGCGCCAGCCCGAGGGGAAGGGTGGGACCGCCTCCGCGGCGAGGCTGCCGCTGCCGCAGCGTGGAATGCGGAGCTGCGGGAGGGCTGGAGGAGGCCCGGGCGGCTGCGGCGGAGCATATGGAGGCGGGATGACCGGGCCGCGCCGGGAGCTGCCGCAGGACGGGGAGCAGGCTGGGAACTGAGCCACGCCGCGCCGTGGCCGCGGCTCCCCGACGCTTCTCGTGCAGATCGCAAAGCAGGGCTCCTGCCTCGTCCTCGGAGACATCACCTGTCTGGCGCGTTTGCTAAGGGCGCCCAGAGCAGCGGGCTTTAGGCTTCAGACAGAGCTGGAGGAGACGGGGCCCGTCTTTCCGCCCCTTACCTGCTCCCCCACCCGCCCTCCAGATTCGTTTCGCGCACACTCCAGAGTAATCGTTTCTTAGGTGTCTAATAACAGCACTTCGTGTGTCATTTCCCAGGACGAAAACAATGACAGACTTATCTGCGCTACCATCGAAGTCTTGTGTCTGCATGCAAAGGATGGAATCCCCCATCTCCATTCCCAAAAGTTTCCCTACGGGAGCCTGGTGTTTTCTCCACCGGAACTGTTCTAGGGACTGCCTGTTTTTCCCTCGCCATGGTTACCGCCTGAGGGGGATTCAGCTGTGAAGGCAGTCAAGGCAGTTCACCACTATCATCAAACCTACACCCGGTGTGCACGCGCACAGACACTTGTAACCCAGTGGCACAATGCAGGAATTAGGGCAGCAAAGGCAAATCACTGAATAGCTAGGGCACCTGATGCCTGTAGGGCCCTACTGGGTTTTTGTGAATTTCGGTTTTAGGAGAGCTCCTTTTATAAAATTCTCATGGAAGATGCCACATTTAAATTAATACCACCAAACTGGGTCATTGCAGTTCGGTTACTTCCTCTCAAAATTGCCATCTCCTTTATGGTCCTTCTCCAAAATACAATTATTTTATATTCCTTTCCCACACCTGTGAGACAGTTAGGTTTCTATGTTAATGCCCACAATTGCATCTTACATCTTGATAATATGGAAGCTGAGGAAGAATAGAAATGAGGGCCTAGATGTAAAATCTAAAAATGAAGGCTAATAGAAGTCGATTCAAGTTGGGATTCACAAAATATTGTGAATCTTTTATGAAATCTACACTTGCAAAGTCTACACTTGCCTGGCTTAAGAACAGCATTATTTTCAATTCGGTCTTCACATGAGTGATACATAGATTCAAACAAAAGGTCAATCATTTCCAGCCATGACATCTTTATAGGGTTGTGTGCTGTCTAATTCTAAAAGTAGTAGGAAAGCAAAAAGAAAAGTTTAATCTTAAAACAGATAATAAGCAATGTTTTGGTGTTTATTATTCAAGTATTTTTCCTATGCACTTTAACAAAAATGATACATAATAAAAGACAGTTTTATAGCCTCTTGCTTGCAGTTAGCAATATATTATGGACATTTTTTTAACTCAACAAATATTCTTCAACAATATGGATTTTAATGGTGAAGCCAATGTTAACAGTTTCATTTGACCATAAGATGCAGTGGCAAAGAAGGAAGAAATTTCTGCTTTCTCAAGTATAGTAAACTAAAGAACTGGCTCCAAGATATCTACTTTTCCAACTTGCAAATAACTAGAAAGAAATTTAAAAGAGAATGTTAGGTCTCAATAAATGCTAATTAACAATAGAAGAATATGAGGTTTTTTTTAACAAAAGAGTCAAGCTGCCAGTTCTCTACCTATTCTATTAGCACTTGGGTACCACCCACAGTCCGGTGTATTGATAGTTGCTAAATAACCCTTTCCACGTTATTTAGAAAGTGGAGAGGAGAATTTATTTTTATTAAAAAAAAAACACACACACACAAAGAGAAGCAAGAGGTTGAACTCAATCAATTTTGCTTGAATAATTCAAGCCCAGAGACTTAATAATTAACTAGACACTAAACACATTGTGCGGGTGTTATTTTAAATGTTCCGGTTGAAGTGTGAACATGCTTGTTAATGAAACCAGTCTTAACCCAAAGAAAGGTGCAGCCCAGCAGCTGTACAGTGCTTGAAGTGTTCCTGCAAAACAAGAGTGCCACAGGCTGCCTAGCAGGGTATTCTTTGAGGAAAAATAGCCTGGAGGAGGTCTTCTATGTGAAATTCTGCTTGGGGACCTGGAGATTAGATGTATATCACTGCAAACATCCAATTTGTTTGAAATAATCAGAGAAAGTTTTATGAAGATGCTGGGAATTAATCTGACCATTCAGGAAAGAAAGAGGACAGGAAAAGACAGGAAAATAGGAAGATGGAAAGAAGGCAGGACAGAAGTCATTAAGCCTAGTCCCCAATACCAGCTCTCTTCAACTAATCCTCCAATTCAGGGCTAAAGCAGGAGAATTAATCCACCAATTAATATTTATAACAGCCTCACTCTCACCTTGGTATATCTAACTTCAGAATAACTATAGGTTCATTGTTGGAGAATGAAGCCAAAAACAAGGTGAGTGCCACAGTAGGGCTTAATGTATAGCAACACTGAGGATGTTTACCACATCTCCTTTTAGCCCAGACATATCCTGACTGCAAATGAATGACCTGGCTTAGTACCCTCCCTGGGTAAAATGCCAGCAAATGCCTGTCCTCTCTTCATGTCAGGCTGCTGACATGAATGAGATCAGCTGCAAGGGCTTACATATAAAAAAGAAACTTTCTGATTAATAATTGCTTCATTTACAGAACACTTAATCTGTAAACACTGTCCTGGGTAGTTTGAACTCATGTTTTATTCAATCATCATAACCATATGAAGTAGGGAAATTACCTCTATATCATAGATGATGGAAGAAGCTGAGGCTTAGAGACCTTAACTCGTGAAAGAACACACAGCTAGTAATTGACACAGGAGCTACAAGTCACCAGGCCTGTCTCATGCCAGTGCCCATGGCTTTAACCACAAAGCAAGTGAGATCTGAAAGATCTGCAGGTTCTATAAACTCAACTCTTCCTTTCTACTGTAACAAGGAAGAAGTGGGATATGTTGTTAATTCACATATTTGGGCATTAGAAATTTATATCAGGGCAAAGAAAAAACTACGCACATGATATGTCAGGGTTCAACCAGAAAAACAGAAATCACCTATTTATTTAAACCAGAGAAACTTTTTTTTTTTTTTCTTTGAGACAGAGTCTTGCTCTGTCTCCCAGGCTGGAGTGTAATGGCATGATCACATACTGCAACCTCCACCTCCCAGGTTCAAGTGATTCTCCTGCCTCAGCCTCCCAAATAGCTGAGACTACAGGCACATGTCACCACGCCCAGCTAATTTTCTTGTATTTTTGGTAGAGAAGGGATTTCACTGTGTTGGCCAGGCTGGTCTTGAACTCCTGACCTCAAATGATCCACCTGCTTTGGCCTCCCAAAGTGCTGGGATTACAGGCATGAGCCACTGCAACAGGCTGAAACCAGAGAAACCTTAATTCTGACACATGGTTCCATGGACGGTGGAAGAGCTGAGGAAATACAGGGCAAGTCGAGTGGGAGGCTGCTCCCACCCCTAGCCTGGTGAAAGCTAAAATCAGGGCTGGTGGGAGATGGTGCCGCAGAAAAGATGCAAGGGCTACTGGGGAGGCTGCCATAGGCAGAGAGAGGGAAGGAGAATCCTCTTACCACAAATCTCCTGCCATTTGCAGCTAACACGGAACCTCTGAAAGGGAGGCTGCAGGAGTGGTCCCCACAGATACAGAGTAGAATAGGCAATGGGTAAGAAATAAATGTAAGAACAAACAGGCAGAATTTGCACACATATAATCAACACAGTTTCAGTTTAACCCAAACTATAAGAAAATCAATAAAACAAATGTTTTATCTCTGAACAACCATTAAGTGAATTTTGAAGTGGCATTATTTTAACATAGCAGCAGTTTTTGCCTTTTCCTTTTCATATTTATTTTGTCTTTTTTTTTTTTTTGTCCCTCAAGAAGTTAAAAAACAAAAAACCCTCCTCATTCGGGCAGGTTTACTTAGGTATACAGACTAATAGTTGTATACTTGCTTGTCAAAATGGATCTTGTCCATCTTGCCCTATCTTTAAATTTATCATTTAAAATCTCTCGTTAAAGCTCTACATAAGCTTTACTATAAATGGAACTTTCCAAAATATGTTTAGAGCCAAACATTATAATACAGATATTGTTGGCTATTAGACCTACTTAGCAACTTTGAACATTGCAAAGATAAGTGGCATTCCTTCATAAATTCCATCAGCAGAAAACATTCGGTAAAAGACTGTATTGCAATGTGTGGTGACAAAACTAAACCAATTAAGCCAGTGTGAACCTGCGGTCCTGAGGTGGGAGTGGAGGTGACACAGCCAGGACCTGTAGGGGCTGGCTGCCAAGAAAGTGAAAGTTGAAGAATTCAGTTACCACATTCTGGAAATTGCTCTGGCCAAGATGTTAGTGACTTCCACATTACCAAAGTTAATAGGCAATCCTCAGTCTGCATCTCATTTGCCCCTTTAACAGTATTTCACAGTGCTGATCACCTCTCTTCACTGAAACACTTTCCTTCACTTGATTTCTACACTTCCCTGATTTTCTCCTACCTCACTGGCCACTCCGCAGTCTCCTTTGCTGGATCCTCCTCATCTTCTTGATCGTCAAATATTGGAGTGGCCCAGGGCTCAGTCTTTGAACTTCATCTCTTTTCTAGCTACACTCATTACCTAGGTCAATTAGTCTTAAGGCTATACATACTATCTATGATTGTTTGAAAAACTTGTCACAAATTCTTCAATACTCCTTCTGTTGAAAGGTTGGGTCTATATCCTCGTACCTTGAATCTAGACCAGTCTTGGTGACTTGCTTGTCCTAAATAGAATGTAGCATAAATGATTGCTTACCTTCCTAGGTTGAGCCATAAAAAACAATACAGTGTCAGCTTGTCCACTGGAATACTGTCCCTAGAACCCTAGATTGCCATGTAAGACATTCAACTAAATTCAATTGTCCTGAGGCTGCCATGCTAATAGGGAGCCCAAGCTGCATGCAATTACTCATTCAGCAGCTCCAGGCAGCATCAGCTGCTGGATAGTAATTACAGTTGCCTCCAGCTGATTCAAGCCTGCAGCTGTCAATTACCCTAGTCAAGACTCCAAGTCTTCTCATCTAAGGGCCCAGTCATTGTGGAGCAGAGTTAACCTCTCATCACTGTGCCTTTTCCGTATTTCTGATGCATAACATCCATTAACCTAATGAAATAATTGCATTAAGCTGCTACATTCTCAGATAATTTGTTATGCAACAGTAGTAACTAGAACAATTCTTTTTTTTTTTTTTTTTTGGCAGGGTCTCACTCTTCATCTCTTCATCCAGTCTGGAGTGCAGTGATACAACCATAGCACACCTCCCAGTTTCAATTGATCCACTCACCTCAGCCTCCTGAGCAGCTGGGACTACAGGTGCACACCACCACACCCAGCTAATTGTTTTTATTGGGGGTGGGAGTAGAGACAGTTTCACCATGGTGCCCAGGTTAGTCTGAGACTCCTGGGTTCATATATTCCTCCTGCCTCAGCCTCCCAAAGCACTAAGATTACAGGCATGAGCTACCATGCTTGGCCCAAGTGGTCTTTACACTCATTAAATTCTCTTTATAATCCTTTAGAGTAGAAGTTATTTTCATTTCCACAGAGAAAAACTGAGGTCTAGAGAGATTAGGTAACTTTCCCAACTTTACAAAGCTGATAGGTAGTATCAGGATTCCAACACAGGTGGGATGCATTCTAAAGCTTGTGTGCTGAAATGCTTTCCTCAACTACCTCATAGCAAGGTAAGAAAAACTAATACCAGCAACCTGATTAATATTTAGATTATGCCCTATTGTCTAAAAAAATAAAACTGAAATGACTTAGCTATAACTGGGAAGCACAGAAGACATTCTTTTGCAGAGATTTTTGTCCATTGTTTTCCTTATTAGAAAAGAGCAAACAAGAAAGAACAGTTTTATTAAAATAGGACTTATTTCATGAAGACAAAAAAATAAAACTCTTCATTATCAGGATAGTAATGGATGATAACTCTAAATTCAAATACAAAGAGAGATTGTCAAATGGTAATCTGTGAAGATTTTTTAAATGATTATTTCAATTCAGTTCCAACAGCCACCTCTCTTGAATGGTTTGGAAGCCACCTGCCAGAAGATGAAGGGACCAGAACAGGTGCACCCTCCAGGCCTCATTCAGCAGTAAGATTCAGTGCTTCGCACCAGTATGGGGGAATAATTAAACTCACAGTCATATGGTGGAGCCAGCGATTATGCTTTAGAACAGACTGTGACCTCTCTCTGACCCAGAGGATAGCAAGCATCAGCATTTACAAGCCAAATGAAATAAGGCACTGTCAGCAATGTTCCTTACAGTAAGAAATATAACAATAATAATAATAAAAAGCACCCAGACATAAACCCACAAATAAGACGGTATCTGGAGACACCAGGCATCCATGAGAATAAGGGAAGTGAAAATTCAAGAAAATTCTGAGATCTTAACAGGGGCTTTCCTCAAATAAGAAAGGCCCCCAAGCTGGCACAGTGGCTCACGCCTGTAATCCCAGCATTTTGGGAGGCTGAGGCAGGCAGATCACCTGAGGTCAGGAGTTTGAGACCAGCCTGGCCAACATGGTGAAACCCCATCTCTACTAAAAATGCAAAGAAAAGTAGCTGGGTTTTGGCGGCACTGGCCTGTAATCGCAGCTACTCAGGAGGCTGAGGCAGGAGGATCCCTTAAACCTGGAAGGCAGAGGTTGCAGTGAGCCAAGATAGCACCAGTGCACTCCAACCTGGGAACAGAGTGAGACTCTGTCAAAGAAAGAATGGAAGGAAGGAAGGAGGGAAGGAAGGAAGGAGGGAAGGAGGGAAGGAGGGGAAGGCAGGAAGGAAGGAAGGAAGGAATGAAGGAGCGATAAAGGCCCCCAACATGATAAAGGAGAAATTCATGCAGAGGACAATAAACAGTATAAAAGACTTCATAAGTATTAAAATATGGGACCTTGTTCCAACCTCTTCTTCAGATACTAGCATGACATTGACATAGGTCAGGATAAAAAGCTAGAGAACAATATAAAGAACAATGTTAGAAAAAAAAATTTTATTACTGTAACATTAAATTTTCCTGTTCTTTGAAACTTTGTTTCTCATAATGATAACATGTTATCCTATGTAAAAACAATTAATTGATTGCTAGTGGATTTTTTCACAATGGAACTGAGTTTTGTTTAAACTATCTATATCCATACTTTTTTGTTCATCCTGCCTTGAGAGAAAGACATGATTTAGTGACTACTTTAGTGCAAGGTATCATGTATAACTGTGAATCAAATACTTTTACTATCCAAAAATAAATTATCTAGGCCATGATAAAACTATCACCTTGTCCTCATTAGTACCTCATACTAAAAATGGAATTAATCAGCTGGACACAGTGGCTCACACCTGTAATCCCAGCACTTTGGGAGGCCAAGGTAGGTGGATCACCTGAGATCACACCACTGCACTCCAGCCTGGGAGACAGAGTGAGTGTGTCTTGGAAAAAAAAAATGGAATTAATCATCCCACAAAACTACTAGATAATCATTAACAAGTACTAGAGCAACCATTTCCAAATTCCTTTTTAAAACCACTATTAAGATGTTTTAGTTCATTCATTCAGTCATCAATGAAGTATTTACCAAGCTCCCAATCTGCACCAGGTACAGAGTACAAGGTATAAGTGGATGATATCCAACTTTCATTGTAGAAATCCCTAAGATTTACTTACAAAGTCTACACAAAGGTATCATAATATTGTTAATGTCCTTTTAGTTGGAAGGGGAAGGTTGGTTGGTGGAAGGTAATGAAGCAGAGAAATAAAAAGCTGAATTGTAGTATACCTCTTGGTACACTTTGGATTACTCAGAACAGAGCAGACAATAGAGAGGATTTTTCCAAGAGAGAAAAGAATAAGCCACAGCTATAATTCAAAAAAAAAAAAAAATGAAACCATGTCCTCTGCAGCAGCATGGATAGAGCTAGAGGTCATTATTCTAAGAGAAATGACTGAGAAACAGAAAATCAAATACTGTATATTTTCACTAAGGTATTTGGGAACTAAACCATGAGTATAAGTGGACATAAAGATGTAAATAATAGATACTGGAGACTCTAAAAAAGGGGGGAGATTGTGGGAGTGAGGACTGAAAACTTGCCTATTAAATACAATGTTCACTATTTGGGTAATGGGTATACTAGAAGCCCAATCCCTGCCAATAGGCGATATACCCACATAACAAACATGCCCGTGTACCCTTTGAATCTAAAATAAAATAAAATTTTTTTTAAAAAGAGTAAACTAACATCAGGGCTGTGGAAGCAAGCTGTGACAGAAGAATCAGGTCTCTCCAAGAAAAGACAGAGGTACAAATAACCAAATCCAAGCATGGCTAAGAGAAATCTAGCAAGGGTGATTAAATTTTCAAGTGGCTCAGTTCCATGAAGACAGGATCAGGTGGAACCACTTCTGAGAAGAGACGGTTATAGTTGTCAGGTGGGGGCTAGGATGATTAATGGACGATGATGGTCCTTCTAGGTTAGAGAGGCATTGGTTACTGAGGGGTGGGAAGAGGACACATGGCAGAAAAACATGAGCGCTTCCAGGTCTTAGCTAAGAAGGGGTAGACTCCAGTTTCAGCAAGGAATTGGAACAGACATCAAAAACCAAGATGCAAAGCCACAAATACAAGCTAACCAGGTAAACTTGGGGTCAGCTGAAAGCTCTTGGAGGTATCTGAGGGCTAAATGTTACTTTGGGCTCGCTAGACCAGTGGTGTGGAAGCAAGGACCCACTTTATGATCCCAGCAGCTGTTGGTCAGAGCTCTCAGTGTGCACTGTAAGGCCAGGCTAGCCCCAACCGAGGGTCTATGTTGAGTAGAACCTGAAGGTTTTGAAAGGAAAATAAAAACCCAGGACCCCAATTCACTCTGCCAAAAGGAAAAAAATTAAGCTGAAGGCTCAGTTGTGCAACAGCTGCCTTTCCTTTTGTTCCTAAGCAGATAGCTACAGATAAAAGATTAAATCTCCACAGGTGAACTCTATGTTCACCTTGTCTTACATAAAGCTCCAATTTACTGAGCATGAGACGAATACATAATTGACTATTCCCCTATCTGCTCCTTTTCTCTTGCAACATGTGGATTCAGGAACGTAACCTCCTCTCTCCCTTCCAGCTCTCTATTCCCTCTTTAAATATTGAAGCCCTCAGACCATAGACTGTTTCTGCGATTCTGTGGGGTTTTTTCTCCTGTGCCTATCCTTAACTTTGGCAAAATAAACTTCTAAATTGATTGAGGCCTATCTCAGATACTTTTTGGTTTACAAGATCATCACTGTTGGCATCTGGTTAAGACTGGAATAGTCATGAACTTATGCCACCAACCTAAAACTAATCCCTCACCATGATGCCTAACACGTCTGACAATGTGGCCACTGCTTTTTTAGGTTAAGGTCGAATCAGGGAACATCTTCACAGGTTGCGTACAATCTAAAGCTTGGATTGACCTGCCCACTGACATATTGATACTTATTACTCTGAGCACTGGAGCTAAAATGCAAATAATGATTTCTCCCTTAATTGGCTGCTGTGGTGATCCCATTTGGACTGGAACTGCTGAAGGTTACGTAATAAAAAGCTATTGTGGAGCTATAAACCATGGTTTAAAAACAAATTACCCCTTTAAAAGAAAGTGATTAGAAGAGATAGCTCAGGTATAATACCCTCTGCCCAGTGAACAATAAGATGGACTAGAATGCCTAGCTAACACGTTAGAACAAGCTATTGACTATCTCTTCCATACACATTCTCTCATTCAGCAAATACATATTGAGCACTGACTGTATGCCGGACAGTATGCCAAGTGTTTCTCAGGCTTGGAGAATACAAGCAATTCTCTCTCTCTCTCTCTCTCTCTCTCTCTCTCTCTCTCTCTCTCTCTCTCTTTTTTTTTTTTTTTTTTGAGACAGAGTCTCACTCTGTCCCCCAGGTTAGAGCACAATGGTGCAATCTCAACTCACTACAGCCGCTGCCTCCCGGGTTCAAGTGATTCTCCTGCCTCAGCCTCCTGAGTCTCTGGGATTACAGGCATACACCACCATGCCTGGTTAATTTTTGTATTTTTAGTAGAGATGGGGCATCACCATGTTGGCCAGGATGATCCCGAACTCCTGACCGCAGGTGATCCACCCGCCTCAGTCTCCCAAAGTGCTGGAATTACAAGTAAGCCACAGTGCCTGGCTAATTTTATTTAGTTTTTGTAGAGACAGGGTCTCGCTATGTTGCCCAGGTTTGTCTCAAATTCATGGACGCAAGCAATCTTCCTGTCTCAGCCGCCCAAAGTGCTGAGATTATAGGCATGAGCCACTGTGCCAGGCCCCCCACATTCTCTTTCTCTCTCTTGTTTTTTTCCTTTTGAGATGGAGTCTCATTCTGTCACCCAGGCTGGAGTGCAATGGCGCAGTCTCAGCTCATTGCAACCTCTGCCTCCAGGGTTCAAGCGATTCTCCCATCTCAGCCTCCCAAGTAGCTGGGACTACAAGTGCGTGCCACCGCATCTGGCTAATTTTTGTATTTTTAGTAGAGACAGGGTTTCACTATGTTGGCCAGGCTGGTCTTTGAGCTCCTCACCTCATGATCCGCCCTCCTCGGCCTCCCAAAGTGTTGGGATTACAAGCATGAGCCACCACACCCAGCCCATTCTTTCTTATACTCTCTCCAGCTTTCACTCTCTCCTGTTTCTGCCTTTTCTTCACTTCAACCTCTGTGAACGTATCTTTCAGCAGCAGTTTATCTGTTTCTTCCCCCCTCTTCCTTTGCCTACCTTTCTTTCTCCCTCGATTTGTCCTTGCTCTTCTCTAATCTTTTCTCATCTTTGTTCTATTTCCTTACCTTTCCACTACCCTCTCTTCCCTTAAGTTCTCATAATGCTGAACGAAAACCAATTTTAAAATATTTATTAAATATAACCAATCTCAATGGGGGAAAAACTATCATCTGAAGGGAGCTCCCGTTAAATGCATTACTCTTGGGACAAATAACACGAAGTCAGCACTTATTCACACATTTATATAGACATAGATGAATATCCTACCTAGAAGAGACAGGGCAGTGAAGGAAGAGATCCCAGGTGTGTGATATTTTCTGGCCATTGGTGATGGTAGAGGGAGGAGAGGAAGGGTTTATGCTTGGGACACTCCCTGAGGACAGTGAGGAAATGTGTCATCAGGGCAAGTGGTTTAGTGGGGGAGACTGTCCTGAGCCTTTTTCTCACAGCATTTTTGTGATTCTCACAATCTTTCTAAGCGGTAGACAGCATTATTACCTGCATTTGAGGGAGGAGGTGTAGAAAGTCAGTGATGGAGCTAGAACAAGGGTCCAGTCTGTCTGATAGTGACAGAACGAAGCCAGCTGAACAGTTCTGCCTGCCAGAACAAAGCCAAGTCCTAAAAAGAACTGCAGTTAAGATGTTCTGGGAGCTCATGGTCCCACAGTACTACTGTCATTCAACTTTGCATGCGTGGTCCCTAACAGTGTGCTTGCCCAGGCTTGGAGCTCAATAAAAGATTAGTGAATGCATGAACAAGATTCAAAGCAGCAAGCACTAGAAATTTCTGAACTGGAAAAATCATTATCTTACCCAATTCAGGAATCATGCGGCCCCTGCATAAACATTCCCAGGACAATCCTACAAAATAAGAGTCGTAATTTCGCCATACTTTTTATACAGCAGTTCAAGGCCTTAAGCTTCTGTGTAAACAAAGGACTTAAAATACTTTTCTTATACTATCACTTTTGTAAAATTTTATCTATCATAAAATCTTGAAAATCATCAGAATGTGGCTGAGCACAGTGGCTCACACTGTAATCCCAGCACTTTGGCAGGTTGAGGTAGGAGGATTTCGTGAGACCAGAAGTTCAAGATTAGCCCGAGCAGCATAGCAAGACCCCATCTCTGCAAAAAAAAAAAAAAAAAAAAAAAAAAAAAAAAAAATTTAATTATCTGGTTGTGGTGGTATAAGCCTGTAGTCCCAGCTACTTGGGAGGCTGGGGCAGGAAAATCACTCAAGCCCAGGAGTTCAAGGTTACAGTGAGCTGTGATAATGCCACTGTACTCTAGTCTCAGAGACAGAGAGAGAGAGATCCTATCTCGAAAATAAAAAAAAGTTTTCTTGAGACAGAGTCTGCTCTGTTGCCCAGGCTGAAGTGTAGTGGTGTATTCTCAGCTCACTGCAACATCTGCCTCCTGGGTTCAAGCAATTCTCCTGCCTCAGCCTCCCAAGTAGCTGGGATTACAGGTGCTGGCCACCACACCCAGCTAATTTTTATATTTTTAGTAGAGATGGAGGTTTGCCATGTTGGCTAGGCCGGTCTTGAACTCCTGACCTCAGATGATCCAGTTGCCTTGGCCTCCCAAAATGCTGGGATTACAGGCATGGGCCACTGTGCTTCAGTCGTAAAAAAAAAATTTTTAATCATCAGAATGTAAATTTATGTGTATTCATGACATTTGGCCGTGCTGGTCTCGAACTCCTGACCTCAGGTGATCCACCCACCTCAGGCTTTCAAAGTGCTAGGATTATAGGCATAGGCCACTGCTCTGGCCACATCTCTTCTTTCAGAAGTTTTAATAACTCATATTTCTCAGCCAGGTATGGTGACACTGATCTATATTCCCAGTTACTCTGGAGGCTGAGGCAGGAGTATCACTGGAGCCCAGGAGTTCAAAGCTGCAGTGAGCTGTGATCACACCACTGCACTCCAGCCTAGGACACATCAAGATGCTGTCTCTAAACAACAACAACAATAAGTTCACATTTCTCTTCAGGCTTCTGTGTAAACAGACATTTGACTTCTACAGTGTAAACAGAAATTTAACTTAACTTTTCTACAGTAGCACATATATATATATATATGTGGCTGGGCATGGTGCTGCAGACCTGTAGTGCATATATATATATATATATATATATATAATTATTTTTTTTTTTTTAGATAGGGTCTCACTCTGTTGCCCAGGCTGAAGTGAGTATAATCATGGCTCACTGCAACTTTTACCTCCTGGGCTTAAACAATCCTCCCACCTCAGCCTCTTGAGTAGTTGGGACTACAGGCATGCACCACCATGTCCAGCTTGCTTATTTATTTATTTATAGAGACAAGTTCTCACCATGTTGCCCAGGCTGTTCTCAAACTCCTGGACTCAGACAGTCGTCCTGCCTTGACCTCCCAAAGCGTTGGGATTACAGGTGTGTATCACCACGCCCAGCTATACATATCTTACAATGTAGTCAGTTTGATCACTTGTTTTCTAACTTGATTATTTCTTCAACGATACTTTTACTTGGGGGATATTCATGCCTTGGGTGATATATTTACTAAGATACTCTCCTTAAGAGATTTATTCTCATTGTGTGATAGTATGTTGTATATATCTAATCTATTTTGAGTTCTCAGCTCTTTAGAAGGAATATGTGATTAGTGTATACCAAGTCTTAAGATAGAGAAGATTACTGTGCCTATTTTACTAATCATGAAACTAAAACTCAAAAGTGTGAGAAATTTGCCTGAGGTCTCACACAACAGTGGGAAGATATTAAAGACATGACCATGACTTAGAAGTTGATGTTTATGTTTCAGAATCTATTACTTGAATTATACTCTCATTATACTACCAGCTGGCTTCTAGAGTCTAAGAAGCTCAACAGATTTTTTCTTTACTTGGGAATATTTTAATGCTAATGTGCAGAAGTTTTATTTATGGGAAGAAGAGAACAACACATTTAGTGTGTTTTTCTGCATTTAGAGTGATAGATGAATAAAACTGTCACACAGTAGAATTTTAGAATTGTGAAACTGAAAATTCTCCTCACAATCATTTCACAGGTCCACTATAGGAATCACAGAACCTCTGCCTTGTGATCCCAGTGACAAGCATCTTATTGCTTTTCAATATTGTCTTTATTGCTGAATAAGTCTATTTTTATTATGTAAATAATATAACAGTTAGCTATTGCTACTATCACATAACAAGTCACTTCAAAATTTAGTGGCATAACATACCATTTTCAGGACTACAGTCAATAATTTAGGCTTTGCTCAGCTGGGCAGTTCTTCCGCTGGATTCCTTCAGGCATCTGTGGTCAGCTACAGACAGGTTTTGCCAATCTTGGCTGGGCTCTCACACATGTCTAGAGCCTCAGCTGGGACAACTGAACTGACTCAGCTCTGGTCCAGATAGTCTGTCATTCTCCAGCGGGCTAGTTTAGACTTGCTCACATGGCAAAGGCAGGGATCCCACTAGAGCAAGTAGAAATGTATAAGGCCTCTAAAGTCTAGGATTAAAATCAGCACACCATCACTTCTGCCACATGGTACTGATCAAAGCAAAAATCACAAGTCCAACCTAGAATCAAGGGGTGGGAAAATGGACTTCACCTCTGAATGGAAGAAGACATTATCAAGTGTTTAGAGGGCTAGGTAGAATGGCTCACGTCTATAGTCTCAGCTACTCAGGAGGCTAAGGCTGAAGAATCAATAGAGCCCAGGAGTTTGAGGCTGCAGTAAACCAAGGTCATACCACTATAGTCCAGCCTGGGGGAGTGAGACCCTATCTCTAAAAAAAAGTGGGTGGGGGGTGTTGGATAAAAAGGTCTAAACAATTATGAACATTTTTACAACCTACCACATATATTAAAAATTACATTTAGGTCTGGGCGTGGTGGCTCACACCTGTAATCCCAGCACTTTGGGAGGCCGAGGAGGTGGATCACCTGAGGTCAGCAGTTCAAGACCAGGCTGGCTAACAGGGTAAAACTCTGTCTCTCCTAATAACACAAAAATTAGCCAGGTGTGGCGGTGCACACCTGTAATCCCAGCTACTCGGGAGGCTGAGGCATGAGAATCACTTGCACCCGGGAGACAAAGGTTGCAGTGAGCCAAGATCACACCATTGCACTCTGGCCTGGGTGACAAAACTGAAAACTCCATCTAAAAAAAAAAAAAAAAAACGCATTTATGAAAGAGGTGTTGAGTATATTAACAAAATATGATATAATATTCAAAAGGACAGCAGTAGGGCACGGACATTAATCAATCAGAATGGATGACAGCTGCAAACAATAGACGTGACCGAATTAATGTATACTGACTGACCTGAAAGATGTGATATTTAGGATGACATTTCACTAGGAAGCCAGGAACACCCAAATTCTATCCTTGTTCACGAGTCTCTTCCAAGAGAAATATACACCCAAGAGACACAGCAAGGCACTTTATCATTGACTGGAGCTTTGGCCCCAACTCCCAGCAAAGAACTCAAGTTCAGTCTGAATAACCTCAAGCCA
The DNA here is from genome assembly GCA_036589455.1 of Ateles fusciceps. Lineage (NCBI taxonomy): Eukaryota > Metazoa > Chordata > Mammalia > Primates > Atelidae > Ateles > Ateles fusciceps. The sequence continues at coordinate 16,045,165 of JAZHEH010001979.1, forward strand.
AATTATGCCCAAAGGCTTGCTTTGGGTTTTTTTCCCACTGGAAGCCTGAACTTGAGTCTCAGATCATTTCACTCCACTGCACAGACAGGTTACATCCACCAGATGAGGGGCAGAAGACCCAGAGGAACAGAGAGCAGAAGAGATGGTTTGCCCCAAAGCCTACACCTGTCTACCTCAGGCCTTCTCAGATCAGAGCAGAAGCACTTCTCAAGTAAGTCACAAAATGGGAGGGGTCGGGGGTAGGAGCATCTGAAGAGAGGAAGACAGTCAGGGTTTATCACACTAGTTGCTTCACCCTTTGGTGAGGCATGAGAGAGCCTTGGGTAAGTCTCCACTCTGATGACAGAGACCGAAGCCTTATCTCACATCTTTAGCTTTCTAGAGGGAAGAGGCCAGAAAGAAACCTATCCCTGTATACCAAACATTTCAGCACAGCACACAGTTTCCATTCACTGGTACAGTGGCGAACTGATTGTCCTTAAACTTGTATGTCTGTACCGTTTTGGTATAAAGGGTGGGGCGAGGGTGAGGAGCAAAGACTAGAGACCAATACCATAGAGCACTGACATTTTGCAAAGTACTTTCACAAATAATTCATGCACAAACTCTCTTACCACCGTCTTGAACTTTCAGGACTCCATGTGAATTTTACTTTAATGGCCAAGTTTACATAAAGTGTCTCTAGTCACTTAATTCATGCCTATCTTTTGGGGTCCTATTGTTGCAAGGATAAAAACCAATTCTAACTTAAAGACTTTACCAGAAGCTTACGAGATAGCTCATGAAAACAAAGGAAAGGCAGAAGTACCAGGACAACTGTAGGATCTAAGCAGTGAGAACTAATTGTTATTTCTTCCAGGTGCCAATGACAAGATAAATCAGCTCCAACATTTCTAGCTCTGACCCAGCAATTCCATTATTGAGTATATACCCAAAGGAATATAAATCATCCTATCATAAAGACATATGCGGCTGGGCACAGTGGCTCACACCTGTAATCTGAGCACTTTGGGAGGCCGAAGCAGGTGGATCACTTCAGCCAAGGAGTTCAAGACCAGCCTGGGCAACATGACAAAACCCCATCTCTACTAAAAATACAAAAATTAGTTGGGCATGGTGGCGCATACCTATAGTCCCAGCTACTTGGGAGGCCGAGGCATGAGAATCACTTGAACCTGGAAGACGGGGGGCTACAGTGAGCCAAGATTACACCACTGTATTCCAGCCTAGGTGACAGGCAAGACTTGGTCTCAAAAAAAATAAAAAGACATATGCATGCATATGTTCATGGCAGCCCTATTCACAATGGCAAAGACACGGACTTAACCCAAATGCCCATCAATAGTGAAATGGAAAAATAAAATGTGGTACATATACACCATGGAATACTACACAGCCATAAAAAAGAACAAGATCATAGATTTTGCAGGAAAATGGATGGAACTGGAGGCCATTACCCTTAGCAAACTAATGCAGGAATGGAAAACAAAATACTGCATGTTCTCACTTATAAGTGAGAGCTAAATGATGAGACCACATGAACACAACTTAGAGAAGAATAACACACACTGGGCCTACTAGTGGGTAGAGGGTAGGAGGAGGCAGAGGATCAGGAAAAATAATGAATGGGTACTAGACTTAATACCTGGGTGAAGAAATAATCTGTACAACAAATGCCCATGACACAAGTTTACCTATGTAGCAAACCTGCACATGTGCCCCAAACTTAAAAGTTTAAAAACAAAAATTTCAGGGAAACACTATCTAGATAATCTAGCTTGGTTGTATGTTCATCTAATGGACAGAAAAGCTATGGCCTCTAACAAAGGACCATTTTGGTGGTTCATGGGGAGAGACTAATTTCTCATTTTCCAAAAGAATAGATGAAGTTGCTGGGCCATCCAAAACAATCCACAATCTCATCGACACTGCATCATTAAAGTACTGAATAAAGACATGCAGCAAGGGTAGGGTGGCTTGGGGACTGTAGTGTGCAATACGCCAGTGAGCAACCTCAAAAAATGTATTCAGTTGGTGCAGTCTAAAGGGGTAGTTGGGAAATTTGCTCATGGCCATTGTTCTAAAAAGTACCCAGGGCTTCTGTTGAGCTGGTATAGTAATACGCACAGACATAAAAATGATTGCCATGATGGAAGAAGCTTTTTGTTATGATCACAGTCCATCCCTAGAAAGAGGAGGCACAGCACACACACAGGACCACACAGGGAAGCACCAAAGCTAGATGAGCAGGCAGAGACAGACAGGATCCGTGGGTGGGAGATTTAATTGTGGTTTAGACAGGAAGGAATGGGCCAACCAAAGTAGGCAAGCAGTACAAGCTTATGGTGAGAGAGTCTAAATAATTTCAGTGGGCCCTGCGCTATGTTGGTGGTCCCCAGTTGTCTGGTACTTGGCCCTGCAGTGATTAGGGTAGGGGATAGAGTCCCAAACAGTAGAAGTCTGATAAAAGGTGACACGTGGGCAATATAGTCTTGGAATTGGTTGGTTTGCATATTAAAGGCATACTGTCAGGGAAGTTCCTTATCTTTAGGAATTAATTAATCCTTGGTGGTTCCCAGGGTCCAGAAGACCCCTAATGCCAGAGCATCAAGAATACAGAAAATTAGCTTGGTGCCATAGCACAGGTCTGTAGTCCCAGCTGCTCAGGAGACTAAGGCAGGAGGATTGCTTGACCCCAGGAGTTCCAGGCATAGGCTATAATGCTTTATGACCACACCTATGAACAACCACTGCCCTCCAGCCAGGCGACATGGTGAGACCCTGTCTCTTAAAAAAAAAAAAAAAAATGAGGCTGGGTGTGGTGGCTCATACCTGTAATCCTACCACTTTGGGAGGCTGAGGTGGGAGGATGGTTTGAGCCCACCCTGGGCAACATAGTGAGATGTTATCTTTACAAATAATAAAAAAGAAATAGCCAGATATGGTGGCACGTGCCTCCTGTGGTCCCAGAGGTGGGAGAATCACTTGAGCCTGGGAGGTCAAGGCTGCAGTGAGCTGTGATCACACCACTGCACTCCAGCCTGGAAAACAGAGTAAGACCCTGTCTAAAAAGAAAAAAGATACAGAACACAAGAAAATACAGCTAATACAAAATATAGCGTATTTTTGTTTGGGTATGTGGTTGTTTTTTTTTTAATAATAGAAATAGGGTCTTACTATGTTGCCCAGGCTGACCTTGAACTCCTGGGCTCAAGCAATCCTCCTACTTCAGTTTCCCAAAGTGCTGAGATTACAGGCATAAGCCACCATGCCTGGTCTAAAACATAATGAATGTAACTATAGGCATAACTTGAGATACTGCAGGTTCGGTTCCAGATCACCACAATAAAGTGAATATCACAGTAAAGCAAGTCATACACATTTTTTGGTTTCTCGGTGCATATAGAAGTTTGTGTTCACACTATACTGTAGTCTATTAAGTGTGCAATAGCATTATGTCTACCAAAGTCTACGAACCTTAATTTAAAAATACTTTATTGCTAAAAAATGCTAACATTAATCTGAGCCTTCAGTGAGCTGCAGCATTTTTGCTGGTGGAGTGTCTTGCCTTGATGGCTACTGACTGACCAGGGTGAGCGATGCTGAAGGCTGGGGTGCCTGTGGCAATTTTCTAAAACAAGACAATGAAATTTGCTGCATCAGTTGACTCTTCCCTTCACAAAAGATTTATCTGCAGTGTGTGGTGCTATTTGATAGCATTTTACCCACAGTACAACTTCTTTCAAAAGTGGAGTCAGTCCTCTCAAATCCAGACACTGCTTTAACAATTAAGTTTATATAATATTCTAAATCTTTTGTTGTCATTTCAACAATGTTTACAGCATCTTCACTGGGAGTAGTTTCCATCTCAAGAAACCCCTATCTTTGCTGATTCGTAAGAAGCAACTCCTCATCCATTCAAGTTTTATCGGGAGATTGCAGCAATACAGTCACATCTTCAGGCTCCACTGCTAATTCTCATTCTCTTGCTGTTTCTACCACATCAGCAGTGACTTCCTCCACTGAAGCCTTGAATCCCTCTAAGTCACCCATAATGGAATCAATTTCTTCCAAACTCCTGTTAAACTCTTCCCATGATGAGAATCATGAATGTTCTCACTGGTATCTACAATGCTGAATCCTTTCCAGAAGATTTTTAATTTACTTTGCCCAGATCCATCAGAGGAATTGCTATCTATGGCAGCAATCGCCTTGCAAAATGTATTTTCTTTTTTTTTTTTGAGATGGAGTTTCGTCTTGTTGCCCAGGCTGGAGCACAATGATGTGATCTCGGCTCACCGCAACCTCCACCTCCTGGATTGAAGCGATTTTCCTGCCTCAGCTTCCCAAGTAGCTGTGATTACAGGCATGCACCACCACACCCAGCTGATTTTGTATTTTTAGTAGAGACAGAGTTTTTCCATATTGGTCAGGCTGGTCTCGAACTCCCGACCTCAGGTGATCTGCCCACCTCGACCTCCCAAAGTGCTGGGATCACAGGTGTGAGCCACTGTGCCCGGCCCAAAAAATTTTTAATTAGTTGAGCATGGTGGCATGTGCCTGTACCAGCCACTCAGGAGGCTGGCGTGAGAGGACTGCTTGAGTCCAGGAGTTTGAGGTTGCAGTGAGCTATGATTCTGCCACTGCACTTCAGTCTGGGTGACAGATTGAGACCCCATTAAAAAAGAAGAAAGCCCTTGTTTTTGGCCTATCTTGCCTTTCACCCTACTTTCCCCTCTAAATGTAATCATTTCTAGCTTTCGATTTAAAGTGAGAGATGTGTGACTCTTACTTTCATTTGAACACTTAGAGGCCATTGTAGGGTTATTAATAGGCTTAATTTCAATATTGTTTCATGGGGAGTTGGAGGCCCAAGGAGAAGCAGAGAGATGAGGAAAAGGCCTATCCGTGGAGCAGTCAGAACACACACAGCATTTATCTAAATTAGCTGTCTTATATGGGTTCAGTTCATAGCTCCCCAAAACAATTGCCATAGTAACATGAAACATCACTGATTACATATCACCATAATAGATATAATAATGATTAAAGTTTGACACATTGTGAGGAATACCAAATTATGATATAAAGACATGAAGTGAGCATGTGCTGTTGGAAAAATGGCACCAATAGACTTGGTCTATACAGGTGCATTAGTCAAGGTTCTCTAAAGGGACAGAACTAATAGGACAGATGTGGAGTTTATTAAGGGTTATTGACTCACATGGTCACAAGGTAAAGTCCCACAATAGGCTGTCTGCAAACTGAGGAGCAAGAAAGCTAGTCCGAGTCCCAGAACCTCAAAAGTAGGGAGGCCGACAGTGCAGGCTTCAGTCAGTGGCTGAAGACCCGAGAACCCCTGGCAAACCACTGATGTAGGTTCAAGAGTCGAAAAGCTGAAGAACTTGAAGCTGCCGTTTGCGGGCAGGAAGCATCCAGCACGGGAGAAAGATGAAGGCCGGAAGACTCAGCAAGTGTGCTCTTTCCACCTTCTTCGGCCTGCCTTATTCTAGCTGCACCAACAGCTGATTAGATGGTGCCCACCCAGACTGAAGGTGGGTCTGCCTCTCCCAGGCCACTGACTCGAGTGTTTATCTTCTTCGACAACACCCTCACAGACACACCCAGGAACTATAGTTTGCATCCTTCAATCCATTCAAGTTGACACTCAATATTAACCATCATAACAGGTTGCCACAAACCTTCAATTTGTAAAAAAATGCACTGTGAAGCACAAGAAAGTGCAATAAAATGAGGCATGTCTGTGTATTCTTTGGGCAGACATACAGCTATATGAAGATACTAGATAAATGATACAGAGTATAGAAAGAAGCCTACAGAGCTCCTATCTAGGTTCCATTTTACTGACCATGCAACATGCTGCAGGCACAGTCTACTGAATCTCCTTCTGCCACTCCAGCCTTTAGCCTTGTTCATCATGCCCAAACTCTTGGGTTTATTGAAGCAGTTGCTATAGCCATAATAAATTATTGCATAAATCTATTTTTCAGCATGACAGTATGGTATTTGCAACTGTACTTTAAGACATTAAAAAACTCAGTTATATTATAGATTAATTGATGTATGATCTTCCAAATTGACACCAACCTATAAATTCCCAGTCACTGAAACTGTTTAGTATGTGAAACTATTCCAATTTTTTTTTTTTCAGATGGAGTCTGGCTCTGTCTCCCAGGCTGAAGTGCAATGGCGTGATCTCAGCTCACTGTAACTTCTGCCTCCAGGGTTCAAGTGATTCTCCCACCTCAGCCTCCCAAGTAGCTGGGACTACAGGCACCCACCATCATGCCTGGCTAATTTTTGTATTTTTGTAGACATGGGGTTTCACCATGTTGGCCAGGCTGGTCTTGAAAGAACTCCTGACCTCAGATGATCTGCCCGCCTCAGCCTCCCAAAGTGCTGGGATTACAGGCATGAGTCAACATGCCTGGCCCAATTTTTTTTTTTTACTTTGATATTCCTCCATCTTCGCATTTATTTCAATTCCTCTACTAGAATCATATTCTTTTTATTTCTCTCTGTGCATTCTCGAAATTTTTCTGCTCAGTAGAGAAGCAATATGAAGCTTCAGGGTTTTATTAAATATATCAAACAGCAGACTCTCTTAATGGTGAGCCAAAAGTTGCTGAAGGGTGTATTTTTTTTTTTTTGTCTGCTGTGAATTATACCATCAGGCTCAACAAAGTGGTGAGACTGTTTTAAATTATTAGCTGAATATGTGAGAACTGGCCCTTGCAAAATCCAATTGTCATGTAGCATTATGCCATCATCAAGAGAAATTTTAGCATGTTCTGTTTTCTCCACAAATAATGTGCCTGTTTTCTTTAGCTTTTCTTCTATTGAGGTTGGTTAATCCTTTTTAAACCAGGAAACTCAGACTTAATATATGTAGACTTTCCTTTGCACAAAATATTCTATATCTTGCATTTAGGGGCACACAGTCCATCTGTCATTTTAACTGTGCTCACACAAATTGTGCTGATTTATACTTAACCATAGCTAATTTCATTTGTGTCTCTGAGTTCGTTTTTTGATTGTCAAAAGCAGCTGAAAGTTAGTTGACATTTTAGTACTTTGCTCTTTTTATAAAGATTGATGATATAATATTTCTCCACAATTGTTACCTTTAAAGTTATTTAATGTCATGTTGATAGAAAAGGAAACTACTGACATTAACTTTCTACATTTTAAATCAATTCTTTAGTATCTTCACCTAAGTCTCTCCCTAAATTTCTAGTTTTTAGAAGTGATTTTCATACTTACCCATTACATAAACCTGGACAGATTCTTTTCTTCATTTATTTCCATTTCTCCATATCTAAAAGACTTAATGTTGTAGCTACCACAGAGAGTACTGTGAAATTCACTGAGAAATCACAGAGATATGCTGCTTTGGGAAGAACAGGAAGAACTCCGTGAATAATGGGTTGTACCAATCTTCCTCCAAACACTTCTCTGACAAGCACACAATTCTGACACATATCTTTGCAGAGCTCTAGGGTTTCAAGTTTTCTCCTTTTATGATGTAATCATTCCCCATGAAGTTTAGTCATATGCTGTTCATTTTCAGTGTCTCTATTTTCTAAATAAAGGCATGAATAGAATCAACTCTTGGATTCTAGAAACTACAATAAACGGAAATGTGTTTAAAGAAAACTTAATCATTATGCTACCCCTCCCCCATAAGACTGTAGAATGTTAGCTTTAAAAGGAATACAGGGAACATCCAGTCCAATTTTTGCATTTTATAGACAAGAAAACTGAGCTTTTGGGAGCTTGGGAATCTTGTGATTTTCTCAAAGTGACAAGATAAGTGGCAGGTGTGTGTGTGTATGTGTGTGTGTGTGTGTAATTTTAAAAGCACGCAATACTATTATATTTTTCATTTCATTGGTTTCTTTTTTTTTTAAGTAACTTCAAACTAATATACATGGTTAAATTTTTAAAGTCCCAAAATACAACTAAAATAACCTGTTGTGTTTCATTTTTTAACCAAAAACTACTACTGAGGCTTGTGCCTTTAAGAATGATTTCTGGGGCCAGGTGTGGTGGCTCATGCCTACGCTATAGCCACAATAAATTATTGCCTAAATCTATTTTTCAGCATGACAGTAGGGTATTTGCAACTGTACTTTAAGATATTAAAAAAAACTCTAGCATTTTGGGGGCCGAGTATGGGAATCATTTGAGGCCAGGAGTTTGAGACCAACCTGGGCAACATAGCAAAATCCTGTTTCTACAAAAAATTGTAAAAGCTAACTGGACGTGGTGGCATACACCTCTAGTCCCAGCTACTCAGGAGATTGAGGTGGGAGGATATCCTGAGCCTAGGAGTTCGAGGCTCAAGTAAGCTATGATGGTGCCACTGTACCCCATCCTAGGGGGCTGGAGTGAGACCCTGTCTCAAAAAATAAAGAAAAAAAAAAGATTTCGGAAAGATTTTATTCAGAGGCATTTCAATATATTTAATAAAAGTATATCATGGGCATTGCCCAACAACTTGTGTGTCTGTTCTAGTTCTACCAGCTGCAAATGAGCCTGGGTATATTACTCAAAATAGGCAGTGCCATATGCTGGAAATGAAGAAGTAATCCTTGGACACTGTTGCATCACAATGAAAACCTAACAATATCCAGTAAAGCTATAATATTTTCATTACTAAATTTGTTCAACACAATTTGTTTTTTCTCAAAAAATTGAAAAGGAAACAGGAATTTTTTTTTCCTAGATGATATTTCTAGTGGACTAACCACTAGATTTAGATAATAGTAAGAGCTAAACTTCTGGACCTGGTAATATTGCCTCTTCAAGGTAGCATTTTCAATATATCATAAAATAAATTCTGGCAATAGTCATCTACATATGTAATTTGTAGAGCTGTTATATTGGGCTTGGTGAGTAAGGACAACGTCTGTGCTTTGTTAGCAATGTTCAATAGGGGTTCAATTAATGTTTGCTGATTTACTCAGAATTTCATAAACAATGGCAACAAACTTTTCCCAAAATCAATACAGAAATGAGTTCTGGGATTTGCTTTACTGAGCAAGTCTGCATTTGCGGCAGGAATGCATTTTGGTTTTTGTGTTTCCCTGCTATTTGAAAGAACAGAGTGAGTGTTCCTTTGTTTTCTTGCTCCTACCTGGAAGAAATTTAAAATAATCATAAACTGTCAGTACTAGAAGGAAACCTAAAAATCTAATATATCTTCCACACATTACAAATCCCTTCTGCAGCATCCCTGATAAATCTTCACACAGCTTCTTCTGATAATTCCAATAATAGGGAGCTCATAACTAGTGAGGCAGCCTGTTCCTTACTTAAGAGTTCTAGTCGCTATACAGGTCTGTGTTAACTCTTTATATCTGAAAGTGTGGTTCCTGGACTAACAGCACCAGCATCAGCATCACATAGAAAGTTGTTAGAAGACAGGCTGCAGTGGCTCAGCTTGTAATCCCAGCACTTTGGGAGGCTGAGGTGGGCAAATCACCTGAGGAGTCTGAGACCAGCCTGGCCAACATGGTGAAACCCCGCCTCTACTAAAAACACAAAAATTAGCCAGGCATGGTGGTGTGCTCTCGTAGTCCCAGCAATTTGGGAGGCAGAGGGAGGAGAATTTCTTGAACCCGGGAGGCGGAGGTTACAACCTCTGAGCTGAGATGGTGCCACTGCACTCCAGCCTCGGCGACAGAGAGACTCCATCTCAAAAAAATAAAAAGTTGTTTTTTTGGTTTTTTTTTTTTTTTAAATAAAGACGGGGTTTCACCATGTTGATCACGCTGGTCTTGAACTCCCGACCTCAGGTGATCCGCCCGCCTTGGCCTCCAAAGTGCTTGGATTACAGGCGTGAGCCACCACGCCTGGCCAAGACATTTTTAAAAGAAACTTGTTAGAAGTGCAAATTCTCAGCCCCGGGTGAGGGTGGCTTACACCTGTAATCCCAACCATTTGGGAGGCTGAGGTGGGAGGATCACTTGAGCCCAGGAGTTTGAGACCAACCTAGGCAACATAGCAAAACTTCATACCTACAAAAAATTTTAGAAATTAACCAGTCCATGATGGCACACTCCTACAGTCCCAACTAATCCAGGAAGCTGAGGTGGGAGGATTGCTTGAGCCCAGCAGTTCAAGCTGCAGGGAGCTGGGATCCTGCCACTGCACTTAAGCCTGGGTGACAGAGCAAGAAGACGCTGTCTCTTAATTTTTTTAAAAAAAGCCAGTTCTTAGGTTTCCATGCCAGATTTACTGAATCAGAAATTCTAAGAATGGTCCCAGCAGTGTTTTAATGAGCCCTCAGGTGATTCCGATGCATGCTAAAGTTTGAGAAACAATGCCCTATATAACACTCCACATAACCGGGCATGGTGGCTCACGCCTGTAATCCCAGCACTTTGGGAGGCTCAAGGCAGGCGGATCACCTGACGTTGGGAGTTTGAGTGAAACAACATGGTGAAACCCTGCCTTTACTAAAAATACAAAAATAGCCAGGCATGGTGGCAGATACCTGTAATACCAGCTACTTGGGAGGCTGAAGCAGGAGAATCACTTGAACCTGGGAGGTGGAGGTTGCAGTGAGCAGAGATCGCATCACTGCACTCCAGCCCAGGCGACAGAGCAAGACTCTCTTAGATTTAAAAAAAAAAAAAAAGACTCCACACAACAGAATTGGGTTACAGATATCAGAAATCTAACTGAAAAATTAGATTTAGTACAAAAGGGAATATCCTAGCTCATCAGGCTCAAGATAGTGGAATAGCTTCTGGGATCAGGACCTACAGGACCTGGGCTTCTGGGACTGGAAGGAAGAAATGTTTCACTTCATGTTTGCTCATGAGTGCTCAGAATGGCTCCATCTCCCACCCACCCTCAGCCCATGTGCTGCTCATTTCTCTGCCTCTGCTTGTTTTTATCCTCTTTTACTGCAGACAGACTCTGCACATGGTGAAGATGGCCACCTCCTCTACCCTGCAACCTGCACACATACCTACTTTCATATCCCTCTAGGACTTGACCTCAGAGGCAAGGCTATTCCTCGCTAGGCTTCAAATCAAGAAATCCCAGGGAAGAACTCCAAGGGCTAAAAATGTTAATAGAAGAAAGGTGTTGGGAAGTCTTGCAGAGGAGATAAATAACAGTAGCTACTGCAGCCTATTACATAAACTATAGTCAATTTTACTTTGAGAAAGGAAGTTTAGAAAGATCATTTGCCTTGCCCAAATCACTAAGTCAGTGAAAATCGAAACCAAAAAAACTTAAAAATAGTAATATTTAAGACCATACCACAGTCACTCATTTACTAAGGAATTTCCTAGAAAAAAATAGTTTAGGCTTTAAGTCTACATATTTGCACTGAACTTTCTCCCTCATGGAAAAAAAAAGTTTTATAAAAATAACTGCATGAGTCTAGCAAAACAATGGTGAAAGAAATATAATTTTTCCTATTGCAGACAGACGGTTGAGATTTTTTTGCATTTATGTCATTCAAAAATGATTGTTACAAACTTTAAACTTGGCAGCAATGTACTCCCAATGGAGGAAGGGAAAAAATCGAGCCAATCTAAAGCCATGAAGATTTAAATAATGTATTTAAGAAAAAGCACAAAATAGAACATTGTGGTTTTTTGCAAGAACTTAGACTTAAGGCTTCCTGATGCAAAAAAATTTAAAAAAAAAGATTCCATTTAAGGATTCTATTTTAGCAAACGATTACTTTTTTGAAAATGTGCCTTCTACCTAACCCCAGAAAAATATATACTAATGAAGTATACAAGTTAAGAACATACATAAACAAGGCATCAGTTTCCAAAGGTTTTCTTTCTTTTTTTTTTTTTTCAGATGAAGTCTTGCTCTGTAGCCCAGGCTGGAGTGCAGCGATACTATCTCAGCTCACTTCAATCTCTGCCTCCTGGGTTCAAGTGATTCTCCTGCCCAGCCTCCTGAGTAGCTGGAATTACAGACACGCACCACCATGCCTGGCTAATTTTTGTATTTTTAATAGAGACGGGGTTTTGCCATGTTGGCCAGGCTGGTCCCAGCTCCTGAACTCAAGTGATCCACCCACCTTGGCCTCCCAAAGTGCTGGGATTACAGGTGAGAGCCACTGTACTCAGCCTCCAAATGTTTTCATAGCAATATTTATTTGATCTCTCCCGCCATAAGCTGGTCTTCCCATTTTCCCTTTGAAGAAAATAATAGCCCATTATGGCTTTTATTTTTAGGGAATATTATAAACCCTATTAAATGTGCTATATAACTGAATCAATATAAGAATCAAATATAAAGTTGGGCCGGGCACGGTGGCTTACACCTGTAATCCCAGCACTTTGGGAGGCCAAGGTGAGTGGATCACCTAAGGTCAGGAGTTCAAGACCATCCTGACCAACATGGAGAAACCTTGTCTCTACTAAAAATACAAAATTAGCTGGGTGTGGTGGGGCATGCCTATAATCTCAGCTACTTGGGAGGCTGAGGCAGGAGAATTGCTTGAACCCAGGAGGCAGGGCTTGCGGTGAGCCAAGATCGCACCATTGTACTCCAGCCTGGGCAACAAGAGCAAAACTGTGTCTCAGAAAAAAAAAAAAAAAAAAAAAAGAACCTTAATTCTGGAATTTCCTGATCTTTGAATGTCTGCATTCATAACATTGTTGTGTTACACCATTTGTGGATGGTTTCACGAAAATAAGTATCATTCTAGGTTTTGTCTTTCCTCCCCTCCCTCCCCTCCCCTTCCCTCCTCTCCCCTCTCCTCTTTTCTCCTCTCCTCTCTTTTCCTTTTCTTTCCTTTCTTCTGGAGTCTCACTCTGTCCCCCAGGCTGCAGTGCAGTGGCACGATCTTGGCTCACTTCAACCTCTGCCTCCCGGATTCAAGAGATTCTCCTGCCTCAGCCTCCTGAATAGCTGGAATTATAGGCACCTACCTCCATACCTGGCTAATTTTTGTATTTTGTTGTTGTTGTTGTTGTTTTAGTAGAGATGGGGTTTCACCATGTTGGCCAGGCTGGTCTTGAACTCCTGACCTTGTGATCTGCCCGCCTTGGCCTCCGAAAGTGGTAGAATTATAGGCATGAGCCACCAAGCCTGACCTATACGAAGTAATTGTTTTTCAATTCTTTTTTTTTTCTTTATTTTTTCTTACTGGCCTCTACAGTAAGGACTGTTTTTCAATTCTTTTTTCTTTTTTTTGTTTTTTTTTTTTTTGAGACAGGGTCTCAATTGTTGCCCAGGCTGGAGTACAGTGGCACCATCTTGGCTCACTGCAACTTCTGTCTCCCAGGCTCAAGAAATCCTACCACCTCAGCCTCCCAAGTAGCTGGGTCTACAGGCACATGCCACCATGCCCAGCTAACTTTGTGTGAGTGTGGGGTGTGTGTGTGTGTGTGTATGTGTATTTTTAGTAGAGACAGGGTTTGCCATGTTGTCCAGTCTGGTTTCCAACTCCTGAGCTCAGGTGATCTGCCCACCTCGCAGTTTTTCAATTCTTAAAATCATTATTGCCTCTTTCCACAAAATTCTGTCAAACAATCAAGCAGGACAAAAGGCTGCTGCAAAAAAGAAAACATTAGTAGCTCATATGTAAAGGTCAGATCTTGGTAAAACATGAGCTATTTTTCCATATCCTTTTGCAATAACTGTTAAATCTGGAACTGTGTAAAATAGAGAGATTAAGCCTGGTTTCCCTTGACTTATAATTGCATTTTAGCAGATAACTGGTAAAAATAAAATCAGAGAAACCCAATCCTGTTCTCCATTTTGTACACTAAATAAGTCCACCTACACCATTTTGCCACAAGTAGATTTCTTACAAAATGCTAAATTCCAAATCTTGATATGGAGATTTCCCCAAACCATTTGAGTCTACTTTCACCTGTCACTTTCTACTGGGACTCAAAACCCATAACATCCTACAACGAGTTCTTGTTTCAGCAGGAACATATATAACGCCTCTGGCTAGGGTAGAATCTTGCTTTAGAATGGGTTTTCCTTATGTCTCATTGCATGCTGGTTCTATGTGGTAACTTTCTTCTGAATTCCTGACTAGTGGAGATTAACATGTGATGATAATTTTGATGATGAGTATGATGATAATAATAATGAAGAAAGGCTGGGTGTGATGGCTCATGCCTTTAACACTAGCACTCTGGGAAGCCAAGACAGGAAGACTGCTTGGGCCCAGAAGTTTGAGGCTACAATGAGCCATGATTGTGCCACTACACACCAGCTTGGGTGACAAAGTGAGGCCCTGTCTCAAAAAAAGAAAAAACAAGAATAATGAAGATGACTTCACAATCATTTAAGGAGCACTTACCATGAACCAACCACTGTACTAGAGGCAGTCTATTCAGCTGCACCGTCTACATCTTGGAAATTAGTCCACACATAAATGGTAAATCCAGAGATATCACTATAATCAAGATTGCTTTCAAATGTGATTTTCCCAGCATGTTAATATTTTGTAGCTCTGCTTCTTTGCCATGTCTACTGTGAGAATGAAGACCATTCTCAACAATCAGACTGTCGACATTACTCTGAAGGGACGCACAGTTATAGTGAATGGCCCCAGAGGAACCCTGAGAAGGGACTTCAATCACATCAATGTAGAACTCAGTCTTCTTAGAAAGAAAAAAATGAGGCTCCGGGTTGACAAATGGTGGGGTAACAGAAAGGAACTGGCTACCATTCGGACTATTTGTCGTCAAGTACAGAACATGATCAAGGGTGTTAGGCTGGGCTTTCGTTACAAGATGAGGTCTGTGCATACTCACTTCCCCATCAACACTGTTATCCAGGAGAATGGGTCACTTGTTGAAATCTGAAATTTCTTGGGTGAAAAATACATCCGCAGGATTCGAATGAGACCAGGTGTTGCTTGTTCAGTATCTCAAGCCCAGAAAGATGAATTAATCCTTGAAGGAAATGACATTGAGCTTGTTTCAAATTCAGCGGCTTTGATTCAGCAAGCCATAACAGTTAAAAACAAGGATATCCAGAAATTTTGGGATGGTATTTATGTCCCTGAAAAAGGAACTGTTCAGCAGGCTGGTGAATAAGATGTAAGAGTTGTCCAGCTACAGAAACAAGATGCCGGATGATTCCTAAGACCTACTTGTGACATTTTAAATAATGCAATAAAAGACCTATTGATTTGGGGAAAAAAATATATATATATATATGTTTTGTAGCTCTAAGTTGTGTGCGGTGGTCCATGCCTGTAATCCCAGCACTTTAGCAGGCCAAGGCCACGGTATTACTTGATGCCAGGAGTTTGAGATCAGCCTGAGCAACATGGCAAACCCCCATCTCTACAAAAATATACAAAAATTAGCTGTGTGTGGTGGCACACATCTGCAATCCCAGCTACTTGGGAGGCTGAGGCAGGAGGATTGCTTGAGCCCAGGAGGCCAAGGCTGCAGTGAGCCATGATGGCACCACTCCACTCCACTCTGGGTGACAGAGTGAGACCCTATCTCAAGAAATATATATATATTTGCAGCCCTATGCACACATGTTACTATTTTGCAGCTAACGTACCCTAATAAGCTTTAAAAAAAAAAGAAGCCATGAAGTAATCCGGTACTGAATATGGTGCCCATTCACCCCACGTTCTTGGCTCTATCTTGGAGGTACTCACTGGATCTCAGTGCATTTGGCCCTCATCTGTGTATCTTGGCAGCATCAACCGTCACTCACACCCTCCTCCATCAAGTAACCATCGCCTTTTCTTAAAGGCAAAGGCAAGTCTTATAAATTTACTTAGTAGTATTTCTTTTTTTAGACGCTTAACTCTGGTGCATTTCATTAGGATGGGTATTTTTACCTGTGTTTTTTCCATAAACCCTCTTACTTTTAGTGCACAATTTTGAAGAATGGGTGGTTTGTTGTTTCTGCACATACTGCAGAAACATCATCTAATAGCCATACAGTTTCACTCAGTTCTTGCCACTATTTTATGGCATAGGTTCCCATTAGCTGATACAGCTTCCCATTAATTGATGGAAGGAAACCAAGGCTCAGAGAACTTAAGTAACTTGCCCAAAATGAGGAGGCACGATGCCTTTGAGTCATTATATACACCTCATTTATTACCTGGCCTCATCAACCTCTATTCAATTAGTCCTTGTAGCCTTAAAGAGGACCAAAGTGAAAACACAGGCAGTTGAGTCATGGGGAGGTCAGGGCAGTGATCTGCACTGCTGTTCTCCAAGATTGACAGCACTTCCTATCCATTTATCATGGAAGATATCCCAGAATATTTTTTTATAGTTTCAGAAAAAAGCCCATAAAAATAAATTAAATATGTGGGTCAGCTGTAGCAAGCTACTGATAATGTGACATGAGGGGGGCCGTGGAGTCCGCACAGAGAAAAAAGGGCCAGATTGGGCCTGATCTGGTCCTGGCTTTATGGTAGAGTGATATATAGCATATTCCAGAAGAAAAAAAATTGGATGTTGAAAACCGAAATAAAAAGCAACTCCAGAAAAGATTTTCTATCATCTATTCAATTCCTTTTAGAAACTGAATGTCATTAAGGGAAACACTACTGTTCTTCTCATAGATGAAAATAGTGCATTTTTAAAAAGAAATTGTGTTACACACAGGATCCTATTTTTATCAAAATAGAATACACACATAATCTTTAGACGGTAAACATCAAGATATTAACGGTAGTTATTAATCTCTAAGTGGTAGAATTATGTTTTTTTTTTGCTAATTTTGTGAACTGTCTAAAATATATCAGCATAATTTTTCTAACAAGAAGTTATAAACGTTACTTTTGAAAACAAATTTTTAGGAGAATTTGTGATTTTCTTTTCTGGAAACAATTGATTTTCTAACTGCAACAAGTATTCATAATTGTTTTCAGGTTAATCAGTCTTTTAAAGATTGATGTCACTCATGCTGTCATCCCTATAAAATGTCACAGGCTTATATTGATCTTTTCTCTATTCTTTCATTTCAGCTTTTCATGACTCTGCTTCTCCAACTTTCCCACACCTTTTTTTTTTTTTTCTGAGATGGAGCTTTGCTCTTGTTACCCAGGCTGGAGTGCAATGGTGTGATCTCGGCTAACTGCAATCTCTGCCTCCTGGGTTCAAGCAATTCTCCTGCCTCAGCCTCCCAAGTAGCTGGTATTACAGGCAACCACCATCATGCCAGGCTCATTTTTGTGTTTTTGTAGAGATGGGGGTTTCACCATTTTGGCCAGGCTGGTCTTGAACTCCTGATCTCAGGTGATCTATCCACTTGGGCCTCCCAAAGCCCTGGGATTACACGTGTGAGCCACTGTGCCAGGCCTTTTTGTATTTTTTTTTTAAATAGAGACAGGTTTTCACCATACTGGCCAGGGTGGTCTCGAACTCCTGACCTTAGGTGATCCACCCACCTCAGCCTCCTAAAGTGCTGAAATAACAGGCATGAGCCACTGTGCCTGGCCTCCATGCCTTGTATCTCATCCACAGTCACTGGTTCTCAGTCCATTCTGCACTGCCTTACTTCAGGCTGCTTCTCACTTCTCACCCTCCCTCATGCATCACTGCTTGCCTGGGACCCGCGACCTCTGTGCTGACTCTTGCATTCTCTTCCACCATGTGGTGCCAGCGTCCACACCTAATTGCAGACTCCTGTAGTTTTTCACATCTTTTTTATTAGCCTGTTTCTCCCAACATAACAGGGACTGCTGTCTACCTCTAAGGAAATTATGTCATTTGGGCTTTCTGGCAGCAGCAATAAGAAGACAAGATTCCCTCTACAAAATTGTGCACACAACAACAACAATCCCTGTTTGCCTTTCTATCATTAGTTCCTAAATTGCAGTAGCAATATGGTCATACCTAAAAAGCAGGAGACAGTAAACACACAAAAGATTATTGTAGACTATGTACCGCCCACCCCGAACATTTTCCTTTCTTTTTATTGTCTATTATAGGTGAATTACAATGCTATCTAGACCTACTATCACTAGTAGCTTTGTAACTTCTGTGGAAGATTGCTATAAATCCTCAGAGTTTGTCTGCCATTATGTCTTAATATAGATTGGCTTTGTGAACCTGCCCAAACCTTGTGTTGAATTGTAATCCCCAGTGTTGGAAGAGGGGCCTGGTGGGAGGTGACTGGATCATGGGGCGGATTTCCTCTTTGCTGTTCTGAGAGTGAATGAGTTCTTATGGTATCTTGTTGTTTAAAAGTGTGTGGCATCTCCAGCCACTCTCTCTTCCTACTTCTTCAGCCATGGAAGACGTGCCTCCTCCCATTTGCCTTCCACCATGATTATAAGTTTCCTGAGGCCTCCCAGCCATCCTTTCTCTACAGCCTGAGAAACTTGTGAGCCAATTAGACCTTTTCTTTATAAATTACCCAGTCTCAGATAGTTCTTTATAGCAATGCGAGAATGGACTAATATACATTTACTTCCATCCACGAATCCTTGTGGTGTTTATCTTCCACCCTTTGACACAATTGTATTCACTAGAGCATCCAAAGTTCTCACCAATTCCTGCTGAGTCAAAATGAGTCTGATGTCATTAATTCAATAAATCAGCATAAAGTTCTGCTTCCACAGATGATTGAGATGGTCAAGGTCCCTATGGGCTATGTAGTAACAGAAACAAGAATTAACACAGCAAAACAGTGGCAAGGCAGTGACTATGTCCTGCTGTCTTGTAAAAAGAAGTTGGTTTTTAAATTTTCTTTACTGATGGCGATGAGAAAGAGCACGTTCACTCCATCAACAGTCACATTCCAAATGCCAGGGTCTGTTAATCTATTCTAGTAAAGATGCAGCATCTGGAAAAAAACAGCTGCAGCTGGGTAGCCCCTGTCTCCATCTACCTTAACCCACCTGGTGCTCATGAGAGCCATGCAGGCGAATTAAACAGAGATTCAGTGGAGGCCACTGCCCTTGCATCTCTTTGACTATCTCTGCAGTTCCTCTTGGGATACAGCATTGCCTTGGTTTACTATCTTGCCGAGAGGATAGCAGTTTCAGGCACCTTCACTTAGCTCTTCCCTCTGTAATAGGTCTTACTCTATAGATCAGGTATTTAATGTAAGATTCTGCCTGCTGTTGAGTATTTGCATCCTAATTACACAGTTGGGAACCAGGGTGATAACCACAGGATGGGGTTGCGTACTTCAGTAAGTCCAGTACTCACTGTCAGATTTGGGCCAGGATTTCATTTATTGCCTTGTTTCCATAAGCTTCCACTGTAACTGGGGGATCATAATGGTGTTTTGAGTGCTCTCTATCCAATAGTTCTCAAAGGGTTGAGCGTTCCCTTTTCTTCTCTGTATCCTTTTTTTTTTTTTGGTACATGACCACAGGTCCGTTTAGGGAAGGTAAGAGAAATAATATTTATTCCTGTAGTGGCATTGTAGAGACCTTTCTCAAAAGGACCCAGCCTCTCCTTTCACAGGCCTCTGGGAGTGAAAACTGATTCAGATCTGAGGGGTCAGGATTTTCCACTTCTGCAATTGATGTAGGTTGACCAAGCTGTCAAGTTTTTCTTGTTACATAAGTGAAGTAACTTCTTAGTCATCTGCCTATCTACCTTGTCCCTCCAGGGTCACTATGGTCTATGTATTAGCCATTGCCACAAAACCTTGTGAGAGGAGACACCTGGCTGTGACTTCAACCTTGCTGCCTGTTTCTGTTTACATCCACCTTGCCTTTGATTAAGTGCTACCACCTGGATCCTGCTATTCTAGAATTCTGTTGCCTTCACTATACTACAGAGCCTTACAGTTACCTCTGCCCTGTGGAGGATAGCCAAAACTGGGCTTCTCATAAATGCCTGCACCCCTGTCACCAGCGCTTCCTTATCGCTTCCATGGAAGGGATGTTCCTTAGACCACATGCTCAGGGAACAGGTTTTCTGTATCATATAATAAATTGATTCCTGTATTTTCATCTCCCCAAGCTTTCTAACCTCTTCCTCAAAACTCCGCAAGACAATTGGAGCACCTCTGCCTTTATTGCAGGTCACCATCATGTTCAATTTTTAGGGACAATCCCAGAACATCCTGGGACTGGCTCAGATTCCTTGCCAAGACATGAAACTCCTCATCATAGGAGGATGCTGTCATATAGATTCTGCCCTCTCTAGCCCAACTCCCTCAAGATCCACCTCTTGGTACACCTTCTCATTTCCTGCCAGTACATACTAGCCAGCTCTTGAGTCAATGACAGGAGCCAGGCACATGTCCTAAAGAGGACACTCATCATTTTGGGAGGCAACTGCCTCAGGCGAGGTTTTTGGAGGGTCTCTAGGAGGGGGAGAGGCTCCTTACCTCCAGCATGACATAATGAGCTACTTCTGCTAAACTTGACAGTTCAGGAGGGCCCGGGGGCTCAAGATTCTCTGGCTCATCCACTCCAATGCCCCCTCTCTATATCCCAGAGTATAACCCTGGGAGACCCATCAAAGTTGTGCATTCACTATCGGTTGTAGCATTGCTGTCCTCACAATTAAATCCTGGGCCCAAGTTACAGAAGACAAGAGCCTTTTAAAATGCCTCTGTGAAGGCTTTCTGACTTCCACAGCATGTCTTAAGTTGACAGTTGACTAACCTGAGTCTTTCATTTTCTTTTTCAAGTTTTCTAATGCTGTTAACAAGACCCAGCCAACTATATTCATATAGTACACATTGTTCCCAGACTGTTCAAGGGCCATTATTATGACATAAGACAACACTTCAGCATTCACCTGCGTCTCACCTTAATCCATCACTGGCTGAATATTTAGGGATTAGGATGCTGCTGTAAACCGGTAGTAATTAACACCAGTCAGGAGTCCTTATCTGTGATAAGGGCTGTTGAAGGCTCAAGACTCCTCTCTGAACGTTTCCTTTTCAGGATCACTTTGATACAACTGTCTTAGCCTGAGTTTCCTTGAAAAGTAGATTCCATGGCTAGGCACAGTGGTTCACACCTGTAATCTCAGCACTTTGGGAGGCTGAGGCAGGTGGATCACCTGAGGTCAGGAGTTCGAGACCAGCCTGGCCAACAGGGTGAAACCCTGTCTCTACTAAAAATGCAAAAAAATTAGCCTAGGATGGCGGTGTGTGCCTGTATTCCTAGCTACTCGGGAGGCTGAGGCAAGAGAATTGTTTGAACCCAGGAGGTGGAGGTTGCAGTGAGCTGAGATCATGCCACTGTACTCCAGCCTGGGTGACAAAGCAGAACTCTGTCTCAAAAAAAAAAAAAAAAAAGATTTCATGATAAGGGTTTGTATGCAAGTAATTTATTTTAGGAAGTGATCCAAAAGAATAGGAATAGGGGAGTAGAAAAAGTAAAACAGGAGAGAAAGCAATCCAAGGGTGTGCTATTAAGCTGGCCATTATCGCGTGCAACTGGGGCTCCATCCCTCTGGGAATGCTCTGAGAGGTCATATAAATTGTGAACAACCCCCCGATGGTCAAGCGTTGCTCCAGAAAATGAAACTCTCTGCCAGGTTTGCACAGCCATGGTGTCTGAGTGGCTAAGAGTTTCCCATAGCCAGCCCATAGGGCAGGAAGTGAGATCAATGGAGAAAAATGTGATATAGCTGAGGTAAGGTGCTGCTGGGTTAATTACTGGTGAAATTCTTAGTGATTAGGATACTTCTGTAAGCTAGCCCCACCTGCCCCCACTGACACCAGCCACATCAATGGCTAGAGTAAAAAGGTGGGCTGAGATGATGGAAGATACTATACAATGTGTCTGATATGTTGCCTCTCACAGAAGATTGCCCGACATTATTCTCTTTGTCCAAGCCTTCTATTTCATCTATCTGTCATTCTGATTCGCCTCTGGACACAATCTCAACAGAGAATCTTTCTCCATCTGTAAAGATTAACCCAACAACAAGTCTTATTATCTAATAGCACTATTCATCCAATTCCTCTGCAATTTCCTTTGTGAATTATCAGATAATGACTCTCTGTGTTGTGTCTTATATTATTTAACTCATAAATTACAATAAATTGGTAATGTTTTCTTAGGTCAGGTCCCCTGAGATACAGACTCTGAGACAGATTTGCCTGCTGGTTTATTGGGGCATGTCTTCTGGGTCAGCACCAACGAGTATGGAAGGAGATAGGATTGAAAAGAGGGAGGAGCTGAACTGGGGTACAGTGGAACAAAGCCAGGCTACAGCCAGAGGGTAGCTCTGGATAGCCTATCTTTCCCACCTTGGTGCAAAGGGGGATGGGCCTTTGTATGCTGCCTCCATCAGTCAGTGGTTGGGGACTGACACCAGGCAGGGAATGTCATCAGTTGAGGGACTGAGAACATTTCCTGGAGAGTGACTCAGCTGACAGCCCTTCAGCCAACATTCCCAAAGCTGGGGAAATGGTATCTCAGTCCTGCAGGGAAGTTCTGGGCAGCCCATGGTATTAACTATGGTCCACCCTTTCAACTGCTTGGATTATTTTTTTGTAAATTAGGTTTTGCAAATAGTTCCTCCAAGATTCTGACTGGCTCTTTTTCTGGGAAATTTAAGGAGAGGGTTGGCAGGAAAACCACAGTCCTGTCACTACAGTAATGGATTCTGAGAGGCCAGCTGATTATCTCACCCTTCTGTCCATTCTAGAGTCCCCTCACCCTTGGCTCTCATTTCTGCTGGTCTCAGTGGCTTACCTGGTGGGGTGACTTAGACACTCATCTTCGATGGGTCTGAGACCTGGTTGCCATGTCCTTCTCAGGCTGCAACCATGGCACTTGTCTGTTTACCATCAAAATTGGGAAAGGGGGTATGAGGAGATTCTCTTGGAGATGTCCTGGGTGCTAAATACATATGCTTTTTCCTGGCACCATTGTATATCAGCAGTTTCACTTTCTCCTAATGATCAGAGTCAATGAATCTCCAATATGACACATCCCCAGAATGGTGACTCCTTTTTTCTTGTCTTTTTTAATAAGAAGCCTAAAGTAATTGGGCAGCAGCTATAAAAATTAATGGGACTGGCCGGGTGCAGTGGCTCACACTTGTCATCCCAGCACTCTGGGAGGCCGAGGCGGGCAGATCACTTGAGGTCAGGAGTTTGAGACCAGCCTGGTCAACTTGGTGAAACCCCATCTCTACTAAAAACACAAAAAACTAGCTGGGCATGGTGGCACATGACTATAATCCCAGCTCCTCAGGAGGCTGAGGCAAGAGAATTGCTTGAATTTGGGAGGCTGAGGTTGCAATGAGCCCAGATTGCACCACTGCACTCCAGCCTGGGTGGCAGAGGGAGACTCTGCCTTAAAAAAAAAATTAATGGGACTACTGCTGTGTCCCCTAGCGTGTTTCGCTTTAAGAATATAAGACCTGTAAACGCACAGAGTACAGAGCTGCAAGGACAGAAAGCACACATTCCTAATGGTCACTGACAGTGATGATAAGCACAGCCACTTCTACTTTCACCCTGTATCCTAGACCCAAGTATTCTTCCCAATGGGGACTCAACACCATATAGTGGTAGCTGATTTAGGATGTGTCCTGCAATCTGGAAAATGATGCCCCATCCTCTCAGGTTGTCATCTATAAGTCTAAGCTTCGGTGGCCCCCTTCAAAGGCCATTTTATCCCTTCAGCAGGCTGGCAGGGTCTGGGTGGCATAATATTTGATAGGACCAGTTGGTCTCACCACCATGTGTCTACTTTTACTCTCCTTTGCTGTAAAGTGGGCTCCTTGAACTGATAGAAAGTCACACAGCATTCCATATTTCTGGATAAATACTGTCATTATTCAGAAGCTGGTCCTGGCTGACACACTGTGGGTAGGAATAGAAAACCTACATCCAAATGTATCCATTTTTATCAAGACTCATTACTGCCCCTTCCAGTGTAGAAAGGATCCAATGTAATTAATTTGCCATCAAATGGTTAACTGGTCAGCTGGAGAGATAGCACCATAGTGAGTATACAGGGTTGGTTTGTGTTGCTGGCAGGTTGGACATTGGGCAGGTGCAGTACCAGGATCAGCCTTGCTGAGTGGGAGTCCATGCTGTGAGCCCATGTACAGCCTCCATCCTTGCCATCAGGGCTGCTTGGTTCATGTGTCAGCACTATAGTGTGACAGGGGCTGGCTGGTCATCCTTTAGTAGATGACCAGTTAAGTCATTCTGTCTACTTGGTTCTTCAGTGCTTCCTCCATAGTGGATGCTCACTTATGGGCATTAACAATGGGATTCAAAATCTTCACGCTTGAGTCATGGCCATAGGTCCATTGACACGCCTCTTCTTCAAATGCCTTTGCCACCAATCTTCCAATCTTTCTGCCCCTGTTCTTAACAAGCCAGCCAAGCTAATCCCCAAAAATATTTGACCAGGCCAGGCACAATGGCTCACATCTATAATCTCAGCACTTTTGGAGGCCAACGAAGAAGGATTGCTTGAGGTTAGGAGTTCAAGACCAACCTGGTAAAAATAGTGAAACCCCCATCTCTACCAAAAAAAAAAAAAGTATTTGACTAGGAGCACTGCAATTGGTAGGATTTCCTCTGTCATTGTCTTCCAGGCTCTCCCACTGCAGGGCTACCAAGGAGCAGTAGCACAGCCAAAGACCATTTCATGTTGCATCTACACACCAAGCTGTGGCCCTAGCATGGCCTTTTCCCTCTTCTGTCAGCCTGCATGGTCCATAGGCATGAGCTGACAGAGAGGAATCAGTGCCATAGAGGTGGATAACCTGAGTTCAATCTCTTCTGGGGCTCTCCTTGTTTTATAATTAAACTTGGGCCGGATCCTCAGTCTTTTTTCTGTGTTCCAACTGCAGGGTAAGAGTCTCTTTATTTGAAGCCAAGTAGAACTTCTGACTTTCTTAGTGTTGATTAATCACTCTCAGACTTTCACTGTTCTTCTTCAATACATCAAATATCCATAGTAACAGCCAGGTATTACCGTAGTTCTTATAGTTATGACTTTCCTTGAACTTTTCAAATACCTGAGGTACCACCCCTGCACTGCCTTCCACCAACATCTCATCCCAGTTTGCTACCATGAAAGTTTTAGTCTTGCTCTGTCACCCAGGTTGGAGTGCAGTGGTGCGATCTCAGCTCACTGCAACCTCCGTCTCCTGGGTTCAAGTGATTCTCCTGCCTCAGCCTCCCAAGTAGCTGGGATTACAGGCATGGCCACCGTGCCTGGCCTACTACCATGAAAGTTTTAACAAGCACATGGCTACAGCATGCTAAGCATTGTCCATGCTTCACCTACCCCCAGTCATGATGCCCTCATTGCTGGTGACCCACTTTACACTTGGCTTCTTCAGACCATTCCTGGAACCAACTATCTCAGGTCAGATTCCCCCAAGAAGCAGCCTTTGAGATAGGGGTTTGTGTACAGTAAATTTATGGCGGGAAGTGGGAGGTATCATCAGACTGACATCAATAGGAGATGAAAAAAGAAGGATTTAACAGAGGGAGAAGGTGAACTGCATTGAAGTCACAAAGGCTTCAGATGGTGCCACGGAGAGCTCTCGGGGCTAAGATGTGGGCTACCCCAGGGAGAAAGTATGAACTGGGCAAAGTGGCTTTCTTGGTTAATGGCAAGTCACAGAAAATAATTCAAACTAGAGCAGTCAGGCATCACAACTCCCAACGGCTAGGTGAATGAGGGCCTCAGTCTTGAAGGGGCCTTTGGGTCCCACACCACAGCATCCACCATAGAAAGCAAATTCTTCTTTCTCAGATGAAAGTCACCAATAAGCATATACGTTTCTCTATTATAAGGCAGGAGACTTATCTCAGAAAAATTAGGCCTACAAATTAATAACATGGTAATTGTGAATGACTTCATATAATCCCAAGTCAAAAGAAAAAATACATCTTCTCTCACCCTGAGAATGTTCTTTTTAAATTTTGAATGTCCTTTTCTGTATGAATGGCATGGTGGAGAAGCAAAATCCTGTCTTAAACTTCCTGTAAACTTTATATCACCCATCTACAAAGACAGGACTTAAAATCTGTCCAAGTTTTGACACAGAACTTTTTAATTTTTATTTATTTATTTATTTTTGAGATATAATCTTGCTCTGTCACCCAGACTGGAGTGCAGTGGCAGGATCACAGCTCCTTGTAGCCTTCCCAGGCTCAAGTGATCCTCCTGTCTCAGCCTCCCAAGAAGCGAGGACTACAGGCACGTGCCACCACACTTGGCTAATTTTTTTAAAAAAATATTTTGTGGAGGCAAGCTGTCACTATGTTGCCAGGGCGGTTCTTAAACTCTTGGGCTCAAGCGATCCTCCCTCTGCCTCCCAGTGGAGGTGGTGCAGAAACAAGACCAGTCATGAAGTCAATAAAGTAATCTGGGAAAGAGATGATGAATAGTTTGGACCACAGTTGTAGCAAGAGAGATGGCTAGTGGTCAAATCCTGAACAGATCGTGAAGGTACAGCTGATAGGATTTGCAGATGAATAGGATTACAGGCGTGAGCCACTGCTCCCAGCCTACAGACCCTCTTTAGATGTACTCTCCAGCAAAGTAACTCTGGAAGAGTTGAGGGTAGGCTACCCTTGTAAATCACTCTTTTCTTAATGAACAATACTGCTTTCACACCTGTGTACCTTGTCAAATTTAGTCTTTCTGCCAAAATGTCCTTTCCAAACCTTTGTCCAGAGTTCTATTCATTCTTCAGGAACCTCATTAAATATTCATTCCTTCCTAAGGTTACCAGATTTAGTAAATAAAAATACAGATACCCAGTTAAATGTGAATTTCAAATGAAAAAACAAAAATTTTAGCATAAGATGTCCAAATATTCCGTGGGACATACTTATATAAAATAGTTAATTGTTGTTTATTTGAAATTCAAATTTAACTGGATGTCGTGTATTCTATCTAGCAACTTATTCATTCTCCAAATACTTGTTGAGTATCCAGCATGTGCCAGAAACTACTGAATGTTGAGATTACAGCAGTGAATAAAATAACTCCAAATTCCTCCTCTTGTGAAGTCTGCATTCTAGTGGAGGGAGTCATTTATGTACAAGTATTTATACAAGAAAATATACAATAATATTGTTAGGGCATAAATCTGTGTCATGAAGAAAAATAAAGTGAGGACGAGAGGATAGGGAGTGTCAGGGCTGGAGGCTGGCAGTGCTGTTTCATGAAGGTCTTACTGATGGGGCGAAATTTGAGCCGAGATCTGGAAGAAGTGAGAAAGGAAGCCACAAGAAGATTTGGGGGAGGCATATGCTAGGCAGGGTGAGCCCCAAACACAAAGTCCCTACGGTGAACGTACATTTGAGGGAGAGCAAGGAGGCCACTATGGCTGGAGAATAGTGAGCAGGAGGGGCTAGCGAGAAAATGAACCCAAAGGGGCAGGGGGAGCCAGAGCATTTTCAGGCTTTGGGCCATTGTGCAGGTTTCAGCATTTACTCTAGGGTTCAGACACCTGACTAGATGTCACATTTCAGACACAGCAAATATTTATGTAATAAATCTTAAATAAATGGCTTCTATGTAGAAAATTACCTCTTCTTGTTGGGAAGAGAGGTGGTGTAGAAGCAAGGTCAATCATGAGGCCAAAAAAAACAATCCAGTGAAGAGATGATGATCACTTGCAGCAAGAGAGATGGCAACTGGTTTAATCCTGAATTGTGAAGGTACAGCTGATAGGATTGGTCAGATGAATCAGATGTGATATGTAAGTAAGAGTCATGATAGAGGCTTGAGGCCAGGCTCATGCCTGTAATCCCTGTACTTTGGGAGGCTGAGGCAGAAGGATCGCTTGAGCCCAGGAGTTTGAGATTACAATGAGCTATGGATCGCACCACAGCACTCCAGCCTTGGTGACAGGAATTAGGAGTTCAGCTTCAGACTTGTTAATTTTGATATGCCTGTTAGAAATCCAAGTGGAAATATTCAGGCAGCAACAAGATGTTAAAGTCTGGCATTCAAAATAGAGATGTGCCCTGACTAGAGATAGAAATTTGGGAGCCATCAGCATGTGGACATAGCCAGTATACTTAAAGCTGGAGGTCTCAATGAGATCCACTGGGGAGTGGGTAGAGATAGAGAAGAGTGGGCCAAGATTTGACCCCTGGGATCTCTAAGTATTTGAAGGTTGGGGAGGTAAGTGGAAAAGGAATGAGGCCGGGCGTGGTGGCTCACGCCTGTAATCCCAGCATTTTGGGAGGCCGAAGTGGGCGGATCACCTGAGGTCAGGCGTTCCAGACCAGCCTTACCAACATGGTGAAACCCTGTCTCTACTGAATACAAAAAAATTAGTCGGGCATGGTGGCGCATGCCTGTAATCCCAGCTACTTGGGAGGCTGAGGCAGGGGGAATCGCTTGAACCCAAGAGGCGGAGGTTGCGGTGAGCCGAGATTGTCACTGCACTCCAGCCTGGGCAACAAGAGTGAAAAACTCCATGTCAAAAAAGAAAAAAAAGAGTCATCAACTGAACAGAAGGAGAACCAAGAAAGCATCCTAGAGGCCAGGTGCAGAGGCTCACACCTATATTCCCAGCACTTTGGGAGGCTGAGGAGGGAGGATCGCTTGAGCCCAGGAGTTCAAGTCCAGCCTGGGCAACATGGCGAAACCCTGTCTCTACAAAAAATTAGCCAGGCGTGGTGGCATGCACCTGTAGTCCCAGCCACTCAGGAGGCTGAGGTGGGAAAATCACCTAAGCTCTGGAGGTCCAGGCTGCAGTGGGCCATGATCACACCACTGCACTATAGCCTGGGTGACAGAGTAAGATCCCGCCTCAAAAAAAAAAAAAAAAAAAAAAAAGAAGGAAAGAAAGAAAAGAAAAGAAAGAAAGAGAAAGAAGAGAAAAAAGAAGAAAGTGTCCCAGACAGTGTTTCAAGAAAGAAGGCATGATTATCTGTGCCAAATGCTTCTCAGAAGTGAGGGTAGAAGGGGCCTGAGCATTGTGTTTAGCAACCTGGTATTATGGATTTCTTGATAACAACTATTTCAGTAAGATGGTGGGGAAGAAAGTTGGATTAGAGTAAGTTCAGAGAGAATGAGACACGAAACAGAGACAGCAAAGACAGACAACGCTTTCAAGGAGTTTTGCTATAATCCGGGGATGATCCAAAAAAAGGTGAGAAGGAAAATAATGACATTGGAGATGCGGGGAATGGTACTAGGAGCAAAGTCCTTGAACAGGAGAGACAGAATGAAAGGAGAATAAGTGGAGACATTGGCCTGAGACTGGAGCACAGACAGAGCCATGGGAGGGAGTGAAATATCATATGTGGGCAGAGATGCAGGCAGGTGGCAGAAGTGGCGGGAGGAGCAATCATGTGGGAGTTCTTAGGATTGTTCCTGTTTCCTTGGTGGAACCAGAAGCAAGGTGGGAGTGAAGAAGAGGGAGGATGTGCTGCTAGTTTGGGAGAGAGGGGAAGGTGTGAAGTGGTCAGCTAGGAGAGTGGAAGAGTGGACTCGAAGCATAGTAGGATGGCCAGATAGTACTCAGCTACTTGAGATTAGTGGTTGTGAATTTAAATTGTGACAAACAGAATGGTTGTGTGTTTTTCTTCAGCCACATTCAGCTGTGCAAATGCAGGCAGGGAGTAGTCTGAAAACTGGATATAGGCAGGGGTGGAAATTTTGACAAGGAAATATGTCAAAGTGAGCGAGGAGTCAGGGAGCCCAGCGTGTAGGCAAGGGAATGTTCACAATGACTGCCCAGGAGACCTAAATCCAGTTACGAGGGAAATGAGGACATCAGAATGTGAGAGACAGTGAACAGGTGGGAGGATCAGTGGACTGGAGGGTCCAGCAGGATTGAAGGATTACTGGAATCAGAGTACCAGAGAGACAGAGAGCTGAAAAAATAGGAAGTTGTAGTCAGAGTGGAATTCCTGAGAGTGTGTTTATGGAGGGTTTGCTATTATCAGTAACATTAAGTCTAGGTTATGACCAAAGGCGTGAGTAACTGAAGTAGAGATGTCTAAAGAAAGAAAATCGAGGAACTGAGAAGCCTGAAAGCTGGGTGGGTCCTTTATATGTATATTGAAATCATTAGGTGTGTTTTTAGCAAGTGCTCTAGAAAAAAAAAAATAGAAAGGAAGGAAGAGAAGAAAGGAAAGAAGAGAAGGAAGGAAGGGAGGAAAGGGAAGGAAGGGAAGAAAGAGAAGGAAGAGAAGGAAAGAAAAAAAATGCCAGGAATTACACATTGCAGAGACTGACAATGAACCAGTATGTTAGTTTTCTACTGTAGCTCTAACAAAGCACCACAAACTTAGTGGCATAAAGCAATACAAATTTATTATCCTACAGTGATAGAGGTCAGAAGTCCAAAATCAGTCTCACTAGTCCATAGCTGAGGTATCAGCCGGGCTGGTTCCTTTCTAGAGGCTCAAGGGCAAAATCTGACCCACTACCTTTTCCAGCCTAGAGGCTGCCTGCATCCCTTGGCTTGTGGCCCCTTCCTCACAATGGCATCACTCCAGCTTCACTTCTGTCTCCCATCATCTCCTTCTGCCCAACCTACCTCCCTCTTATATGGGCCTTTGTGATTACATTGGGCCCACCTGGGTAATACCCCATCTCAGGATCCCTAACTTCATCACATCTGCAAAGTCTCTTTCGTCACTTACATATATTCACAGGTTCCGGGGATTAGGGCATGGGGATCATTGTGAGGAGGTAGGAGGGGGTATTTCTTAGCCTATGACAACCAGCAATATATATTTTCATCTGTGGAGATTTTCCAGATGCTGGTCTTCCTGCTCCATCCATTCCGGGCTGGGTTGATGAACAATCCTTTTGGGTCACCTTCTAGGATTCCCATATTAAAGGATATGCTTTCTTTATTTGAAAACATATTTACTGTGCTAGGTTCTGGGTTAATTGTTGTTAATGCAAATAGGATACAATGTCTTAAAAGTTCATCCCCCTAACGCAAATGTTTGTTGATGTGTCTGTCTCCCCAGGTAGAGGGCAGATCATACCAGGACAGGAACTACTCACATTCCTACCCACACCCTAAATGTCTACCATGGTACCTGACCTATAATACCTTGGGGACCTTTTAGAATGAATTAATGAACTCTGGTTGCATTTGGTAACATAACACTTTGAGTGATTTCATGCACACCAAAATAAACTTTTCATAATTTGAATCCAGTTTCATGAAGACACTAAATTAGTATGTCTTAACGTTCACATGCATCATTTGACAGATTTGTTTGCCCATCACCGATTGCTGGAACCGACTGCTTGTCTTCTACATATTACATAATATTTAGCTACCAGCTAATAAGAGCACTTGAACATCAAAATCTGCAATAGTTCTGCCAAGGTATATTTAGAAACTTTAGATTGGGACTTTTCCTGAATTAAAAAGACAGTATCATCCATCTCTTGTTCAATCACAACAATTAGAGACTGATAAAAAACACACAGGCAATCATACAAAAACCCAAATCCCTCAAAAGCAGCCGGCAAAGTAATAAATAACAGCATATACAAAAATCAACTGTAGTCACTTATTAAATTCATATCCTTTTATAATTATTATCTCAAAGAGTTACATGACAACAGATTTTGATGGAGATTATGATATCTACAGTTATAGATCACGACAAAATTAGATTCTGGGACACTGAATCCATTATGACTCTTTTGTAAATTGGTTTTTCAGGGCATAAATCATGTTTTAATGGGACAAGTTTCTTCCTTTGGCTGTGCAATCCTACAGCTATGGAAATATCTTTTTGGGATTGTAAAGACCTACATCATAACTTCGTCCTAATAGCTGACCAGCTACCCAACTGAAAAGGGGCCAGATTTCTGTCATCAAAATTATTTAGACTCTATCCTGATTTATAAATCCCAATCCTTGCCAAATTATGACACTTAATTAATACTAGGGGCATTTTCCCATAGAATGGAGACAGATGTTGTCCACCTTATTTTTAGAAAATACTCATGAAGTTACAAGCTAGTATACTGGGTATTCCTTCAAAACTCCAGGTTTATTTCTTTACAACAAATCCTAGGGTCAAGTCTGGGTGCAGTGGCTCACGCCTATAATCCTTGTACTTGGAGGCCAAGGTGGGCAGATCACCTGAGGTCAGGAGTTCAAGACCAGCCTGGCCAAGATGGCAAAACCCTGTCTCTACTAAAAAATACAAATATTAGCCGGGCATGGTGGCACATGCCTGTAATCCCAGCTACTCGGGAGGCTGAGGCAGGGAGAATAGCTTGAACTCAGGAGGTGGAGGTTGCAGTGAGACAAAATTGCACCACTGCCTTTAAGCCTGGGCAACAGAGCGAGATTCTATCTAAAAAAAAAAAAAAAAAAAAATCCTAGTGTTATAGGTTCTAAATTCAGACTTTGTGTAAAGAACAAACATACTTCAGGCATCAGAGGGGCACTGTTCAGTTATTCTGTTTTAGCTCCTTGAGCAAACAATGTAGCCAGGTATGGTGGCTTTAGCCTGTGGTCCTAGCTGCTTGGGAGTCTGAGGTGGGAGGATTGCTTGAACCCAGTTTGAGGTTACAGTGAGCTTTGATCCCACCACTGCATTCCAGCCTGGGCAACAGAGCAAGACCTTGTTTCCAAAACAAAAACAAAATGCAAAATAAGGAGGCTGTTACTAGGATTTACCAATCATTCATCAGTCTTTGATACCATAGACAAAAGCATCCAATGACCAAGTTGTGCTGTCCTAATATAAATACAAGGTACTAATGTTTCCATGAATTATCATCTTGCCATTAAAATCAGAATGGGTCCAGGTATCCACCTGAGAAATGCATGCACAAGTGAATGAAGGGACATGCACAAGTGTGTTCATTGGAGTATTGCTGGTAACAGCAAAAATGAGGGAGATCAGATGCCATTTACCATTGGGGAAAAGTAGTGACTGGATGAGGCATAAGGAGGGCTCTGGGTGCTGGTAATATTCTAGTTTTTTTTTTTTTTTTTTTAGAGACAGAGTCTCAGTCTTCCACCCAGGCTGCAGTGCAGTGGTACGATCTCAGCTCACTGCAACCTCCACCTCCTGGGTCCAAGTGATTCTCATGCCTCAGTCTCTGACTAGCTAGAATTACAGGCGCATGCCACCACACCCAGCTAATTTTTGTATTTTTAGAGCCATGTGGGCCAGGCTGATGTCAAACTCCTGGCCTCAAGTGATCCACCCGCCTCGGACTCCCAAAGTGCTGGGATTACAGGCATGAGCCATCATGCCTGACCAATATTCTAATTTATGATAAAAGGGCTGGTTACACAGATATGTTTACTTTGTGAAAATACGTTAAGCTTTGATAATTTGTGCACATTTCTGCATATATGTTATATTTCAATAGTAAGTTTAAAAAAAAAAAGAAAAAAGAGCGAGGGACATTCCCTCCAGCTTTCAAGGAGTTAGCCTTACTACTCAGTCAAGTGCAGGTCACCAGACTCACAGCCTTGACTTCTCCCAAGTGCACACCAGAAACTTCGACTCTCAGGCCCCACCTCGAACCTACTGACTCAAGAACTGCATTTTAACAAGGGTCCGAGGTGATTTGAATGCACAATGATGTTTGAGAAGCACTGATCTGGAACATAATCTTATAAGCAGAAGAGTACACAGTATGAACGTGTCCGGAATGGCACAGGGGAGGGAAGCACAGGGCACCGGAGAAGCCAGAAAAGGCACCTCTCAGCCAGGCCAGCTCAGTTCCCCCAAGTTTGTTCCTAAGTCCAGCAATCCTGGGAGTATCTAATTGCCAGATATATTAGTGGAGGACCTCAGGTTTACTACTTCCCTTATTTATGGCTTAGCATTTTAGTCAAGAGCAGTCATTGTTTAGAATCAATACCAAAGAAGCCTGAATTTCAGGCCAGAAAGTGCTGCTGTGACTCTGAAGTTGTTTAAAAAGATAAATAGTCTCTACTTTTTTTTTTTGTCTTCAGCTAGGGACAAAGAAAAGTAGGACAAGCATGAGGAGAACCTGATAGAGGAGTGCTTTGCAAATAATTAGTGGCTAATTTTAGCTATTCAGCCTATTTTTTCATTATTCAGTAAAACTGAGTTCCAAAGTTATAAAATTTGATCCTGTCAAAAAGCCCCCAAAATAACATTTAAGATCCAGTGATGCTATCTCAGGTAACAGGCACTGACAGCAGGGCCTCAGCAGCACCTCAGATGTGAAGCTGTCACCTTTGTCTTTCTTCTGCTTGCCATTCCTGTCGTCACTGTGATTGCATTTCTCTAGCATATTTTCTTTTTAAGAAATGAAATCATAAAAAATAAACTCCAACTGCTCATAATTCTAAACACCATGAAGAGATGATTTCTTGTCTTTGCATGGCATACTTTCTTTAATTTATCCTTGAACCACAAGAAATTGTTTAATTACATGACTACATTGCTAACTCATTCCATTTGTGGTCCACTCTGACTGGAAGCACTTTATTCTGCATTTATGGCTCTTCAGCCTAATGCCATCTTGAGTCTATATTTCTAATTTCTAAAGCTTTTAATGTGCATTTGTCTCTGTTGAAATTAAAAGAAAATTTTGTTATTAATGGATACATTTTCTGATGTTTCAAAGTCATGTTGAAATAAACAATCGAATTGATATCACCCACTCCCTACAAACAAGTGCTCTCTCCAAATTCAGTGAGCATTTTTAATATTTTCATCTAAGTTGCTGATAAAGAACAATCCTTAAGGATATCCTTGGGTTGATAGGGAACCACTGATAATCGCTGTTGAGGAATTTGCAATAGGCTAATAGTATTACCAGTATATCAGCTCCTTGCTTAGACTATCGTGTAACACAGAATCAACTGCTTTATTTATATTCACATGGGCTGGTTCACTTGCCCCCACCCTCCACCCTCCACCACCTACCACCATATATCCTGCCCCTTTAGCACTAAAGGAAATAACATTGGTCTGGCATAATCCTCTTTTTACCAAGCCATGCCTTGGCATCAAATATGTAAGGAAATAAGACCATTTTCTCTGAGTCATAGCTGAGGGCCTCTGAGCAAATCCAGCGTTGTTTCTGAGCAGTATTCAATAAGTGGAACAGGGGGACAGGCTGCGTCAGCTGGTGCCCGGAAACATGCACAAGGTCAGTATGTTTTTATTAGTATTTATTAGTAAAAGTGGCAAGAATGACTCGAGATCTGAGGTCAGCAGAGTCTGAGAACAGCAGATCAAGAGGACAGACAGTCACCCTGGGTAGAATCTCACCTCCTTCGGCCATCCCACTGAGCAGTCTGCTGGCTCAGAAGCAGCCAAGGGAAGCTCTCAATATTTTAATTTAAAACAGAAATACAAGCAGCAAGCAAAGACACCTACATACTCTATAACAAGAAAACATACATTGCTCTGCATTAGGCCTGGTAGAGGGTCTGATAATTCTTCCAATCTGCATTAACTTGTCCTGATAATTGACTTTTTGGATGAAATCCCTGCCATTTTCACAGGACTCCCTGAGAAATTATTTTCACCCACCAGAAACACCTCCTTTCAAGAAATAAGCCTCATTCTTCCTTCTCCAGTTTTGACTTGACTGTAACATACACACTATTTGTTTAGGGTCAAATGTCTGCTAGTTGCATATTGAATTCCTTTTCAGTGTCAGAATCATTGTTTTAATGGTAACCAGCTAGACATCATAGTCTCTTCTCTGTGTGTGTAGATTATTCTCTGAATACAAGTATTCCTCATCCTGTAGCAAAGGGAAAAATGTCTGCCAAATTTAGGCATTAGAAAATAAAGAAAGCAGCCTGGGCAACATGATGAAATCCTGACTCTACTAAAAATACAAAAACTAGCAGGGCATAGTGGCACATGCCTGTAGTCCCAGCTACTCGGGAAGCTGAGGTGGGAGGATCACTTGAGCCTGGGAGATCGAGGCTGCAGTGAGCTATGATCATGCCACTGCATTCCAGCCTGGGCAACAGAGTGAGACTATTTCAAACCAAAAATTTTAAAAATGAGGGGAAAGTGGTGATAATGAAATGCAAAGGGTATTTTGGGAGCTCAGAGAAGAATACCTTATCCATCTTGGAGGGGTTAGGGAAGACCTTTGGACAATGCTGGCATAAGATCCAACTTATTACTTGGTATGAAGCAAATCTAGAATTCAGACAGCAAATGAAACCAAATTATGTCTCAGAAAACTAAGTGATAGGCCTATAAATGTTCAGCCAACATATGGAAGAGATGTATATTATACCCTTGACCAAATATACCCAATCTTCAGTAGGCAGCTTCTTGCTGTGAGCACATTGGTATAAAAGGTGGTATGAAAATGTCGGTTTGTGGAAGTTGTTATGTCCTTGGGAAATGTTTTGAGGATTACAGGTCCACTTTCTCTGCTCTGGCTTATTAACTATTTTCATTACAGATCTTCAGAGGAACCAATACACTAGCGACTCAGCTATTGCTAAGAGATGATCTCTAAAGTTAGAAAAGTTGAACATGGACTCAGGGACTCTCCTGAAAGAATTGTATCCAGAATCTTTCATATCTAAAAATGCCTGAAAGAGTGACATTAGCCATCCATATCCACATGTATACAAGCCACAGTGCTGATCTACTTAGGCCGGCTGCTTCCTACCAATAGAGAGCTTCCAGTCAAAACGAGATGAAATCATCTGACCCACAAAAAAGAATTCAACTAATTTAAAATAAGACAATTAAGGCAATTCCCACGGAATAAACTAACTTGGGCTTTTAACTAATCTTGGGTAAAACTTGGAGGCCAAGTTGATTTAGATGGCAAGCTACACATTTACATGCTTATTTGGAGTTTGGGTCTCTTACATTCATAGGAAGAGTCCCTAATACTTTCTTAATGAAAAGTTCTTCTTGCATTTTTCCGATTTTTGTCATTGCCAAGTCCCCAGAAGGCAGAAATGTGTCTTATTTTTTGTATCCCTGGCATATAACGCTTAGAAAATAGAAAAAAATTAATAAATGTTTATTGAATGCATTTTTAAAACCCCAAATTTGGAGACAAGATGAAAGGAGAGACAGGAAATAATCCAATCTCTGTTTGGGTAGTGAATCATGTACCCCTGGCCTGGCTCCAACCATCTTAAAACCCAGAACATAAGAACAAGTAATAATCCTTGTTCAGAATGTCAATATTTAACATTGTATTTATTTGCTAGGTAGGGTCTCCATTTGTTTATGTTTCTCTCAATGTTGTGTAGCTCTGTTTGTCTGCCCTTCAATATGTCTGTCCACCCTGACGGAAAGCTTAGATGGAGTGGAAATGATGCCTATTTTAATGGCTTCATGGCACTCAAGTGGGTACTTAAAGACGCTGTTTTGAATGGAGCCTTTTGGAGACCCCAATGAGTGACACCATTCTAAATGAACTGAAATACCAAAAGAACAGCCTCTCTCTTTGGAAGAAGAATACTGAATGACATCACTGTTTCTTCAAAGCACAACACCATCATTTAGAAAACATTCCTCGTTACTTCGGAAGTCTTTCCTCTATGCTCCAGTGCCCATTTCTCCGAAGGGGGGTGTTCGGGGTTAGCAGAGGGAGGTGGGGGAAGAAATGGAGGACCATTGCTTTATTGCTTCTTCTTGGAGTCATGACACTGTCACACATTTTCAGTATATAAATCGCCAGCCTTATACATACTTTCACCCTCCAGTTCCAACGAACATCCTGGCAGCGGCACTCCAGCTGCGGCATCTAGGGAATCTTCAGTTCAGTCAGGCTTCTGTCCTGCTGTAAGCCAGCATCACTGAAAGATGGAATCAGGGCTGTGAGGAACTTTTTTATTTTTTATTTTTAGAGACAGGGTCTTACTCTGTTGCCCAGGCCGGAGTGCAGTAGTGTGATCACAGATTACGGCGGCCTCAAATTCCTGGGCTCAGGTGATTCCCCTGCAGGAATCAAGTGATTCCTGAATAGTTGGAACTATAGGTGCACACCACCACAGTCAGCTAACTTTATTTTTAAAATTTTTTTATAGAGACAGGGTCTCACTATGTTGCCCAGGTTGGTCTTGAACTCCTGGCCTCAAGCAATCCTCCCATCTCAGCCTCCCAAAATGTTGGGGTTACAGCACCTGGGAGAAACCTTAGAAAGCACTTGTTAAACATACAATTCCCAAGGGCCCTCTCCCAGAAATACTGATCCAGTGGGTATGGAATAGGGACAAGAACTCCAGGAGATGCTTGTCATTAGGTAAGTTCCAGAATCACTGATTTCATTTCCATCCATTTAATTTTATAGATGATGAGACTGAAGCTAGAAAGATGTAATGACTTTGCCAAGGTCACACAGCAAAATCTATGTTCAAGCCTAAGCTAGACCACCAGGGGCCACTTTTTTCACTTCATCCCTCAAAGATGATACCTTAATATCTCAATTAATTAATCTCCTATAAATGAAGTTTTTTTTGTTTTGTTTTGTTTTTTAAGAAAATAAGCAATTTGGTCATGTTGATTTTTAGGAAGCACATGTAGCTGTACTGACATGTCATCTTGTGTGGTTTATTCCCACATGAGTGACTGAATTAGAAAAAATATCTGCATGAGTATCATCTGCTTCCAGAATGTACACAATTAAAGGTAATAAAGGCCAGTGCCACTTGAGTGGAGGGGATTTGCAGAAAGAAAAAGACAGTAGAAAAAGTAGTAGGCCAGGCTCATGGTTCACACCTGTAATCCTAGCACTTTGGGAGACTGAGGTGGGCAGATCACTTGAGGCCAGCAGTTCAAGACCAGCCTGGCTGACATGGCAAAACCCTATCTCTACTAAAAATACAAAAAGTAGCCAACTGTGGTGGCTCATGCCTATAATCTCAGCACTTGGGAAGCTGAGGCAAGAGAATCGATTGAACCCAGGAGGTGAAGGTTGCAGTGAGCCAAGATTGTGCCACTGCACTCCAGCCTGGGCGAAATAGCAAAAAAAGAAAAAGAAAAAAGTGTAAAGAAGCATGCTATCTCCTTGCTCAGCTCTATCCTGCACTGTTTGCAGAGTGACCTTCCTTTTGAGAAGCTGATTGTCTTTCACAGGCTCCTTTTTGCCTCTAAGGGAAAAGCTCGGCTTTCTTAACACGGCATGCAAGGTCCTTCAGGGGTAGGTTTGCCTACCATTTTGCCTAATCCCTCACCACTCCCCCAGCCAATCCACCCTCTTGCCAAATCAATTTACTGTTGTCTGAACACTCCAGGCTTTCCTCTGGTTTTGTGCCTTCACATGCACTGTTCCTGAACCTGGAATTCCCCCCGCCTTCTTTTTCTTCTTCTTTTGTTTTCTCTCTCTTTTTTCTTTTCTCTCTTCTCTTCTCTATCCTCTTCTCTTCTTTTTCTTTGAGCTGGGTCTTATTCTGTCACCCAGGATGGAGTGAGTGGTGTGATCTTGACTCAACTGCAGCCTCAACCTTCTAAGCTCAAGTAATCCTCCCACCTCAGCCTTCTGAGTAGCTGGGACTACAGATGTGCACTACCATGCCAGGGTAATTTTTGTATTTTTTGTAGAGACAGTGTTTTGCCACGTTGCCCAGGCGGGATTTCTCTTTCATTGTGTAGCAAACTTCTACTTGTCCATCATATTTTAGTTTAAATACCCACTCCTCTAAAGAGTCCTCTCTAACACCTGGGGCATTTTTCTCAGCTCCTGGAGTGCTGTGTTTGAGTTTCAGTTGATCTGTTTTCTGTGTGGCTTCTTCACTTCACTGTGAGTTAAGGTGCTTAAGGGCAGCATTTTGTTTTCTCTAGCTTGGCATCTACTTGTGTAGCACAAAGAAGCTGAAAAGCAAATGGTGGAGGAACACGATACTAAAGTGATACTAAAACCAGTATTTTTAATTATGTATCTTTTTTATCAGTGTTACTGGGATGTAATTCATATACTACACAATTCACCCATTTAAAGTATACAATTCAGGCTGGGGATGGTGGCTTATGCAGGTAATACCAGCACTTTGGGAGACAGATGGATCACTTGAGGTCAGGAGTTTGAGACCAGCCTGGCCAACATGGTGAAACTCCATCTCTACTAAAAATACAAAAATTAGCCAGGTGTGGTGGCATGTGCATATAATCTCAGCTACTCAGGAGGCTGAGGCATGAGAACTGCTTGAACCCGGAAGCGGGAGGTTGCAGTGAGCCGAGATTGTACCACTGCACTCCAGCCTAGGGGATGGAGCAAGATTCTGTCTCCAAAAATAAATAAATAATAAACAAATAAACAATTCAATGGTTTTTAGTAAGTTCACAGAGTTATCATCCACCATCACAATCTAAGTTTAGAACTTTCGTACCCCGCAGAAAGAAACTTCATACCCTTTAGCTACCACAACCTCAAGACCGCATTACTGTCCGCTCAGCCCTAGGCAACCAGTAATCTACTTTCTCTATAGATTTCCTGTCTTGAAGATTTCATATAAATGGAATCATAAATTTATGGCCTTTTGTGACTGGCTCCTTTCACTTCATGTAATGTTTTCAAGACTCATCCCCATTGTAGCATTTGTCAATACAACATTCATTTTTTTGCCCAAATAATATTGCATTGTATGGGTATCCCATATTTTCTTTATTCATTCGTCAGCTGATGACCATTTGAGTTGTTCTAATTTTTGGTTATTAAGAATAGTGCTGCTTTGAACATTCATGTACAAGTTTTTGTGTGGACATGTGTTTTTATTTCTCTTGGGTAGAACTGCTAGCCATGGAATTGCTGGGTTAACCTTTCCAAAGCAGCTGCTCCATTTTACATTCCTGCCAGCAACATTTGAGGGTTCCGATTTCTTCACATCCTCACTGGCACGTGTTAGAATCCACCTATCTGATTATAGCCATTCTGGTGGGTATCTCATTTTTATTTTCATCTCCCTAATGACTCATAATTTTTAGCATCTTTTCATGTGCTTATCAGCTATTTGTACATTTTATTTAGAGAAATGTCTGTTTGAATCCTTAGCCCATTTTCAAATTGAGTTATAGGTCTTTCTATTGTTGAGTTGTAAGAGTTCTTTCTTATATTTGGGGATTTTTCTTTTCTTTTTTTTTTTTCCGAGATGGAGTCTCCTCTGTCATCCAGGCTGGAGTGCAGTGGTGTGATCTCTGACTCCTGGGTTCAAGCAATTCTCCTGCCTCAGCCTCCCTAGTAGCTGGGTCTACAGGCATATGTCACCACACCCAACTAATTGTTGTAGTTTTAATAGAGACAGGGTTTGTCATGTTGGCCAGGCTGGTCTAGAACTCCTGACCTCAGGTGCTCTGCCCACCTTGGCCTCCCAAAGTGCTGGGATTACAGGTGTGAGCCACGTCTGCTATTTTGAATATAAATTTCTCATTGGATACGTGATTTGCAAAAATTTTTTCCCATTCTGTGGGTTATCTTCTCATTCTTGATTTGTCCTTTGAAGCACAAAACTTCTTAATTTTAATGAAGTTCAATTTTTCTATTTTTTTCCTGACATTTGTGCTTTGGTAACATACATAAGAAAGCACTGCCTAACCCAAGGTCATAAAGATTTACCACTATGCATTCTTCCAAGAGTTATAAACTGTTAGCTCTTACGTTTAAGTCTATGATTGATTTTGAGTTAATTTTTGTGAATGGTTTGACGTAGGGATCCAATTTTATTCCTGTGAACATGAATATTCAGTTATCTCAGCACCATTTGTTGAAAAGAATATTACTTCCCCATCAAATTGTTTCATCCCCTCACAAAATCAACTGACCATAAACATGAGGTATGTGGAGCCACCATTTTTTAAATTAAGCTATATCCTATTCTTCTGCCACTACTAATTAAAATCTTTTTGTCTTTAATTATGGATTTAAAGACTTTGTCTGTGCCAATAATTAAGTTGGAGGCAATGAAATTTGAAGCACCAAGTGTCCCTAAAATTAAAGTAACCTCAAGGACCTGAGAGAAGCTCTCAGAGGGTACAAGGCAATGGGCTTCCACTGCTGAAGGCCTGTGCTTGGACACTGTTGAGGTTAGGGAATCATAGGTCACCCATTCTTTGGAGCTGCCTGCCCCTGCTCAGCAGGCTTTCTCTCTCCAGGGAGTCCCGCTGAAACCTTTCTTTCTTCTTCTGCTTCAAAACAAACCCCACCCCATCCAAATCTTACTCTCTCCCTTATCCCAAAATTCATATTTTGAGTTTCTTAGTAGATGAGGTGGTTTTCAGTAGGGTATAATTCATTTTTTCAACACATATTTATTGCACATCTGCTCTGTTCTTGATTTTGTTCTTGGCTTGGGAATACAGTAACAGAAAATGCTTTGCTCTCAAAGAATGTACATTTTAGTAGCACAAATTAGCAAAAAAACTAAAACAAACAAAAAACCTCAAGTAATATAATAAGTAAATAAATTCCAGATAGTGATTAATGCCCTAACAAAAATAAAAAGGGATAGCAGAATAGCAAGTGAAAGAGGGGTCCTATTTTAGGTAGGCTTATTAAGGGAGCTTTGCCAAGAGGCTGGTTGGTATTTGAAAACTGAGAAGTGAGCCATGCGAAGATCTGAGAGGAGAGTAATCCAGGCAGAGGTAGCAGCAAGTACAAAGGCTCCAAGGAGGGTAAGCGGAGTGGCAAGAAAACAAATGTGGCTGGAGCAGAGCGAATGAGGGAGGAGGGCGCAAGGCGTTTTGGTAAACAAGAAGCCGAAGGCAACATCGTGCAGAACTTTGTAGACAGGGATTAGGAGTTTAGATTTTGTTCTAAATGTGAGAAAAAGCCCTTGAAGAATTCTAAGTAAGGGAGTGATATAATCTGATTTCTACTTTAAAAAGAGTACTCTGAGAGAAGAAAATAGATTAAAATATTTGTGACCTTGAGTTAGGCAAAAATGTCTTAGATATAATACATAAAAGCTTGATCCATAAAAGAAAAAAATGTAAAAATTGGATTTCATAAAAATTAAGAATTTCTCTTTTCTTTCTGAGAAACATTATTTAAGAGGATTAAAAGACCAGGCACCATCGGTCAGGCATGTAAGGAGCTTGGAAGTCGTCACTCCATCCAAACAAGTAAAAAGCTGAACAAACTGAAAAATGAATGAAATAAAAAAACCAATGAGCAGGAACCAGTATGGGGAAAGACAACTTAAAATGTAATTGACAAATTGCCGGAGGCTTAGCATGGACAAGTCTCTGAGTCAAAAACTCCAGGGGATACGGTCAATGGGGTGTGGGACACTTTTGTGAGTTTTACCTCCAGGGGCTTGACGAGATTCTCACAGTGAATATTGGACAAAAATTCCCTCATTCTTCTGGCAGGGGTAGGAAAAAATGAATCATTTTGAAATACACCAAAGCATGGTGTACTTCTTAGCAAGGTCTGCCTTCAGGACCTTGATAAGGACCTCTAACCTGCTGGAGTTTAATCAGAATTGTCCTGAGGGGGAGGGAAATACTCAACCTCACCCCACTCTAGCCATTCTGTCCAACTAAAGCAGGGAAGAAAACACTAACAAACACTTGTAACGTTCACAGTCAGTTCACGGGCACAGGCTCACCTAAAGATCTAATCTTAGGACTACAGATAAGTAAGTAGTCCCCTACTATTTATGGGGAACTTTCTTTCCCCCTCACACCTTAGGACTACATCACTAAAGGTCTATTTATCACAGTTCCTTTTACAC
This sequence comes from Ateles fusciceps, assembly GCA_036589455.1. NCBI lineage: Eukaryota > Metazoa > Chordata > Mammalia > Primates > Atelidae > Ateles > Ateles fusciceps. Next base: position 16,088,691 of record JAZHEH010001979.1, read on the forward strand.
GACACATCATGTCTAGCTATCAAGATAAAATTATAAGGCCATGCTTGTAATCTCAGCACCTCAGGAGGCCAAGGTGGGCAGATCACTTGAGCTTAGGAGTTTGAGACCAGCCCGGCCAACATGGTGAAATCCTATCTCTACTAAAAATACAAAAATTTAGCCAGATGTAGTGGCTCATGCCTGTAGTCCCAGCTATTTGGGAGGCTGAGGCAGGAGAATCGCTTGAACTTGGGAAGTGGAAATTGCAGTGAGCCTAGATCGTGCCACTGCATTCCTGCCTGGGAAACAGAGCAAGACTCCATCTCCAAAAAAAAAAAAAAAAAAAAAAAAAACAGCAAGCATCAGAACCAGACAGATATAGCAGAGATGTTGGAATTATCACAGTGGGAATTTAACACAAATATGATACATAGGCTAAGAACTCTAATGGATAAAGGAGATAGCATGCAAGGACAGGTAGGAAATGTAAGCAGAGATAGGGCAATATTAACAAAGAATTAAAAATAAATGCTGGAGATAAAAAAACCACTATAACAGAAATGAAAAATGCCTTTGATAGGTTTATTAGTAGACTGAATATGGCTGAGGAAAATCTCTGAGCTTGAGGTCATTTCAATGCAGTTTTGAGTTTTCATCTCAAAACTGAAAAGCAAAGAGAAAAGACACTGGGAAAAGAAAGAAAGAAAAGAACACTCAAGAACTGTGGGGGCAACTACAAAAGGTTTAATGTATGCAAGATAAGAATACTAGAAGGATAACAAAAAGATATATTTGAAGCAATATTGACTAATTTTTTCCAAATTAATGTCAGACACCACAGATCCAGGAAACTCAGGAAACACCAATCAGCGTAAGCGCCAAAAACCAACACCCAGGCATACCATACTGAAACCCTAGAATATCAAATACGAATTTTTAAATTTCAAACAAAGCCAGAAGAAATAAACACCCGACCTATATAGAAGCAAAGATAATATCTGACTTCTCCTCAGAAACCATGAAAGAAAAAAGAAAGGGAAATATTTAAACTGTTGAGAGGAAAAAATCAAACTAGAATTCTGTCCCCTGTGAAATGATCCTTCAAAAGTGAAGAAAAAAAATAAAGATTTTTCATACAAATGAAAATTAAGGGAATTTGTTGGCAGTTGACCTGTTCTGCAAGAAATATTAAAAGAAGTTATTCAGTGTGAAGGAAAATGGTATAAGCCAGAAGTTCAGTTCTGCAGAAACAAAACGCATCAAAGAAGAAATACAAGGAGGTTAAATAAAAACTTTTATTTTTCTTATTCTTAATTGATCTAACAACCATTTGTCCAAAGAACAACATCAATAATGTATTCAAGTATAGATGCATGCATGCGTGTGTGCGTGTGTGTGTGTGTGTGTGTGTGCGTGCGTGTGTGTGTTGATGCTTATATATAAATGAAATGAATGATAGCAATGATACAAAAAACAGGAAGAAGGAATTCAGATTATTTTGTTATAAACTACTCACACCATCCTTGAAGCAGTATACTTTTATTTGCAGGTGGATTTAGAGTAGTGATAAATTAGTATTGCAAACTCTAGGGCAAACACTAAACAAGTAAAAAGAAGTAAAACTGATATGCTAAGAAGGGAGAGAAAGTGAAATCATTTTATAAAATGCTTGATTGTAAACACAAAAGACAAAAGTAGGAACAGAGAAAAGGATAACAAGTAGAAAACAGTAATTAATATGGCAAATCTTAATCCAACTATATCAATGATCACTTTGAAGATCAGTGATATAAATATACCAATTAAAAGACAGAGATGTCTGTGTGGGTCAAAAAATAAGATCCAACTATATGATGTCTACAAGAAATCCATTTTAAATATAAAGACACATACAGATTAAAAGTAAATGGGTGACCAAATATTTAAGGAAGAAATTATACTAATTCTTTACAATCTTTTTCAGAAGACAGAAGCAGAGGGAAGACTGTGAAGCCAGTATCACCCTAAACCAAAATCAGAAAAGACATGACAAGAAAACTGCAGACCGGCATCTCTCATGAACACAGACACAAAAATCCTGAATGAAATATTAGCAAGTCAAATGTAGAAAAATAATTATACACTATGACCAGGTGGAATTTAACTCAGGTGTGCAAAGATGATTCAACATTTAAAAAATCAACTAATATAATCTATCATCTCAACCAGATAAAGAATAAAACTAACATTATCATATCAATAGATATAGAAAAAGCATTAGGGCAAATCCAACACCCATTCATCCTTGACAGGGACTATTAAAAAAAATAACAAAAAACCTACAGCTAACATCATACTTAATGGTGAGAAAATAAAGTTTTCCCACTAAGATCAGGATCAATACAAAGATGTCCCCTCACCTACCACTGGTTCCCTCCCTCCCTTCCTTCCTTTCTTTCTCTCTTTCTCTTTCCCTTCCTTTCTTTCTTCCTTCCTTCCTCTTTCTCTCTCTCTTTCTTTTCTTTCCCTCCCTCCCTCCCTCCTTCTTGCCCTCCCTCCCTTCCTTCTTCTCTCTTTTTTTCACAGGGTCTTGTTCTGTCATCCAGGCAAAAGTACAGTGGTGTGAACATGGTTCTCTGGAGCGTCAACCTCCTGGACTCAAGTGATCCTTCCATCTCAGCCTCCTGAGTAGCTAGGGCCACAGGCGCACAACACCATACCCAGCAAATTTTAAAAAGGTTTTTTTGGAAAGATGGGTCTCCCATGCCTAGGCCAGTCTTGAACTCCTGGGCTCCAGTGATCCTCCTGTCTCAGCCTCCCAAAATGCTGGAATTTCAGACATGAGCTACTGCACCTAGCCATACTACTCCTTTTCAACATCATACTGGAAGTCCTAGCTAATGGAATAAGACAAGGAAAGAAAATTAAAAGTGGAGTGATAGGAAGGAAGAAATAAAACTGTCTTTGTTGTAAATGACATGATTGTCTATGTAGAAAATCTGAAAGAATTGCCCCCAAACTCTTGGAATTAGCCAGGTGTGTTGGCTCATGCCTGTAGTCCCAGCTACTTGGGAGGCTGAGGTGGGAGGATTACTTGAACCCAGGAGTTTGAGGCCAGCCTGGGCAACATATTTAGACCTTACCACTTAAAACAAACAAATAAAAACTCCCAGAACTGATATGCAATTATAACAAGTTTGCAGGGTGTAAGTTTAATACACAAAAGTCAATCTTTCCTTCTATACCAGCAAATAAGTGGAATTTGAAAATAATAACACAAATACCATTTACATCAGCACCCAAAAAACGCAACAATTAGGCATAAATCTAATGAAACATATATAAGCTTTACATGAGGAAAACTGCAAAACTTTGTTGAAAGAAATCAAAGAACTAAATAAATAGTCCATGTTAATGGATAAGAAGACTCAATAGTGTCAAGACGTCAGTTTTTGCTAACTTGATCTATAAATTCAATGCAATCCTAATTTGTCATTGACAAAGTAGCAAAGGAAATGTAATGGAAAAAAAAGATAATCTTATCAACAAATGGTGTTGGAATAACTGAACATCAACATGCAAAAAAATGTATCTAGACAAAGACCTTACACCCCACACAAAAATTAACTCAAAATGGATCACAGATCTAAACATAAAACACAAAACTACAAATTTCTAGAAGACAACATATGAGAAAATCTGATGACTGTGGATTTGGAAATAACTTTTTAGATAAAACTTCAAAGTCATAATCCATGAAAGAAAGAACCAATAAGCTGGACTTCACTAATATTAAAAAGTTTTACTCTGTGAAACATACTGTCAAGGAAAGGAAATGCCAAGCCACAGATGGGGAGAAAATATTTGCAAAATATGTGTCTGATAAAGGGCTGCAATCCAAAGTATAAAAATAACTCTTAAAAAGCAACGATAAGAAAACAAACAACTCAACTTAAAACTGGGCCAAAGATCTTAACAAACAACCCACAAAAGAAGATACACAGGAGGCAAACAAGCATATGAAAATCTCAGCATCATACCTCATCAGGAAATGCAAATTAAAACGAGACACCACTGCACAACTATTAGAATGGCCAAAACCCAGAACACTGATAACACCAAATGCTGAGGAGGATGTGGAGCAACAGAAACACTCATTCTTTGCTGGTTGGAATGCAAAATGGTTCAGTCACTTTGGAAGACAGTTTGTTAGTTTCTTACAAAACTCAACATACTCTTAACATACAATCCAGCACTCACACTCCTTGGTATTTACCCAAGTGATTTAAAAAAAAAAATCATGTCCACACAAAACCTGCATCCGGGTGTTGATTTATTCACAGTTGCCAAAATTCAGAAGCAACCAAGATGTCCTTGGGTAGATGAATGGATGAATAAACATCCAGACAAAGGGATATTATTCAGCACTAGAAGGAAATGAGATAACAAACCATGAAAAGACATGGAGGAAAGTTAAGTGCATGTTACTGAGTGAAAGAAGCCAATCTGGAAGGCTACATGCTGTATAATTCCAACTATGTGACATTTTGGAAAAGGCAAAATTATGGAGACAGTAAAAAGACCATTGGTGGCTAGGGGTTGGTGGGGGAAGGAGGGGGTAAGTAAAGAGAGCACAGAGGATTTTTAGGGCAGTGGAATACTTTATATGACACTATAATGGCAGATACATGCCATTGTATCTTTGTCCAATCCCATAGAATGTAAGACACCAAGAGTGAGCCCTAATGTAAACTCAGGACTTTGGGGGAGAATGATGTGTCAGTGCAGGCTGATCAGTTGTAGCAAATGCACCATTACAGTGGAAGGTGTGGAAATGCACTGGGAGAGGCTATGCATGTAAGAGGCAGGTTTATATGGGAAATCTCTATACCTTCCACTCATTTTGCTGTGCTAAAACTGTTCTAAAATATTTTTTTTAAATACAAGGCATACATGAGAGACTGAGAGAAAATATTTTCAAATCACATATCAAACAAAGGATGTATATCCATTTCCTAAAAGAAACAAAAACTAAAACATAAAAACAACCTTTCTAAACTCAACAATTAGAAAATAATTAAATTAGAAAATAGTGGTCAGGCACAGTGGCTCTGTCCATAATCTCAGCACTTTGGGAGGCCAAGGTGGGAGGGTCATTTGAGCCCAGGAGTTTGAGACTAGCCTGGATAATATAGTGAGATCTCATCTCTACAAAAAATTAAAAGACTAGCTGAGCATAATGACACATGCCTGTGGTCCCAGCTACTCGGGAGACTGAGGTAGGAGGATCACTTGAGCCGGGGAGCACAGGTTGCCCTGAGCTGAGACTGTGTCACTGCACTCAAGCCTGGGTGACAGAGTGAGACCCCATCTAGAAAAATATAAATATAAATATATTTTGCTATATATATATGGCAAAAGACTTGGATATTTCACCTAAGAAGGTATATGGATAGCAAAAAAATCATATGAGAAGGTGTTTGACATCATTAGTCATTAGTGAATTGCAAATTAAAAGCACAGACTCCTACATATCTTGTAGAACAGCTAAAATACAAAGCAATGATAATATGAATGCTGGTGAGATTATAGAGAAACTGGATCTCTCACACAGAGTTGATGGGAATATAAAGTGGTACATCTACTTTGGAAAACAGTTTGGCAATTTTTATAAAGTTAAACATATACCTTAAAACCTTGATACCAGGCCAGGTATGATGGCTCACGCCTACAATCCCAGCACTTTGGGAGGCTGAGGCAGGCAGATCACCTGAGGCCAGGAGTTTAAGACCAGCCTGACCAAAATGGCAAAACCTCATCTCTACTAAAAACACAAAAATTAGCTGGGTGTGACGGCACGTGTCTGTAATCTCAGCTATTTGGGAGGCCAAGGCACAAGAATCGCCGGCACCCAGAAGGTGGAAGGTTGCAGTGAGCAAGGTCGTGCCACTGTACTCCAGCCTGGGCGACAGAGTGAGACCCTGTCTCAAAAAAACAAAAATCAAAAACCTTCTTGAGAAGCCGAACTCTTTTTCTTTAAAAAAAACAAAAAAAAAACAAAAAATTTTCATGCCACTCTTGAGTATTTACCCTAAGAGAAATAAAAAGGTATGTTCACTCAAAAACCTGTTCATGAATGTTTACAGCAGTTCTATTTGTAATTATCAAACACTGGATAGTCCATTCTCACACTGCTATAAAGAACCACCTGAGATTGGGTAATTTATCAAAAAAAGAAGTTTAAATGACTCACAGTTCTGCAGACTGTGCAGGTGGTGTGGCTGCGGAGGCTTCAAGAAACTTTTAATCATGACGACGGCAAAGGGGAAGCAAGCACATCCTGAGTGGCTGGAGCAGGAGGAAGAGAGGGAAGGGGGGAGGTGCCACACACTTTTAAACAACCAGATCTCGTGAGAACTCACTATCACGAGAACAGCAAGGAGGAAACTGTCCCCATGATCCAATCAACACCTACTAGGCCCCTTCTCCAACACTGGGGATTACATTCGACATGAAATTTGGGCAGGGACACAAATCCAAACCGTATCACAACCTAAATGTCCTTCACTGGGGAAGGGATATACAAACTGTGGTCAATCTATACCATAGAATACTGCTCAGTAAGAAAAAGGAATGGACAATTGAAAGGCATTCCAGCAGGAATACATCTCAAATACATCATGATAAGTGAAAGAACCACAAAGACTCGTATTGTTAGATTCTGTTTATATAACATTCTGGAAAAGGCAGAACTATAGTGATAGAAAATAAATCAGTGGGCCAGGCGCGGTGGCTCACGCCCGCACTTTGGGAGGCTGAGGCAGGCAGATCACCTGAGGCCAGGAGTTTGAGACCAGCCTGGCCAACATGGGAAAACCCTGTCTCTAGTAAAAATACAAAAATTAGCCGGGTGTGGTGCCACATGCCTGTAATCCCAGCTCTTCAGGAGGCTGAGGCAGGAGAATCACTCGAACCCAGAAGGTGGAGGTTGCAGTGAGCCAAGATCACACCACTGCACTCAAGCTCCAGTGACAGAGCAAGACACGGTCTCAAAAAAAAAAAAAATCACCACGTTCGTGTCACCTATGTTATTTCTACACTGGACAGCATTGGCGCCGACTACTAAGTGCATTTTCTTCATTAGTCCTGATATAAACGGAGATGACACAAAAGTTATTTCCTCCATTTTACTCAGGACTTAATCTAGATGTATCTAGTTAAAGGCAAGTGCCTGTAAGCAGAATCTTTAACTTTGAACAACCTATTTTGTGAGTGTTAAGTTGCAGTTCAAAACAGGGTGAAAAGCCTTGAAACTGTGAACCACTGTGAGCTATAAAGAATGCCAGATTTGATTGGTCCTACCAATCAAATTGATTTATTGTACATATGCATATGTGCATACAATTTGTAAGTATTTTCAGCCTACTGAAAACATTTTAAACATATGAAAATTAGCAGAAATAAAAATGAATAGATAGTAAGGGAAATAACATACTAGATTAGTGGCTTCGTGGAAATAAAGAGAAATTACTTAAACAAATCCAACATTCTGTGTAAATAAAAAGTTAAAAAGAAAAGTCAGCTCTAATTCATCCTATGTTTGCACTTCTAGAGTCAAAAGCACTTTGTTTTTTGTTTTGTCTCGGAATTGGTTCCCTTACATAATGCATGTCAAAATAGCTGGAAAATTATGATTACCTAGTGCTAGCTCAAATTCTTGTCCCACAGAGACAACTCCCTCCTGGCTTCCTTTTTTTTTTTTCCTCCATATTTTGGGGCACTGTGAGCTAATGGCTGGAGCACAGGCAGGCAGGCAGTGTGGCTCTTCAAGAGAGAGAATTCCAGGGTTGGGCCTTTTAAGTTTGCAGCGATCATTAATTTACCAAGTCCTGCTGCCAGAGCCCCTTAAATACTCACTGTGGTCTCACACAGGGTGTGGGCAGCAGGAATTTTGCCACAGGCTAGGTTTTCACAGAAGCTCAATCTTGTTAAAGTGTAATTTGGGTGCTCAAGGAAGAAGAAAAAGTAAATCAAAACACTTTCAGAGACCTAGGCACAACACTAACACCTTTGCTTCGATTGCCTCATCCACAAAGGCAGAACGGCATTATATACATTCAAGAGCCTACCTTCTAGAGAAGGTTTTAAAGAAACATGCAGACACATTCTTATCCTATTTCCAGCAAATGTGCTGTTTTAGGCACCTAACAACTCCTCAATTTCCCAGTAAGTTATCTATGATGAAGTTCATAAACATGATTAGAAAGTTGCTTTGATAGGCTGAGTGTGGTGGCACATACCTGTAATCCCAGAAATTTGGGAGGCTGAGGTGGGAGGATTGCTTGAGCCCAGGAGTTCAAGATCAGCGTGGGAAACGTAGGGAGACCCTGTCTCTATTTTAAAAATATATACAAAAAAAAAGTTTCTAGAAGAACCTCTTAGGAAGGAATGCGTTCAAAATGGCTAACACAGTTTTTGCCACCTGGGTACTCTGAAAAATTGTTCAAACTGGGTTCCTTAGATGACTAATACTAAATAATATGAAGGGGCATTTATAAAACAATTAGGGGAATAAGTGAAATAATGCTAAAGGTCTTTTAGTCTTTAGGGTGCTAAGTAAACCTTGAGATTTTGACAACCCCCCTCCCTATTTCTCAGATACTGTCCTTTCTTGCTAGTACTAGATTCCTTTTTTTTTTTTCTTTTTGAGACAGAGTCTCACTCTGTAACCCAGGCTGGATGCGGTAGCGCTATCACAGCTCACTGCAGCCTCAACCTCAGGGGCTCAACCTCAGCCTCCCAAGCAGCAGGGATTACAGGCACACACCATCATGCCCAGCTAATTTTTTAAAAAAACTTCTGTAGAGACTGGGTCTCGTTATGCTGCCCAGGCTGATCTAGAAATCCTGGCCTCAAGCGACCCTCTCACCCCAGCCTTCCAAACTGCTGGGATTATAGATATGAGCCACTGCTCCCAGCCCATTTTTCCACCTTTAATCAATCAATTGATTAATATTTATAGAACATTTACAATATAACTGGCAGCGGAATAGGCAACAGAGAGGATCCAGTAGATATGGAATGCATGGTCCTTACACTCAGATGTTTACAATCTATTTAGGAAAATCTAAGATTCAAAACAGAAGCAAACACCACACACCTAGACATTATATATTTATACCCCTGTGCTTTACCAACATAGTCATATTCTGAGCAAGGAAGATGGGTGGAGATCAGAGTGCTTAGGCAAATCTTTAGAAATCTCATCTTTCTCCTGAGGAGAAAAGTGGGGCAAGAAAAATACAAAGCATGGAATCTTGAAGTCTGGAGCCTGGAGGACAAGAATGTTATCTCTCACTAAACAGAGAGTCTAGAATTATGTAACCAAGTTGAATGGGACAAGACAAGTGAATTTATTAAGATGGGGTGCCTAAAACTGTGCTGAACAATATGACAGCTGTTAGTCACATGTGGCTATTTAAATATAAATTAATTAAAGTTAGATAAAATTAAAATTTTAATTCTTCAGTCTCACTAACTGCATGTAAGTGGTCAATTGCCATATGTGGCTAGTGGTACCATATTGTACAGTGCGGATATAAAATGTTTCCATCATTACAGAAAGTTCTGTTGAACAACGGAGTTCTAGAACCACAGAAGTGTAGAGCAAGAGGCAGAAAGGCATGGCTCAAAAAAATCCCCCAAGCAAACTGGCATGCTGGGGTTTCTGGCGTATACATGATTATTTCCATGACCACAAGTTGTGCAAAATCCAAAAGCGGTCTAATGAATTTAACAAGTATACACGGAGCACCTAGTAATACAAGGCTAGGTGATATGAGAGACACAAAAGTGAAGCAGGTTCGAGCCTCAAAGAACTTCACATGAAGAGAGGAAATAAAGGCCTGTACATGAGTAACAATAGTGCAAAATAAAAAGTAAGAAGCATCTGAGGGGGGTGCAATTAAAGCATTCAGTTGTTGAAAGACAGGACAGATTACTTCTGCTTGAAGGCTTCAAGAAGACTTCTTAGATAGGCATTGTTTGAGCTAAACCTTGAAGAAAGCATTGGGGCACAGTGGAAAAATCCCTGGGGACCTGTAGTCCAGAGATGATCTCTGGGCTCAGTTATGTCCTAATTAACTGTGTGATCTCAGGTAAGCCAGGCTCCAGGCCTCAGTCTCTTTATTAATTGGGTAACAGAAACAAAGAAGAATTAAATTTCCAGGCAGAGAAATCAATAAAAGCAAAGCAATAAAAACAGGGATAGATTGGTATGTGTAGAGGAAATCATACAGTAGCATTAATATGAAGCGTAGCCATAGCACAACTGGCTTATAACTTGTACCTGGGTATTATATGATTCTTGCACAACCCAAAGCATGTACACAAAAATGAAAAGTCACCATCACACACACACAAAAAAGCTAGATTTTGGTAATGTTCTGATAGTTTAGATCAGATTTAAGAAGCAAAGCAGATAGAATGGAAGTGATTGTATTTGTATTTAAATATGGTTGTTAAGTGGAGCTGGAGAATAACTACTGTTTTGGTTCTCTTTGGGAAAAGGCTGTCATTCATGAAATTATGAGCAAGTGCCACACTTCAGGAAACAATAAATAAAATTACAGGACATGAGGAGGAAGAAAAGCAAGTTAGAGTTTCAAGCTGAGAAATCACTATGGAACACGTGGTTGAAGGATAAAGCTGACATGAAGAGTAAAGCCAAGAACATGGGAGTTAAAATGTAGATTGTATGTGGAATGTGGAGTCCCTTGTTAGGAAGCAAACAGAAAATAGTACATAAGTAAAATACCAACGCAGCAGGTTTGTTGATCTCTATCTCTGGAGTGAACATGAATATACATACAGAAATATTTGCGTTTTGCAGCTGTACCAAAGCATCTGTCAGTAGATCCATTATCATTTTCTTGTGTATATATTTTTATATCCACATAGAAATATTTGAGTAGGTAAAAATATATGCTCTATGTGTTCAAATATACTAAAATATTTACTTAATGGTTAGAATTAAAAGTTCCTAGTAATTGTTTTTTCTAACCCCACAGCCTCCTACTGGCTAAGGGCACATTTCTCAGTTCCTCCTTTATTTCTCTAAAATCCCAAAATAAGATCCAGTATAACCAGGTGCAGTGGCTCATGCCTGTAATCCCAGCACTTTGGGAGGCCAAGGCGGATGGATCACCTAAGGTCAGGAGTTTGAGACCAGCCTGGCCAACATGGTGAAACGCTGTTTCTACTAAAACTACAAAAATTAGCCAGGCATGGTGGCGGGCTCCTGTAATCCCCGATACTTGAGAGGCTGAGGCAGGAGAATCGCTTGAATCCAGGAGGCAGAAGTTGCCGTGAGCAGAGATGACGCCACTGCACTCATGCACTCCAGGCAACAGAGTAAGACTTGGTCTCAGAAAAGCAAAACAAAACAAAAAAGATCCACTATAGATAAGGGAAGACACATAGCTATTATAAATAGAGATATGTGATCACCTACCCATCCAAGTTTTAAAAATAGGCTTAAGTGATATTCCCTCCAAGATATGTAGAATTTGCTTTAAAAATAAATATGGGTTGGGCATGATGGCTCACGCCCATAATCCCAGCACTTTGAGAGGCTGAGGTGGAAGGATGGCTTGAGGTCAGAAGTTCAAGACCAGCTGGGACAACAAATAAGACCCACCCTCATCTCTCCAAAACCATTTTTTAAAAATTGGCTAGGCATGCTGGTACATGTCTGTAGTTCTAGCTTCTTGGAAGACCGAGGTAGGCAGATTGCATGAGCATGGGGGTTTGAGGCTTCAGTGAGTTATGATCGAACCACTGTACCCAGCCTGGGCAACAGAGTGAGACTCCATCTCAAACAACAAATAATAAATAAATAAATAAGTTTTCTTTTTTATAGTGCAGTGATCTGTGATTTTATAAATGTGCAATGATTTTGTAAACGTGTGGGTGCGATTGTATCTTTTTATGATTCCTAATCTCATTTATTGGTGCTCTTTTGTTTATCAGTCTTATTAAATATTGGGTATTCATACTTGATATTTTTCTTAAAACTAACTTTCATTTGTATTTATGTACTCTATATTATGACTCTGATTTCTATTTCAGCCTTTTTGGTCTTTATTTTTACTGATGCCTTCTGTTATGGGTCAAATTGTGCCCCCTGCCCAAAGAGAGGTTGAGGTTCCAATCTCCGGTACTTCAGAATGTGACTTTATTTGTCAACGGAGTCATTGCAGATGCAATTAGCTAAGTTGAGATGAGGTCATAGTGGAGTAGGGTGAGCCTCTAATCCAACAAGACTGGTGTCCTTAAAAGAAGAGGGAAATATGGACACAGACATAGACACAGAGGAAGACGATGTGAAGACACACAGGGAAAACATCATGTAAAGACAGGCTTCGTGCACCTACCAGCCAAGGAACATCTGAAGCTGCCAGCAGTTGTGAGAGAGGCATGGAGTAATTCCTTTCCTAGCACTTTCAGAGGGAGCATGGCTCTGCCTATACAGATAATGATGGTTCCACTTATTTTTCAACTACACAGTGCTTTAAAAGCAATTCAGTAGAAACTATACTTCAAGTAACCATGTAACCATTCCATTTCTCACTTTCAGTACAGTATGCAACAAATTACATGAGATATTGAAAAGTAGGCTTTGTGTTAGATGATTTTGTCCAATGGTAGGCTAACGTATGAGTTCTCAGCACATTTAAGGTAGGATAGGCTAAGCTGTGATGTTTGGTAAGCTAGGTGTATTCAATACATTTTTTTTTTTTGAAGTGGGGTTTCACTTTTGTCGCCCAGGCTAGAGTGCAATGGCACAATCTTGGCTCACTATAACCTCCGCCTCCTGGGTTCATGCAATTCTCCTGCCTCAGCCTCCCGAGTAGCTGGGACCACAGGCATATGCCACCACACCTGGCTGCTTTTTTGTATTTTTAGTAGAGACAGTGTTTCATTATGTTTGCCAGGCTGGTCTCTGGTCTTGAACTCCTGACCTCAGGTGATACACCCACCTCAGCCTCCCAAAGTGCTGGAATTATGGACATAAGCCACCTTGCCTGGCCTGATATGGGATTTAAAAAAAATAATTCTTACTTTGCGAGGCCCAGGTGGGCAGATCACTTGAGGTCAGGAGTTCGAGACCAACCTGACCAACAGAGTGAAACCCCATCTCTACTAAAAATACAAAAATTAGCCAGGCATGGTTGTGGGTGCCTGTAATCCCAGCTACTTAAGAGGCTGAGGCAGGAGAATCGCTTAAATACAGAAGGCAGAGGTTGCCGTGAGCAGAGATCGCACCGACGCACTCCAGCCTGGGCAACAGAGTAAGACAGTTTGAAAAAAAAATCCATTCTTATAATCTCTGTTTTATAGTCAATTTTTAACAGGTTTATGGTTGCTGAGGCTAATGATAATGTTTCAACTTACTTTTAACTTTTCTTATTTTTTTCATTTTATATTTATCATTCTTTGCTTATTTTTTCCCTTTTCCTTCCTTCTCTTGTGTTGAAAACATTTTCTATATTCCCTTTTTCTTCTGCTGTTACTTTAGGAGCCAGACATGGTATTTCTTTAGTAGTTGTCCTTATATGTGAACTTGCATACATAACTATTCCATATTCTAAGAACATCTAAACTATTAAATATTCCTTTTCTCCCTGATTTGATACTGATATTAGCCTATCAGTTGATCCTCCCTCTCTCTTAACTGCTGTCTCACATTTTTTATCTCTGTCTCTTTGTCCTGTTTCTTAGGCAAAAATCCTCAGCATCATCTTCAAACCAGTAATTTTCTCTTTAACTATTGCCAGCCTACAGCTTATCTCATCTATTATATTTTTATTTTAATGACTATATTATTTTTCATTTCCAATATTTCTAATTGTTCTTTTTACTATACATCCATTTTGATTTCATTTATGTTGGCTTTTTTTCATAATGTCTTGCTTTTTAAAAAAAAATGTAAGTTGGCTGGGCATGGTGGCTCATGCCTGTAATTCCAACACTTTGGGAGGCCGAGGTGGGCTGATCACAAGGTCAAGAGATAGAGACCATCCTGGCCAACATGGCGAAACCCCGTCTGTACTAAAAATACAAAAAAAAAAGAGAAAAAAAAAATTAGCTGGGTGTGGTGGCATGTGCCTGTAGTGCCAGCTACTCAGGAGGCTGATGCAGGAGAATCACTTGAAACTGGGAGGTGGAGGTTGCAGTGAGCCGAGATGGTGCCACTGCACTCCAGCCTGGTGACAGAGACTCTGTTTCAAAAAAAAAGGAAAAAAAGTTTTTCCTGCATATGTCTTGTTGCACATTGTAAGCATATTTAAACCTTTTTCAGATTGTTCTAGAAAATTAATTTCAACAGGAGTAAATTTATGTTTTTTTTTTTTGTTGGTTTGTTTGTTTTGGCTTTCAAAGCATTGGATTTTGGTTGATGAGCTCATTTTGAGACTAGGCTTGCATTCTCTGTCTCTCTCTCTTCTTTCTCCATTCCCACTGTGCTTTCTCTGCCCCGTCCAGTGGCTTTGCGATTCCCTTCATTTTGTACTTGCTCCCTGGGGTTCCAGTTGAGACCCGACTTCTTACTAATGGTCATTCCAAGATCCAGCCCACAGTCATATTGAGGACAACACAGATTTAGGCACCAAACGGACTGCCTTCTTTCCTAGTCACAAGGTTGTATCTGTGTCCTCCCTCTTGTCTAAATCCGGAGTTTGCTAAAAGCTGTAGCTTCCGGCAGAAATAGCTTCCATTTCTGCTTCCTTTCTGAAGTAGGAGAAGCCTGCCTTGCTTCCGGCTTCAAGCAGTGAGTCTGGCTTTCAGCCTCCCATCTCGGCATGGAACTCTTTTATTTTAATTTACTCGGGGAAGAGCCAAAGTATAGCTAATATTGCCTGATTCCAGATCCAGAGCCCCATAAGCAAGTGGCTTCTGTTCATCTCATAGCTTTGTATTTCTGTTTCAAATCTGGGCCACAGATGTGTTTACTTAATTTTTAAGCTTGATAAACTTTATCATTGCTAAGTGTTTGTAGTAAAGATATATCAAAGAACAAACTTTTGGAGCCATATAGACTAGGTTTGCATGCCGACTTCTTTATAAATTGAAGACTTTGCAAGAAATTCAGTTAAATCTGTAGTTCACCTTTGGATGAGAACAGGATTTAGACTAAAAACAGCAATCGGAAACACTCTGGATTGAGAGTTTCACAGCAAGCACAGCTGAACCCGGGACGGTCCAGCTCTGTGGGGGGAGGGGCGTCCACAATTACTGAGGCAGTCCACCACTACGGAGGTAGTTTGCCATTGCCAAGGCAGCCCGCCATTGCCAAGGCAGTTCTAACTACACCTGTATAAACATGACTGCAGGGAAGTTCACACGGCAGCTGGGCGGAGCCCACAGCAGCTCAGCAAAGCCTCTGCAGGCAGACAGTGAGTAGGCTGCCTCCTCGCTGGGCAGGGGAGCCCTGAAAAAAAGGCAGCAGCACAATGGAAACTCATAAATAAAGCCCTAACTCCCCGGGACAGAGCTCTTGGGAAAAAAAAGGGGTTTATGAGTTCTGCTACAGCAGACTTAAACGTACCTGCCCAGCAGCTCTGAATGAACAACGGAGCTCACAGCTCAGCACTTGAGCTCCTATAAAGGACAGACTGTCTCCTCAAGCAGCTCCTTGACCCCCGTATATCCAAAGAGTCACCTCATAAAGGAGAGCTCAGACTAACATTTGGTGGGTATCCTTCCAGGGCAAAGATTGCAGAAGAAGAAACTGGCAGCAACCCTTACTGTTCTGCAGCCACTGTAGGTGATGCCCAGGCAAGCAGGGCCTGGAGTGGACCTCAGCAGTCCTACAGTAGAGGGGCCAGACTGTTCGAAGGAAAACTAAGAAACAGAAAGAAGTAACTTCATCATCAACAAACTGGACATCCACTCAGAGACCCAATCTGAAAGTCAACAACTACAAAGATGACAGGTGGATAAATCCATAAAGATGGGAAGAAACCAGCGCAAAAAGGAGGAAAACACCTGAAACCAGAACGCCTCTCCTCCTACAAGGGATCGCAACTCCTCACCAGCAAGGGAACAAGGCTGGATGGAGAATGAGTGTGATGAATTGACAGAATCAGGCTTCAGAAGGTGGGTAATAAGAAACTTCTGTGAGCTAAAAGAACATGTTCTAACCCAATGCAAAGAAACTAAGAACATTGAAAAAAGATTTGATGAAATGCTAATGAGAATAAACAACTTAGAGAGGAATATAAGTGAATTGACGGAGCTGAAAAACACAACACAATAACTTTGCGAAGCATACACAAGTTTCAACAGCCAAATTGACCAAGCAGAAGAAAGGATACCAGAGGTCGAAGATCAACTCAATGAAATAAAACAAGAAGGTAAGAGTAGAGAAAAAAGGGTAAAGGAATGAACAAAGTCTCCAAGAACTATGGGACTTGTGAAAGACCTAATCTATGTTTGATAGGTGTACCTGAATGTGACAGAGAGAATGAATCCAAGCTGGAAAATACTCTTCGGGATATTATCCAGGAAAACTTCCCCAACCTAGCAAGGCAGGCCAATATCCAAGTCCAGGAAATACAGAGAACACCATAAAGATATTCCTCAAGAAGAGCAACCCCCAAGGCACATATTGTCAGATTCACCAGGGTTGAAATGAAGGAGAAAATGCTAAGGGCAGCCAGAGAGAAAGGTCAGGTTACCCACAAAGGGAAGCCCATCAGACTCACAGCAGATCTCTCAACAGAAACCCTACAAGCCAGAAGAGAGTGGGGGCCAATATTCAACATCCTTAAAGAAAAGAACTTTCAAATCAGAATTTCATATCCAGCCAAACTAAGCTTCATAAGTGAAGGAAAAATAAAATCCTTTGCAAACAAGCAAGTACTCAGAGATTTCATCACCACCAGGCCTGCTTTACAAGAGCTCCTGAAAGAGGCACTAAACATAGAAAGGAACAACCAGTACCAGCCACTCCAAAAACATACCAAATGGTAAAGAGCATCAACACAATGAAGAAACTGCATCAACTAACGGGCAAAACAGCCAGCTAGCATCAAAATGGCAGGATCAAATTCACACATAACAATATTAACCCTAAATGTAAATGGGCTAAATGCCCCAATCAAAAGACGCAGACTGGCAAATTGGATAAAAAGCCAAAACCCATTGGTGTGCTGTATCCAGGAAACCCATCTCACATGCAAGGATACACAAAGGCTCAAAATAAAGGGATGGAGGAATATTTACCAAGCAAATGGAGAGCAAAAAAAGCAGGAGTTGCAATTCTCGTCTCCGATAAAATAGACTTTAAATCAACAAAGATCAAAACAGACAAAGAAGGACATTATATAATGGTAAAAGGATCAATGCAACAAGAAGAGTTAACGATCCTAAATATATACGCACCCAATACAAGAGCACCCAGATACATAAGGCAAGTTCTTAATGACACAAAGAGACTAGACTCCCACACAATAATAGTGGGAGACTTTAACACCCCATTGTCAATATTAGACAGATCAACAAGACAGAAAATTAACAAGGATATCCAGGACTTGAACTCAGACCTGGACCAAGCAAACCTAATAGACATTTACAAAACTCTCCACCCCAAATCCACAGAATATACATTCTTCTCAGCACCACATCGCACCTACTCTAAAATTGACCACATAATTGGAAGTAAATCACTCCTCAGCAAATGCAAAAGAACGGAAATCATGACAGTCTCTCAGACCACAGTGCAATCAAGTTAGAACTCAGAATTCAGAAACTAACTCAGAACCGCACAGCTTCATGGAAACTGAACAACTGGCTCTTGAATGTTGACTGGATAAACAATGAAATGAAGGCAGAAATAAAGATGTTCTTCGAAACCAACGAGAACGAAGACACAACATACCAGAATCTCTGGGACACATTTAAAGCAGTCTCTAGAGGAAAATATATAGCAATAAATGCCCACATGAGAAGCAAGGAGAGATCTGAAATTGATACCCTATCATCCAAAATTGAAAGAGCTAGAGGAGCAAGATAAAAAAAACTCAAAACCTAGCAGAAGACAAGAAATAACTAAGATCAGAGCAGAACTGAAGGAGATAGAGACACAAAAAACCCTTCAAAAAATCAATAAATCCAGGAGCTGGTTTTTTGAAAAGATCAACGAAATAGACCACTAGCAAGATTAATAAAAAAGAAAAGAGAGAATAATCAAATAGATGCAATAAAAAACGATACAAGGGATATCACTACAGATTCCACAGAAATTCAAACCATCATCAGAGATTATTACAAACAACTCTATGCACATAAACTAGCAAACCTGGAAGAAATGGATAAATTCCTGGACACTTGCATCCTCCCAAGCCTAAACCAGGAAGAAGTCGAAACCCAGAATAGACCAATAACAAGGTCTGAAGTTGAGGCAGCAATTAAAAGCCTACCACCCAAAAAAGCCCAGGTCCAGATGGGTTCCCCAGCCAAATTCTACCAGACATACAAAGAGGAGCTGGTACCATTCCTTCTGAAACTATTCCAAACAATCCAAAAAGAGGGAATCCTTCCCAAATCATTTTATGAGACCAACATCATCCTGATACCAAAACCTGGCAGAGACTCAGCAAGAAAAGAAAACTTCAGGCCAATATCCATGATGAACATAGATGCAAAAATCTTCAATAAAATACTGGCAAACCAATTGCAACAGCACATCAAAAAGCTTATCCACCATGATCAAGTAGGATTCATCCCGGGGATGCAAGGCTGGTTTAACATACGCAAGTCTATAAACATAATTCACCACATAAACAGAACCAGAGACAAAAACCACATGATTATCTCAATAGATGCAGAGAAGACCTTTGACAAAATTCAACAGCGCTTTATGCTAAAAACTCTCAATAAACTAGGTATTGACGGAACGTATCTCAAAACAATAAAAGCTATTTATGACAAGCCAACAGCCAATATCATACTGAATGGGCAGAAACTGGAAGCATTCCCTTTGAAATCTGGCACTAGACAAGGATGCCCTCTCTCACCACTCCTATTCAATATAGTACTAGAAATTCTAGCCAGAGCAATGAGGCAAGAAAAAGAAATAAAGAGTATTCAAATAGGAAAGGAGGAAGTCAAGTTGTCTCTATTTGCAGACGACATGATTGTATATCTAGAAGACCCCATCGTCTCAGCCCAAAATCTCCTGAAACTGATAAGCAACTTCAGCAAAGTCTAGGATACAAAATCAATGTACAAAAATCACAAGCATTCCTATACACCAATAACAGACTTAAAGAGAGCCAAATCAAGAACGAACTGCCATTCGCAATTGCTACAAAGAGAATAAAATACCTAGGAATACAACTAACAAGGAACATAAAGGACCTCTTCAAGGAGAACTACAAACCACTGCTCAACGAAATAAGAGAGGACACAAACAGATGGAGAAACATTCCATGTTCATGGCTAGGAAGAATCAATATCATGAAAATGGCCACACTGCCCAAAGTAATTCACAGATTCAACGCTATCCCCATCAAGCTACCAATGACCTTCTTCACAGAACTGGAAAAAACCACCTTAAACTTCATATGGAACCAAAAGAGAGCCCACATAGCTAATTCAATTCTAAGCAAAAAGAACAAAGCGGGAGGCACCACACTCCTGGACGTCAAACTATACTACAAGGCTACAGTAATCAAAACAGCATGGTACTGGTACCAAAACAGAGATATAGACCAATGGAACAGAACAGAGGCCTCCGACGCAACACAACACATCTACTACCATCCAATCTTTGACAAACCTGACAAAAACAAGCAATGGGGAAAAGATTCCCTGTTTAATAAATGGCGTTGGGAAAACTGGCTAGCCATGTGCAGAAAGCAGAAACTGGACCCCTTCCTGACACCTTACACTAAAATTAACTCCAGATGGATTAAAGACTTAAACATAAGACCTAACACCATAAAAACCCTAGAAGAAAATCTAGGCAAAACCATTCAGGACATAGGCGTAGGCAAGGACTTCATGACCAAAACACCAAAAGCATTGGCAACAAAAGCCAAAATAGACAAATGGGACCTAATCAAACTCCACAGCTTCTGCATGGCAAAAGAAACAGTCATTAGAGTGAATTGGCAACCAACAGAATGGGAAAAAATTTTTGCAGTCTACCCATCTGACAAAGCGCTGATATCCAGAATCTATAAAGAACTAAAACAGATTTACAAGAAAAAAGCAAACAAGCCCATTCAAAAGTGGGCAAAGGATATGAACAGACACTTTACAAAAGAAGACATATGGCTGGGCGCGGTGGCTCACGCCTGTAACCCCAGCACTTTGGGAGGTGAGGTGGGTGGATCATGAGGTCAAGAGATAGAGACCATCCTGGTCAACACGGTGAAACCCCGTCTCTACCAAAAATACAAAAAAATTAGCTGGGCGTAGTGGCGTGTGCCTGTAGTCCCAGCTACTCAGGAGGCTGAGGCAGGAGAATTGCTTGAACCCAGGCGGCAGAGGTTGCAGTGAGCCGAGGTCACACCACTGCACTCCAGCCTGGAGCCTGGTGACGGAGTGAGACTCTGTCTCAAAAAAAAAAAAAAGAAGACATACATGAGGCCAACAAACATATGAAAAAATGCTCATCATCACTGGTCATTAGAGAAATGCAAATCAAAACTACATTGAGATATCATCTCACGCCAGTTAGAATGGCGATCATTAAAAAATCTGGAGACAACAGATGCTAGAGAGGATGTGGAAAAATAGGAACACTTTTACACTGTTGGTGGGAGTGTAAATTAGTTCAACCATTGTGGAAGACAGTGTGGCGATTCCTCAAGGACCTAGAAATAGAAATTCCATTTGACCCAGCAATCCCATTACTGGGTATATATCCAAAGGATTATAAATCGTTCTACTATAAGGACACATGCACACGAATGTTCATTGCAGCACAGTTTACAATAGCAAAAACCTGGAACCAACCCAAATGTCCATCGATGATAGACTGGATAGGGAAAATGTGGCACATATACACCATGAAATATTATGCAGCCATCAAAAACGATGAATTCGTGTCCTTTTAGGGACATAGATGAACCTGGAAACCATCATTCTCAGTAAACTGACACAAGAACAGAAAATCAAACACCACATGTTCTCACTCATAGGCAGGTATTGAACAATGAGAACACATGGACACAGGGAGCGGAGCATCACACACTGGGGTCTGTCAGGGGAAATGGGGAGGGACAGTAGTTGGGGGAGAGATAGCATGGGGGAGAAATGCCAGATATAGGTGATGGGGGAGGAAGGCAGCAAGTCACACTGCCATGTGTGTACCTATGCAACAATTTTGCATGTTCTTCACATGTACCCCAAAACCTAAAATGCAATAAAAAAAGAAAATATAAAACTTTCCATCTTTCAATTAATTTTTTTTTTAAGGACACATTCTTACTCTGTTGTCCAGGCTTGAGGGCATGATCTTGAGTTCAAGTGATTCTCCTGCCTGAGCCTCCTGAGTAGCTGAGATTACAGGCATGTACCACCACATCCAGCTAATTTTTGTATTTTCAGTAAAGACAGGGTTTTGCCATGATTGCAAAGCTAGTCTCGAACTCCTGGGCTTACGTAATCTGCCTGCCTCAAACTCCCAAAGTGCTGGGATTATAGGTATGAGCCACTGTGCCCAGCCTCAGTTAATTTTCTTATCTACATTTTTATAGAATAGTAAACATTTTTCAAAAATAAAAAAGATGAGGAAAATGTCATTTCTTAGCCCTTGGATTCTGGAATTTTCTAATGATTATTTTTACCAAGTAAATAAGCCTAGGAGTAAATGAAATGTGGTTTACTGCTGTGCTTCCTGGAATTTCTTGTAGCCAACACAGAATTATAGCATCTCAGAGCTGGAAGAACTTCTTCATATGACCACATTTTTTTCCCTGTTGATCTGCATCAAATTTGTGAAGGTTAGTGACTAAAAGTCTAAGACTTTAGAGAGTCCTGTGGCAAAGGTAGAAGCCCACTTCAAAGGAAGTTCAGACACCCAGCTGGTTCTTCTGAAGAGAATTTACTTTCATAAAAACTTTCTGATGAGACCAGAGAGCAGAGAAGGTCATTTCCCCCTTCACTTTATTACAAATGGGAGTCATATTGCCAGTGGCATATTGGTACATGTTTACAACCAGCTCTCCCAAAAAAACAAACCATAGAAGTGGTTGCTAACTTCCATAGTGTAAATGCTCCCATCATGGCTACCAATGTGTCATCACTAAACACAGAATTGGGAAAAGATAACCACATAGATTCTCTGCACTGATGGGAGTCAGTTTTAGCACACTACTGCAACAATAGCAAATACAGTAGAAACGTTCCCAACCTCAACTTAACCTCTCAGAAGCATTGGGCATAGTTGCTTGCACCATTAATGAAACACTCTGCCCTTGGTCTTTTTGTCACCATGCTGTCCTCTCTGTTCTCATATGTCTAGGCTAATCTAAGTCTCACAGCGAACTCTATCTCCTCTTCTCTGCCTCTGCATATTAGAGACACTCAGCACTCCTTCTGGAGCCTGTTTCTTCTCTCTATACTTTCCCTTAAGTAATCTCATCCAGTTCTGTAGCTTTATTTTTATTTCATTTCACTTCATTTTATGTTATTTTATTTTTTGAGACAGTCTCACTGTGTTGCCCAGGCTGGAGTGCAGTGGTGTGATCTCGGCTCACTGTAACCTCTACCTCCTGAGTTCAAACAATTCTCCTGTCTCAGCCTCCCGAACAGCTGGGATTACATACACGAGCCACCATGCCCGCTTGTATTTTTAGTAGAGACAGAGTTTTTCTACGTTGGCCAGGCTGGTCTTGAACTTCTGACCTCAAATAATCCACCTACCTCGGCCTCCCAAAGTGTTGGGATTACAGGAGTGAGCCACTGCACCTGGCCCAGTCCTGTGGCTTTAAATATCGCCAAAATGCTGTTAACGCCCACATTTTCATCTTCATTCCAGACCCTTTTTTCTGAGCTCCAGACTTGTGTAGCCAACTGCCTACTCACATATCAGAGGCAACTCAAATTTAACTTATCTGAACTCTTGATCTTACTCCTCCCATCTTCCTTATCTAAATATATGTTACTACCATCTGTTCATTTGCTAAAGCCACAAACCTAGGGGTAATCTTTTCAAATGCCTTCTCCTTTGCTTATAACAGCCAGCCCATTACCAAATACTAATGATTCCACTTTCAAAATATTTCTCAAGTCTGTTCCTATTTCTCCATCTCCAAGTCCTTAGTCTCTCTCAAATGGACTACTGCAACTGAATTGCTACTTGTCATCCCTCCCTCTTTTCCTGCCCCTCCCCCTTTGAAACATAGTTTAAGCGTTGTTAAGGATGTTATAAAACATCCTTATATGGTTAGTGACTAAAAGTCTAAGACTTTTGACAGTCCTGTGGCAAAGGCAAAAGCCTACTTCAAAGGAAGTTTAGATACCCCACCTGGTTCCTTTGAAGAGAATTTATTTTTGTGAAAAATGTTCTGAAAACTTTCTGGTGGGATCAGAGAATGGAGAAGCCCATTTCCCTCCTCCCATATAAGGAGAAGTCTTTATATGGACTGCAAGCACCTTCATGATCAGATTTAGGTTTGTATCTCCAACCTCATCTCCTGCCATACTCCTTACTTACTACACTCTAGCCACATAAGTTGTTTTTGGTTCTTAACCATGTAAACACCTTCTTGTCTTAGATCTTTCACATATGCAATTCATTTTCCTGAAATGCTGCGTGTGCCCTACCCTACAACCTTCCACCTAAACCTCACCTTTCTGACACTTACTCATCCTGATGTCTCGGCTCATCACTTTTTCAAAGAGGCCTTTCTTGGTCCCCTAATCAAAATCCAGTCCTCTCTTGTAGTCTCCCATGGTTTTCCACATAGCGCTTAATATGGCTTATAATTCTAAGCGTTGATTGTGCTCATTTAATGTCCATCTTCCTCCCTTAGGCTATCTGCTCCATGGCTGCAAGGATCATGTCTGTTATACTCACTGTATGTCCAACGCCTATCTAACAGTCAGTGCTCAATACTATTGAACTGTTGTTGAATGAAGTAGTAAATAAAAAAATGAAACATCAGATTTTCACATAAGTCCTTTTAGGTTATACATTTGGGACATGTATAATGGGGAGATTGGAGTGGCTGTTGGCATTGAAGCTTTAGAATGCTGTGATAGAAAAAAATTACAGTTCCTCTAATGAGAAGACTGTTACAGCACTATAAAGTGGAATGATTTGTTCTGAAAAGGAAGCCTAGAAAACAAACAAACAAAACAATGAACTTTTCTGAGTAGGGGTAAAATTCAAAACAAATGATCAAGTAATAATGCAATCACCAAGTATATCCATTTTATGAAAAGAAGTGCTGAAGGAGAACTCTAGCATAGGGTATAGACCATGTGCTCTAAAGCTAGAGTTGATTCTGTCACTTAAATAGCTGTAGGAACGTGAACAAATTTATTAGCCTCTCATTTCCTTCCTCTCTAAATCAGGGACATTAATATCACCGACTTCTTTTTGTGAGATAATGCATCAAAAACACATTCTACCACCGAAGTTACTCTATCTTTAGTTAATTTTTCTGAGCTCCAGTATTTTCATTGATAAAACAATGGATTTGTGCCTGACTTCTCTTAAGAGCCTCCAGTGCAAAGACCATTTTTTATTCTATGTAGTTGGATGCTCTCAAAGCCATCCCTATGCTCAGTTAACTAGATGAAGGGTGCTGCACTGTAAGGGCCCCTTGTGGTGCATCTGGGCAGGAACAGGGTGTATTGGGCACTGTTTTGTAAGGAGACTGCTTGTCTGGTTTGCCCTCAGCCAGTACAATGGGTTTTAGGATCAACTTTTAAAAACGTTTTAAAAGTATTTATGGATTTTTTTCTTTTCAAGAGTAATACATACTAGTAAGTATATTCCATTAGGGCAGGGGCTATATCCATCTCCCTTTTCTACTTAGTTAATTTTCTTAAATAGACTTTATTTTTTAGAGCAGTTTAGATTCATAGCAAAAATGAGTGGAGGCCAGGCACAGTGGCTCATACCTGTAATCTCAGCACTTTGGGAGGCTGAGGCAGGTGGATTGCTGGAGCCTAGGAATATGAGACCAGCCTAGGCAGCATAGCAAGACCTCGTCTCTACTAAAAATAAAAAAAATCAGCCGGGCATGGTGATTATGTGCCTGTAATCCCAGCTACTTGGGAGGCTGAGGTGGGAGGATCGCTTGAATCGGGAGGTCAAGGCTGCAGTGAGCTGTGATTGAGCCACCAACACTTCAGCTTGAGTGACGAAGTGAGATTCTATCTAAAAAAAAAAAAAAAAAAAGACTGGAATGGATACAGAGTTTTCACATATCTGCTAGCCCTGCACACGTATAGCCTTTCCTACTATCAACATCTTCCACCAGAGTGGTACACAACTGATGAACCTACATTGATGACACATCACTATGACACAAGGTCCAGAGTTTACATTAGGGTTCACTCCTGGCATCCTACGTTCTATGGGTTTGAAGAAATGTATGATGACATCCACCATTATAGTGTTATACAGAGCAGTTTCACTGCTCTAAAAATCCTCCATGTTCTTCTGTGTTTTATCCCTACCTCCGCCACAACGATCAATGATCTTTTTACTGTTTTCACAGTTTTGCCTTTTCCAAAATGTCATGTAGTTGGAATTATACAGCCTATAGCCATTTGGATTGGCTTCTTTCACTTAGTAACATACACTTAACTTTCCTCCACGTCTTTTCATGGTTTGTTAATTCATTTTCTTCTAGTGCTGAAAAATATTCCATTGTTTGGATGTACCTGTTTATTCATCCTTTCACCTACCAAAGGACATTTGGTTGTTTCTGAATTTTGGCAACTATAAATAAATCAACAACTGTGTGCAGGTTTTGTGTGGACATAGTTTTTTTTTTTTAACTCACTTGGGTAAATACCAAGGAGTGTGAGTACTGGATTGTATGTTAAGAGTATGTTGAGTTTTGTAAGAAACTGCCAAACTGTCTTCCAAAGTGGCTGAAACATTTTGCATTCCCATCAGCAAAGAGGGAGTGTTTCTGTTGCTCCACGTCCGCATCAGCATTTGGTGTTGTCAGTGTTCTGGGTTTGGCCATTCTAATAGGTGTACAGTGGTGTCTTGTTTTAATTTGCATTTCCCTGATGAGGTATGACGCTGAGCGTCTTTTCATATGCTTATTTGTCATCTGTGTGTCTTCTATGGTGAGGTGCCTATTAAGATCTTTGGCTCATTTGTTTTTTTTTTTTTTTTTGAAACAGAGTTTTGCCCTTGTTGCTCAGGCTGGAGTGCAATGGCATGACCTTGGCTCACTTCAACCTCCACCTCCCGAGTTCAAGCGATTCTCCTTCCTCAGCCGCCCAAGTAGCTGGGATTACAGGCAGGCACCACCATGCCCAGCTAATACTTTCGTATTTTTTTTTTTTTTTTTTTTTAGTAGAGGCAGGATTTCACCATGTTGATCAGGCAGGTCTTAAACTCCTGACCTCCACCCGCCTCGGCCTCCCAAAGTGTTGGCATTACAGGTGTGAGCCACCATACCTAGCCCTTTGGCTTATTTTTGATGGGGTTTATCATTTTCTTATTTTAAAAAAAAAGATCAATGGTTTAGTTTAATGGTTTTTAATATAGTCATAGAGTTTTGCACCCATAACAACAATTGATTTTACAATTTTTAAATTTTTATCTCCAAAAGGAAACTCATACTCATTAGAAGAAACTCATCATTCTCCCCCTCTCCCAGCCCCAGACAACCATTAATCTACAGTTGACCCTGGAACAACATGGGGCTTAAGGGCACTGACTCCCTATGAAGCTGCAAATCTATGTATAATTTAGGACTCCTCCAAAATTTAACTACTAATACTCTTCTGTTGACTGGAAGCCTTGCTGATAACAATTAACATGTATGTACTATATACTATATGCTTACGATTACAGTAAGTAAAGAAAATTTTATTAAGAAAATCACAAGGAAGAGAAAATATATTTACTATTCATTAAGTGGAAGTGAATCAAAATAGAAGGGATCATCATGGCAAATGGGAGGCAGAACTAGATTGCAGCTCTGACTCAAATGGACAGAGCAGTGTATGGAGTCTCACATTGTGAATTTTAGCTCCAGAATGCCTGCAGAAATAAACCAGGAATCTTCAGAGGAACCACTGACCCTTTAAAGGAAGCAGACTGCTCCTGCAGGACACAGGAGACACCCCAAAAATTGTGAGTGCCCAAACTATGGAAGTGGGAAAGGAGATCCTCTACCCGAGCACATATCCCCCACTGGGGAAACTGAAGGTCTAGTTTGCGGGAGAAGTTTCTTACCTTACCTGAAGCTGAGTCAATTTAGAGAGTCAAGTGAAATATAGAGGTAGAGGAAGCAACAGGAAAGGCTCTGGGGGCTCGCTGGGTCCCCAAGCAGCCCGTTCCTGCCTGGTACCACAGGGATCCTTTGGGAGGGTGTCCAGAGACATAAGGAAAACATTACCGGGAGAAGAAAGTCTCCAGCTGAACTTTGTAACAATTTGAACCTGGTGAGAAGACTTCTGGCCAGAACTTGGGGCCAGGGGTAACACAAATCCAGGGTGCAGACTCCACAGATGGTGGAAGAACTAAAGCCCTTTTCTTTCACAGCCAGGAGGCGGGTAGCCTGGGGCAAGTTCTCAACTCTGCTTGCCCACTGTCTGGAAACAGTCTTGGTGCTGTTAGCAGAGACACAGTGGGAGTGAGACTGGCCCTTTGGATTGTGTGGGAGCTGGGTGAGACCTGTGACTGCCAGCTTTTCCCCCACTTCCCTGAAAACCTGCATGACTTGGAAGAGGCAGCCATAATCCTCCTAGGTACACAACTCCAGTGACCTGGGAACCTCACCCTGATCCCCCCACAGCAGCCACAGCAAGACCTGCCCAAGTAGAGTCTGAGTTCAGACACACCGAGCCCTGCCCCCCACCTGATGGTCCTTCCCTACCCACCCTGGTAGCTGAAGACAAAGGGCATATACTCTTGGGAGTTCTATGGCCCTACCCACCACCAATTCCTCTCCATACTACCACAGCTGATGGTCTCTGGAAAGCACCACTTCCTGGTAGGAGGCCAACCAGCACAAAAATAGAGCATTAAACCACCAAAGCTAAGAACCCTCACAGAGTCCATTTCACCCCCCTGACCCTCCACCTGCACCGGAACAGGTGCTGGTATCCACAGTGGAGAGACCCATAGATGGTTCATATCACAGGACTCTGTGCATACAACCCCCAGTACCAGCCCAAAGCCTGGTACACTTGCTGGGTGGCTAGACCCAGAAGAGAGATGATCACTGCAGCTCAGCTTTCAGGAAGCCACATCCATAGGAAAAGAGGGAGAGTACCATATCAAGGGATTACCCATGGGACAAAAGAATCTGAACAAGAGCCTTCAGCCCTAGACATCCCCCTCTGACAGAGCCTACCCAAATAAGAAAGAACCAAAAAACCAACTCAGGTAATATGACAAGATATTACCTAAATGCTCCACTTAAACAATACAGAACTGCAGAATGGCTAAGAATTCACTAACCATCTGCTGCCTTCAAGAGACTCACCTAATACATAAGGATTCACATAAAGTAAAGGGGTGGGAAAAGGCATTTCATGTAAATGGACACCAAAAACAAGGAGGGGTAGCTATTATTATATAAAACAAAACAAACTTTAAAGCAATAGCAGTTAAAAAAGACAAAGAGGGACATTATATAATGGTAAAAGGCCTTTTCAGGAAAATAACACAATCCTAAACATATATGCACCTAACACTGGCGCTCCCAAATTTATTAAACAATTGCGGAGGATTGAGAGTTTCACAGCAAGTACAGCTGAACCTGGGAAGGTCCAGCTCTGTGGGGGAGGGGCGTCCGCCAAAGGAAAATTAAGAAATAGAAAAAACTTTATCACCAACAAGCTGGACGTCCACTCAGAGACCTAATCTGAAAGTCAGCAACTACACACACGACAGGTGGATAAATCCACAAAGATGGGAAGAAACCAGCGCAAAAAGGCTGAAAACACCCGAAATCAGAATGCCTTTCCTCCTACAGAGGATTGCAGTTCCTCATCACCAATTGAACAAGGCCTGATCGAGAATGAATGTGAGGAATCAATAGAATCAGGCTTCAGAAGGTGGATAATGAGAAACTTCTGTGAGCTAAAAGAACATGTTCTAGCCCAATGCAAAGAAACTAAGAACCTTGAAAAAAGGTTTGACGAAATGTTAACGAGAATGGACAATTTAGAAAGGAATATAAGTGAATTAATGGAGCTGAAAAACACAATACGAGAACTTCTCGAAGTACGCACAAGTTTTAACAGTCGAATTGATCAGGCAGAAGAAAGGATTTCAGAGGTCGAAGACCAACTTAACGAAATTAAACGAGAAGACAAGATTAGAGAAAAAAGGGTAAAAAGGAATGAGCAAAGTCTCCAAGAAATATGGGACTATGTGAAAAGACCTAATCTACGTTTGATAGGTGTACCTGAATGTGACGAAGAGAATGAATCCAAGCTGGAAAATATTTTTCAGGATATTATCCAGGCAAACTTTCCTAACCTAGCAAGGCAAGACAACACCCAACTCCAGGTAATACAGAGAACACCACAAAGATACTCCTCAAAAAGAGCAACCCCAAGGCACATAATCATTAGATTCATCAGGGTTGAAACAAAGGAGAAAATACTAAGGGCAGCCAGAGAGAAAGGTCAGGTTACCCACAAGGGGAAGCCTATCAGACTCACAGCAGATCTCTCAGCAGAAACCCTACAAGCCAGAAGAGAGTGGGAGCCAATATTCAACATCCTTAAAGAAAAGAACTTTCAACCCAGAATTTCATATCCAGCCAAACTAAGTTTCATAAGTGAAGAAAAAATAAAATTTTTTATGAACAAGCAAGTACTCAGAGATTTCATTACCACCAGGCCTGCTTTACAAGAGCTTCTGAAAGAAGCACTATATACAGAAAGGAACAACCAGTATCAGCCCTTCCAAAAAACCCATCGGTAAGCTGCATCCAGACCCATCTCACATGCAAGGATATACAGAGACTCAAAACAAAGGGATGGAGGAAGATTTGCCAACCAAATGGAGAGAAAAAAAAAAAAAAGCAGGAGCTGCAATTCTCATCTCTGATAAAATAGACTTTAAAGTAATAGAAACCAAAAGAGATAAGAAGGACATTGTATAATGGTAGAGGGATCAATGTAACGGGAAGAGCTAACGATCCTAAGTCTATGCGCACCCAATATAAGAGCACCCAGATACACAGGGCAACTTTTTGGTGACTTACAAAGAGACTTGGACTCCCACACAATAATAGTGGGAGACTTTAACATTATATTGTCAATATTGGACAGATTAATGAGACAGAAGGTTAACAAGGATATCCGGGACTTGAACTTAGACCTCGAAAAATTAAACGTAATAAACATTTACAGAACTCTCTACTCCAAATCCACAAAACATACATTTTTTTTCAGTAACACATCACATTTATTCTAAAAGTGACCACATGGTTGGGAGTAAATCACTCCCCAGCAATTGCATAGCATTTCATAGGTTTAAATGAAATATTGGTTGGCTGTTTGTTTGTTATTTTCCTCCCTTATTCCTTCCTGTCTCCATTGTATAACACAATTATTAGTATAAAAGAGCTTTTTAATATCCATTTCTAGACTGCATTCTAGCCTGGGCAATAGAGCAAGATTCCTGTTCTCTCTCCCTCTTTTCTTCTTTTTCTCTTTCTTTCATTCTCTTTTTCTTCCTTCTTTCTCTCTCTCTTTCTTTTCTTTCTTGAAAAAAAAAGAAAAAAAAACAATTGCTACTAGACCTAAGAAATGAGATAGACAGCAACACAATAATAGTGGGGGACTTCAATACGCCACTGACAGCACTAGACAGGTCATCAAAACAGAAAATCAACAAAGAAACAATGGCTTTAAACTACATCTTGGAACAAATGGACTTAACAGATGTATACAGAACATTTCATCTAACAACCGCAGAATACACATTCTGTTCAACCCAACGTGGAACTTCTCCCAGACCGACCATATGATAGGTCACAAAAAGAGCCTCAATAAATTTAAGAAAAATTGAAATTATATCAAGCACTCTCTCAGCCCACAGTGGAATAAAACTAAAAATCAACTTCAAAAGGAACCTCCAAAACCATTCAAATACATGGAAATGAAATAACCTGCTCCTGAATGAGCATTGAGTCAAAAATGAAATCAAGATAGAAATTTTAAAAAGTCTTTAAATTGAATGACAATAATGACACAACCTATCAAAACCCCTGGGTTGGCTGGGTGTGGTGGCTCATGCCTGTAATCTCAGTACTTTCAGAGGCCGAGGTGGGTGGATCATGAGGTCAGGAGTTTGAGACCAGTCTGACCAAATGGTGAAACATTGTCTCTACTAAAAATACAAAACTGAGTCTGGCGTGGTGGCGTGCGCTTGTAATCCCAGGTACTGGGGAAGCTGAGGCAGGAGAATTGCTTGAACCTGGGAGGCGAAGGTTGAAGTGAGCCGAGATTGAGCCACTGCACTCCAGCCTGTGTTACAGAGTGAGACTGTCTCAAAAACAACAACAACAACAACAACCACAAAACCAAACCAAACTTTGGGATACAGCAAAGGTGGTGCTAAGAGGAAAGTTCATAGCCCTAAATGCCTACATCAAAAAGACTGAAAGTGCACAAACTGACATTCTAAGGTCACACCTCAGGGAACTAGAGAAACAAGAACAAGCCAAACCCAAACTCAGCAGAAGAAAGGAAATAACCAAGATCAGAGCAGAACTTAATGAAATTGAAACAAAAAATACAAAAGATAAATGAAACAAAAAGCTGGTTCTTTGAAAAGATAAATAACATTGATAGACCATTAGCAAGATTAACCAAGAAAACAAGACAAAAAATCCAAATAACCTCAATAAGAAATGAAATGAGAGATATTACAATTGACACCGACATACAAAAGATCACTCAAGGTTGCTATGAACATCTTTATGCACATAAACCAAATACTTATAGCCAACTGATCTTTGACAAAGCAAACAATAACACAAAGTGGGGAAAGGACACCCTTTTCAACAAATGGTGCTGGATTAATTGGCTAACCACATGTAGGAGAATGACACTGGATCCTCGTCTCTCACCTTAAAAAAAAAAAAAAAACAAGTCAGACCGGGCGCCATGCTTCACGCCTGTAATCCCAACACTTTGGGAGGCCGAGGCGGGTGGATCACGGGGTCAAGAGATGGAGACCATCCTGGCCAACATGGTGAAACCCCATCTCTACTAAAAATACAAAAAATTAGCTGGACGTGGTGGCACATGCCTGTAATCCCAGCTACTTGGGAGGCTGAGACAGGAGAATCACTTGAACCCAGGAGGCGGTGGTTGCGGTGAGCCAAGAATGCGCTATTGCACTCCAGCCTGGGCAACAAGAGCGAAACTCTGTCTCAAAAAAAAAAAAAAAAAAAAAAACCTCAAGATGGATTAAAGACTTAAATCTAAGACCTGAAACTATAAAAATTCTAGAAAATAACATTGGAAAAATCCTTCTAGACATTGGTTTAGGCAAGGACGTGATGACCAAGAACCCAAAAGCAAACGCAATAAAAACAAAGATAAATAGCTGGGACCTAATAAAACTAAAGAGCTTTTGTACGGCAAAAGGAACAGTCAGCAGAGTAAACAGACAACTCACAGAGTGGGAGAGAATCTTCACAATCTATACATCTGACAAAGGACTAACATCCAGAATCTACAATGGACTCACACAAATCAGCAAGAAAAAAAACCAAAAATTCCCATCAAAAAGTGGGCTAAGGACATGAATAGACAATTCTCAAAAGAAGATATACAAATGGCCAACAAACATATGAAAAAATGCTCAACATCACTAATGATCAGGGAAATGTAAATCAAAACCATAATGCAATCCCACCTTACTCCTGCAAGAATGGTTATAATAAAAAAATCAAAAAAACAGTAGATGTTGGTGTGGATGCAGTGATCAAGGGACACTTCTACACTGCTGGTGGGAATGTAAACTAGTACAGCCACTATGGAAAACAGTGTGGAGATTCCTTAAAAAACTAAAAGTATGCTACCATTTGATCCAGCAATCTCACTACTGGATATCTACCCAGAGGAAAAGAAATCATTATATGAAAAAGACACTAGCATATGCATGTTTGCAGCAGCACAATTTGCAATTGCAAAGTCATGGAACAAACCCAAATGTCCATCAACTGAATGGATAAAGAAACTGTGGTATATATATACACAATGGAATACTACTCAGCCATAAAAAGGAATGAATTAACAGCATTTGCAGTGACCTGCATGAGCTTGGAGACTATTATTCTAAGTCAAGTAACTCAGGAATGGAAAACCAAACACCATATATTCTAATATGTGGGAGCTAAGCTATGAGGATGCAAAGGCATAAGAATAATACAATGGACTTTGGGGGACTTGGGGGGGAAGGGTGCGAGGGGGGATGAGGGATAAAAGACTACAGAAACAGTGCAGTGTATACTGCTCAGGTGATGGGTGCACCAAAATCTCACAAACCACCACTAAATAACTTACTCATGTAACCAAACACCACCCATACTCCAATAACTCCAATAACCTATGGAAAAATAAAAAATAAAATGGAAGTGAATAATCATAAAGCTATTCATCTTCATTTTCTTCTCATTGAGAAGGCTGAGGAGGAAGAGAAAGAGGAGGGTTTGTTTTATTGTCCGAGGGGTGGTAGAGGCAGAAGAAAATCCACATATAGGTGGACTCATGTAGTTTACATCTATGTTGTTCAAGAGTTAACTGTCCTTTCTGTTTCTATGAATCTGTCTATTCTGGATATTTCGTATAAGGACTAATACCATATGTGGTCTTTTGTGACTGGCTTCTTTCACTTAGCATAATGTTTTCAAGGTTTATATATATTGTAACATGAATCAGAAATTTTTTATTGCTGAATAGTATTCCATTGTATAGATATACCATTTTCATTCATTCATTCAATTAATCTAACAGCTTTTAAGCTAGACTTTCCTCTAATCTGCTAATTTTCACTCATTTTCAACCTCACTTTAAGAAGAACCTCCTTACCAATTCCTAAGACTGTGGGGGTTCTTCAGTGTAAATTGGACTGTTCTCAGCTTCTCAACCACTGTTATAAAATTTGCCACTCTCAGGCCTTCTAATTCAGTTATCATTTGTCCCAGTGCTTTCTGGCATCCAAAATTTTGTTTTTGTTTTCTCCTCTCGTCTTTGTCCCTGTGGTTTATGTCTTTTTTGTGTTTCAGAATCCCTTTAATTACTCTTTAAAATAACTTGAGAATAAGCATTAATGCATGCATTTTACCTGCACCTTTAAAATTTCTAATAACCTCTAATAATAGTAGACGGTTTTAATCTGATTTATAAAATCAATACAAATAGTATAAAATTACTATTTTTATGATGTGCCAACATCATAAAAAAACTATAAACAGTGAACTTAGACAAATACATGCAAACATGAAGCTGTAAATGACACATAATGTGGCTCTGGTTTTCATTTTAGACAAGCGTGACGGACAGAAATTTCTCTCTCCCTTGTTCCTTTTTGATCCTTCCACTGCCAATGGTCATCTACTGATCTTTTTCTGTCACACACATTGCCCCATATCCCACACTTTCCTTTATCAATAAGTCCTATTCCTGGTATTAAGAATTTTATATAGGCATATCTTGGAGATATTACAGGTTTGGTTCCAGAACACTGCAATGAAGCTAATATTGCAATAAAGTCAGTCATATGGACGTTTTTGTTTCCTAGTGCATATAAAAGTTATGTTTATACTATACTGTAGTCTATTAAGTGTACAGTAGCATTATGTCTAAAAATGTACATACTTTAAAAATACTTTAATGTCAAAAATGCTAATGATTATCAAGTTTTCAGCAAGTCATAATATTGCTGGTAAAGGGTCTTGACATTGACAACTGCTGACTGATCAGGGTGGTTGTTGCTGAAGTTTAGCATGTATATTCGTTGGAGTTCTCCAGAGAGATAAAACCAATAGGGTCGATAGATAGATATATGAGAGGGGATTATTAAGAAGATTGGTTTACATGATTATGGATGCTAAGAAGTCCCACAATAGGCTGACTTCAACCTGGAGACTTTGAGATGCTGGTAGCATGGCTCAGTCCAAGTCTACAGACCTCAGAACCAGGGAGGTGGATGATGTAACTCTCCAGATGATGTCAGAGGCCTGAGAACAGGGAAGGCCACTGGTTTTAGTCTTTCAGTCCAAAGGCAGACAGCATAATATCTGCCTTTTTTTTTTTTTGAGACAGAGTGTCGCTCCATCACCAGGCACCAGGCTGGAGTGCAGTGGCGCAATCTCGGCTGACTGCAACCTCCGCGTCCCGGGTTCAAGCAATTCTCCTGCCTCAGCCTCCTGAGTAGGTGGGACTACAGGCGCGCACCACCACAGCCAGCTAATTTTTGTAGTTTTAGTAGAGATGGGGTTTCACCATGTTGGCCACGATGATCTCGATCTCTTGACCTTGTGATCCACCCGCCTCAGCCTCCCAAAGTGCTGGGATCATGGGCGTGAGCCACCGCACCCGGACCAACATCTGCCTTTTCTGTTTTGATTTCTCCAGGCCCCTGGAAGATTGGATGGTGCCTGTCTATATGAAGGGTGGATCTTCCCCATCTCATCCACTCACATGCCAATCTCCTCTAGAAAAACCCTTACAGACACACCTCAAAATAACTTTTAGAGGTGTCTATATTTCCTTAATCCAGTAAAGTTGACACCTGAAATTAACCATCATCACAGGGTGGCTGTGGTCATTTCTTTTTTCCTTTTTAACAGTTAAGAATTCATCTTTATCTTCTACCTGCCTCATCAGTGGAAGTTTAAAGTCATGAATTTTTTAGACATTGATACTTGTGTACATCGACAAATAAACTCATATTAGATGACAATTGATTTTTTTAAAGTCCAGGTAGAGAAAGAAACAATCATTTTGAACTAAAATCTTTCTATGTTTTTTGATTACTATTCACCTTATTGTTTAGCAAAAAGCAGTTTCCATAGCGTTCACCTCAAATCTTATTGCTGTATATTTGTGATCTGCGATCAGTGATCTTCAATGTTACTGTTGTAATTGTTTTGGGGAGCCATGGGCAGCACCCATATAAGAAGATGAACTTGATCAATAAATGTGTGTTCTGATTGCTCCACCAGCCGGCTCCTTCCACTGACTGGCTGTTACCCCATTTCTCTCCCTCTCCCCAAGGTCCTCCCTATTCCCTGCAATATAACAATATTAAAATTAGGTCAATTAATAACCCTACAGTGGCCACTAAATGTTCAAGAAAGAGTTGCACATCTCTCACTTTATTTATTTAATTCTTTTTTCAGACGGAGCCTCGGTCTGTTGCGCAGGCTGGAGTACAGTGGCACAATCTCACCTCACTGCAACCTCCACCTCCCTGGTTCAAGTGATTCTCCTGCCTCAGCCTCCCAAGTAGCTAGGATTAAAGGCGTGTGGTGGCTCACATGCCTTTTTAGTAGAGATGGGGTTTCACCATGTTGGTCAGGCTGATATCAAACTCCTGACCTAGGTGATCCACAGGCTGGGCATGGTGGCTCATACCTGTAATTCCAGCACTTTGGGAGGTCAAGGTAAGAGGATTCCTTGAGCCCAGGAGTTCAAGACCAGTCTGGGCAACACAGTGAGAGCCTCAACTCTAAAAAAAGAAGTTAAACAAGGTATGCCTTTAATTGCAGAACATTCCCAATCAATCAGCCCATCTCTGCTCCTTTAAGTAGGCTCTTTGTCACATTCTTTGGTTCTAGCTATGCACATTCCCAGTTTCCTCTTAATAATTCTACCTTCCACTGAAGCATAGTGAGATCTGCTTAACTCTAAGATCCCATAAAAGTGACTTTGGCATGTGCCCTTTGCCTGGGAACGGCTTTTTCAGTTGCTGCTGCTGCTGCTGTGTAATATGGTAGGTTACACGGACTACCTGTTTTTGTTAGAGAATGACTTCCAAATTCAGTAGGTGCTTCTTGAAAAGAGTTCCCCATGATGGACTAATAATTGATTCTGATTTTTTTTGTTATTCATAACACATTTATGTAGGCACTCTGTAAGTCCCTGATATTTTTAATTCTTCTTATGTATGTGACATATGACATGCAACATGAGACACAGTTCCTGTATTTTATATTTGTTGTTTGTTCTGCAATCTTTTCATAGATGGGATTAGGCTGCACATTACCTGTTCTATCTGAATTACATGTAATATGCTATAAATTAGAATAATCCACTGTAAGATGATTTTAAGCTTGCCTCTGCCCCAGCAGGTAATAATTATTTTATTAGAGCATTCTGTATCTAGTCACTCTGCATAGTGTTGACTCTCGGTTTGAAGTCACACCTTATGCCTGTGGTTCCGTATGCATCTTTGGGCCTCAATGTCTTAGAAAAACTTAGGTTAGTGGACTGAATTTACAGACCTGGGGAGGACATGGACATTTCAAGTTTCTCATCCAGAATCTTCTTCCAACTTGCTGTGTGGCCTTCCAGGCATCATTTCATACTCGCTCAGTCATTTCTTCCTTTCAGCGTGGAAATGGAGCCCATTAGCTTCTCAATGACATTTTAAGAAAGGGGAGAACAGTGGTCAATGAACAAACAAACTGAAAAATATCAAGATCCCCTCAGTAGTTCTGACCTCTAGTGAAAAAAGGAACACGGCAGTACTGGAAACCCAGGGTGTATATAGCCAAGACCAAAGGCTTGTTGTTGTCATAAAGGAAAAGGGACAATGTCTGATTTTAACATTCACATGCTCCAAACCACAGTATTCCAAGCCTCTGTCCTGCAGCCAAGCCTGATGGTAGCAGCCAGGTTTAGAGGGAAGTTTCCAGAAAGCAGATTTTGGCAAAGGTTGCCTTTAAACCTGCAGAGAATTACAATTTTTTGTTTTTTTTCTTAAGGACATTTTCATTTCTTTTGCCACAGAATTTCATGGACTATGTTTATCTTTCCTTTTCAGGTCACAGTATATAGACTTTTCACAGTCAGATGTGAGGAGCAGACATATTTCTTCAGTGTTTTTCCTTTTTTTCCTTACAAAATTCTTTCAACTTGGAGGTGGAGCCAAATTCTAAGATTATATTTTCAGAGAATCATTTTTCTTATGTGATCATTAAATTACTTCAGAGAAAGAACGAAATTATTAAAGTTCACTCTCTGACTGCTTTGAGAAGAGGCTCACACGTGCCAAGTGAAAGTAATAATTATTTATTTTAATTACATTCCCTGGACAAATGGCCCCCGTGGCCCAGAGTGCTGGCACCCAGAGATGGCAGAGAGCCCTGGGTCTGTTTAGGATAGTTTTGTAAACCAAAAAAAGAAAAAGAAAA
This sequence comes from Ateles fusciceps, assembly GCA_036589455.1. NCBI lineage: Eukaryota > Metazoa > Chordata > Mammalia > Primates > Atelidae > Ateles > Ateles fusciceps. The sequence continues at coordinate 16,127,261 of JAZHEH010001979.1, forward strand.
AGAAAAACCACTGCAAGTGCACTGGTTTTAGAGGAATGTTCCAGAAAATTGCCCTTCTTCTCCTCACAACATGTGATTATAGAAAAATAGAAGTCCCTGCATTCCAATCTGATTTTCATTTAACTCTGCAAGCCTGTAAATTTTGCCATGAGGTAAGGGGCTGATTCAGAGCTTCCAGGATCCTTTTGGTGCCACAGACACTATTTCAAAATGGATATGCCTTTGGGTTTCTCAGTGTTATTCTGCCAGGGTCATGGAATAAATGGGGCTCTGTCTGATGAGAACTCCCAGTCCTGGTAAACAAGAACTGGGCTGCCTGGTGGTCAGAGTAGCTGCCTTGTGTTTTAAAGGTTAGGAGTTCAAATCTTGTGGGTTTGTGCTTGGGTTAAAGTATGCTTGTATCTAGGTTGAAGAAGCAATAACGTTGCACAACAGAATCTGGCTTACCCGCAACTAAGTTCTGGTTACAATTAATTAAATACATACTTTCTATGGAATTCTTTACCTTGTAGATCGTGGACAGTGTCCACATTCCAAGGGCACAGGAAAGCTTTACTTTCCAAACTTCCTGCACTGTACAGTCTTTAGACTTGAATTTCACCACATAGGCATGGAATTCATATTTGTCACATTCCTTAAATTCTGATAGACCTATAGTCCCAGGCCTCCTTTCTCCTCTTAATTTTCTTTTCTCCTGATTTTCCAGGGAGATAATAATTTAGTTTTTTTTTTAAAAAAGAGTCTTATTCTGTCACCCAGGCTGGAGTGCAGAGGCGCCATCTTGGCCCACTGCAACCTCCACCTCCCCAGCTCAAGCGATTTTCCTGCCGCAGCCTCTCAAGTAGTGGGGATTACAGGTACGCCCACAATGTCCAGCTAATTTTGGTATTTTTAGTAGAGACGGGGTTTCACCATGTTGGCCAGGCTGGTCTTTAACTCCTCACCTCAGGTGATATGCCCACCTTGGCCTCCCAAAGTACTGGGATTATAGGCATGAGCCACTGTGCCTGGCCTAATTAACAGTTTTGAAGACATGTTCTTTGCATAGATGACCCATTGGAAATAGGCCCCATTGATAGAAAATATAACTTGTATTAGGGCCTGTAATTGTAGTGGTCCAATCTTTGTAATGCCTTGTTTCTATAGCATTTCAATGTTTATGAAACATATATACGATCTCTTTTATACTTAGTGTCTTCGAATAAGGTAAATATTGTCCCATTTTGTGGACAAGAAAATGAGAACCAGAGAGGTTAAGAGCTTGTTTAAAACTATTAGACCAAGTTAATGTCAGAGCTGGTACTTGAACTCAGGCCTCTACAAGTCTAAATGTTTTCAATGATAGTAGAATTGCCTCTAATGGCAAAACGTTGTAGAATCATATTGATATTCCAGATTTTGCTGCCAGTCCTACTTCATTGAGCTATGCTTGGTAATGCCACTGCCATCTTGGAAAGAAAATACTTGCTGAAGTTCCCCATAGATGCTGAACACTCAGAAAGTGCCAATAGTTGCATTGATTTTATTAAACACCCACAAATAAAGGAAAATAACTAACCCGTTGTGCCCCCATCTAAGAATCCCTGAAATTAGAAATATCCAGTATTGTGACCTGAAGTTGCCTCAGCAGGAAGTCTGTTTTTTAAATTAGGACTCCAGCCATTTTCTTTCCAGTAGTCCTTATTGCCAATGGGGCTTTGAGCAAATAGTTCCCAGGAAGGCTATCTTTATCTACCTGAGATGAAGACAATAATGATACCTGCTTCCTGTCTACCTGGCAAATATGTTGGGAAAAGCAACAAGATCATGTCTGTCATGTGCTTTGAATGCCTAGAGAGAAAGATAGGGTTTATGAGCAAGGGTGTAATTATATTGAGTCAGCTGTGATATCATCGTCTATATTATACATATGTGGTTGTTGCCTAAGACACTGCTGAACATAATTTGGCTCTCATGTTTGATGTTTTAAGGACATGATGATATTACAGTAAGTTAGCAGAAGACCATAAGTTGGGAAAGGAAGGCATCCTTTTCTTTTAAAATTCCTGTATGACTGAAATTTATTTTAGGGTATCTTCTCCAGCTGGTCCTGCAATTAGGCCTGCTTCCAATGTTCACAAAGTACTCCTTCCATTTCTTCATCAGTCAAGTCATTTCTCCTCTAGCCAGTCCAGGATGGTATGGCAGAAGAGTGACCTGAAGAAGAGAGAAAATGTGTCCAACTTTAGTGAGGACCGCTACAATTTAAAAGCCCAAATAGAGGATTTCTATGACTACGCTTCTAGAAAAACTATGCTTGTCAGGCCAGTTCCCATAAAGCAATGTCCTGTCCCACACCTAACAGGCCCAGACCAGATGACTTGCCCCCAATCACCATTTGAAATTGTTTAAAAGAATAATTCTAGACAGGGCACGGTGGCTCACACCTAATCCCAGCACCTTGGGGCGCCGAGGCTGGTGGATCACCTGAGGTCAAGAGTTTGAGACCAGCCTGGCTAACAGTGAAACACTATCTCTACTAAAAATACAAAATTAGCTGGGCGTGGTGGCACATGCCTGTAGTCCCAGCTACTCAGGAGGCTGAGACAGAAGAATCACTTGAACCCTAGAGGCAGAAGTTGCAGTAAGCCGAGATCGCATCACTGCACTCCAGTCTGGGCGACAGAGTGAGACTCCATCTCAAAACAAAAACAAAAAAAAACAAAATCAGAAACAAACAAAAAAAAGAATAATTCTAAAACCACAGCTCATAGCAATTCAAGCACCTTTTGGAATGCCAGGCACTGCCTGGGGCACTTGAGATACAGACGTTAAAACATTATTCCTGGACCAGGCACTGTGGCTCATGCCTGTAATCCCAGCACTTTGAGAGGTCAAGGTGGGAAGATCTCTTGAGCCCAGGAGTTCAATATAGGGAGACCTTGTCACTACAAAAAATTTAAAAATTAGCCAGGCATAGTGTTGTGTGCCTATAATCCCAGCTACTTGGGTAGTAGGGCTGAGGTGGGAGGATTGCTTGAGCCCAGGAGGTCAAGGCTGGAGTGAGCCATGTTCATGCCACTACACTCCAGCCTGGGCGACAGAACGAGAACCCATCTCAAACAAACAAACAAACAACACAACAACAATAAAAACCTTATTCCTTAGGGAAATCACTGTCCAAGGAGGAGGTACTTGGAAAGGACCAGCACCCAGTAAAGTGCCTGAGATACAGCAGGACCAGAAGAACACTTGTGGAATAAATGGGCAATAATGTATTGCAGGGTGATAAGGACCATAATAATGAAAGCACAAGATGCCATGGGAGAATGTTAGCACCCACCTAACTAAGAGTGGTAAGAGAGAAAGGAGAGTGCATGGAAGACCATGTGCAACAGCTTCACATAGGAAAGAGCGGGTAAGCCCTTGGTTTACAATAACAGCATAGAGTGTCAGGCTTTTTATTCTATTCTAGTTCACTTCAAACAAACAAACAAACAAACAAACAAAAAACAAACCTCCAGTACGGCCCACTAAAGGTTTCAAGCATGTGAAAATTCTGTATTATTAGAAAGGATTTTCTCTTCTACGCACCTGTCAGCCTTGGAGCCAAGGACTAGGCAACAGAATCAAAATGTTTGCTCGGGAGTTCTTAAATTTCTGCCAGTGAGCACGATCATTTTCACGCTATCTCATTATTTTTTTTTTTGCATTCATGAGCAACTGTCTGTATTAGTTTCCTATGGCTGCTGTAAGCCATTGCCACAAATGTGAAAACCTAAAACAAATATATTCTCTCACTGTTCTGGGGGCCAGAAGCCTGAAGTCAGTTTCACGGAGCTGAAATCAAGGTGCGGGCAGGGCAGAGTTCCCCTCCCAAGGCTCTAGGGGAGAATTCCCTCTTTGCCTTTTCTCCGAGCTTCTGGTGGCTGCTCCTTTCCTCGGCTTGTGGCCACATCACTCCAGTCTCTGAGTCCCTGGCCACACTGCCTTCTACTTTTCTGTCTGTGTCCAATCTTCCTCTTCCTCCCTCTTATTTAAGGTTCACCTGGCTAATCCAGCATCTCTCCGTCGCAAGATCTATAATCACACCTGCAACATCCTTTTTTCTTGCCATATAACATTCGCAGGTTCCAGTGATTAGAACGTGACTATATTTAGGAGTTGAGGGGCATTATTCAGTCTACCACGCCATCTCTGTCTGAATCACTGAGTCTCCAGTATAAACCTGTTGAATATCTCAGTTGAGTTTCTCTTTGCTTTCATTCAAGAAGGCAGAATAACTCCTCTCCTCTTTCTTTAGGGGAGAAGAGAATGGGCAAGAGGATGGGAGGGAACTTTTGCTGAGCACCTACATTTACATACACTCCTCATAGCAAGACTGTGCTATTATCACCATTTTCCAGATGACAAAGGTGAGGCTCAGTGGGGCTGAGTGACTCGCCCAGGTTCTCCCAGGGAGTACGCAGGAGAGGCAGAATTTGAACATGGATCTGTCAGATTTCAAAGCCCATGTCCCTTCTGTTATATCAACATTCCTCAAATTTCAGGAACGCACCAACACCTCATAAAGGAAAAAAAGGTCTACAAGCCCCAGTTTGAGAAAAAACTGATTTAAGAAACGAAGTTTTATTCTATAAAAACATAAATTTTACTTACTTCTTTATTTTTTATGAGACAGGGTCTTGCTCTGTCACCCAGGCTGAAGTGCAGTGGCACCATCATAGCTCACTGCAGCCTTCAACTCCTGGGCTCAAGCAGTCCTCCAGCCTTAGCCTCCTGAGTAGCTGGGACTGCAGGAGCACACCACCATGCCCAGCTAATTTAATTAATTAATTATTTATTTATTTTTATTATGCTTTAAGTTCTGGGGTACATGTGCAGGTCGTGCAGGATTGTTATACAGGTATACACATGCCATGATGGTTTGCTGCATCCAACCCCCATCACCTATATTAGATATTTATCCTAATGCTCTCCCTCCCCCAATCCCCCCCACTCCCTGCTATCCTTTCCCTAGCCCCACCCCAACCCCCAACAGGCCCCAGTGTGTGATGTTCCCCTCCCTGCGTCCATGTGTTCTCATTGTTCAACACCTACCTGTGAGTGAGAACATGAGGTGTTTAGTTTTCTGTTCTTGTGTCAGTTTGCTCAGAATGATGGTTTCCAGATTCATCCATGTCCCAGCAAAGAACATGAACTCATCCTTTTTATGGCTGCACAGTATTCCATGGTGTATATGTGCCACATTTTCTTTAGTCAGTCTGTCATTGATGGGCATTTGGGTTGGTTCCAAGACTTTGCTATTGTAAACAGTGCCGAAATGAATGTACATGTGCATGTGTCTTTATAATGGGACGATTTATAATCCTTTGGGTATATACCCAGCAATGGGATTGCTGGGCCAAATGGTATTTCCATTTCTAGATTGATCCTTGAGGAATTGCCACACTGTTTTCCACAATGGTTGAATTAATTTACACTCCCACCAACAGTGTAAAAGCTTTCCTATTTCTCCACATCCTCTCCAGCATCTGTTGTCTCCAGATTTTTTAATAATTGCCATTCTAACTAGAGTGAGATGGTATCTCAGTGTGGTTTTGATTTGCATTTCTCTAATGGCCAGTGATGATGAGCATATTTCATATGTTTCTTGGCTGCATAAATGTCTTCTTCGTACATCTACGAGACATACAAAGCTCCTCTTTGTACGTCCAGTAGAATTCAGCTGTGAACCCGTCTGGTCTTGTACTTTTTTGGGTTGGTAGGCTATTAATTGCTACCTGAACTTCAGACTTTGTTATTGGTCTATTCAGGTATTCAACTTCTTTCTGGTTTAGTCTTGGGAGGGCGTAAGTGCCCAACAATTTATTCATTTTTTCTAGATTTACTGGTTTATGTGCATAGAGGTGCTTGTAGTAATCTCTGATGATAGTTTGTATTTCTGTGGAATTGGTGGTGATATCCCCTTTATCATTTTTTATTGCATCTATTTGATTCTTCTCTCCTTTCTTTTTTATTAGTCTGGCTAGTGGTCTATTTTGTTGATCTTTTCAAAAAACCAGCTCCTGGATTCACTGACTTTTTGAAGGGTTTTCTGTGTCTCTATCGCCTTCACTTCTGCTCTGATCTTAGTTATTTCTTGTCTTCTGCTAGCTTTTGAATTTGGTCTTGCTCCTCTAGTTGTTTTAATTGTGATGATAGGGTGTCGATTTTAGATCTTTCCTCACTTCTCATGTGGGCATTTGGTGATATAAATTTCCCTCTAGACACTGCTGTAAATGTGTCCCAGAGATTCTGATATGTTGTGTCTTCATACTCTTTGGTTCCGAAGAACATCTTTATTTCTATCTTCATTTGATTATTTATCCAGTAGTCATTCAGGAGCAGGTTGTTCAGTTTCCATGTAGTTGTGTGGTTTTTAGTGAGTTTCTTTTTTTTTTTTTTTAGAAAGAAAAAGAAAAGAAGAGAGAAAGAAGGAAAAAGAGAATAAAAGAAAGGGAAAAAGAAGAATATAGTGAGTTTCTTAATCCTGAGTTCTAATGTGATTGCACTGTTGTCTGAGAGACTGTTTGTTATGATTTCCATTATGTTGCATTTGCTGAGGAGTGATTTACTTCCAGTTATGTGATCAATTTTAGAATAAGTGTGATGTGGTGCTGGGTATATTCTGTGGTTTTGGTGTAGAGAGTTCTGTAGATGTCTATTAGGTCTGCTTGGTCCAGATCTGAGTTCAAGTCCTGGATATCCTTGTTAATTTTCTGTCTCGTTGATCTGTCTAATATTGACAGTGGAGGGTTAAAGTCTCCCACTATTATTGTGTGGGAGTGTAAGTCTCTTCATAAGTCGTTAAGAACTTGCTTTATGTATCTGGGTGCTCCTGTATTGGGTGCATATATATTTAGGACAGTTAGCTCTTCTTGTTGCATTGATCCTTTTACCATTATGTAATGTCCTTCTTTGTCTCATTTGATCTTTGTTGGTTTGAAGTCCATTTTATCAGAGACTAGTTTTGCAACCCCTGATTTTTTTGCTCTCCATTTGCTTGGCAAATCTTCCTCCATCCCTTCATTTTGAGTCTATGTGTGTCTTTGCACATGAGATGGGTTTCCTGAATACAGCACACCAATGGGTCTTGACTCTTTATCCAATTTGTCAGTGTCTTTTGATTGGGGCATTTAGCTCATTTACATTTAAGGTTAATATTGTTATGTGTTAATTTGATCCTGCCATTTTGATGCTAGCTGGTTGTTTTGCCCATTAGTTGATACAGTTTCTTCATTGTGTCAATGTTCTTTACCATTTGGTATGTTTTTGCAGTGGCTGGTACTGATTGTTCCTTTCTGTGTTTAGTGCTTCCTTCAGGAGCTCTTGTAAGGCAGGCCTGGTGGTGAAGAAATCTCTCAGCAATTGCTTGTTCATAAAGGATTTTATTTCTCCTTCATTTATGCAGCTTAGTTTGGCTGGATATGAAATTCTGGGTTGAAAATTATTTTCTTAAAGATGTTGAATACTGGACCCCACTCTCTTCTGGCTTGCAGGATTTCTGCAAGAGATCCACTGTGAGTCTGACAGGCTTCCCTTTGTGGGTAATCTGACCTTTCTCTCTGGCTGCCCTTAGCATTTTTTCTTTCATTTCAACCCTGGTGAATCTGATGATTATGTGTCGTGGGGTTGCTCTTCTTGAGGAATAACTTTGTGGTATTCTCTGTATTTCCTGAAATTGAATGTTGGCCTGCCTTGCCAGGTTGGGAAGGTTCCCCTGGATAATATCCTTCAGAGTGTTTTCCACCCTGGATTCATTCTCCCTGTCACATTCAGGGATGTGACATACACCAATCAAATGTCGATTAGGTCTTTTCACATAGTCCCATATTTCTTGGAAGTTTTGTTCATTTCTTTTCACTCTTTTTTCTCTTATCTTGCCTTCTCATTTCATTTCATTGAGTTGATCGTCAATCTCTGATGTCCTTTCTTCTGCTTGATTGATTCGGCTATCGAAACTTGTGTATGCTTCATGAAGTTCTCATGCTGTTTTTCAGCTCCATCAAGTCATTTATGTTCTTCTCTAAGCTGGTGATTCTAGTTAGCATTTCATCTAACCTTTTTTTCAAGGTTCTTAGTTTCTTTGCATTGGGTTAGAACATGTTCCCTTAGCTCAGAGAAGTTTGTTATTACCCACCTTGTGAAGCCTGCTTCTGTCAACTCGTCAAACTTATCTTCCATCCAGTTTTGTTCCCTTGCTGGTGAGGAGTTGTGATCACTTGGAGGAGGAGAGCGTTCTGGTTTTTGGTGATTTCATCCTTTTTGCACTGGTTTCTTCCCATCTTTATGAATTTATCTACCTTTGATCTTTGAAGTTGGTGACTTTCAGATGGGGTCTCTGAGTAAACACCCTTTCTGTTGATGTTGAAGCTATTTCTTTCTGTTTTTTAGTTTTCCTTCTAACAGGCCCCTCTGCTGCAGGACTGCTGGAGGTCCACTCCAGACCCTGCTTTCCTGGGAATCACCCACAGGGGCTGCACAACAGTAAGGATTGCTGCCTGTGCCTTCCTCTGGTATTTTCATCCCAGAAGAGTACCCGCCAGATGTCAGCCAGAGCTTTCCTTTGTGAGATGCCTCTTTGGATATATGGGGGTCAGGGAGTCACTTGAGGAGGCAGTCTGTCCTTTATCAGAGCTCCAGTGCTGTGCTGGGAGCTCTGTTTCTCCCTTCAGAGCTGCTGGGCAGGGATATTTAAGTCTGCTATAATGTAACTCACAACCACCCCTTTTCCCAGGTGCTCTGTCCTGGGAAGGTGGGGCTTTATTTATAAGTCCTTGATGAGCTGCTGCCTTTTTTCAGAGATGCCCTGCCCAGTAAGGAGGGAGTCTAGTCACAGTCTGCCTGCAGAGGGGTTGCTGAGCTGCCACGGGCTCTGCCCTGCTGCTGTGTAAACTTCCTTGCAATTTTGTTTACACAGGCAAGGTTAGCACTGCCTTGGGAATGGCAGACACCCCCTCCCCCCACTGAGTTCGACCGTCCCAGGTTGAGTTCAAACTGCTGTGCTGGCTGTGCAAATCTCACACCAGTGTGTTTCAGTTTGCTGGTCTTTGTGGGGTGGTACCTGCCGAGCCAGATCACTTGGCTCGCTGCTTCAGCCCCCCTTCTTTCAGCATAATGAGTGGTTCTGGCTTGCAGGCATTCCAGGCACAGGCTAAACCGGCCGCCCAGTTTTGTGCTGGAACCCCGCAGTGCTGGAGTTTGTTGGCACCGGTGGGGAATCTCCTGGTCTGTGGGCTGTAAAGACCGTGGGGAAAAGTGCCATATCTGAGCCAGAGTGCTAGAGTGTCCGGAAGAGTCCCAGATGGCCTCCCTTGGGTAGGAGGTGGGGGCGGTCCTCCGGCCCTTTGACCTTCTTGGGTGAGGCACTGCCCCATTCTTTGGGCTACATTCACTGTACAACCACTCCCATTGAGGAGAACCTGGTACCCTATTGAAAATGTGGGGATTACTCACCTTCTGCGTTGCTCTTGCTGGGAACTACACTCCGGAGCTGTTCCTATTCAGCCATCTTACTAACTTTTCGCCCAGCTAATTTTTTTTTTTTTTTTTGAGACAGAGTCTTGCTTTGTCACCAGGTGCCAGGCTGGAGTACAGTGGCGCAATCTCGGCTCACTGCAACCTCTGCTTCCCGGGTTCAAGCAATTCTCCTGCCTTAGCCTCCCGAGTAGCTAGGACTACAGGCGTGCACCACCACACCCAGCTAATTTTTGTATTTTAGTAGAGATGGGGTTTCACCATGTTGGCCAGGATGGTCTCAATCTCTTGACCTTGTGATCCACCCGCCTCAGCCTCCCAAAGTGCTGGGATTACAGGCATGAGCCACTGTGCCCAGCTCGCCCACCTAATTAAAAAAAAAAATTCTTGTAGAGACAGGGTCTCACTGCGTTGCCCAGGCTGGTCTCAAACTCCTGGGATCAAGGAATCCTCCCACCTCAGCCTCCCAAAGTGCTGGGATTATACGCATGAGCCACCATACCTGGCCTGAAAACATACATTTTAAAATGCTCGAGTTGCCCCCAAATCCCAGTGACTGACACACCTGTATGAGAAATGCTACAAGACACCACAGTACCATTCATTTCTAAGGACTCAATTTTCAATTTTCTTTTTTTTGACAGGGTCTCGCTCTGTCACCCAGGCTAGAGCACAGTGGCATGGTCGTGCCTCCATGTAGCCTCAAACTTCTGGTCTCAAGCAATCCTCTCTCCTCAGCCTCCAAAAGCACTGGGATTACAGGCATAAGCCACTATACCCAGCCTCAAGGCTCTTAAGACTAAGTCCCAGGATCGCCACATTTCAACCATGCTGCGCTACTGCTTAGGAAATGCTTCAGTGAAACAAAGCATTTGCCACTAATAAGATTTTAATGCTAGCAATCTGTTAATATTGTAGATGTAAGTTAAATATTTCCATCACAGAGATGCTTCATGCACTTCAGTCACATTAAAGTAATGGTTGTGACATTTTCTGAGCTTAATCTGAATGAAAGTTTACCTGGATGTCCCATGCAAGCCTTGTAGGTGAAAAATGTTACCCTTATTCTGGCATATTCTAACCATCTACAATAACATTGAAGCCTAATGCTTATTGAGCAATTACTTGGTTACACTTATACTATGTGCTAAGCACATTATGAATTAATGTATTTAACATTCATGAAAACCTTACGAGGCAGGTCATATCCTTATTGCCCTTTTACAAATGATAAACAGATAAACAGAGGTACAGAAAGGTTAGGTAATTTCTCCAAAGTTCTGTCGCTGGTAAGAGGTGTAGAGCTAGGATTAAAGACAGTCGTCTGGTTACAGATGCCATCTTTTTTTTTTTTTTTTAAGGCAGGGTCTCACTTTGTTGCCTAGGCTAGATTTGAACTCCCAGGCTCAAGCAATCTTCCCACCTCAGCCTCGCAAGTAGCTGGGACTACAGGCATGCAGCACTGTGCCCAGCCAGACACCATGTTTTAATATAACTGACAACAAAGATGTTCGTTCGGTGTCCAAACTCATCTCTGGGGCCCAGGCCTGAGACTTGAAGTGTCACACAGAGCTCCAGCCCTGTCTCTGCCTCCACCCTCCCTGTTCTATAGTAGTTTTGCTATATCAGGCTCTTTCGTGAGACCTTATGCTTCCCTTTCACTGTCTGTTCACCATGCGACACGGCCAAAGGTGAAATGACGCTATCCCTATATTGGTTATTAGAAATTCCAATCCACTTCCTACCACCTGTTTCCAATCAACAGCCTCTATGGTGAAGAGAAAAATGGAGCATCCCTTCCACCATCCCTCTCTGTCTTCACTCTATTCTCTCAGTCTATCGTTTCCCTTCAAAAATTTCCCTGGAAAAATGCTGGGGTTACAGGAGAGACACCATGTGGTTTGTCGCAAATTTCCTAGGAATGGATAGGCTTCCAATTTCAAGAGATCCTTTAAGTCCTTAATCATTTCTTCCATTTTCATGACTCAGATGTTCTTGTACACTCATCATTAAACTTTGTTTATGTCAGTGAAATTTGGTTCTAGATAAGATTCAGTTCTGGTGACTGAGTACTTGCATGTAGCTGCACTCTCTAACGTGTAGTACTTTCTCACTTTCCTAAAGATTTGCTCTTCTCTTTCTAGTATGTGTTCCCAGGAAGAATAAGATCCACTGCATAAGAATGCATTCTATCCAAAGACTTGTACTTGGTTTGTTTTCTTGGCTGCATTTCTGGGAGGCATATTCCTGATCCTCATCCAACTGAAGAATCTAAGTACCCAAGCTTGGAAACGACTTCTCAAAGAATATACAGTAGTCCCCCTCTTATCTGAAAGGGTTACACTCCAAGATTGCCAGTGGGTGCCTGAAACCACAGATAGAACCAACCCTCACAAATACTATTTTTTTTTAATCTGATAACCAAGATGGCTAAATGATTTTGTGTAGATACAAAGGCAGGATTTGCATCCTGGGCAGAAATGGAGTAGGACAGCCTGAGATTTCATCATGCTACTCAGGATAGCACAAAGTTTAGAGCTTATGAACTGTTCATTTCTAGAATTTTCCATATAATCTTTTTGGGTTTTTGTTTGTTTGTTGAGACAGGGTCTTGCTCTGTTACCCAGGCTGGAGTGCAGTGGTGTGATCATGGGTCACTGCATCCTTGAACTCCTGGGCTCAAATGTTTCTCCTGCCTCAGCCTCCTGAGTAGCTGGGACTATAGGCATGCACCACTACACCTGGCTATTTTTCATTTTTATTTGTAGAGACAGGGTCTCACTATATTGCCCAGGCTGGTCTTGAACTCCTGAGCTCAAGCAATCCTCCTGCCTCTGCCTCTCAAAGTGCTGGGATTGTAGGTGTGAGGCACCATGCCCTGCCACTTAATACTTTTAGACTGCAGTTGACCAGAGGTAACTCTAACTCTGGAAAGTGAAACCATCAATAAGGGGGACTACTGTGTAGACAATCCTCAAAAGGCCCCAGTCAATGATAAAGCTGTGCAGATATCCTGACAACCAAGAAGCAACTCACTGCAGAAAAGTATAATGATATAAAGATTACATAAGGTCAACATTATGGGGTTCTCAAATTATACCTCACTTACTGAGGTGAGCAGATCCATATTAGCTCTACTGTCTGTTTTTGTTTTTGTGTTTGTTTTTCCTTTATGGAGTCTTGCTCCGTTGCCCAGGCTGGAATGCAGTGGCGTGATCTCAGCTCACTGCAAACTCCACCTCCCGGGTTCAAGTGATTCTCCTGTCTCAGCCTCCCAAGTAGCTGGGATTACAGGCACCTGCCACCATGCCTGGTTATTTATTTATTTTTTTTGTATTTTTAGTAGAGATGGGGTTTCATCTGGCCATGTTGGCCAGGCTGGTCTTGAACTCCTGACCTCAAGTTATCTACTCGCCTTGGCCTCCCAAAGTGCTAGGATTAGAGGTGTGAGCCACTGCACCCTGCCTCTCATTTCTTAGTCATTGATTTCCAGTTCTATTTGAAAGACTTAAAACTCTGTCATAGTTAACCCCACCAGTTTTCCCCACACAGTCCAGTTTTGGGTATGTGTCTGGCATCTAAGAATCAGACAGCAGCCACAGCCACCCTGACTCTCTCCTTGGATTTCATCTTTTAGTCTCTGGACTCAGCCCCAACATTTGGACATTTGCAAGCAGAAAGATATGTTCCCAAATAAGGAAGTCAATAAAAAATCCATGTTTACATTTTTCACTCCTTTCTCATTCCCTGCACTTATAGGGCCCTTCTCTAAGATAGTATCAGTCTATTTAATCTGCTTCCCTAAACTGTAAGTTCTTCAGAGAAAAAAACAATCCATCAAGTGCTCTGTTTCCCCTTCATTTTCCCTGGTCCGGGTCCAACAGACAATCCATGTGGCTGACAGAGTGACTGAGAAACCCCAGCCCTTCTGGTCGGGTGGGCATCCTTTGTCTGTCCCCCGGGTTTCTTAAAAAACGGTCATTCTTATTTTGTTATTTAGTATGGTTTTTATGCAGAGAGGTCAGTTCTTCTGAGGGACAGACTTTCAACCAACTGATCAAGAAATCTGGGAGAACCTTTTCCATCTCAGGATTCCCAGTAGAAAGAAAATCACACTGCATGTGGCCCTGGGCAACGGCGATCACTTCTGAGCATGGCCAGCCACTTTTTCCCCACCTCTCCAAGATCCTAGCAGCCCCTTTACCAAATCTCTAAATGTTATGCTTATTGGTCATTCTGGCTACCCAGCCTTTAAACATCTTTTCCCTTTGGAAGGAAGCACCCAAAAAAGGGAGGCAGGACTCCATTTCCTACTTCAGAAGCCAAAGAGGGTAGAGGGTTTCTCTCTCTGCCCCAGCAAAGAGAGAAAACCAGCGTATTACCTGGGTTCAGCTGATCAGTGGCCCCAGGAGGACAGGAAGCCTATGGGGAGGCAGAAGTTTTTGGCAGTGTCTGTGCTGGAGTTGAGTGTCCGGCAGCTCAGCAATGAGTGTTCAGGGGTGTCAGAGCCCAGCAGGGTGATGCCAAGTGCTTGGCAGTGACAGCACCAGTGGCAGCATCCCAAGGAGACTATCCCTGTTCCTTGCTGCCCTTGACTTTTTTTTTTTTTTCAAATAGTCTCACTCTGTCACCCAGGCTGGAGTGCAGTGGTGTGATCATAGCTCACTATAGTCTCGACCTGGGGCTTAAACAATCGTCCTGCCTCAGCCACCCAAGTAGTTGGGACTACCGACATGTGCCATCATGCCTGGCCAATTTTTAAATTTTTTTTGAATTGATGAGGTCTCTCTGTGTTGCCCAGGCTGGTCTTCAATTCCTGAGTTCCAGTGATCCTTCTGCCTTGGCCTCTCACGGTACTAGTTCATGAGCCCTCCCTTGATTTTTATTCAGTTTCATCACCTGGTTCTCCTGCCTTGCACTGATTCCTTGAACCATATGATACTTTTCCAATAAATCCACTTTCCAACTGAGATTTCTTTTGGTGGCAACCAAGAATTCTGGCTGGTAGACCAACTGTTTCTTCTTGAACACACAGTCCAGGAACAACTGAGTTTGGCGGACTTGATGAGGCCATTTCCTGCTCTTACTGATCCTCCCACTATGTGGTAATTGCTTTACTTTCTCTTAAAACTGAAAAAGCTGTGTGTGCTCCAGAAATAGCCATACAGGACCTTAGTAGGTGGGTGCCATAGAACTGCAAGCAAACTCAGATCAATGACTAGGAAGTGAGAGAATGCATCTGATGGCTTCTCCTTATGAAGACCAAATGAAAAGAACCTTGTACATGGACTCTTTTCAAAAATGAAAACTCACTTTGTTTCTGCATCTAACAGAAATAATTCATGTTCATTGTGGAAGATCTGTGGGAAACAAAAATAGAAAGAAGAACCACCTGTCGTCTATCAAACACCAACAGCCACAATTGAAATGATGTGTTTCTAGTATTTTTTCTATAAAAAACTTTTCATAGCTATGTTCATTCTAGTCTATTGCCAATTAAAATTCTGAAAAGAGCAGCAACATTTCCAGTATATGATTGATATGCACACACATACAGCATATACACATTGTGTCAGGCTGTTCTGGCGTTGCTATAAATACCTGAGACCGAGTGATTGATAACAAAAAGAAGGTTTAATTAGCTCACAATTCTGCAGGCTGTACAGGAAGCATGATGCTGGCATCTGCTCGACTTCTGGAGAGGCTTCAGGAAACTTACAATCATGGCAGAAAGTGAAGAGGAAGCAGGTGCTTCACATAGCCACAGCAGGAGCGAGAGAGAGAGTGGGGAGGTGCTTCACACCTTTAATGACCAGATCCTGCAAAAAAGTCACTCATTATTGCAAGGACAGTACCAAGGGGATGGTACTAAATCATTCATGAGAAATTTGCTCCCATGATTTAAACAGCTTCCACCAGGCCCACCTCCAACATGGGGGATTACAATTGAACATGGCATTTGGGCGGAGCACAGATCCAAACCATATCACATACACAGTATGTATATATGAAAATGGAATGGAAATGTTTATCATATGTCATATATATTCCTCCACTTTATTTATATATAATGTAAATATTAATATAAATTATAAATATAAATTATAATTATAGGCTGGGCATGGTTGCTCATGCCTGTAATCCCAGCACTTTGGGAGGCTGAGGCAGGAGATCACTTGAGGTCAAGAGTTTGAGACCAGCCTGGGCAACATGGTGAAACCCTGTCTCTACTAAAAATACAAAAAAATTAACTGGGCATGGTGGCAGGAACCTGTAGTCTCAGCTACTCGGGAGGCTGAGGCAGGAGGACTGCATGAACCCAGGAGATGGAGGCTGCAGTGAGCAGAGATCCTGCCAGTGCACTCCAGCCTGGGTGACAGAGCGAGAGTGCGTCTCAAAAAAATAAATAAGTAAACAAAATTATAATTATATATTATATTTATATTATTAAAAAACATTATATGTGATGTAATATAGAATATTATATATTTAATATTATCTTATATAAATATATTTTTTAAACATTTATATATAACATTTATATTATCACTATAAATATAATATTTATACTTTCTTTTCTTTTTTTTGCAGCCCCAACTGTTGCAAGAATATATTTATATTTTATATAAATATCACATGCAATAGAATATTTACGTTTGTTGTATAACATTGTATACTATACTATAAAGTTGTATACCTTATAATATATAACATATATATTATAAATATTCATACTATATACTATAACATAAATACATACATTAATCCCTAGTACTAAATATAAGATAATAAACTCTATTTTTCAGCTGGAAGCGTTCTCAAAGTATCACATAGAACACTTATTCCCCCCGTTTGTTAATATCTGCTATACACATAATATAAAAATATATTTTCTTAATCAGATAAGTTTGGAAAATGCTGAAGTAAAGTCGAACATGTTTCTTTTTTCTTTTCTTTTTTTTTTGAGATGGGGTCTTGCTCTGTCACCCAGGCTGGATCCCAGCTCACTGAAACTTCTGCCTCCTGGGTTCAAGCAATTCTCCTGCCTCAGCCTCCCAAGTAGCTGGGATTACAGGCACATGCTACCACACTCAGCTAACATGTTTCTTTATTGCATGAATTTTGAGAGCTTTTAACACAGCAGAGTGCAAACATGCATTTCCCAACCCCTGTGTGACCACAGAACTCCCTTTTTTTTGTTTTGTTTTTAAAATAACCTTTACTTTTAAAAAGTTAAGTACATTAGAGGAAACTGAAAAACACAAGAAGCAAAGAACAGTCACAATCACAAGCAGTTTATAGTTTGACACATTCTTCTAGGTACTGTGCGTCTGTAGGCACGACAGCCAATTTTATAGGACTGAGATTGTATAGTATGTACCATGATTTTTCACACATCATGAATATTTACCAATTCAAAATCCCAAAGCTATATGAGCATTTTGATAACCAAAAATACAATATACCAACTCAGTCTGTTAAAAAAAAAATGTAATCTTGTCTTTCTTGGGACAAAAATTTCATAGAAGACAAAAATGGCAACACGCCTCTAGATAAAAGCATTGGCAGAGTTCCGATTTAAATACTGCATTCTCTTAATGCTCAATTTAAAATGAAGCATACAGCAACAGAATACACTAAGTATAATGCTTCTAAGAGAGCTCATTAGCAGATCTATACCATTAAAATATTAGCAAAGTATATTTCCATTGAATTATTTAATATATTCCTATAGTACAGCCGCAAGAGATGCACACATTAATGGCTATCTTCAAAATGTAAATATGGACACATCTGCATACATCTCTCCCTTTGTAGTTCCTTCTGCCCCTCTGCTGCCAACTAATGAACAAGTCCTGACATACACTGCTCAGACGTGGTTTAACAATTCCACGTCCTACATGCATCTTTTCTATCAATTACAACCAAGGTATTTACAAATTGGCTAATTCACTAGCTCTATGGTGTCACCCCAGACATTCATAAAGCTTACATGTTGCAAAATAGTGAACTTTGTCCACAATAAACATAAGCACTTTACTAAAAACACTCATATAGACCTGTGGTTATCATCTAAAACCATCTTCTAGATATGGAGATACTAGCAAAGAGCTCTTCCCTTCACCCCGTCTTCTCCCTCTTCCAC
Organism: Ateles fusciceps; assembly: GCA_036589455.1. NCBI lineage: Eukaryota > Metazoa > Chordata > Mammalia > Primates > Atelidae > Ateles > Ateles fusciceps. The sequence continues at coordinate 16,144,905 of JAZHEH010001979.1, forward strand.
CATCCCCAGTGACTTAAGTATAGGATGTCTGGCTCCAAGAGGTGGACTAATAATAAAGGTCACTCCCAGAAGACAGGCCTTCTTAAAAACTAACAAAAGGACATTCATAAAGGGACTGATTTACTGTATCTATTTTTAACATACTCTGAGCATTGACTTGTTTGTCCTTTAATACATAATATTAACTAAAATGCACACACAGAACAATGGTTAGACCAGCTGAACTAATCTCAGGGGCACAGAACCGTTCTCCCTGCATACCTCCTCCTCCCCCCCCCACCCATCACCACCCAATGAATAGTCAGCATAGGCTCCTAAGCATCAAATTTTAACAATTCCATTCCCAAATGCAACCAACCACTCCTAAGGAAGTAATGAAAACAAATGCTTAGAGGGTTGTTACTTTGGCCCTATACTTTTAACCTATGTTGTGCACTTTTAAACATCTAGAAAGACTAGATATTTCCAACTGGACTTAAGTTTTCCATTATATACACAGTAGCATTGAATAAATGGTGTATATACATAACACACACTGTAAGTTGAGTGTCTTCCAAATAGGAACATTCTGGCCTAGAACCGACTTCCCTTTCCGACCTCTATCAACCCCATGGACAGCTTAGGGAGGATTTTAACAATTTCACTTCTGTTTTTAAGAAGTCTTCCCTATGATTCTTAACACAGGGTATACTCAATGTATTGAATTTACTAACTCTACTTCTGCCATACATTGGCAACCTCTTTAACATTGACTAGATGTAAATTAGGACTCTTATGTCCGCTTTTATACACTATATACACAGCACAGTTAATGAAAATGCAGACATAAGGAACAATGATCAATGTGCCTCATCATAAACACACTGATGGAAAGCCCTTTACACTCCTCCTTCTCCCTGAACCTGCACAAATATCATAATGTACTACTCAGAGAATTGATCAATTTCCAAAAGATGATATATCAAAAGGATAGCTACAAAATGTGTTTGTTATTTACTACCTCTACTTTTAACATACTTTGCGCACTTCTAAACATCTAGAAAGACTAGATGTTTCAAATTAGGACTTAAGTTTGTCCACTATATACACAGTAGTGTCGAATAAACTACACACATGTAACAATGGTTATATCTGAAAGTGTCTTCTAAATAGGAACATTCTGGTCTAGAACTCTTCATTCCTTCCAACTCTTCACCACCACCAACCTGGTGGATACAGGCACAAGTGTCACTTAGAGCTGATGTTACTTCACTTCCAAAAGTCTTTCTCAGAAGACAGCCTTTCTATGAATTTTAACAAAGGGTACAGGATGTGTTAGTTTACTAACTCTACTTCTGTCATACATTGGCAACCTCTTTAATATCTAGAGACTAGATATTATAAAATTGGGACTCATTTGTCCAGCATATACATAATATATACAGTATAGCAAAGTTACATGAAATGCATGTAACATATAGGCAATGGATTAAGCTGAAATTTTCTAATAAACAATGGCAAAACACCTTTTGCAATTTCTTCCCTCCCACCTCCCAGGTGGTTCCACAATTCCACCTCCCAACAGCATTTCCCATCACTTTTTAAAAGCTATTTTAAAAAGTGTTATTCTACTACTACTTTTAAATACACCAAGCACTTCCAAATATCTAGAAAGACTAGATATTTCATATAACTTGTCCACCATGTACACAGCACTGTTAACTAAAATTGCACACACATAACAATGGTTATCATCTGAGGTATCTTCTAAACGTGACCATTTTGGCCTTGAATCATTCTCTCCTCTCTTTCTTCTCTGCCTTCAACCCAGTGGACAAGCAGAGGCACATGTAATGCTTAGAGATGATTAAACAACTTCCAATGCAAAAGTCGTTTTACAGAAGACCCAGTTTTCCTATGAATTTTATCACAAAGGGGACAAAACATGCTGATTTTACTAAATACTTTGTCATACACTGGCAACCTCTTTAACATCTAGAGACTAAATGTTGAAAAATTAGGGCTCATTGTCCATTATATACACTATATACAGGGCAAAAGAAAATGCACAAAACCTACAGAAAAATAGTGCCTGAAATGTCCAAGTGTGAACACACTAGACTATTACCTTTTTCAATTTCTTCTCTCCCACCTCCTCTAAACCATTGAACAAGTATAGACAGTACTATACTGCTCACAAAGGTGGCTTCACAATTCAATTTCCAAAAGTATTTCCTATGAATTTTAGCAAAAAGATATTTACAAAGTGGTATTTTACTACCTCTACATTTAACATACATCGGGCACTTCTAAACACCTAGATAAACTAGATGTTTCAAGTAAGGAGTTAATTTGTCCACTATGTACACAGCAGTCTTGAATAAACTGCAAACATGTAACAACAGTTATAATTTGAAAGAGCCTTCCAAATGTGAACATTCTGGCCTAGAACCCTTCCCATCTCCATCAACCCAGTGGGCAAAAATGCTCAAATTTTCAGAAGACAATCTTTCCTAGACTTGCAAAACAAAATGTACAAAACATTAGGTTACTAACTGTACTTCTGTCATACACTGGCAACCTCTTTAACATCTAGAAAGACTAGATGTTGTTAAAGTCAGGATTTCTTTGTCCTTTATGTACGCTATATGCACAGGTAAGTAAAACAAAATGCACAGAGATAATAACCTCATCTTCCTTGCTGTAAGCAGGGTGGCATAGAACTGTCTGCACCTCCCCCCGCCTCCTCCCTTGAACCACTGCACACACAGTGAGTATTACTCAAGAGATGTTTTGGCCATTCCCCCCCAAAAAACATTTCCTACAAATTGTAACAAAAAGATATTTACAAACTGTGATTTTACTACCTCTAATTTTAACATCTATTAGGCACTTCAGAACATCTTAAAAAAACAGACGTTTCAGAAAAGTTCAGCATTGTCAACTATATATACAGTAGTGAGGAATAAAATGCACACAAAAACAATGGCTAGAATATGAAAATGTCTTCTAAATATGACCAGTCTAGCATAGAACCTTCTTCTCCTCCTTCTCAGGTCTTCCAGCTCCATGTCATCTAACCCACTGAACAAACGGGGACATATCGCTTCCAGAGGCCATCTAACAACTCCATTTCCAAAAGTCATTTACAGAAGACATGTATTTTCTATGATTTCTTTTAAACAAATGAGAATTTACAAGATGTGTGGTTCTCTAACTCTACTTTACCATACGTCGGCAACCTCTTTACATCTAGAAGAACTAGAAGTGACAAATGTTTTCTATCAAAAGGTTGGGGTGGAGTTGAGAGGAGCTTTTTCCTATTACATACACAGGCCTTCCATAAACGGCGAGGTAAATCTTCCCAGAGGGTGGTGGGCATTTCCAACGGGCCAAACGTGGCCTGTCATTCTACCATTTCTCTCTTCCGACAGCAAGGTCTGGTACAATGAAGGCTAACCATCCCCCCCACCCCCATCCCCGGCCCATGGCCGCCAACCGTTCCACCCGTTGTCAGTTCGGAACTTAGCTCACCTCCCAGGCCTGTTAAGGCCTTTGTCCGTTGTCCTCAGGACTAGGTAGGTCTCGCCCAATGGGAACAGAGTGGTCACTGGGGACCCGGATCTGCACCGCTCTGTGGCCTAAGGAGGCGGCTCAGCCTGCCTGCGTCCTTACGCCGTCTTCCCAGGCCCTCCATGACCTAACGGCCTCCGCCGCGCAGCATTCGAGCGGCCGCCATGTTCCTGGACCGCCACTCCCGCCGCCACCCAAAGGCGTTGCATCCGGGCAGCTCAGCTCAGCTGGGGCTTCCTCGAGACCCGGCACATGTGGGCCGGGAGATCCAGTGGCCATCGGGATCCAGGCTGGGGTACGGGCTGAGAGAGCCGCCGCCGCCATCAGTCACTGTAGAGGGGGTGGGGTAGAGAGGTTCGCCTCGGCTTCAAGGCCTGGGCCTGGCCAGTGGGTAGCCACAGCGGAGGCCTCTGGTGTCTGAAGGGCAGAGGGCACGGCCTGTCCGGGGGCCCCCCCAGCTCACCCACCGGCCCTGGAGGGCCCAGAGGGAGCTCGCCGCGCTTTGCGTCTCTCCGCGCTCTCTGCCGGACCGGAACTCAGAACTCCCTTTTAAAGCATATTTCTCAGACTGAGTGTTCTAAGAAGCACTGACCCAGAAAGCTCAGAACTTCCTATCACGTTCCTTCTTCCACCCACTTCATTATTGAAAAAACAGTTCAAAGTTGATGGGAGGAAAAGGAGAATTATGTATTTCAGACACGTAAAAGCAAAAATTGGAAAAGAGCAGAATGGGACCTTGGAAGTGATTTTCCTTTGTGGATGTATTTATCTCTAAGGACATGTTTGAGAGCCTGAGGTTCATAGACAAATACCACAATTCACACCGGAGAGAATTGAGAGTAGGGCCATGCTGAATTCTAAGGGGGCAGTCTTGTCTGAGAAATGTTGCTGCATGAGTGGGTTTACCCCTGCTTAAGTAAAAAATCCAATTAATTTACTAAAACACCACATTGTTGGACTACAGGGAATTAATTTAATGTTACTCAATATCATTTTATTGTTTTACTACCAAAAAAGACAGTTCTATATAACACATTTTTTAAATGATGCAAATAAGGATAAATGAGAAAATAACACAAGAGGCATCGTTGAAGACGATGAGCATGTTCTTACTGGAACAAAGCTTAGGGTTGACACAGGAAAATTCCGTAAGAAATTCCGTTTTTGCCCCATGACTTTCCCAACTGACCTAAAGTCTGGCCAATCTCCAAGTGGAGTCTGTGCAGAATTTGAATTCAGTCACAGGTTAAGAATGAAAACATGGCCTCTTCCATTAAGCCAACAAGTGTCAATACCAAACTGCAATTTGACATATGCAGAAATTGAGGGAAACAGGAAGTAAAAAAGAAACCTGAAATGGGTGATGTCTCCTAACAAACACCTTATTCACTACTGACTCTGCAAACTTGCTTTGTGCCAAAACCCACCCATGAGACTCCACAATACTCCTGACCCTGGTAGCTGTCATTTTTGGAATATGCTAAGCGTCTAGGAAAGTCTGGGAAATACCAGAGTTCAAAAGCACCTTCTTTCTGTGAAGGAGCCTAAAGGATATTCTAGGGCAACTTTCTAATTTTTCAAATGAAATTTTCTTCATACTTCTGTTTGGTGAGCTGCTCTGGCATGGCTCACCATACCTGAGCTGCACAGTGCCAGCTCCCAATGACTCTTGAAAGGGAAATGGAACCTGAGATTGTCAAAGCTACAGGGGACCTGAATAATCATCTCCCTCTAGCCCAACCCCCTCTGTTTACAGATCTGAAGTCAGGGAGCCTGAAACCCACTCAGCATCTTGAGAGTAAATGTGCTTTCCTCCCTTCTTCTATTTCTGTGTGATTTTCCCATGGCATCCAGCCAGAGCATCTACACTAGTAATGTCTAGAGGATTTATGAGGCCAAGTGATCCTTTGGGTTTCTACGCAGACCTAAACAGGAAACCCACACAAGGAAATGCCCTTTTTGTTTGCAGGCCAAATTCCCAGGATGCCTTCACCAGAGTGCCCTGGCTGGAACAAAACAAAGGCCTGGCACAATAAATGCCCTTAGATATGAAGGCAGAGGTGCCCTCCCCACCTCTCCCTTTCCCCTCCCTAGTCCAAAGGCCCTCTATTAGTTTAATGAAAATAAGACTTCCTTCTGTCAGAACTCAACTTCGCTTACTCCACTGGTTGAGATGCTGGATGGGGGGGGCTCCCCTTGGATCTCCAGGTAGGTTTCAGGAAATTACTTCTCCTTACTTGTGCAGAGTCAACCTGGGCAAGTCCTCCAGGTTAATTAACCAGGCACCCTACTCATACCCCTCTTATTTCTCTCCATGTTTAGCCCCTAGAAGATGCCTTAGAGACGAAAAAAAAAAGGAATGCATTTCCCAATCAAGAGGCAGCCAGATGCAGCCAGAGTCCCTCTGAGCCCCGACTCACATTGTGACAATTATTCAACCCAACACAGCTCTCTTGCCTTTGCTGAACCTCAACACACTGCATCCTGCCAAATCCCCCTCTTCCCATTTAACCAGTCCATCTATGCTGGTGTCCAGCCATTCCAGTCCACCATGACATTTTAAAATCTTCCCAGCTCTCTGTGGAAGATCAGAGACTTAAGAAAGAGACTGTTGCTCAGGGCTGGACAGGAAGGAAGTATGCATTCCTGGCTCCCAGAACAGAATAGCAATGTGGGTGACCCTTTCCCCCTCCTCAAGGCGTCCCCTTAGGCCAACACAAAAATAGATTCTATCCTCTTGGTTTCTCTCCACCACCCTCTGGAAAGAAGACACAGGCTTTTAGTGAGTCAACAGTATTATCGGGGCTTGACTGTGTTTCAGGAATGACCAGATGTTGGGAAGAGGATAATGTGTCATTTCCTTTAACAAATAGTCCGGGCATCTGTGCATTTCCTTTGAGCCAGCTCTTCAGGAGACTGTGCGGCAGTGGCAGAGAAGGACACATCAGCCTGGCTTCTACTCTCACAGGTACTGGGGGCCTCCTTGAAGCCTTTGGACTCCAGCCCTCCATTAAGAAAACATTTCTGTGCTTTGTATGCATGAGTGACACCATGAGAAGACAGCATAGGGAGTGGTTACAAGCAAAGAATTTGGAGACAAAATAAATGCTCTAAGGGAAAAAGACAAGTAGCCAAGGAACACTGGGAGAGGCTTGGAGAAAGCTAATTGTTCATCCATTCCCCCAGATCAGCGGTTCTCAGTAGTGAACCAATATGAACAACATTCGCCTGGGAACTTGTCCACCACCCGGGCCCTACTGAAACTCCAGGGGTGAAGCCCAGCAATCTCCTTTGACAAGCTTTCAGGAGATTCTGATATGAGCTCAAGATTGAGAACCACTGGTCCAGCTAGATCTTATCTGGTCCTAGGACTTCCCAGAAAGCATTAAAAAAAAAAGTAGAGATTCTCCTCCACAGGAGACCTACACACTGCCGCTTGTGCTGCCACCATGTCTCTAGTGACCCCTGAAAAGTTCCAGCATATTTTGCGAGTACTCAGCACCAACATCGGCTGTGGGTTGAAGATATGCTCATGTGGTGTTGAGGAAAGCAGACTTTGACCTCACCAAGAGGGCGGGAGAACTCACTAGGATAAGGTGGAACATGTGATCATCACTATGCAGGATCCATGCCAGTACAAGGTCCCAGACTGGTTCTTGAACAGACAGAAGGATATAAAGCATGGAAAATATCACCTCTGGGTGGTGGAATATGAATAACCTTTGCTTCATCCTTTTGATGTTTTGGTTTTTCTGCAATGTTTTCATAATAAATAGGTATTTTTAATAACAAAAAAACCTGTAATAAAGTGAGAAGCTTGTTGGGTCAAAATAGTCATTTAAAGAAATCTGTATAGCCCTCTCCAGAGACTACCTCTCCAAGAATTTATGTCACACTGATAATTAGCACCACCTGTTACACTTGTGCTAAAACGGGCAGGAAGAACACTGGATTCAGAATGTGTAGAGATTTTTAAACTCATCAGCTCCAGTTGAAACCAGCACAGCAGGGAGAGCTGCAGAAAAATGTGAGCCAGAGCCCACCCTGGGGCCCCAGGGCCTTCGTGTGCCTCCAGCATGTGAATCTGGGTTGGTTGCTGGGTGTTCTCAGTAGCCTGCAGGGACCCATTGTCCTTCTGCACAGCTTTGTTCAGGAGCCCCAGCAGCCTCTCAGTTTTTACACCCTGATTTCCTACCAGGGAGAGGCCCCAGGCAAAAACAAAACAAAATAATAACACTGAAAGGGCTCTCAAAGCCTAGAAAGGAAGAAAGGACAATGGAACGTGATGTAAGGGTCGCTAAACAGCCAGTGACTCAGCGCTTCTGCACCGTCAACACCAGCTGCAGCCTGTGGCCGTGGCAGCTCACAGAACAGACACACACACACACACACACACACACACACACACACACACACACAGTGCAAACATTACACTGCCTGGAGAATGACAAAAAAATTCTGACTCTTAGACTGTGCTGCAGCCAAGAAGACACAGAATCAAAGATTTCTGGAGCTTCAAGGAACCTGGCAGAATATATAAGTATGTTAGACCTTAATTCAGTTTTCCATTAACATCTTTATCAAGATCCCTAAGGAGGGCTGGGCGTGGTGGCTCATGCCTGTAATCCCAGCACTTTGGGAGGCCAAGTTGAGAGGATCATTTGATGATTTGATGCCAGGAGTTTGAGATCAGCCTAGGCAACATAGTGAGACTCCATCTCTACAAAATACTAAAAATTTAAAATTAAAAAAAAAAAATCCCTAAGGAGCTGGACTTGTCACTGGGGTCAGATTCTCCAAACTGGACCCACTGTCTGCCTGCAAGCATGGCTATAATTCATTCTAATTCCTTCTGAAACATCACAGGATGAAATGTGGTTAGTGTGTAGATTCTAGTGTGGGCTTCTCAAGGAGACTTTGGGGGAAAATTTCATCCTTCACGAGTCATATGACCAGCCGGGAGAAAAATTCTTCACAAATCACAAATAAAAGTGGGGGGCCAGGCATGGTGGCTCACGCCTGTAATCCCAGCACTTTGGGAGGCTGAGATGAGTGGATTGCTTGAGTCCAGGAGTTCAAGACCAGCCTGGGCAACGTGGCAAACCCTGTCCCTACAAAAAATACAAAAATTAGCTGAGTGTGGTGGTGCAAGCCTGTAGTCCCAGCTCTTCAGGAGGCTGAGGCAGGAGGATCACCTGAACCTGGAGAGGTCAAGGCTGCAGTGAGCAGTGATCGTGCCACTGCACTCCAGCCTGGGCAACAGAGTGAGACCCTGTTTCAAAACCAAACCAAACCACAATAATGACAACAAAAAACCAAATGAGAGTAGGAATCTGTCCCATAAATTTTCAACATGGGTAATACTTCTGTCTGCAAATGTATCATCTTAATAAAAGATATATTTTTAAATTCAGCCTTTACCTCAATCCAAAGTCTATTGAAGCAACCCCTCCCACAGAATGAGCTGGGCTCCCCCACCGCTCCTCCCAGATAGATGGCTCTGCTCCCACTGGGCCCACAGCAAGGAACCCTGCAGATTAGGTTAGTCTTGGGAGGCCTGACACTCACCGTTAACCACCAAATCTGTTTGTTGGACCAGCACTGCTCATGCGATGTGACCAAAAAGCAACTTTATTTTTGTTACCTGCTGCTCCTTCAAAATTTATTCCATGAGGAAATCTCTTTCCTGCCGTTAGATAAAAATTATGAGGACTCAAAGATTGTTTCTGCTCACTCTAAGATATTAGGTCATTCTATGGGCATTTTAAATCACAAAATACAGACTCATTTGAGGAATTAAGTGTCTGAGCTTAGCCTGGGGAGCACACCTATAATCTCAGCAATTTGGGAGGCTGAGGAGAGAAGATCACTAGAGGCCAGGAGTTCAAGACCAGCCTGGGTAACAAAATGAGACCCCTTCTCTAAAAAAAATAAATTTAAAAACAGCTGGGCATGGTGGTGCGTGCCTGTAGTCCCAGCTGAGGTGGGAGGATTGCTTGAACCCAGGAATTCAAGGTTGCAGTAGCCGTGATCATGCCAATGTACTCCAGCCTGGGTAACAGAATGAGAGACCAATGAAAGAAAGAAAGGAAAGAAAGAAAGAGAGCGAGCCAGGGGGAGAAGGGGGGAGGAAGGGAAAGAAAAAGAAAGGAAAGAGAGAGAGAAAGAAAGAAAGAAAAAGAAAGGAAGTAAGGCTAGATTAGGCGCTAGGTATAGTAGCTGACGCCTGCAATCCCCGCACTTTGGGAGGCTGAAGTGGGAGGATCACTTGAGCCCAGGAGTTCGAGACCAGCCTGGGCAACATGGGGAAACCCCATCTCTACTAAAAATACAAAATATTAGCTGGTGTGGTAATAAGCACCTGTAGTCCCAGCCACTCGGGAGGCTGAGGTGGGAGAATCACTTGAGACCAGGAGGTCGAGTCTGCAATGACCCATGATTGCACTACTGCATGCCAGTCAGGATGATGGAGCAAGACAGGGTCTGTCTCAAAAAAGAAAGAAACAAAGAAAAAGAAAGAAAAATTCGACATCTGGACCAAGAATCCAGAATATTAACACTTTAATATGCATTTAAAGAAGAGGCTTTCCGGCACTTCCCATGCCCATCCTATAGGAAGGAGCAGAGCTAAGGAGACACGGTTCTTACTAGTCTCTCCCTGTTAACAATTGTCCAGTCCATCTCAGCTCCCAAGGCTTGGATTGAATTTAGAATGTCTCCCAGCCTGCTCTCTCTGCCATGAGGCCTCCATCTGCTGGTCCCAGCTCTCGTGGAAGTGTAATTCTTTCCTAAATGCAGCCCTGTTTTCTCCTTCTCCACCTACCTCCTCTGCTAAGGCTACTTTCACAGGAGTTCCCCAAATGCAGATCCCAGAGTATTTACACCATGGAAATAAGCAACTGCTGCAAGTTAGAGATTTTTCCTCTCTCTTACCCAGCCAACTCTGGTTACTAACATTTACCAGCATAGCACTCATGGAGTTATAAATGCAGTAAATCATGCTGCTATATATTTCTACATCCAGATCCTTCACATGGCATGGCTGAAAGATAAGCGTCTCAGTTAGAACCATGATAAAAAGAGAGTGGATGGATAGAGGCTTCATTTCACCTAGGAATTTCCCCAGCGGTAGTCAGCAAAAGTATGCTGAAGAAAAAGACAACAGACTTCTCAGGGCCTGGAGGAAGCAGCTATTTTCTAGGAAAAGCAATTCTCTTTTTTCTTTTTAAAAATATATTTTTGGTAGAGATGGGGTTTCACCATATTGGCCAGACCGGTCTCGAACTCCTGACCTCAGGTGATCCACCAGCTTTGGGTTCCCGAACTACTGGGATTACAGGCATGAGACACTGCACCTGGCTTCGGGAAAGGTAATTTCTCTTTTTCTTTCTTTCTTTCTTTTTCTTTCTCTTTCTTTTTCTTTTTCTTTTCTCTTTCTCATTTTTCTTTCTTTCTTTTTCTTTTTTTCCCTTCCTTCCCTCTTTCTTCTTTCTTTCTTTTTCTCTTTCTTTTGTCCTTCTTTATTTCTTTCTTCGGAGTTTTGCTCTTGTTGCCCAGGCTGGAGTGCAATGGTGCAGTCTTGGCTCACTGCAACCTCCGCCCCCCCCAGGTTCAAACAATTTTCCTGCGTCGGCCTCCCAACTAGCTGGGATTATAAGCACCTGCCACCACTGCCGGCTAATTTTTGTAATTTTAGTAGAGGCAGGGTTTCACTATGTAGGCCTGGCTGGTCATGAACTCCTGACCTCAGGTGATCCACCCACCTTGACCTCCCAAAGTGCTGGGATTACAGGTGTGAGCCACCATGCTTGGCCAGGAAAAGTAATTTTCTAACAGGTGAAGGAGATAAGTGGGTCTGTGTTCCTCAGAATTGGGACATATGTTGGCTGGCTAGAGAGTGGCCCACTGAGGCAAAGCTGCCCTCAATAGGCAGTCTAGGTCTTTGCTCATCTGGCCTGGCAACTCTCCCTGTAGTAGTGGGGGATGTACCCAGACTAGGAGGATTGGTGAGAGCCCCAGACTTGGATGTGGAGGGCCGGTTACTGACTATGACAGTTATGATGGTCCCTGGAGAGGGTAGGGGAAGAGAGAGAAGCCTGTGAGTTAATAGTGAAATACCCTGTGGCAATGGCCCAGTGAATGAGGGATTGGCATTGCCAAGCTCCTAAAGGAGCATTAACTGTGCCGGGGGCAAGGATGCAGGGTCCCACAGAGGTGGAATGAATTGCTCTAGCAAGTCTAGGACCTGTGGAGCCTCACTGATAATCTATCACCTTAATTCCTAAAACAGGAAAACGTTTGTAAATCAAATCCGCTGTTTTCTTCTTGGACTCATTATCTTTATGGAAACTAGGTTGAATTGGATTCTTGTCTATTTCTACCAGCCACGTATAGCCCCATTAGCTTTCTAATACTGTTATAGGGTCTTTCAATTATGTTAAAAATTAAACCAAACTTGCCATTCTTAAAAACATTTACCTTTCCATGCAAGTTCCCTTGACCTGATTTTCTTTTGTCCTCTTGGGACACGGAATTCCTGACAATGATACCTTATGATACCGCAGGAGACAGAAAGACATTGATGTCAAAGGGCAGCTGACCCTTGAAACCGACAGACTGGAGAAGAGCCATTTTTCCCTCTCCCAGGTCACACATTATGTGGGAGAGAAGTGCCAAACACTGGCCTTGCTTGTTTTTTTAAACATAAATTTAGGAAAGTATAGACACAAGGAAGAGAAAATTAAATACTAAGTCAAATAAATGTATTTAATTTGAATGTTGGATAAACAGCAGCTATGTCATGAGGTAATAATAAATTATATATTTTTACATCCAATTTAGAGAACTTAGCCACGTGTGAGGATGTGTGCCCATTGTCCCAGCTACTCCAAACCTGAGGTGGGAGGATCGCTTGAGCCCAGGAGTTTGAGGCTGCCGTGAGCTGTGGTTCCACCACTGCACTCCAGCCTGGGTGATCGAGTGAGACCCTGTCGAAAGAAAGAAAGAAACAGAGAGAGAGAGAGGAGGGGGAGGAGGAGGAGAAAGAAGGAAAAAGGAAGAGAGAAAGAGAGTGGGAGAGGGAGAAAGGGAGGGATGGGGGAGGGGAGGGGAGAGGAGGAGAAGGGAAAGGAAAGGAGACAAAGAGAAGCCAAAATCGGTGCTAGGGAGTCTCAAAACAATGCCCCCAACCCCATCCAAGCATTCTTAGGCTTAAATGATAATTATCCCAGATCTGGAGGTAACTGGGCATCCTGAAAGCAAAGCTTCTGTTTATAACATTCACCCTCAATCTGACTTGCCACAGAGTCTTAGGACCAAGGTCTCTGGTCCAAATCTACGGTGTTGGGGTTGACAAAGACCATCTGATGGTTCTACTAAACCAACTTAGACTTTCATGATCTTATTTAAAATGGGGGACGAGACTATGCCTCCACTCGTAAATTGTTATGTCTATTACTGTGCTACCATCTAATGGTGACGTGTGTTAAAACACAAATGTAACCTAGTACAGGGAACACTGCACTACTGTTAATTTTTTTTCCTATGGCCAGTAGGTATATCACTCTATCTCTCCAGATAAGGCAAAAATTTTTCTCCATCATTCATAAAGAATGTTCCCAGATCTAAGATTTCTGGGAGGGAAAAAGTAATGAAGTCTCTAATTTAACTATGTGGAAAAAAATTATGTAACTTTAGGGAGGACAGGAGGGTTTTTCTAAAACACTTTCAAAGTGTACAACATAAGAAAAAACATTATTTTATTTTAATAAAACATATATATTAACTTTCTCATATATGAGAAGTTAATAACAGCAGAAATGTTAATGCAGTGTAGTATGTGCATAATGCATTACCATCTTACAGAGAGGATAAAAACTAAGCCATAACCCTCTACAGAGACTATTCACCACTCTAAAAATAAGTCTCATAGCAAAAATAAAGTTTTACTGTTACATAATAAAAAAAGATATCAGATTACCAATATTTTTTCCTCTGCTTCTGCTGGCTAAGATTTCAGATTATTACAACTTATTTGGGGATTTTCCTCCCAGGGCTAAATGTTAGAAGCAGGGATCATTTTGGGAAATGCACTAAGCAATAAAAACAAAGAATGCTCCTCCCCACCCGTAAGCTCTTCCTTTTCTTTTCTTTTCTTTTTTTTTTTTTTTTGAGACAGAGTTTCGCTCTTGTTACCCAGGCTGGAGTACAATGGTGCGATCTTGGCTCACCGCAACCTCCACCTCCTGGGTTCAAGCAATTCTCCTGCCTCAGCCTCCCAAGTAGCTGAGACTACAGGCACATGCCAGCATGCCCAGCTAATTTTTGTATTTTTTAGTAGAGATGGGGTTTCACCATGTTGACCAGGATGGTCTCGATCTCTTGACCTCGTGATCCACCCACCTTGGTCTCCCAAAGTGCTGGGATTATAGGTGTGAGCCACCACACCCGGCCTCTTCCTTTTCTTTAAACACGCAGGACATATATATTGGGGATTTCCTACTTCCAGAGCAGTTCCATTAACGTCACCAATAACTCAAACTTTAAATCACTTCAGGAGAGAGCCAGGGCCCCAAGAACTCCTGGGACACAGCCAGCTGGTCTGCAGTGCATGGGGGCTTGCTGTGAGCTCCCAGAGAGCGGTCCTGATGAGGTGGGAGGATGGCATGGACAGATGACAACCAGATAAGCACTCAGTTTGTAGGGCACAGCAGCCATGAGAACAGCAAGTGAGATGGGTAGGTAGAATTAGGACACCCCAAAACATGGCTTTAAACACCAGTTTTGCTGTATATCTTTGAGACACATATTAGTAAACTTAAAAAAAAATCTAGAGATGCACAATTCAAGTTGATTTCCAACCAGGGGCATGGACAGGGTCACTATAAGACCAGAGAATGTAGCTTCTGGGTTGGGATACACACTGATGAGCCCCTTCCCAAACAGTGCCTCTCTCTCCCATAACTATTGGAGCACGGAGTAATGGATATCGTGTACTGTTAAGTTATAATCGTATGTAAAAACACAAAATTGGGTCAGGCACAGTGGGCACAGTGGCTCATGGCTGTAATTCCAGCATTTTGGGAGGCAGAGATGGGAGGATTGCTTGAGTCCAAGGGTTTGAGACCAGTCGTTACTCAGGAGGCTGAGGCAGGAGGATCCCTTGAGTCCAGGAATTCTAGGCTGCAGTGAGTTATGATCAAGCCACTACACTCCAGCCTGGGTGACAGACAGCCACCTTGTCTTTGAAAACAAAAAACAAAAGACCCACAGAACTGTACAAAACCACCACATCTCTTCCCCTCTTGACCTTTATTTTCACCCCAGCCCACAGTTAAGATACAATCACCAGTCCTATCTCCTAAATCAGTGGTTCTTAAAGTGTTGACCCCAATCAGCAGCATCAGTGTCCCCCCAGAAACTTCTTAGAAATGCAAAGCCTGGACCGGGCACAGTGGCTCACACCTGTAATTCCAGCACTTTGGGAGGTTGAGGCAGGTGGATCACCTAAGGTCAGGAGGAGTTCGAGACCAGCCTGAGCAACATGGTGAAACCCCGTCTCTACTAAAAATACAAAAACTAGCCAAGAGTGGTGGCAGGTGCCTGTAATCCCAGCTACTCGGGAGGCTGAGGCAGGAGAATTGCTTGAACCTGGGAGGCGGAGGTTGTAGTGAACAGAGATCCTGCCACTGCACTCCAGCCTGGGCAGCAAGAGTGAAACACCATCTCAAACAAACAAACAAAAAAAAAAAAAAAGAGAGAAAAAAAAAGAAAAAAGAAAGCCTCAGGCCTCATCCCATTATTATTGAATCAGCAACTCTAGGGGTGGGGTCCACAAATCTGCATTTTAACAAGTTCTCTGGGTGATTCTGATAAACACACAAGCTTGAGAACTGCTGTTGCAAATGCAGACCCTGAAAGTGCATACATGGATGCAGTTTGTTGGCTAAAAGATGGCAAACAAGCGTGTATCCAAGTTTAGCTAAACCGTGAAGCTCTGGAATCAACTTCATCCTGTACCTTCAACTCCCTCAAAAGTAAAATGATGTGGCATTTTGGTCCAGACCACCCCAGCAGCTTTAGTGGGGTCAGCCCACCTCAAGAGCCCGGTTATATTCTCTCTGGGAACTGGAGCAAAGCCATTGGAACAAAGCTAGTAATTCGAGGTAGAGTTGAATAGAGAGGTCCTTAGGGACCCTGTATCTCCTTATTTTGTTTTCTAATCTGTAGAATCATTTCCCAGTCCAGCAAGAATGGTTGGCAAGTCCGGGCTGTTAGGTGGGAGAAACACCGCCCTGGAACGCTGAGATCTCGTTGTGCACAAAGGAAACAGTGCGGTCCTGCTAACAGCTTGGGAACTGAGATAGCGACAGAACCACCAACAGAACCTCATGAAAGTGGACAAAAAGCCATTTATTGTAGGGTTGTTCTTTTCTGATAAATATAAAAATTACAGAAAAGTCTAAATAATACTGTAACTAAAACCTATATTCCCACCAGCTAGAATTAATAACTGTTAACACTGTGTCAAATTAAACAGCAGTTTTGCAAAGTTGTGAAAAGACTGCATCTGGCAGTGAGCTGGGGAACAAAGAGGAAAGCAGCTAGAATAGGGAGAAACGAGCTAAGTATTTCTGAAATAATTTTTAACAAAAAATGTGTTCATTCTTCTATCAGAAAACATTTCAAATATGAAGTTTCCACGTAGCTACTAATAATAGCTCGTAAATTTGCGTCGCTGGAGAGTTGAAATTTACAAATAATGAAGAGCAGAAAAATAGGTGGAGAGGAAGCCAGCTTGTTTCCTTGGGAACAAACAGAACATGCTTTTGGACAACACTCCACCCCCTGAAGCGAGCAGGAAAGAAATCAGGCTGGTTCAACAGAAATCAGTCTGCAGATCATGAAAGTGCGAGGCTTTCCCATTGCTATTTATGGAGTTGAGGCCAAATGCTGGAAGACCTAGAAGAAAGAACCATCACCCAGGGCATTCTCTCGCTGGCTGACCTTGGACTATGTGCTTGGTGTTAGCCATCAAAGCAGAGGGACAGTAAGAACATATGCCAAAATAAGAATCATGAGCTATTAGTGCTCCTATCCAGGGGTGGGGAAAACATGGAAGTGTGGAGGCTGGAAGGCTGCTTCCCAGAGGACAAGGCCACATGGAGCTGAGCTGGCCGAGGAGCAGGCCGGAAGGGCTGTCATCTTTGCTGTAATCCAACCAGTTTTACAGTCACCACGGCAGCCCCTGTCATTTCTAGAACCTCTGAAATGACATCCCCTGCAGCTCTGAGGATGTGTCTTCTGCTTTTTGACAAGCACATTCCATTGCTAAACGGGAACAAAATTTAAAATAATTTATTCTTCCCTCTTAACTCTGCTGGAAAACCTTATCCTTGCTTAAACAAACCCATTTCCCCTGCAGGCAGGACAAACATGGAAAGGAAAGGGGCAGAGGAGGTCTTTTTTTTCTTTTCTTTTCTTTTTCTTTTTTTTTTGCTGTATAAGAGGGCTAGAGGAGGGGAAATCTACACATTTCCTGTGTACCTCCTGTTTGTGTACATATTGGTAAATTTAATATACTCATTGGGGAACTTAATGAAGTTAATCATAGAGTTCAGCTGGGCAGCCTCAGCTCAACTTCCCACACTCCCGCCTTCCAGGTGCAAAGCTGTGCTGTCTATCAACAAGCATCTGCCCTTTCAAAGAAATGCTATGTGCCATCATAGTCACAGGCTTTACAAGGACCAAGTGCACCAAACCCGCCAGCTGCTGTGCTTCCTCCTGGATCCTTCAGAACCTCTGTTGATGCAATGAGAGCAAACTGCGGAGGATGCCTGCAAAAACGTTCAGGCCCATTAAAATCCAATAACAATAAATGGATTTTTCACCTGGTTTCCTATGCAAAAGAAAAGAAATGAAAAGAAAAAAACAACAACAAAAAATCAGGGGGAAAAGAGAATGTAAAATACATGTATGTGTGGCTGTGTGTGCATTGCTCTTACCTTATTAGTAATCCATTCCTTTAGCCAGTAACCACTGTGACACTTACTATGTACAAAGCTCTGTGCTAGATTCTGTTGACAAACACGAGTGAGGCATAGTTCCTGGCTTCCAAGAGCTCATCGTGTGGAGGAGAAAATCACACATAAAAACTAAAAAATCGTATTATAAGTTTTATAATAAAGGCTCATTCATCTGTTCAACAAAGATTTATTGTGCACAATGTGCCAGCCTCAAGTATGAACAAATAATTTTGAAAGCACAGAGGCCAAATATAACTACCATTCCCCTTTCAACCCTGAAAGGTGTGATAAAAGAGCTCTCATGTATATGCTCTTCAAGGAGAGGGTCCCTATCTTTTTGTACTCCCCCAGTCATACCTGATATGTGCCTGGCAAATGTTCAATAAATACTGCTCATCAAAGAATGGATTTTTTGTCCTTTTATTCATTAGGCCTTTTCAACCTCATCTTTCGTTGTCATCTATTCACTAATTCCATAAGCAGTTAATGAACATCTACACATATGCTGGGAGCAAGGGCTACAGAAACAAGAAGCTGTTCAGTGAGGGAAGCCGGAGCAAAACTATGAGCCTCAAAGAATGTGTAAGAATAAAACAAGTTGTGGCCGGGTGTAGTGGCTCATGCCTGTAAACCCAGTACTTTGGGAGGCTAAGGCAGGAGGATCACTTGAGCCCAAGAATTCAACACCAGCCTGGACAACATAGGAAGACCCCATCTCTACAAAAAAAAAAAAAAAAAAAAATTAAAAATAAAATAAGTTGTGTGTGTCTGAGGGATGGCATTTCAGGGAGGGAGGACAGTTTAAGAAAGACATAGAAGAGAGATGCAGTGTGGGCATGTGGGGATCTCCAAATAGTTCAATGTCTAAAGCTTTGCATTTTCAAAAGCTTGATCTTGTCAGATCTAACCTTGAGCTAACCAAATTTTTGAGAGAATGTGTATCAACTAGAATGTGAATTCCTCAAGTCATTACTCTGTCTGGTGGCTAGATGTCCATGTGGGCATTGGAATCTGGATCTATCCAAAAGGATGCTTGAGTGAGCATGACATTGGGACAAGTTGCAAAGCTAGTGATCTTGTCAACAACTTAGGACAGCCAGCTGTATCTGTCTTTATCACCATCTTCCTTCTCCCTCTGTCACAGCCAAGCTTCCAGGATGCTGCACTCTTTTCTCCTTCCTCAGTCCACACACTCTTCACCCCACTGCAATCTGGATTCTACCCCTCCTCTCTCCTGAAGCTGCCCCCACCTAGGTCATAAATGCTCTCTCTGTTGCTAAATACAGGATTCCTCTTAGTCCTTCTCATTCTGGATGTGTCTGTAGTAGCTTCTGACCCTAAGATGAGCTCTCCATCCACTCCTGCCCGTTTTCCTTCTGATGTCTCAGGACACTTTGCATCTTCCTTTTACTCTATGAACCCTACAACGAATAGTTTTCCACTGTTCTCTCTCTGGGTGAGATCATGACTTCAGTTGTCACCTTTACAGTCTAAAGATTCCCAAATCACGACCTGTGGTTCTAATGACTTTTTTAAGAAGTTGTGGTAAAATACACAGAATATGAAGTTTACCATCTGCTATGGTTTGAATGTTTGTCCCCTCTAAAATTCACGTGAGAGTTTAATCCCTAGTATGGCAGGATTGAGAGGTGGGCCTTTAAGAGGTCAAGGGGGCTCTGCTGTCATGAATGGATTTATGCATTCATGGATTAGTGGGTTATCACAGGAATGGAACTGTGACTTTATTATTATGATGATTTTGAACCATATGCCAGACTACAACACTGCGAGGCCACCTTCAGTGCTCCTTGGACTCCTTTTACAACCACCAAGACCAGCGTTCAGATCCGATGGGAACAGGAGCAAGAGGGTCAGAGTTGAGTGGCTTAAAGAGGAGGAAGAGGGATCTGAAGTAGCACACTCGGCCCCCTCGCCATGTGATGCCCTGCACCACCTGAGGACTCTGCAGAGTCCCCATCCGCAGAAAAGCTCTCACTAGATTCATCCCCTCAACCTTGGACTTCCCAGCCTCCAAAACTGTAAGAAATAAATTTCATTTTATAATTTACCCAGTTTGGGGTATTTTGTTATAAGCAATGGAAAATGGACTAAGGTACCATCATAACCATTTTTTGGTTTTTAAAAATCACAACCATGTTTAAGTGTAGCGTTCAGTGACATTAAGTATACTCATGTTGTTGTACAACCAGTGCGGCCATCCAGCTCCAGAACTTTTCATATGGCAACACTGAAACTCTATACCCATTGGATTAATCGGTTCTCATGCTGCCAATAAAGACATACCCAAGACTTTGGGCTTTATCCTGAAGACATTAGGAAGCCCCCAAAAGGACTGTAAATGGAGGAAGATGGGATCACATCTATTTTAAATGATAATTTGCATTGGTCAGAATAAATGAGAGAGGCAAGGACTCCTGTGGAAGGTCATTTGCGAAATGACCTTTATTGAGGGCATTTATCTCTTATCACTTCCTCCTTTTCTACTTAGCTCATGTTGAACCACTTGCAGCTGCCGAGATGTGTTACAATTGCTCTCAGCAGGAATTCTTGGTCTGGAACATTCTCCCCCTTCCCCCGTTCCCTCCCTTGCCTGATTCAGCTGATGTGTCGCCTCCTCTGGGTCCCTTCTCCACTCCAGCTGGCCTGGGAGCCCTTCCTCAGTGTTCCATGCACCCGTGCATACTCCATCATAGCACTTACCACACCACCCTCTCCTCTAGACTGGGGGCACTTCTAGGCTCTGGACTGTGACTTATTTATCTTTGGATCCCCCTGGTGGCTAGCATAGAGTAGGGCACATACTGAGTGCCTATCTGGGTAGTCAGAGAAGGCTTCCTGGTGGTGATGACAACTAACTTGAGTCCTAACAAATGACTAGGAATTGGCTGGGTGAAAACAGGTCAAGCACACTGGACATGGTGGCTCATGTCTATAATCCCAGCACTTTGGGAGGCTGAGGCAGGTAGATCACTTGAGGCCAGGAGTTCGGGACCAGCCTGGCCAACATGGCAAAACCCTATCCTTACCAAGTATACAAAAAATTAGCTGGGCACAGTGGCACATGCCTGTGGTCCCAGCTACTTGGGAGGCTGAAGTGAGAGGATCGCTTGAACCCAGGATGCAGCGGTTGCAGTGAGCCATAATCACACCACTTTACTCCAGCCTGAGTGATGGAATGAAACCCCATCTCAAAAAAAAAGAAAGAGAAGAAAACAGGTCAGTCAGCTACCTAGTGGCAAATTGATTACCACTGGATCACTTCCACTATGGAAGGGGCAGTGTTTTGTCCTCACTAGAAGAGACATTTACTTTGGATATGGATTTGTTTTCTTGCATGCAATGTGTTGCCAAAACTACCATCTGTGGACCTACAGAATGCCTTATCCACCATCATGGTATTCTATACAGTATAGTTTCTGATCAAGAAACGCAATTCGCAGCAAAAGAAGTGTGGCAATGAATCCACGCTCATGGAATTCACTGGTCTTATCACATTCTCCACCATCCTGAAGCATCTGGAATGGTCTTTTGAAGTCTCAGTTATCACTCCAGCTAGGTGGCAATGCCTTGTGATGCCAGGGCAAGGCTATTCAGGAGGCTGCATATGCTCTGAAGCAGCATTCAATATATGGTGCTGTTTCTCTGAGGACCAGTATTCAAGGATCCAGGAATCAAGGGGTGGAAATAGAAATGGCACCAGTCATCATTACCCCTAGTGACCCACTAGCAAAATTTTTGCTTCCTGTTCCTGCAATTTTATGCTCTGCTGGCCTAGAGGTCTTAGTTCTGGAGGGAGGAATGCTTCCATTAAGAGACACAACAATGACTCCATTCAACTGGAAGCTAAGAGTGCCACCCAGCATCTTTGGGCTCTTTATGCCTCTGAGTCAATAGGCTAAGAAGGGAGTTACTGTGTTGGTTGGGGTGACTGATCAGACTTCCGAAGGGGAAATTGGACCTCTACTCCACAATGGGAGGTAAGGAAGAGTATGTCTGGAATACAGGAGCTCTCTTAGGGTATCTCTTAGTATTATCACACCCTGTGATTAAGGTCGATGGAAAACTACAACAGTACAATCCAGGCAGGACTAGGAATGACCCAGATCCTTCAGAAATGACTGTTTGTGTCATCCCACCAGGTAACAAACCTTGACTGGCTGAGGTGCTTGCCGAAGGCAAATGGAATACAGAACGGGTAGTAGAAGAAGGTAGTGATCAATACCAGATATGACCACATGACCAGTTACGGAAATGAGAACTGTAACTGACATGAGTATAACCTCCTCAATTTGTTATATGTTTGTGTATATGTACACATATTTTAAGCAAATATCTTATTTTCTTTCTTCTCTTATTCCTTTATTATGTAATATAAGATGTATTGACTTTATATCTGTATTTAAGTTCATTTTACATCATAGTGTTTATCTGAAGAACAGTACACATCACTCAAGAGGTTTATCTCCTCTTCTGGGGAAGGAATTGGTATGAGATAGATATGTCATGTTAGTCAGAATTATGATCTTGTTATTGTCTTTATTTGGGGATTAAGTATGGTTTAAGGAGATGCAATGCACATGGGTGCCAAATTGACAAGGAGTGAATTTGTGATGGTAGTTTAATGTGTCCATTTGATGTGCAGATAACTAATAAAACATTATCAGTTTCCGGATGTGTCTGTGAGGGTGTTTCCGAAGAGATGAGCTCATCAGTAGACTGAATAAAGAAAGTCTGCCCTCATCCATGTAGGTGGCCATCATCTCTTGGTGTCCTCAATAGAACAGAAGGGTGGAAAGAGGGCAAATGTGCTTTCTCTATTTGAGCTCAGACAGCCATATTCTCCTGCCCTTGGACATTGGCTTTCCTGGTTCTCAGGACTTTGGACTCAGATTGAACTACACCACCAGCTTTCCTGGTTCCCCAGCTTGCAAATAGCATGAGGCAATTCCTATAATTAAAAAAAAAATACAGTGCTGGGGACAGTGGCGCACACCTATAATACTGCACCTTGGGAGGCCAAGGTGGGTAGATTGCACGAGCCCAGGAGTTCAAGACCAATCTGGGCAAATGGCAAGACTCCATCTCCACCCAAAAAAAAAAACAAAACAAAACAAAAAGTAGCCAGGCATGGTGGCACATGCCTGTAGTCCCATCTACTCACAGGCTTCGGTGGGGGATCGCTTGAGCCCAGGAGGTGGAGGTTGCAGTGAGTCGAGATCACACCACTGTGCCACTGCACTCCAGCCTGAGTGACAGAGCAAGACCTTGTCTCAATAAATACACACACACACACACACACACACACACACACACATACACTATATGTTCTGCTTCTTTGGGGAATCCTGACTAGTACAACAGGTCAAGAAATATCTCAAGCAATGGAGGCAACAAGCAAAGATGCAGGTGTGTGATACAGAATGATGCATCAGACAACTGCAGGCTATGCAAAGCGGCTGGAGCACTTGAAGTACAAGGTAAGGAGTGGCCAAGGATAAGGCCAGGTAATGTCTGCCAACAGACTTAGAGAACAGACACTATCAGGCAGTCCTGCCCCAGGGGACTAAAGTATGGATCTATTACAGAAGATCGGTTAGAGGTGACCCATGGAAACCAGGGATCAAAATTAAGGAGGAAATGACTGATAACAGGTAAATGTATTATCCTCCCAGAGTATGTGTGATGGAATTAAATGATGGATGGGCATTCACCAAGTAGATCCTCATCACATGTTTGTTGAAAAATAAAACAATAATATTAAATATGTAATTTACACAAAAATATGATTATAAACCTAGATACAACTATGAAATTAAATTGTGACACTTCTGGTATGAGTCAGAGGTTGAGGGAGATATATGTGAGGTCAGTGTACTGAAGTTCCTGAAACTGGGAACCACTAGTTCTTCCTACTCTCTAATGAGCAAGAGGCCAGAAAGTAGGAGTAGAAGCAGGAGTGGAAGGGTGAGGAAGAAAGAGACTAGCGCGATTTACCAAAGAAAGAGGATTAATCTTTCTCACAGTTCCACGTGACTGGGGAGGCCTCACAATCATGGAGGAAGATGAAAGGTAGGTCTCACATGGCGGCAGACAAGAGAATAAGAGCTCTGCAGGGAAACTCCCCTTTATAAAACCATCAGATCTTGTGAGACTTAGTCACTATCGTGAAAATAGCATGGGAAAGACCCGCTCCCATGATTCACTTATGTCCCACCGGTCTCTCCCACAACACGTGGGAATTATGGGAGCTACTATTCAAGATGAGATTTGGGTGGGGATACAGCCAAACCATATCACCGACATTAGGTGAAATAGCTCTGGATTCTGATTTCCACTTCTCATGGCAATGTGTCCCCTTAAGTGCCCTTCAGCTTTCTGTGTTCCTCACTAGGTCCTTGTTCTCTATCCATTTGTCCCCAGACTTTGTTTTGTCCTTTCCTCACTTTCCTCATGAAGAGAGCTGTATTTCCTTGGTAAATCCTTTTTTTTTTTTTTTTTTTTTGAGAGCATCTCGCTCTGTCACCCAGGCTGGAGTGCAGTGGTGCGATCTCAGCTTACTGCAACCTGTGCCTCCCAGGTTCAAGCGATTCTCCTGCCTCAGCCTCCCGAGTAGCTGGTATAACAGGTGCCCGGCCACCACACCTGGCTAATTTTTGTATTTTTAGTAGAAAGGAGGTTTCACCATGTTGGCCAGGCTGGTCTCGAACTCCTGACTTCAAGTGATCCTCCCACCACAGCCTCCCAAAGTGCTAGAATTACAGGCGTGAGCCACCTTGCCGAGCCGGTAAATCTCAGTCTTTTACCTACATCCTGCAGGGGTATTTTGAGCCTGTTGCCTCTGCCTCTCGCTCCCTGGCCATGCGCATCTATTTCTCGTGTCCTAACCCAGCTTTCCCAGGTCTGAACCCATGTTTTTGACTCTGGGTGAGGCGTTCTCTGGGCTCTCCCCAACCTCCCCGGGACGTAACTGGGAAGGACTCCCTTAGGCTCTCTCGGTCTTTGGTGCCCGGGCTGCAGCCACCGAGCTGGGAGAGAGGCCCCGCCAGCCCTGTCGGCTCCGAAGCGCGCCCTGCGAAAGGCCGGCCACGCGGCTCGGAAGCTCCTACAAAACTGTCGCAGCCGAAAAGAAAGAGGCCGTCGCTGCAAAATGACTGAATCAGTTCAGGCCGCGGCCCTCAAGAGAAGTTCCCTGGTCCTGTCACACCCTCCACTGAAGCAGTTCCGAAAGGCTGTGGAAAGAGCTGTTTTTCTGGGAATTTGAAAATGTGGGAAAATTCCCCCAGGGAGTCAAAGTGCCCCGGGCAGGAAGCGGGGTTCAGGCCACGGGAAAAGTGCACGGCTGGTTTTCCTGCTCTGCCACCTCGTGGGCGACCTGGGACCTGCAGGCCTTCCCCGGGGCGGAGGAGAGCAGCCGTTCAGGCTCGGAGGATGGATTCATGGACTGTGCACCTAGAACGGAGAGGACAAGACAACGTCCCTGACCATAATGAGGCTACACTCGGGATGGTGTTGTACCCAGAGGGAGTCAAGGAATGCGCCAACTCTGAGATTGAATTATGAGTCCTTTATTATGCCAGCAACCGAGAGGTGGCTAACACCAAAATTCTCTCGGCTCCTAAGAAAAAGTTAGGTGATCTTTTATACCCTAGTTTTAAAGGGAGAGGGGGAACCTAGCTGAAGCAAATTTTTCACAAAAGCAGAGTAAGCAAAAAGTTAAAAGATAAACTAGTACATGAGAAATAAAACAGTGCCAGGTGAGAGGGGGTAAAGCTGTCATCAAAGACATACAACTTATAGATAACGGGGGCTCTGGGCGCTCGACAGCACCTGCATTCCCAGGCTCTGCTGGTACCACTTAACTCGGCCTTTTATCAACAAATGCATTCCTGGAGGTGCCCAGTGTCAACCTGCTCCAGCTACATACTCTAGTTTCATAGTTAAAGGTGGGAAAATAACTAAAATGAAGAAGCTAAGATGGAGTCTGTCTGGCTCAGGAAGCTAACATAAAGCCTGAACAGCTTTTAGTTTGAGAAAGAGAGAGTTAGTTTTAGCTGGCAAAAAGCAGGTCATCGCAACGAGAGGTGACTGTAACGGGTCATTTGTTGTAAATGCGAAAGAGAGAAGTGTGCAAGCCAGAATCCTGGGAGTCCTCCGCCTCCAATCCTTTATCAAGTCCTCTCTCAGTTCCAAATCCAGTACGCCCCTTAGATCCATCCACTTCCCTTTCTCCAAGTCCAAACCACTCCTCTGTCTCCTCTCTGAATGCTCTCCCCCTCCCTCAATCCATTCTCCATTTAGCAACCTGTTTAAATCCGTTTAGCTTAAATCCCTGCCACAGTCCCACCCTGCCAAGTCCAGCAACCCCTTCATCAGAGCCCTTCCTCCCCACCCTCTCTCACATCAACACTCAGGTCTTTCCGCACTCCAAACACCACGAGCTCTCCCTGCCTTCAGGACTTTGCTTCTTCACAGCTCCTTCTACCAAGCATGCTCTTCCTTATCTCCCCCTCTATTCATTTCACTCTATTGACCCTTGGATGGCAGCTCAGCATCACTTCCTCAGGGAAGCTTCCCTGACCTGTAGATAACAGATCCTCCACCCATCTATTCTAAAAATTCTCATGCTCTTCCCTCATAGCAAACATTCAGTTTAATTACATCTGTGTGCATGCATTTAATTAATGTCTCCTACCCCCCGAAGGTGTAGATGCAATATCACTAATACTTAGCATGGTACCTGGTATATGGTAAATGCTGAATAAGTATTTGTAGAATAAATTTGAACAGACCTGTGGACTTCTTACAAGCAAGAGAGGAACAATCTGGTTTGCTCAGTGAATGTAGGAGTAAACTTTCCACCACAGAAGTAGAACAGGACCACGATTTCCCAGCCACTTTCATGGGATGCTTTAACCACATGGCATCTCCTCTTGAGCCTTCCTGGACTGTATCACTGGAAGTCCAATATCTGTTCCATCCTTGGACCCTGGGGGCAAGGGGCTATCACTGCTAGAGGGAGGGGGAGCTAATGGCCCAGTGAGCTGAATGGAGCAGAGAATGGGGAAAGACAGTGGAGGGAGACCATTCAAATCAGAAGGCCACTGGATTGATGACCTCTGAAATCTTGAAGCCCCCAGGTACTTTCTCCAGCTTCCAGAGTGGATCATGCTGTCTATACAATGGGGAAGATTAGACACCTACTTGAGTGTCATATTCTGAGACTCAGTCTGATTGGATTCATTTATTCAGTAACCTTTACCAAGCTCCTGTCCTCTAAGAGGTTATACCTGCTCTTGACCCCTAGAGGGCACCCTAGAGACTCTTCTAGGCAGCCTGTTAGGCACCATTACTGGTCAGCTTCCAGGGTGAGTGGAACTTTGATGTAAAAGCAGCTGGGATTGTTACCAGTGAATTTGCAGCCAGTAACTCAGATACCCCACCACCTCAACCTTCTGGGCTCAAGCAATCCTCCCTCCTCAGCCTCTAGAGTAACTGGGACTACAGGCATGGGTCACTACACACAATCCTCCCACCTCAGTCTCTGGAGTAGCTGGGGCTTCAGGCATAGGCCCCTACACCCAACTAATTCTTAGATTTTTTTGTAGAGATAAGTCTCACTATATTGCCTAGACTGGTCTGTAACTCCTGGACTCAGGCGATCCTCCACCTCAGACTCCTAAAGTGCTGGGATTATAAGCACGAGCCACCATACCCAGCCTACCATGTGTATTTTTAAAAGAAGAACCCTTTGCTGGGCATGGTGGCTCATGCCTGCAATCTCAGTACTTTTGGAGGTCCAGGTGGGAGGACTGAGTGAGCCCAGGAGTTCAAGACCAGCCTGGTGAACACGGCGAAACCTTGTCTAAACAACAACAAAAACCTAAAAATAAGCTGGGTGTGGTGGTATGCACCTATAGTCCCAGCTACTTGAGAGGCTGAGGTGGGAGGATTGTTTGAGTGTGGGAGGCAGAAGCTACAGTGAGCCATGATGGCGCCACTGCACAACAGCCTGGGTGACAGAGCAAGACTCTGTCTCAAAAATAATAGGCCAGTATGGTGGCCCACACCTGTAATCCCAGCACTTTGGGAGGCCAAGGTGGGTGGATCACTTGAGATCCAGAGTTAGAAACCAGCCTGGCCAACAAGATGAAATCCTGTCTCTATTTAAAATACAAAATTTAGCTGGACGTTGTGGCATGCACCTGCAATCCCAGCTACTCAGGAAGATGAGTCAGGAGAATCACTTGAACTTGGGAGGTGGAAAGTGAGCTGAGATTGGGCCGTTGCACACAAGCCTGGGCAACAAAGTGAGACTGTGTCTCAAAAAATACATACACATATTTGTGTGTGTGTGTGTGTGTGTGTGTGTGTGTGTGTATAAAGAATTCTTAGCTACCACCCTGTAGCAGTTGCAGTGGTGCCTTGCCCAGATCCCCATCCCAGCTGCTGTGAGTGTGAGCCACTAATGCATCATAGCTGCTCTCCTTTTCCTTCCTGTCTTAGGAGAATTGCCCTTGGCTGAGACGAGCTGCCCTGCCGGGAAGTTATGGAAATTATGAACCAATTTTCCTCCAGGAAGAGGGTGGCAACTCCAGCCAATGACTGCTGATACCAGGGTACAAAAAGCTGGCCCCCTGTCTCCAGGCAGATTGGGGTCCAGAGCCCTCTGCTGCCCTTCCCTTCCTCCCTCACAGGTCTTTCCTGAGACCAGAGCTGCGGTGATCACAAGCAGCCGTGCTCCCTGGTCTCAGGCTCTGCTCCTAGACAACCAGGTCTCAGGCACACCTTTGCTGTCAGGATCATCATCGTACTCTCTCCCCTTCTATTCTGAGCCCGATTGTCTAATATGTCTCATCTTCTGCTTCCTGGACAGACAGGTAGAGAGAAACTGGAGCCTCGTGACTGGTGCCAGGGGGACAGGTTTTAACCCAATAACCGTGTACATGAATGCAGGGCTGTGAGTGTGATCAGCCTCCTGAAGGACAGGTGCGCGCTGCTGTGTAAGGGGGTTTGACCTAGTTAGGAGGTCCGGGAAAGCTTCCCTGTGAAATCGATATTGAGCTGTTGTTCAGAAAATGAGTAAAAATATAAAGTGGGGGAGAGGAGAGCATTCTTGGCAGAAGAACCACACACAGGAGGGAATATGCAGAGGGTAAGAGACCGAGCGATGCCAGTGTAATTGGGGCAGAGAAACAGAAGGTTGGCAGCACTCACAGGCTACAGGGCTGGGCGAGGACGGGAACAGGTAGGCTTGGCTTTGTAAGAATCTGGTCTGTATCCTCAAGCAATTCTGCCCCGGCCTCCCAAAGCGCTGGCATTATAGACATCAGCCACCCCTCCTAATCCCATCAAACTAGATTTTATTAGCAGAAATTCAGTGTTTTCCTGTTTGGGCCATCCCCCCTTCAGAATTTCCAAGAACGCTTTATCCAGCTATTCCACTGCAGCGGCCTTACCTCTAACGGACCTCAAAGCTCCCATCTTCTCTCTGGTCCCTTCTCTTGAGAACATCCAGAGTAATCCAACCAAGTCATACCCTTGCTTAAAACCTTTCAGGGCTTTCATTGTTCTTAAAAAAAGAGCAAACTCCTAACTATACCTTAGAGGCTTGTGTGAGGTGGCCCCTGCCCATTCTTCCAAACTGTGCTCTCCTTCCTCTCCATCCGTGTTCTATCAAGTGGTCTTCTTTCATCTCGTCAAGGACAATAAGTCTTTTAAAGCCTCAGGGCCTCTAGCTGGGCGCGGCAGCTCATGCCTGTAAGCCCTGCATTTTGGGAGGCTGATGTGGGTGGATCACCTGAGGTCGGGAGTTTGAGACCAGCCTGGCCAACATGATGAAACCTTGTCTCTATTAAAAATACAAAAAATTAGCCAGGTGTGGTGGTGGGTGCCTGTAATCCCAGCTACTCAGGAGGCTGAGGCAGGAGAATCACTTGAACCAGGTAAGCAGAGGTTGCAGTGAGCCAAGATGGCGCCACTGCACTCCAGCCTGGGCAACAAGAGTAAACCTTCATCACACACACACACACACAAAGCCTCGGGGCCTCATTCCCCCAGTCTTGCACTCTCCTTCCCCCATTATTTGCCTCATGATTTAGAGCTCAGTCTCCAGAGAGGACCTCACCGATTACTCCACCCAGATGTGTCTGCGTCTGCCCTGACACCGCCACCTCTACAACCTTCGTGATTCCTGCACCCAGCCCTGTACAAAGGAGACAGGAAAGTTACTGCATTTTCTTGTTCTCTCTCTGCCCACATTTGCAATCAGGTCAACTGACGACTCCTCTTCACTCAGGTGAGTCCTGCTCTGGGATCTTTAGTGTTCTTAAATGCCAGTGGACCTTGGTTGGAATCATCCCAATTCATCAGAAAATTCAAAATAAAATAGGGTTGGGGTTGGGGATCTCTGCTTTTCCTCCTTGGGGGCCCCTCCATGCCCTTACCTCATGACAGCAGCAAAGGCAAGGTCTCAAATACAAGTCTGTTCTAATTCACTACAGAGCTCCTTATTCTTTTCTTTTTGATTTTCAGACAGGGTCTTGCTATGTCACCCAGGCTGGAGTGCAGTGGCTATTCACAGTCACCATCATAGCTCACTGTAGCTGCAACCTCCTTGGCCCAAGGGATCCTACCACCTCAGCCTCCTGAGTAGCTGGGACCGCAGGATTGTGCTAACTCCTTATTATTAATTTTTTTTTTCTGAGATAGAGTCTCACTCTATTGCCCAGCTGGAGTACGGTGGTGCAATCTCACTGCAACCTCCACCTCCCTGGTTCGAGCAATTCTTCTGCCTCAGCCTCCCGAGCTGGGATTACAGATGTGCACTACGCCTGGCTAATTTTTTTTTTTTTTTTTTTTTTTTTTTTTTTGAGACAGAGTTTCGCTCTTGTTGCCCAGGCTGGAATGCAATGGTGTGATGTTGGCTCACTGTAATCATCAGCTTCAGGGTTCAAGCGATTCTCCTGCCTCAAACTCCCAAGTAGCTGGGATTACAGGTGCCTGCCACCATGCTCAGCTAATTTTTGTATTTTTAGTAGAGACAAGGTTTCATCATGTTGGCCAGACTGGTTTGAACTCTTGACCTCGTGATCCACCTGCCTGGGCCTCCCAAAGTGCTGGGATTACAGGTATGAGCCACCATGCCCGGCCAGTTCCTTATTACTCTAAAGTGATTTCTTTCTTTCCTCAATTTCTAATTGTCTCTTTTACCTGGAGCAACAGTTAAGAACTTGGTTTTAATTTTAAGTGATTTTTGCAAGTGACTAAGTGGGGTGGTGTGAAGATTTGACTGGGGCTTCAGCAGGAGATAGTGATAGTGACTTTGATGGTCTTGTACCATCAACTTTTTTGAAAATGTTGTCAAAGGAAAATCAAACCCTATATCTTCTCTTGATGAAAGGATCTGTAATAAGCTGTATTCTTATCAATAGTTCCAAAGACTTGGTATGTTTGTCAATGCATTCATTTTAATTCTCAGTTTATAATTAACACGTAATCTTCATTTCCTCCATAATTTTTAGACAAAAATCTTTGAAGATATATCTCCAGCATTTTGTACAATTTATTTCATTTTTTTTTTCTTTCGGAACTAAGCATACAATAAGTTCGCTTACAGCCAATAAGCATTTGTTTGAGGACAAAGCTTAGCCATTTCCAGCATGTGTAATCATTTCCATCCTTATTTTAATTGCTTTTCCATCAAAACTGGCCTTTTCAAATTGTATATCCATTTAAAAAATAATAAATACAGTTATCACAAAATATTCAAAAGTTACAAAAACTTGGTTGGGCACGGTGGCTCATGCCTGTAATTCCAGCATTTTGGGAAACTGAGGTGTGTGGATCACCTGAGGTCAGGAGTTCTAGCCCAGCCTGGCTAACATGGTGAAACTCCATCTCTACTAAAAACACAAAAATTAGCCAGGTGTGTGGGCATGTGCCTGTAATTCCAGCTACTAGGGAGGCTGAGGCTGAAGAATTGCTGGAACCTGGGAGCTGGAGGTTGCAGTGAGCTGAGATTATACCACTGTACTCCAGCCTGGATGACAGAGTGAGATTCCGTCTCAAAAAAAAAAAAAAAAAAAAAAAAGTTACAAAAACTTAGAACCCCTGCTCTAAAGCATCCTGGGCTTAGCTAAGGATCTTTGCCAGGTAAAAAACAACCACCTTCAGGACAGTTAATGCTATAGGCTGTCACTTTTACTTGGTGTTTGCTCAGATCTTTTTCCGAAAATTAACTCCTGTGGGTGGAAGCGGGGAAACTGTAAACGTACTATTCATCTGAGAAAGATTAGCAAGCAGATAGCACAAACAGGGAAAGCAGACTGAAGAGCCAAGGGCCCAGAATATTGTAGCTTCCCCAATGACAAGTTGTTGGTGCTTCTGTCAATCACGGAGGACAGAGCCCGATGGTGGAGTGTCTGACCCTTGGTGGTAACTCTGTTGCACCACATCATGCAGCCCCTGATTCAGTGCACGGCGTAAGTATTGAAGCCCCTTTCCTCATGCAGATCTCTCTCTAGCCAACTGGATGCCATTCATTCATTTATTCAACAAGAATGTATTGAGGCTGGGTGGAGGGGCTCACACCTGTAATCCCAGCACTTTGGGAGGCTGAGGCTGGAGGATCCCTTGAGTCAAGGAGTTCAAGACTAGCCTGGGCAACATAGCAAGACTTCATCTCCAGAATTTTTTTTTTTTTTTAGTTAGTCAGATGTGATGGTATGCCTGTAGTCCCAGCTTCTTAGGATCCTGAGGCAGGAGAATTGCTTGAGCCCAGGAGTTTGAGGCTGCAGTGAGTTGTGAGCATGCCAGTTGAATAGCCACCACACTCCAGGCTGGGTGACATAACAAGACCCTGTCTCTAAAAAAAAAGAAGAATTTATTGAGTGCCAACTATGTGCCAGAAAATATACTAAGTGCAAATAAGAAGTTTAAAAGCATAGAAGTTATAGTTTGGTGGGAAGACAGAAAACCAACAAGGAAACAAACAATTAAAAATAAAACAGTTACCTATCTTGTTAAGTGCTATAAAGAATGGGATGGTGGGCCGGGCGCAATGGCTAACGCCTGTAATCCCAGCACTGTGGGAGGCCGAGGCGGGAGGATCACCTGAGGTTCGGAGTTCGAGACCAGCCTGACCAATATGGTGAAACCCTGTCTCTTAAAAAAAAAAAAAAAAAAAAAAAGGGATGGTGAGGTGGGGGAAGGTGAACAGGAGTGCTTTAGAAGGAGCCATTAGGGGCCAGGTGTAGTGGCTCATACTTGTAATCCCAGCACTTTGGGAGGCCAAGGCAGGTGGATCCCTTGAGCCAGAAGTTCGGGACCAACCTGGACAATGTGGCAAAATTTTGTCTCTAAAAAAAAAAAAAAAAAAAAAAAATAGCTGGGTGGGGTGGCACACACTGGTGGTCCCAGCTACTTGGGAGGCTGAAGTGGGAGGATTGCTTGAGCTCAGAAGGTCTAGGCTACAGAGAGCCATGATCATGCCACTGTATTCCAGCCTGAATGGTGGAGAGAGACCTTATCTCTGTCTCTGAGTAGGTGGCATGTGAGTGCTACCTAATGAGGAAGATGAGATCATAGGTGAGAAGGGCCAGGCCTCATTAAACTCCAGGAGGAGAGCATTTCAGGCAGAGGGGAAAACAGATTTAATGCCCAGGAGACAGGAGAAAAAAAAAATTTAATAACATAAATTAGAGTGGTATAGCTGAGGAAGAGTGGTGAGGAGGGGAGTTGTATAGATAAGATTGGCAAATTAGGTGAAGGCCTTTATATTGGTCATGTTTAGCTGAAAGGGAGAGATACTTCCAGTTATTTTATTTTATTTTATTTTATGTTTATTTTTTTGAGACAGGGGCTCACTGTGTTGCCCAGGCTGGAGTGCAGTGGTATGATCAGGGGCTCACTGCAGCTCGACCTCCTGGGCTCAAGAAATCCTCCCACCTCAGCCTCCTGAGTAGCTGGGACTACAGGTGTGCGCCACCACACCTGGCTAATTTTTTTTGTATTTTTTTGTGGAGATGGGGTTTCACCATGTTACCTAGCCTGGTCTAGGAATTCTGGGCTCAAGTGATCTGACTGCCTCCCAAAGTGCTAGGATTTGAGTCACCATGCCCAGCCCTTATTGTATTTTTTAAATGTATTTTTAGAGACAGTGTCTCACTCTGTTGCCCAGGCTGGAGTGCAGTGGTGCAACCATCGTTCACTGCAGCCTCAAATTCTTGAGCTCTAGTGATCTTCCCACCTCAGCCTCCCCAGTAGTCGGGACTAGAGACATGTGCCACCATGCCCAGATAACTTTTATCTTGTAATTTTTGTAGAGATGGGGGAGTCTCTTCTTATTGCTCAGGCTGGTCTTGAACTCCTGACCTCAAATGATCCTCCTACATTGGCCTCCCAAAATGTTGGGATTACAGGTGTGAGCCACTGCACCTGACCACTAGTTAGTTTTAAGTAGACGCTTCATATGATTAGACTTATCTTTTGAAAATATCACTCTGGCTACTATGTATAATAGAAAGTAGAGAAGGGCAGGGGCAGAATTGAGAGGACCCATCAGGAGGCTCTAGCAGTTACTCAAATGAAAGATGATGATAGCCTGAACTAAGAGGGTTGGAGATGCAGGGGGAGTGGCAAGTCTGGAGGTGTACAACTGACAGGACTTACCTCTAGATTAGCTGTGGAGCCTGCAGGAAAGGGAGGAATAAATGACACACCTGGCTTTCTGGACAAACTGGATGCTAATATCATTTATGGAGATAGGAAATCTTGGAAGAGGAATTAAGTGAAGGGAATAAAGAATTCCATTTTGGACCACATTACATTTCAATATGCCCATCAGATAACCCTGGGGAGCTATCACCAGGTAGTTTGATATGAGTTGGATTTGACAGCTAAGGAAATGGCTGGGCCCCAGCACTGGAATTATTGAGATTACTAGGAAGATAAAGTATTGAAGAGATCCTGGAACCCAGAGCTGATGACAATATCTAATCCAGCCAGAATACTAGGGGAACACCCTGGACTTGGTTTTGTGGAATATTTTTGTTGTAAAACTATAGGTGTTACACAGGCTGTGTGAACATCAGATAATAGATGTTCATTCAGATCAACTCAAATAATCAGTGCTTTCTTTTTATCATCATGCTCATGAAAATAAAGATGAGAAATTTAGCCCACTACTTAACTTCATGAGAACCCAGGGGCAGCCAAACTGCTATATTAGCCTAAAGTAGTTTTGAAGAAATTTAGGTTGGTCTATATTCCATGAAACCCAATGACGCTAGCTAAGCTACAATTGCTTCTTACAACACTGCTCAGTTTAGGCCATAGAATGCCGTACTAGAGTATGGTTAACTGTGAAGAGACATAACTGTGAGGTCCAGGTAGGTATCAATCTGAGAGCCTGCCTCAATCAGAAGAACAAAGCTGAGTGCAGTGGTGAGTACCTGTAGTCCCAGCTACTTAGGAAGCTGAGGTGGGAGAATCCCTTGAGCCCAGAAGTTTAAGGCCAGTCTGGGCAACATACTGAGAACTCGTTTGAAAGAAAATGAAAAACAATTCTAGATTAAGTAGGGAAATAATTTGACTACATATATTTCAGGCTATTCTGGTAAATATTATTCTTGCAATCAAACTTTTGATATGTAGTCTTAGAGGTTATACTTTCCAAGTAATATCTGAATTGCTTGGCATACAGTAGTTGTTCAATAAATATTTTTTGAATGAATGAGAGTTATTTTATGTGACTGATTAAGAACATACCTTTGGAGAGAGATCCAAGATGGCCGATTAGCAGCAGCTCAGGATTGTAGCTCCCACTGAAAGCGCAGAGAGTGAGTGGACGCCACATTTTCAGACGAATTTTTATTGCCCACGGACCAGGAGATTCCCGGCAGAGGAGCCCCACGGGTCGCCAGCGCGACTCTTTTGGCCGGCGCGGCCGTTTTGCAGGTGCCCCGGCGCGGCGGTTCTCAGTCTGGAGTATACGGGACTGAGTGCCCTTTTGGTTGGCGTTTGGAGCTCCGGGAAGGCAGAGTCTCCCATTCAGCTGATTGAAAAGCGGACTGAAGCGGGGGAACCAGACCGGGAGATTCCCAGGCAGAAAAGCGCCACGAATCTTAACGCCGCTGTTTCAGCCGGGGTAGTGGGTCGCCACAGGGGAAGGCTGGTCCCCCACCTCACACACACACACACACACACACACACACACACACACACACACACACAAATAGCAATTGGAACTGCTGAGGATTGAGAGTTTCACAGCAAGTACAGCTGAACCTGGGAAGGTCCAGCTCTGTGGGGGAGGGGCGTCCGCCGAAGGAAAACTAAGAAACAGAAAAAACTTTATCACCACCAAGTTGGACGTCCACTCAGAGACCTAATCTGAAAGTCAGCAATTACACAGACGACAGGTGGATAAATCCACAAAGATGGGAAGAAACCAGCGCAGAAAGGCTGAAAACACCCGAAATCAGAATGCCTTTCCTCCTACAGAGGATTGCAGTTCCTCATCACCAATTGAACAAGGCCTGATTGAGAATGAATGTGAGGAATCAACAGAATCAGGCTTCCTAAGGTGGATAATGAGAAACTTCTGTGAGCTAAAAGAACATGTTCTAGCCCAATGTAAGGAAACTAAGAACCTTGAAAAAAGGTTTGACGAAATGTTAACAAGAATGGACAATTTAAAGAGGAACATAAGTGAATTAATGGAGCTGAAAAACACAATACGAGAACTTCGCAAAGTATGCACAAGTTTTAACAGTCGAATTGATCAAGCAGAAGTAAGGATTTCAGAGGTCGAAGACCAACTTAACGAAATAAAACGAGAAGACAAGATTAGAGAAAATAGGGTAAAAAGGAATGAGCAAAGTCTCCAAGAAATATGGGACTATGTGAAAAGACCTAATCTATGTTTAATAGGTGTACCTGAATGTGACGAAGAGAATGAATCCAAGCTGGAAAATATTTTTCAGGATATTATCCAGGAAAACTTTCCCAACCTAGCAAGGCAGGACAATACTCAACTCCAGGTAATACAGAGAACACCACAAAGATATTCCTCAAAAAGAGCAACCCCAAGGCACATAATCATTAGATTCACCAGGGTTGAAATAAAGGAGAAAATACTAAGGGCAGCCAGAGAGAAAGGTCAGGTTACCCACAAGGGGAACCCTATCAGACTCACAGCAGATCTCTCAGCAGAAACCCTACAAGCCAGAAGAGAGTGGGAGCCAATATTCAACATCCTTAAAGAAAAGAACTTTCAACTCAGAATTTCATATCCAGCCAAACTTAAGTTTCATAAGTGAAGGAAAAATAAAATTTTTTATGAACAAGCAAGTACTCAGAGATTTCATTACCATCAGGCCTGCTTTACAAGAGCTTCTAAAAGAAGCACTATATACAGAAAGGAACAACCAGTATCAGCCCTTCCAAAAAACCCATCGGTAAGCTGCATCCAGACCCATCTCACATGCAAGGATATATAGAGACTCAAAACAAAGGGATGGAGGAAGATTTGCCAACCAAATGGAGAGCAAAAAAAAAAAAAAAAAAAAAAAAAAAAAAAAAAAAAAAAATGCAGGAGTTGCAATTCTCGTCTCTGATAAAATAGACTTTAAAGTAATAGAAACCAAAAGAGATAAGAAGGACATTGTATAATGGTAGAGGGATCAATGTAACGGGAAGAGCCAACGATCCTAAGTCTATGCGCACCCAATATAGGAGCACGTAGATACATAGGGCAACTTCTTGGTGACTTACAGAGAGACTTGGACTCCCACACTGTAATAGTGGGAGACTTTAACACTACATTGTCAATACTGGGCAGATCAATGAGACAGAAGGTTAACAAGGATACCCGGTACTTGAACTTAGACCTCAAACAGGTAAACTTAATAAACATTTACAGAACTCTCTACTCCAAATCCACAAAACATACATTTTCTTCAGTAACGCATCACATCTATTCTAAAAGTGACCACATGGTTGGGAGTAAATCACTCCCCAGCAATTGCATAGCATTTCATAGGTTTAAATGAAATATTGGTTGGCTGTTTGTTTGTTATTTTCCTCCCTTATTCCTTCCTGTCTCCACTGTATAACACAATTATTAGTATAAAAGAGCTTTTCAATACCCATTTGTAGATTGCATTCTAGCCTGGGCAATAGAGCAAGATTCCCGTTCTCTCTCCCTCTTTTTCTTCTTCTTTTTCCCTTTTACTCTCTTTTTTCCTTCTTTCTCTCTTTCTTCTTTTCTTTTTCTTTCTAAATACAAGAAAAAGAAAAAAAGGAAAAGAACATACCTTTGCGCTTTAGTTAGAGGTAGGCCACTTGACTAAATTCAAGTCCAATACACAAAGAAGAGTCAAGGGGTGTTCATAGGCAAAGCACACAATATTTCAGAAAATAGTTCTAATCCTGTTCAGCATGGAACAAATGGATGATTGAACTCAAAGTGTTTATGCCTGAGACATGGTAATGTTGAATTTTGCTTTGATTTTAAAAATATGAGCATTAACAAATGCTTAAGTCACCACTATAAAGGCTCAGTAAAGTAGCCACAGAATGTCTAAACAAAATCAATTGGCAACATATGTCCAGGTGAATGTCTGGACTCTATTCTGTTCCATTGATCTCTATATCTTATAGAGGTCTATATATCTTTTATGACTTAATCTAGATTTATAGTAAATAATAAAATCGTGTAGTGTAAGTCCTCTAACTTCTTTTTCAAGTTTTTATTATTTTAAAACTTTGTATTTCCTCAGAAATTTTAATGTCAGCCTATTTGTTGACGCTGTTGTTGTTGTTGTTGTTTTAAGATAGTCTCACTCTGTCACCCAGACTGGAGTGTAGTGGAGCAATCTTGGCTCACTGCAACCTCCACCTCCCGGTTCAAGTAATTCTCCTGCCTCAGCCTCCTGAGTAGTTGGGATTACAGGTGCCTGCCATCACACAGCTAACTTTTTTTTTTTCTTTTGAGCAGAGACGGGGTTTCACTATGTTGGCCAGGCTGGTCTTGAACTCCTGACCTCAAGTGATCCACCTGCCTCAGCCTCCCAAAATGCTGGGATTACAGGTGTGAGCTATTGTGCCTGATCCTGTCTGTTGGGATTTTAATTAGGATTCCCCTGAATCTGTGGAGTAATTTGAGAGGAAACTGACATTTTTAACAATATTGAATCTTCCAATCCATAAACAAATTATATCTCACTGATTATTTAGATCCCCTTTAATTTCTCTCAGCAATGTTTTATTGTAGAGGTCGTCTCATATTTTGTTAAATTTATCCAATGGTGTACTGGTGAACCTACTCTTTGGGGTGAGGGTGATTAGAAAGCCCTAATTTGTGCTATTTGCCAATTTCTGTGATGTAGATACACCATGATCAATTTCAGGCTATTAATGCAATGTCATTAATGAGTTTAGAAGAGATGACAATAAATTGTGTGAGCCAGTTCCAGTACACATTGGATATATTCCTAAATATTTCATGGTTCTGGGTACTATTTTAAATACTTGGTATTGTAAGTGTTGTGTTGTTGAGTGATTGGCTTTTACTGTCTTTTTTTTTTTTCTTTTTTTTTGAGATAGGGTTTTGCTCTGTTCCCAGGTTGGAGTACAGTGACACAATCACATCTCACTGCGGCCTCAACTTCCTGGATTGATCCTCCTACCTCAGCCTCCTGAGTAGCTGAGACTATAGGCATGTGTCTGGCTAATTTTTGATTTTTTTTTTTGTAGAGACCAGTTATCACTATGTTGCCCAGGCTGGTACCATCTTCCTTTGAGGAGTATAAAAGTTTGTTTTGTTAGGCAGATTGGAGCCCTTGTGGAGAACCTCTACTAGGGCAGTGCAGAGAGGACATGTGGTGTTGAAGTCCCTGTATGAAGTCCCCACTGGGGCACTGCCTGGTGGACCTGTGAGAGGAGGGCCACCATCCTCCGACCCCAGAGTAGCAGATTCACTGAGAGCTTGCACTGTGTATTTGGAAAGGCTGCAGGCACTGAATGCCAGACTGTGAAAGGAGCTATGGGGGCTGTACCACGCAGAGCCATAGGGTCAGAGCTTCCCAAGGCCATGAGAGCCTACCCCTTGAATCAGTATAGCCTGGATGTGAGATATAGAGTCAAATGAGATTATTTCAGAGCTCTGAGACTTAATGGCTTCCCTGCTGTATTTTGGACTTACATGGGGCCTGTAGCCCCTTCATTTTAGCCAATGTCTCCCATTTGGAATGGGTTTATCTATCCAATGACTGTATCTCCACTGTATCTTATAAGTAACCAACTTGTTTTTGTTTGCAGGCTCATAGGTAAAAGGGATATGCCTTGTCTCACATGAGGCATTGGAGCTGGACTTTTGAGTTAATGCTGAAATGAGTTAAAACTTTGGGGGACCGCTGGGATGGCATGACTGTGTTTTGCAATGTTAGAAAGACATAAGATTTGGGAGGGTCCACGGGTGGGATGATATAGTTTGGCTCTGTGTCACCACCCAAATCTCATGTCAAATTGTAATTCCCAGTGTTGGGGGAGGGACCTGGTAGGAGGTGATTGGATCTTGGGGG
Organism: Ateles fusciceps; assembly: GCA_036589455.1. NCBI lineage: Eukaryota > Metazoa > Chordata > Mammalia > Primates > Atelidae > Ateles > Ateles fusciceps. The sequence goes on from JAZHEH010001979.1 coordinate 16,185,085, forward strand.
CATTTCTCCACACTGTTCTCATGATAGCGAGTGAGTCTCGTGAAACCTGGTGGTTTAAACGTGTATAGCACTTCCCCCTTTACTCTCTCTCTCCTGCTTCACCATGGTGAGACGTGCTTGCCTCCCCTGCACCTTCTGCCATGATCATAAGTTTCCTGAGGCCTCCCAGCCATGATTCCTGTACAGCATGCAGAACTGTGAGTCAATTAAACTTCTTTTCTTCCTAAATTACCCAGTCTCAGGTAGTTCTTTATAGCATTGTGAGAACAGACTCTCTCTCTCTCTTATAATATATATATATATATATATATATATATTTTCTTTGTCCACTTGTTGATTAATGACCATTTGGTCTGTTTCCATATTTTTGCAATTGCAAATTGTGCTGCTATAAACTTGCCTGTGCAAGTATCTTTTTCTTATAATGACTTCCTTTTCTCTGGGTAGATACCTAGCAGTGAGATTGCTGCATCAAAAGGTAAATCTATCTTTAATTCTTCACGGATCTCCACACTGTATTCCATAGTGCTTGTATTAGTTTACATTCCCAGCAGCAGTGTAGAAGTGTTCCATTTTCACTGCGTCCCCACAAACATCTATTATTTTTTGATTTTGGCATTCTTGCAAGAGTAAGGTGTTATAGCATTGTGGTTTTGATTTGCATTTCCTGATCATTACTGATGTTGAGCATTTTTTCATATGTTTGTTGGCCATTTGTATATCATATTTTGAGAATTGTCTATTCAGGTCCTTACCCCACTTTTTGATGGGATTGTTTGTTTGTTTCTTGATAATTTGTTTGAGTTCATTGTAGATGCTGGATATTTTTTGTGAGATGTATACATTGTGAAGATTTTCTCCCACTCTGTGGGTTGTCTGTTTACTCTGCTGGCTGACTGTTCCTTTTGCTGTGCAAAAGCCCTTTAGTTTTATTAAGTCCAAGCTATTTATCTTTTTTTTTATTGCATTTGCTTTTGGGTTCTGGGTCATGGAATCATTGCCTAAGTCAGTGTCTAAAAAGGTTGTTCTGATGTTATGTTCTAGAATCTTTATGGTTTCAGCTCTCAGATTTAATTATTTGATCATCTTGATTTGATTTTTGTATAAGGTGTGAGATGAGGATCCAGTGTCATTCTCCTACATGTGGCTTGCCAATTATCCCAGAACCCTTTGATGAATAGAGTGTCCTTTCCCCCACTTTATGTTTGTGTTTGCTTTGTCAAAGATCAGTTAGTTATAAGTATGTGGCTTTATTTCTGGATTCTCCATTCTGTTTCATTGGTAAGTTGTTCTGAGAGTCAGGACTACACCAGGCGCAGTGGTTCACACCTGTAATCCCAGCACTTTGGGAGGCTGAGGCAGGCGGATCATGAGGTCAGGAGTTCAAGACCAGCCTGGCTAACATGGAGAAACCCCATCTCTACTAATAAATACAAAAAAATTAGCCAGGTGTGGTGGTGCATGCCTGTAGTCCCAGCTACTCAGGAGGCTGAGGCAGGAGAATTGCTTGAACCTGGGAGGTGGAGGTTGCAGTGAGCTGAGATGGTGCCATTGCACTCCAACCTGGGCGACAGAGTGAGACTCTGTCTCCAAAAAAAAAAAAGAAAGAAAGAAAAAGAAAAAAAGAGTCATGGCTTCTCAGCAGGTGACAGGATGCCTTTGGAGGGGACATACTTCTTGTCGTGGGAGGCAGGTGAGCAAGGCCTGAAGGAACACAGGTCAGAGACGATGTTGAGGGAATTTCTGAACTGGGTGTGGCAGTAGAGGGGGATAAAATGGGACCTGTGAGTCTCTTCTTATTCTAGGAGTCTAAGTATCCAGCCATGCTCACAGGTACATGTACATGCGTGAACACACGCACGTGTGCACACACACACACGGGCTGCTGCTGCCCAGTCATCCAGAAAGCTTGGAAAAGGAAGCTTTTTGTGCCTGACCAGCCCCTTGCTGTGCACGGCCACCACACAGGGACTTGACACTGGGTCCCCTCATTCTGCCAGGCAAGCAGTAACAGAGCACAGAGATGTGGGGCCCTCTGTTAATCCTCACAACCTATGAAGCTCCCATTTTACAGTTGTCAACTGAGTAGAATAGAATACAGAGTGGTGAAATACCTCACCCAAGATTTCACAGCTCTAAGTGGTAGAGCCAAGATTCCAACCCAGCTAGTCTGCAACTGGAGTCTGTGCTCCTAACTGCCTTGCACACACCACCACCGTGAAAATGTTCATCCTCCCAGATAGGTTTCTATAGTCTTGCTGTCGACCAAATCTGGCCTCCATTGTCAGGGTCACCGACAAGTGTTATGATGGGATGAAGTAAGGGTAGTAGGGAGGCTGCAGCTGGGCGGTGGAGAGATGAAAAGGAAATCTGGGTTCACTTTGTGGGTGTGGCCTTCACAAAAGGAACGGACCCTGGGGTCAAATCCTGGCTCCTCCATTTAGCAGCTGGGGGGCCTCAGGCATGTCCCTTGTCTCTCTGACTCAGTTGCCTCTGCTGAGCAATGGGTTGAGAGGATCTGATTCACAAAGAGCACTCGGGTGGGCCTGGTGCACATGCAGAGGGATGCTCAACAGTGTCTGTTCAAATAGTCCAAATCACTGGACTTTTCTGGGGTGGTGAGTCCCCCTTGTTTCCTCCTCACTCTGTTGCCCAGGCTGGAGTGCAGTGGCGCTATCTTGGCTCACTGCAACCTCCATCTCCAGAGTTCAAGAGATTTTTCTGTCTCAGCCTCCCCAGTGGCTGGGACTACAGGTGTACGCCACCACGCCTAGCTAATTTTTGTATTTTTAGTAGAGACGGGGTTTCACTGCATTAGCCAGGATGGTCTTGATCTCCTGACCTTGTGATCTGCCTGCCTCGGCCTCCCAAAGTGCTGGGATTACAGGCGTGAGCCACCATGCCCACCCCCTTAAAATATTTACTGATGTAGTAATCTGCTCACGGTTAGCCTAAGATATAAAATAGATGATCACTGAAAGAAACTCAATTTAAATTATCTTCTGGCTTTCAAAAGAAAAAAATTAGTGTTCAGTATGTGTCAAGGAGGAGGGGTCATAGCTTCCTCATTGTCTCTCCAGTGCCATCAACTGTATATTTGTTTTGTCTGGCCTTTTAATTTAGTTTTCTCTACCAACCAATTCCACCACAGTTGGAAGCTCTATTGTCTCTTTTTTTTTTCTTTTTTTGGGACAGAGTCTCTGTCGCCCAGGCTGGAGTGCAGTGGCGCAACCTCAGCTCACTGCAGCCTCTGCCTCCTGGGTTCAAGCAATTCTCTACCTCAGCATCCCTAGTAGCTGGGATTACAGGCATGTGCCATCAGGCCCGGCTAATTTTATTTTTGTATTTTTTAGTAGAGACGAGGTTTCACCATCTTGGCCAGGCTAGTCTTGAACTCCTGACCTTGTGATCCACCCGTCTCAGCCTCCCAAGTGCACAAATTCTCATTTGTGTTTGTAATGGTAACTTGAAAGACAATGCCAAGTATTAAATATCAAAAAGTTCACTGAAGAATTCACCTTTGAATACAAAAAATACTTTCATAATTTTGGCTATTTAGAAATATTTAATATCTTCATTGGTCTCAGTCTCATGTCAGGGAAGGTTAAGAAGCAATAAATACCTAAAAGAATAGAGTGAGCATAAAGTTTGAAAATGTGTGACATTATTGGTAATGGAATATTTTTCTGCATATTCTAGGATATATTTATTCCATTTCATTTATTTTTGCCTGCATTTGTCCTTTAAGAACTCCTTCAGTATCATGTCTTATGTTCCAAAGTAAATGAGCACATGTAAGGAGAAATGTTAAAATTCTAGCACACTGTGAGATTAATAAACCATGAAAATTTGACATTACTATAGATATAGGGCATTAATTGCCTTTAGACACACATTTAATCACTATGTCCCATAAAAATTTAGTTATGATTTTTTGAGATAGCAAAACAATTGGTAAGATAAAATTGTTTCTATACTCATTTAAGATGTTAATATTCATAACCTTAATATTTAGTTCTATAAAGCACATGTTTTAAATATTCAAGTATGTTAATCAATGTTAGGCTAGCCTACCCAGCTATGAGCAGTGAAGGTGTCATGACTAAACCCAATATACATCTAGTCATCATTCTGCTGTAACTCAGGATACAACTGGCACTAATAAATGAGGAAAACGATCAGGAAACAATTGTGATAATACTGTTCAAGCACAATCATCCAGAAAGTAGTGGACAGGAAGAGGCAGAATGAAAATTCTTCTAAAATTGTTCTAAGTCAAGGGTTTACTCTTTCAGGTTAAAGCTGGTACTTGGCTTGAGGAAATCGAGTTTCACATCATTATTAAAAAATGCTTGCAATTTAGTGGTAGGAAAATACGACTCAATTCCTTAATCAGTATAGCTGTCTCATTCTTACATGTAGATGGCAAATGACAGCAAATTTCAGAAAGTTCTTTTGAAGGATATGGAACAATGCATTACTCTTATTATCCTTTGATTTTTATTACTCCTCCCAGGTGCTATAAAGTCTTAAAGTCTCCTGGAATATTATTACTCAACAGAAGAATATCTGTACTTCATATGTCTAAACCTTCTAAAAAGGCAGTGTGAAGTAAAAGTTGGCCTTCTGTTTAGATATTAAATGAAACAATTAGCTAGTTTATACTATAAAAAACTCTTTTTGCACACAAACACATCCAGACACTAATTGACACACATATGTGCAAACACAATAGCAAAAACGTATTAATTCCCAAACTCTTATATGATTAGGATTCTCACCTGAGACTTAATCTTTTTAATTTATTAAATGTGTGTATGTGTTTTATTTATTTACACACACATATAAACATAACAAAATATTTTAAATTTCAAAGTTTCCTAAAAAAAGAAATACACTAAAACAATATGTTGTCTTATGCTATTTTAATAGGTTGTTTAGCACACGTCAAGGAATCAGATACCCCAAATTTAGTTATAGTATTTGAGATAAGACAATTAACTGTTAAGATAAATTTATTTCTATTGTCAATGAGCTTAAGTGCTCGATTATGTTAAAATCAGCATTATGTTTTAAACAAATAAGGATATTAATTATAATATAATTAAGTTATATCACCCAGTTACCATCAATGAAACTCAACAGTCTCCATTACATCTGATACTGTAGTGGAACTAATTAATGAAGGAAGCAATCAACAAATGCTTGATAGCAGTACCCAATCACGGTCTCTTAAACGTCTCATCATTTTAGTAAAGCTCAGAATTAATGATTTTCAATAGGAGGACATAAGGAAACACTTAGAGTTTGCTCCTTTCTTGGGGGAGGTTAGGCCCAAATGCTGTACTACTGAGAAAGATTGGAGGATTCCTGTGTAGAGAAAGATCCAAATGATTCCAAATGTAGTGGGAAAAGAAACCTAATATGAGCAAAGTAACAAGTTTGTTTCATCTAGAAACAAACTAAACAAGTCTGTGAGGTGTAAATGAAAAAAAAATTGGACAACTTTAATTTTAATAAACAAGATTGTTGAATGACATTCAAGATGAGATAAATGGTTATAGAGATAAACAAAACCAACCAAATCTTGTTCCTCCTTCATATTTTATGAACAACTTCATTCTTATACTCATTGTATACCCGATATAACTGCTTTTTCGAGAGGCAATTTTTCAGTGTCCTTAAAGGTATATTTTTCTGAAATTCTAAAAATTCTTGTGCATCCATTACTTTCCCAGTCATCCAACCCAAAGAAAAACAATTAAATATATTTAATACGGAGGAACAGTGGGTGCCCCACGCCGAGGAGGCCTGGACCGCAGAGTGGGGGCCTTCCTCTCCCCTCCCCCGCTCCTGGAGTGGGCTTCGGGATTTACCACAGCTGCATCTGACTGGGGAGGGGACCGATGACTCGCGTGAACCCCGACCCTTCTCCACATGGACTGAGGCCCAGAGCCCCTGAGAAAGACGTCGCGGGCGCCCTGCGAGCCAAGTTGGGGCGGGGGAGGCAGCCTCGGGCGCGCCCGGCTTCTAGGGTTGGGGGCGGCGCGCAGGTGACCGCTCAGGTGGAGCCGCTGCTGCCTGGGGGGCGCCTGGCTCCTGCAGGTGTAAGAGCACCGGGGCTGGTGAGGAAGAAACCGCTGCCGGTGCCTGAGGGCTAGGGCAGCCCGGGGCGAGCGACGGGGCGGGGTGTGAGGTGGGGGGAGCCAGACGGCGGCGCTCCGAGACCCCCAGGGCCGCACATGGAGGGCACCGGGCAGCAGGAGGGTGACAGCCTCCCGGCGCGAAGGCGCTCGGTCAGCTACGGGGTGGAAGGAGGGCGGCGGCGAGCCAGGCGCTGGCGGAGGAGCTGCGGGAGCCGCGGGCGCGCCCGGACTTCATGGAAGCTCCCCCCTACCCACCACCCCGCCCAAGGTGAGCCCTTGGACGAAGAACGCACTGCCGGGGTCCTGACAACCGTGGACGGACAGTCCTCCCAGAACACTCTGCTCCAGCCAAGGTGGTGAGGGCAGCTGCTCCTAAATGGCGCACAGGCAGCAAGGCTGGGGACTCTGGAGATGCGATCACCTGGCCCACACCCAGAGAGAGCCCACCGGAGTGTGCGGCCGCAGCCCCATAGGCCTGAGCCTGCTCGCAAACTGCCACCCAAGAAAGACAGGAAGGAACAGGAGAAAGAAAGAGAGTGATAGTAGGGGAGAGTCCAAAACCAAATCGGGCGAAGCAGGGGAGGAAAAGAGTGGAGCTGAGGATTGCCAGCGAGGCGGGCAGAAGAAAAGAACAAACACAAGTGGGTTCCCTTAGAAATAGGCATGAAGCCTGAAGTGCCCAGAAACTGAAGTGCCCACTCACCCGCCGGAGCCGAGACACCTGCCTGCCAACCGTGGAGAGATCAAAGGGTCTGAGCCTGCCACCTACGTGCTTGCGCCTCCCACTCCCACCTTAGCCTGGCAACCAGAGATCAAACTGGAGCCTGCCTGGCACGACCAGGATGAAACATCAAGTGTGAAGAGTCATGGAGCTGCCCATTTTGACTACAGAGAACAGAGGGCAAAATGCAATCTTATTATTATTATTATTTTTTTTTTAAGAGACAGGGTCTTTCTTTGTTACCCAGGCTGGAGTGCAATGTTGCGATCATAGCTCACTATAGTTTTTTTTTTTTTTTTTTTTTTTTTGAGACAGAGTCTCACTCAGTCACCAGGCGCCAGGCTGGAGTGCAGTGGCGCGACCTTGGCTCACTGCAACCTCCGCTGCCCGGGTTCAAGCATTCTCCTGCCTCAGCCTCCCGAGTAGCTGGAACTACAGGCGCGCGCCACCACGCCCAGCTAATTTTTTTGTATTTTTAGTAGAGACGGGGTTTCACCTTGTTGATCAGGACGGTCTCGATCTCTTACCTCGTGATCTGCCCGCCTCGGCCTCCCAAAGTGCTGGGATTACAGGCGTGAGCCACCGCGCCCGGCCCAGCTCACTATAGTTTTGAACTCCTGGTCTCAAGCAATCCTTCTGCATGGGACTCCTGAATAGCTAGGTCTACACTGTGTGCCACTATGCCTGGCTAATTCTGTATTTTTTTTTTTTTTTTGTAGAGATGGGGTCTTGCTATGTTGCCCAGGCTGGTTTGTAACTCCTGGACTCAATGATCCTCCCATGTCCGCCTCCCAAAGCATTGGGATTATAGGTATGAGTCACTGTGCTCCACCACAAAACATTTTTTCTTTTTTTTTGAGTTTGAGTTTCCCTCTTGTTGCCTAGGTTGGAGTGCAATGGCGCAATCTCGGCTCACCACAAACCCCCGTCTCCTGAGTTCAAGTGATTCTTCTGCCTCAGCCTCCGTTGACTGCTTGAGCCTGGGAGTTTGAGGCTGCAGTGAGCTATGATCTTGCCACTGCACTCTGGCCTAGGTGAGAGAGTAAGACCCTGTCTAAAAAAAAAAAAAAAAAAAAAAAATTGACCTCCCGTCATGTTGAGGTCCTAGCTCCTCTACCCACCTGCAGGAGAACATGCAGAAACCCTGTGCTGCTGTACTCCAGCCTGTGTGAGCAACACTGTCTCAAAAAAAAATTTTTTTTTCAGTTGGGGGTGGTGATTCACACCTGTAATCTCAGCACTTTGGGAGGCTGAGGCTGGTGGATCACGAAGTCAAGAGATCAAGACCATCCTGGCCAACATGGTGAAATCCCATCTCTACTAAAAATACAAAAATTAGCTGGGCCTGGTGGCAGGCACCTTAGTCCCAGCTACTCCAGAGGCTGAGGCAGAGAACGGCTTGAACCCGGAAGTCAGAGATTGCAGTGAGCCAAGGTCATGACATTGCACTCCAGCAAAAAAAAAAAAACAAATTTTATTTTTTAATTAAAAAATTCTAGTATCTAAAATGAGCAAAATCACCAAGTGCAGGGGATTACACCCGTAATCCCAGCCTTTCCGGATGCTGAGGCGGGTGGATCATTTGAGGTCAAGAGTTCCAGATTGCATCACTGCACTCTGGAGCCAAGATTGCATCACTGCACTCCAGTGTGGGAAACACTGAGATTCCATACCAAAAAAAAAAAAAAAAAAAAAAGTAAAAATGCATTTGAAAAGAACAGCCAGGAGCAATGGCTCACGCCTGTAATCCCAGGCACTTTGAGAGGCCCAGGGTGGATTCTAGCTGAGCCTAGAAGTTTGAGAACAGCCTGGGCAATCTAATAAAACCCTGTTTCTACTAAAATACAAACATTAGCCAAGCGTGGTAGCAGGCACCTGTAGTCTCGGCTACGTGGGACACAGAAGGGAAAGGATTGCTTGAGCCCGGGGAGGTTGAGGGTGCACAGAACCAAGATTGAGCCACCACATTCGAGCCTGGGCAACACAGTAAAACCTTGCATCAAAGAAAAAAAAATTACTTTAAAAAAAACGACAAAAATAAAACAGAACAGCATCATTTCCTCATCATTGCTCATTGCAGACTCCTCCTGTCAGGCTGAAGCAATACTCCAGCATGAAGCCCCGGAGTAGCTGAGATTACAAGCGCCTGCTACCACACAGGGCTAATTTGTGATCGGTCACACTCTCACTCACTCTTTCACTCTCACTCTCTCTCGTCTCTCTGTGTCTCTGTGTCTGTCTCTCTCCCTTTCTCTCCGTCTCTCCATCCGTCTCTCCTTTGCTCTCCCTCTGCGAGTGCGTCAGCCCCTCTCTTCCCGGGATCAGGCTGCCGGCTCCAGGGCCAGCGCGGGACACAGCAAGGGCTCCGCCCCCGGCCCCTGAGCGGGACAAGGGACGGTGGTGGGTGCGTTGTGAGAAAAAGAACCCGCGGGGGGCTGGGCCGGCTCTTCGTTCCTGGGCAGCCGTGGCGGCTCTGAGTGGAAGGGGCAAGAGGGGGTCTTGCGGGAGGGGGCGGCGACGGATCCCAAACTATCCCTCGGCGGCGGCGGCGGCGGCGGCGGCGGCGGCGGCAAGGCGGCAAGGCGGAGGGCCGGAGGAAGTCCCAGGACCCTGAGCGCTCGGAGCCTACCCTGTCGTCCCCGCCAGCGACGACGGGAGGCTCTGAGAGGCCGACGGAAGGCGCAGCGCGGCGGCCGGGGGTGCTAGGGCATAGAGTGGAAGAGCGGCCCAGCCTGGCCGCGGGCGGGCTCGCGGCTCGCGGGTCCCGGGCTGGCGGTGACGCCTGGAGTCGGGCGGGCGGGCGGGGCTGCGGCCGCCTTTTGGGGCAGCCAAAGGCCACCGCCAGCGTCTACGGCCATACCACCCTGAACGCGCCCGATCTCGTCTGATCTCGGAAGCTAAGCAGGGTCGGGCCTGGTTAGTACTTGGATGGGAGACCGCCTGGGAATACCGGGTGCTGTAGGCTTTTTGGCTCTTCCGCTCCCTGCCCTCTTCCCTCTTTTGTCGCTGTGCTTCCCTAGTGGCCCCCGACTCTGCTCCCCCTTTCCGCCCGTCCGCGACCCACCGGGACCTCCGCGGGGCGCAGCGGGGGAGTGGCTGGATCCGCCATCGCAGCACCCCCCAGGCAGGCGCCGCTTCCCTGCCCTGTCGGGTGTTTTCTTCTCCCGGGACGCCCAGGCAGTTCAATTCACTCATCCGGCGCCGCCCCAAGCGTCCAAGCCCGGCGAAGGGGCGGGCAGCGGCAGCGGGTTCCACAGACGCCAGCCGAGGCCTCCGCTCCAGAACGCCTGGGTTTCTTCTTCCGCGAGAAGGACGTCGCTTTGGCCAGCCGCCAGGAAAATCGTCCCTGCGCGCTTGGATTCCCCTGGCCACCCACTTCGTGTAAACTGCAGTCCCGAGCACACCAGAGAGACCCAGGCCCCGGGCCCCGTGGGCACGCTGGGCGCCACGGCTCCCGCCAGACGAACGGGTGCACTCTACGCATCTGGGGGGGGCCCACCGCACCAAGAGGACAGGGAGAAGCCAACAGAGGAAGGCCCCTACGAGGCGCACCCCCAAAGCAAGCAACCCAGCCGCGGAAAAACACGTCTCAGGGCTCCGTTGGTCCTCCCGCACCGGCGGCCCTGCCGCTCTGTTCGGGGCCAGCCCAAGCTCCCTGCACCCTACCCGGCCCTGCTCCAGGGAGCCGGGTCTACCACGGCAGAGTGCTCCCTCTCCAAGGCTCTAGCGCTCTGGCTCTCTGACTCCCTCACCTTCTCTCTTTCTTGTCTTTTTCCCCCTCCACCTTGCGCTCTTTCTGTCCCACCTCTGGGTCTTGTCTGTCTGTCGGTCTGTCTCTGTCTCCATCCTCCTCGTCCTTTCTGTCTGCATCCTCCTTGCCCTTTCTGTCTCTCTCTGTATCGCTGTCTCTCTGCGTGTCTCCGTTTCTACCGTTCCGTCCCTCGCTGGCTTGCTCTCCTTCGAGCTGTCTGTGTGTGTGTGTCTGTGCCTGTGTGGGTGCTCGCGCGAGTGGGCTCGTGTGTGTTTGTGTGTGGGAGGGGTGGGGTTGCTCGTGGTGGGGGTGGGGGTGGGGTGCGGGGGCCGTCTGGGTGTCCCTCAGCCCCTCTGTTGGGATCAGGAGCCCGGCCGTCGTGAAGACGAAGACAAGCGAAATCCGGAGGCGCTGGGAGGCCGAAGGAAGGCGGAGCCCGGCGGCGGGCGGAGCTGGAGCGTCGCCCCGGAGAGCAGCCGAGCCCGGCAGCGGGCGAGCGGCTCGGGGGGTCCCCGACCCGAGCCCCGCGGCCCCGGGGTGGCAGTGACGCCTGGAGTCGGGCGGGCGTGGCTGGGCCGGCCTCTTGGGGCAGCCGAAGGCCGCCGCTGGCGTCTACGGCCATACCACCCTGAACGCGCCCGATCCCGTCGGATCTCGGAAGCTAAAGCAGGGTCGGGCCTGGTTAGTACTTGGCTGGGAGCCCGCCCGGGAATACCGGGTGCCGTAGGCTTTTGGCTTTCCGCTCCCTGCCTCTTTCCCTTTTTGGTCGCCGTGCTTCTCAGGTGCCCCCTGACTCTCTCCGGTTTTCCCTCCCGCCGGCGACCCCGCCGCAGCCCGGCACCTCCTCGGGGGGCTCCGCCGCTGCAGCACCGGCCAGGCAGCAGCACACCACCTCTTGGCCTGGCCGCCGCCCGCCAGGAGCACGGCTCCAGCCTGGGCACCGAGGGCCGGGACCCGACCCGGAAGGCGCAGGCGCGGCGTCCCTGCCGTCCAGGGTGTCTTCCCGCTCCCGGGACGCCCAGTCAACGCAATTCACTCATCCGGCGCCGCCGCAACCCTCCAAGGCGGAAGCCCGGGGACCGGGCGGGCAGGGCCAGCGGGTCCCACAGACGCCAGCCAAGGCCTCTGCTCCAGTCCTCATGGGCTGCTGTCCCCGGGAAAAGGACATTGCCTTCGCCAGCCACCAGGAAAGCCGTTTCTGTGCGCCCGCGTTCCCATCGCCACCAACTTCGCCTAAACGCCAGTCTTGAGGAACACGAGAGACGCAGGCCTCGGGACCCGTCTCCGTACAGATCGCGGGGGCCCACCGAAGCAACTGGACAGGGAGGAGCCAACAAAGGAAGGACCCTAGCAAACGCACCCCCAACGCACCCAACCAAGCCAAGAAAAAACACGTGTCAGGGCGCCGTTGGTCCTCCCGCGTGGGCGGCCCTGCCGTCCCGTCCCGACCCAGCCCAAGCAGCCTCCACCCCACCGCGGCCTGCTCCAAGAGGCCCCGTCTACCAGAGCAGAGCCCTCGCTCTCCAAGGCTCTATCGCTGTGGCTCTCTAGCTGCCTCACCCCCTCCCTTTCCGTTCTCCCGCCTCTAGCTGGCGCTCGTTCTGTCGCTCTCTCTGTCTCTCTATTTCTCTCTCTCTCTATTTCTCTCTCTCTCTCTCTCTCTCTCTCTCTGTCTCTCTCTGTCTGTCTGTCTCTCTCTCTCTGTCTGTCTCTCTCACTCTCTCTCGTCTCTCTGTGTCTCTGTGTCTGTCTCTCTCCCTTTCTCTCCGTCTCTCCATCCGTCTCTCCTTTGCTCTCCCTCTGCGAGTGCGTCAGCCCCTCTCTTCCCGGGATCAGGCTGCCGGCTCCAGGGCCAGCGCGGGACACAGCAAGGGCTCCGCCCCCCGGCCCCTGAGCGGGACAAGGGACGGTGGTGGGTGCGTTGTGAGAAAGAGAACCCGCGGGGGGCTGGGCCGGCTCTTCGTTCCTGGGCAGCCGTGGCGGCTCTGAGTGGAAGGGGCAAGAGGGGGTCTTGCGGGAGGGGCGGCGACGGATCCCAAACTATCCCTCGGCGGCGGCGGCGGCGGCGGCGGCGGCGGCAAGGCGGCAAGGCGGAGGGCCGGAGGAAGTCCCGGGACCCTGAGCGCTCGGAGCCTACCCTGTCGTCCCCGCCAGCGACGACGGGAGGCTCTGAGAGGCCGACGGAAGGCGCAGCGCGGCGGCCGGGGGTGCTAGGGCATAGAGTGGAAGAGCGGCCCAGCCTGGCCGCGGGCGGGCTCGCGGCTCGCGGGTCCCGGGCTGGCGGTGACGCCTGGAGTCGGGCGGGCGGGCGGGGCTGCGGCCGCCTTTTGGGGCAGCCAAAGGCCACCGCCAGCGTCTACGGCCATACCACCCTGAACGCGCCCGATCTCGTCTGATCTCGGAAGCTAAGCAGGGTCGGGCCTGGTTAGTACTTGGATGGGAGACCGCCTGGGAATACCGGGTGCTGTAGGCTTTTTGGCTCTTCCGCTCCCTGCCCTCTTCCCTCTTTTGTCGCTGTGCTTCCCTAGTGGCCCCCGACTCTGCTCCCCCCTTTCCGCCCGTCCGCGACCCCGGGACCTCCGCGGGGCGCAGCGGGGGAGTGGCTGGATCCGCCATCGCAGCACCCCCAGGCAGGCGCCGCTTCCCTGCCCTGTCGGGTGTTTTCTTTCTCCCGGGACGCCCAGGCAGTTCAATTCACTCATCCGGCGCCGCCCCAAGCGTCCAAGCCCGGCGAAGGGGCGGGCAGCGGCAGCGGGTTCCACAGACGCCAGCCGAGGCCTCCGCTCCAGAACGCCTGGGTTTCTTCTTCCGCGAGAAGGACGTCGCTTTGGCCAGCCGCCAGGAAAATCGTCCCTGCGCGCTTGGATTCCCCTGGCCACCCACTTCGTGTAAACTGCAGTCCCGAGCACACCAGAGAGACCCAGGCCCCGGGCCCCGTGGGCACGCTGGGCGCCACGGCTCCCGCCAGACGAACGGGTGCACTCTACGCATCTGGGGGGGCCCACCGCACCAAGAGGACAGGGAGAAGCCAACAGAGGAAGGCCCCTACGAGGCGCACCCCCAAAGCAAGCAACCCAGCCGCGGAAAAACACGTCTCAGGGCTCCGCTGGTCCTCCCGCACCGGCGGCCCTGCCGCTCTGTTCGGGGCCAGCCCAAGCTCCCTGCACCCTACCCGGCCCTGCTCCAGGGAGCCGGGTCTACCACGGCAGAGTGCTCCCTCTCCAAGGCTCTAGCGCTCTGGCTCTCTGACTCCCTCACCTTCTCTCTTTCTTGTCTTTTTCCCCCTCCACCTTGCGCTCTTTCTGTCCCACCTCTGGGTCTTGTCTGTCTGTCGGTCTGTCTCTGTCTCCATCCTCCTCGTCCTTTCTGTCTGCATCCTCCTTGCCCTTTCTGTCTCTCTCTGTATCGCTGTCTCTCTGCGTGTCTCCGTTTCTACCGTTCCGTCCCTCGCTGGCTTGCTCTCCTTCGAGCTGTCTGTGTGTGTGTGTCTGTGCCTGTGTGGGTGCTCGCGCGAGTGGGCTCGTGTGTGTGTGTGTGTGGGAGGGGTGGGGTTGCTCGTGGTGGGGGTGGGGGTGGGGTGCGGGGCCGTCTGGGTGTCCCTCAGCCCCTCTGTTGGGATCAGGAGCCCGGCCGTCGTGAAGACGAAGACAAGCGAAATCCGGAGGCGCTGGGAGGCCGAAGGAAGGCGGAGCCCGGCGGCGGGCGGAGCTGGAGCGTCGCCCCGGAGAGCAGCCGAGCCCGGCAGCGGGCGAGCGGCTCGGGGGGTCCCCGACCCGAGCCCCGCGGCCCCGGGGTGGCAGTGACGCCTGGAGTCGGGCGGGCGTGGCTGGGCCGGCCTCTTGGGGCAGCCGAAGGCCGCCGCTGGCGTCTACGGCCATACCACCCTGAACGCGCCCGATCCCGTCGGATCTCGGAAGCTAAAGCAGGGTCGGGCCTGGTTAGTACTTGGCTGGGAGCCCGCCCGGGAATACCGGGTGCCGTAGGCTTTTGGCTTTCCGCTCCCTGCCTCTTTCCCTTTTTGGTCGCCGTGCTTCTCAGGTGCCCCCTGACTCTCTCCGGTTTTCCCTCCCGCCGGCGACCCCGCCGCAGCCCGGCACCTCCTCGGGGGGCTCCGCCGCTGCAGCACCGGCCAGGCAGCAGCACACCACCTCTTTGGCCTGGCCGCCGCCCGCCAGGAGCACGGCTCCAGCCTGGGCACCGAGGGCCGGGACCCGACCCGGAAGGCGCAGGCGCGGCGTCCCTGCCGTCCAGGGTGTCTTCCCGCTCCCGGGACGCCCAGTCAACGCAATTCACTCATC